>OX336388.2:1115354860-1116563745 GCA_946902985.2 Meconema thalassinum
ACCTGATATAGTCAGGGATTCTCAAACTTTTTCTATCACGCCCCATTCTGAAACATGAAATATCTAGCACCCCCTCCCCCTTATTCTTTCCTTTCTTAGCTACATCCCACACAAAAAATAAAACACGAATCAAAAGATCTACAGTATTTGCTTCTGTCTAATTACTGCAACTACCGGTTACACCGGTTACACGGTGATACGCCGGACTGTTTGAGGGTGCAAATCAAAGCAAGGGATCAAATAATACAGGAACTTAGAGCAAAGCTTCGTGAATCAGAAGAAACGGTGAAGGATGTGACTGAACGGCTTTCTACTGGGATCAGTGTGGAAGAGGGCGTGCAGGAGCAAACTGAGGATGACGTTATCATAATGGGTGATTCAATGATAAGATGGAGTGCGAATATCTCGAGGAAATCAGGTGCGAAAGTGCGGTGTTATCCGGGGATTAAAATTGACCAGCTTGCCCAACAAGTGGAAGAATCAAATGTAGAGGACTGTGACAATGTTAAAGTGTTGTTGCTACATGTTGGGACGAACGATTTGAAGAAGAGGGCTACAGCTGATTACATCATGGGGGAGCTCTACGAACTAGGCAGAAAAGCTAAAAGCAAGTTTAGAACTGCAAAAATTATAATGAGTGGCATTGTTCGGCGGGGAGATGTTCCGTTAAGGCGAGTTAAGACTGTAAATGACCGCATGGACTGGGCATGTGCACAACTGGGATTAGTGTACGTAGAAGCTGACTGCTGGATTGGTGGCCGTGACTTCGCCCGAGACGGGCTGCATCTAAATCGACGGGGCGCTTTTAACCTAGGGAGCCTACATGACAGGGTCATCGGTTCGTTCCGGCTTTTGTGAGGAGGAGCAGGTCCAGAGGTTGCCAGCCGATGGGAACAGAAGGAGCTATTTCGAGATATTTGCTGCGGAGGTAAGACTCTAAGATTACTGCAGGTTAATTGTCAGAGTTTAGGAAATAAATTAATTGAATTTTGGAATCTTGTAGAGACGTATTCTCCGGACATTGTCATTGCAACTGAATCTTGGTTATATGAGGACATAAATAGTCGCGAAATAATTCAAGGGACCTACGAAATGTACAGAAGGGATCGGGGGAAGCGAGGTGGTGGGCTATTTATTTGTGTGCGCAAAAATATAGCTAGTTTCTTAAAGTGGGCTGATATGGATCATGAAATGTTATGTGTACAAATTTCGGATAAAGGAAATAAATTCCCTCTTCAGGTGATAGGGGCGTATAGAGCACCGAAAGATGCCTTTTCTCTCCTCGAAACACTGTATGATAAAACTTGTACGGGTAATGCTATGAAAAAGAGCATAATAATTGCTGGAGATTTAAACCTCCCCAAAGTAGACTGGTCTGGTGAGTCAACTAGCTGTGGCCAAGCTCAGAGCGCTGCAAATAAATTCTTAAGGGAGGGGGGATTTTCCCAAGTAGTTGACTTCCCAACTAGAGACAATAATACCTTAGATGTTTATCTCGTAAGGCCTGTAGAGCTGTATATTAACTGTCTGAAAGTACCAGGAATTAGTGACCATTCTGGGGTTGAATTAAATATTAGTTATGGTGACATTACAAAATTAGACTCTGATATAGCAAAAAAGATCATATTCCAGTATCGCAGAGCGGATCAGGGCAAGTTTCAGGGGTATTTGAATGAGCTATTTGTAGGATGGGCATCGGAAGGAAATCACATTAATATCCTGTGGACTAACTTTTTGAAAATTTTAAATAGCGCTGTTGATAAATTTGTCCCATTTAAATTGCTGAAACAAAACCCAGATCCTGAGTATTACACACGAGAAATTAGGAGTCTAAAACGGAAAATCAGGAAATTATACAATAAAAGACATGATAGTGACAAGTAAATGTTGAAATTTAAGTCCTTATCAAGAGAGCTCGTCTTAAAAAAGAGGGCTGCTCATGACAGTTATATGCAAGGTTTACTTGGTTCGGGAGGTGATGGGTGGAAAAAATGTTACAGTTATGTTAGGAGAAGAAAGGGAAATTAAAATAATTTGTCGATGATAATGTCCGGTGACGGTAAATTAATTACTGAGAAACAGGCCATTGCTAATGAATTAAATGTCTTTTATAGTAGTGTGTTCAATAAATCCAATAGCTGTGTGTTGGACCTTAACGACGAATCAGGGGCTCCCCTGTTCCAAATAAACCAGTCAGCAATTGTAAAGCTAATACAAAAACTACGTTTCAATGTATCAAAGGGTCCTGATAATGTTGTTAGTGAAGTACTTAAACTAGGAGGAAGGGCCGTGGCACGATACTTGGAGGTGATATTTAATGTGTCCATTAACAATGCGCAAATCCCAGATGACTGGAAAAGAGCTACGGTAGTCCCAATATTTAAGGGAGGGAGCAGACTTGAATTGGGCAACTACAGGCCGGTTAGCCTTACGTCCATCGTTTGTAAACAGATGGAGCATCTCATTTGCGAATACTTGAGGGAACAGTGGGAAACATTATCATGGTTTAATGATAGGCAACATGGATTTCGGAAAGGTTACTCATGCGAGAGTCAGATGCTATCACTTTTTCAAGACATTAGCGAATCGTTAGACCATGGAGTTTCAGTCGACGCCGTGGTTATAGATTTTGTGAAGGCATTTGATGTCGTGCCGCATGACATGCTACTCCATAAATTAGCTTCGACGAAGATTGATAGAAGAGTAATTTTATGGATCCAAGAATTTTTGACGGGTCGTTCACAGAAAGTGAAAGTCGAAGGCATATTCTCGGATGAAATTACCGTAACGTCGGGTATCCCTCAGGGCAGCGTAATCGGAACTTTGTTATTTTTGGCGTTTATAAATGACTTACCAAATGGGATTCGCAGTGACTGTCGATTGTTTGCGGATGATTGTGTAATATATCGAAAGATACATGACTCACAAGACAATGCAGTGCTTCAAGAGGACCTGAACCTGGTCTATAAGTGGGCGATTGAAAATAAAATGAAAATAAACACAAGAAAATGTAGTCTCTTAAAAATAGGGAAAGTGCGAAGGCAGGATTTTCAATATAACATTGGCTCGGAAATACTTGTAGAAGAAGATTCTTGCAAATATTTGGCGTTCACGTAAGGAATGATACGAAATGGAGTAGTCATGTAGGATGTGTAGTTTCAAAAGCTTACTAATCCCTGCACTTTGTAATGAGGGTATTAGAAGGAAGTAGTACCTCTGCTAAAGAATTAGGCTATTTGTCACTTGTAAGACCTATTCTGGAATATGCCTCGGCGGTTTGGGATCCATATCAAGTAGGGCTCATCAATGAGTTGGAAATGGTACAAAGAAAGGCCGCTAGATTTGTGCTCAGTGACTTTAATCCCAGGAGCAGTGTGAGCCGTATGTTAAAGAAACTTGGGTGGGAATCACTGTAGGCTAGGAGGATGAAATCTAGACTCTGCGCTATGTACAACACGTATACAAATCAACCAGCATGGGGTGAGCTTAGCAAACGATTGGGAAAGCCCACTTACATGGGTAGGAGCGATCATCCTTTCAAAGTTAAGGGCCGACCACAGCGAACAAACTATGGCAAATATTCTTTTGTAAACCGTGCAATTGATAACTGGAACTCTCTACCTGCCGCAGTCTTAGAGCCTTTTCCCAAACATATAGGTGTGTTTAAGAAAAGACTGACGTTTTGTAAATACTCCAGTTTAATTGTTGTATAATTGTTATTGAATTGTTATGTATAATTATTTATTTGTTATGTATATCCAATTTGCCACCGGGGGACACCCCCCCCCTCATTGCAAATAAATGAATAAATGAATGAATGAAAAATAATAATAATAACTCACAACCACTTCCACTAAACACGCACTAGAAATCACCTGTTCACTAACTGTCTTTGAAATGACTGCGAAGGCCTTGCTGAATTAAAGTTGACAAGAATCTAATCTTGTAAGGAAGTGGCGGTCACATTTCAAGTTTTCTTTTATCGTGTGGCCACCTGGAACGCCCGTGGGTGACCTGCGCGTTGGGATGAGAGATGTAATGGATGAAGATGAATGAAACTGGGCAAGGGTGTAGAAGGAAGTGGCCGTGGCCTGTCAGTAGGTACTTTCCGAGCATTTACCTGGTGTTGAAAATGGGAAACCATGGAAAATCATTTCAAGGACGGCCGACGGTGGGGTTCGAACCCACGCTACTACCGAGTCAGCAGAGAGCGTGGCTCCAAAACCTAACGCTGCGCTTTATCCAGCGTAGCCACTGCTGTCGGTATTATCAAGTGATTTAGTGTCATTAGTGGTTGTTGAGTGTTTGGTAAGGAGATATCGCTGCGGGTGGTTAGTGAAAGGGTGCTTGATTGGTTGTGGGAGTTTCCTGCCTATGCTAGGTTCATGGATATGAGGATAGCAATATTTGGTTACAGAATATGAAATATATATATATATTTCAATCAGAGCCGGCGCCCCCCCCTCCCCCCCCCCCCTCAGGCAGGGGGCGCGTCCCCCACTTTGAGGACCTCTGGTATAAGTGAACAGGAGCAATGTCGGACTCGGTTGGAACTCCATGGTCCCTAATCATGTCTCACTAGTTGTGGAAGCTTTTTAGAGACTGCACCCTGCACAGTAACCGGCCCCGTGGTGTTCGGGTAGCGCGCCTGCCTCCCACCCGGAGGCCCTGGGTTCGATTCCCTGCTCCGTCAGGGATTTTAGAAACTGGCGTGGGGGCTGGAACGGGGTGCACTCAGCCTCGTGAGGACAATTATTGAGTAGCTGTCTGACAGTGAGGCAGCGCCCCGGTCACGAAGACCGAGATTAACGGCCGAGGGGACCCGACGCGCTGACCACGCGTCACCCCAATATCTGCAGGCCAAATGGCTGGGCAGTGGTAGCTTGGTAGGCCTAGGCCCTTCATGGGCTGTAGTGCCAGGGGTTATTATTATGTTATTACTCTGCACAGTAGCATCTCGAGTACAGTGACATATGTCATGTCCGGACGGGATACATAGTTGTTGATGTCCCAACAAGAGACAAGAAAATGTTGAAATCTTGCCGTGAGTCTTCAAATGGTCGACAATTCCCAGGACAAGTGAAAGTGTGCGCCCCGAGTTCGCATGCCTGTTTCATGCGCGAGCTTTTTGTATTGTTCTAACTTTACAACTGCTCCCGCTTGAGAATATTGTGAATTAAAAAGCATGCCTCCTTTTGCCAGTTAATTTGAATCTTCCTGTCTTGTTGAACGTGGTACGCAACCTACCGTACAGCAAGTAGCTGCGCAAACCGTTATGCGCAGAGTCGTTATTGCTTCACACATACACTAACATACTCGTTTGCGGTTATGTAATGCGCCTCAAGGAAATTGAAAACGAAGATTTGCTTAGGCACTTTTTATATGCACAAGACAAGAGTAAAAGTTGTTATGTGCTCGGCTGTTTAACGGTAATCTACTGTACCCGTGAGGAGAATCGCCTCTCGCACCGTAACCGGACACTGTAGCTTATGCTTCTTGCATACACTCACTAATCACCGTGTAGTCTAGGGTTAGAAAAACTTGTCCCTAGCATTTCGTCCCGCATTTCCTATCATTGAGTAACATATCAATTGATTTCTACATACGAGTGATTATCTGCTGTAACCCATAGTTCAATGGCATTTAACTGAATGTGGTTTTTGTTTGTTGATTTTTAGAGGCTTTGCGACGTCGTGGTCATGTAACCCCGTGTACTTGGACGTGTGTGTGAGGAATTTGTCTGATTGTTTGTTATTATTGCTTCATTTGAGGTGCGTGGACGTCGTGGTCATTCAGCCCCGTGTACTTGGTTGTGTGAGGGGATTTTGTCTGATAACCCGCGTTATTGTGATGACTGTACTCGTATCAGTGTGTGTATTTGTAATTCAAATGAGGATTTATAATAATGTTATTTCTTTTACATCCCTTTTAACTACTGCGGGTTTCAGGGACGCCGAGGTGCCGGAAGTTTACCCCAAAGGGGATCCTTAATGTGCCAGTAAATCTATTGACACGGATTCCTCGGGTTAACGCACGCTCAAATGCTAACTGACTGCGCCGGGAATCGATCCTGAAAGCAGGCGAGAACGTTACTGCTGAGCCACGCTGCCAGCCTCAAATGAGGATTTGGAAGGAGGCAGCCATGACCTTAAGTAAGGAACCATTCCGGCACTTACCTGGAAGAGAAGTGGGAAACCACGGAAAATCTTTTCCAAGATGACTGATATCTTCTTCTCAGTTTTGCCTCACGAGGCTCAGTGTACCCCGTAGCAGCCTCCAGGACTGAATTAACATTTCTTGGAAGAGTCGAGAACTGAACCCCTACCTTGGGGGCGACAGTCAAGAATGCTAGCCGCTACACCACGAGGTTTTCTATTTCACTGAATGTAGAATAACAGTCCAAAGAGTTTCGTTTACAAACAAGTGAGCATAAAACATGAAAAAATATGCAAATAAAGTAATAGTCTTCACGGAGGCTAATATTTCTTAGACACCTGTACAGAATGGACAAATCCAAATTAACCAAACAGTTATTTTACTACTTATGGAACAAGAAGACCACTACATCATGGATTAGCCAAATGAAACTCGGAAAGATCTTGAAAGATCTAACATCCCGGTGGTCCAAATGTTAGAAAGGGATACGTTTCAAAACAGTATACATGATCTGAAAGGGTTTCAAGACAAGATAAGTGCTACAAAGACCGGGAGAGCTTGGACGGAAAACCAGCGGCAGCACAGCGAACGTATGAAGGAGTCCTTGAGGTAGAGGAAATTACTTACAATACAGAAATTGTGAAATTGTAGCGTCATCCTAAGTGGTCAATACGCAGATAAATTAAAAAGAAACAGTTTTGACTGTACTTTGGCCAGTAGTTTCTCTCCAAATTGGTATTTTACAGGAGAGCAGGCTATCATCATTTGAAATTATGCATAGACAGGTGCATATCCGTGGGAGGAACCAACGCCTGTATTCACTTTAGTTGCTGTTGTTCCATGTGAGGTGCGTGGACGTCGTGGTCATTCAGCCCCGTGTTCTTGGGTATGTGTTGTGAGAGGAAATTTTGTCTAATAACCTGTGTTATTGTGATGGCTGTATTAGTGTGTGTATTTGTAATTCAGGTGACGATTGGGAAGAAGGTGGCTGTAGCCTTAATAAGGAACCATCCCGGCATTTGCCTACAGTAGAAGTGAGAAACCACGGAAAACTACTTCCAGGATGACTGAGGTGGGAATCGAACTAGCGGCTTCTCAGTTTTGCCTCACGAGGCTGAGTGAAGCACGTCCCAAACCTCTCAGACCAGATTTGAATTTCTTGGTTGAGCAGGCAATGGAACCCAGATCTCCGGAGTGACTGCCAAGAATGCTAGCCGCTACACCATGAAGTGGTCCTAGTTGTCACTTCCAGCCGTGCAGCAGTACGCAGTTTAGTTAGCTATTAGTTATTAATGCCATCACAGTAAAAAACGAGCGCTACTACAGTCATCACATAAGTAGAGTTTTCAGATAGATTCAACACACACCCAAATACACGGGGATGATTACTAAAGGTGTACCAACAACAAAAACAGCAGTCGAAAACACAAGAAATCATCATTGATAAATTCAATGGAATAAAAACTTATAAAATATCAAACAATTACAACTAGTGAAAATATACAGTGAAATTTAATATAACATACTTAGGCCTATGTAATATTTAGTTAATTTCAAATGTTGATAACCACTAATACAACATGGCGGCCACGTGAAGTTAAAATACTTAAGTTCTCTTTTCTGTTGATCTAATCATCCGAAAACAATGAAACTAGGGAAAGCAAATTTTTGTTCAGCGATGAATTGACTGGGATTTAATTGTGTTTAATTATTTTTTAAATTCAAGATGGTGGCTGTGCGAAATTTTAATTTCTCCTGTTCAATATCAAGCGATTGAAATGAAACTGTGTTTTATGAGCCACTATTACTATGTAATCTTTATCTACTGATACTAACTCAGTGGCTTACGTTCAATAGTTTATAGATGGCACGCATGTCAGATATTCAGGAATGAATTCACCAAATTTGAATAATCCAATCATTGTGGAATATGACAGAGTTGATCCTTAAGCCTCCAGGTACTTAGGTGTATTGCTTAATTCCGGTGCGTATGTCAGTTCCTAAGAAATGAATTCATTCAATTCGTCACAGGAGTACACGATATTTATGAAACTTGGTATATTAGGCTGCTGCTATAGCCCAAACCTACTGGTAAAAAAATCTATACCTTACAATCGTAGATGGAATACATGTCAATTCCTCAAACATGTATGTAAGGGTACCACTTATTATTCCCATTTTAATGGGGTCAGGGATGAGTTGCGACGACAGTCTAGATGGCGTGTGGTTTTTACGTCCGGATGTCCTTCCTGACACCAACATCATGAGAGGAGTTAATGAGAGATGAAATGAATGATGATGGGCAAGGATGTAGAAGAAATCGGCCGTGGCCTGTCAGATGGTACCGTCCTATCATTTTCCTGGACTTGAAAATGGGGAAAACACGGAAAACCATTTCAAGGACGGCTGACGGTGTAGCTCAAACCCACGTCTACTGAGTCCACAGGTAACTTGGCTCCATGGCCTAGCGCTGCGCGTTGGCAAGCGTAGCTACCGCTATCGGTCAATTCCTCAAACATGAATTCACTTAATTCATCATCGAATAATCTGATCACTGTGGAAAAATAAAGGCATATTTTCCTCCTACTATGATCTAAATCAGGTGTCCCCAAATCTTTTAGCCTAAGGAACTGACTCCTCGACTAGGTTCCAAGGGCCAAGACCTCATCATATCAAGATAGGCCTACTGAACGAGTAGTTTTAAATTACGCGCCAAGTTTTGTTTCGGGACTGAGTAAGATATCTATGGCGAGGGCGCTGGTGGTGGACTCCGCCCCGTTTGCTCGTCGCTTTCTTCTTCTTTCGGCACTACCTATCTGCGTGAAAAACATTTTCCAAAGTGAAATATACGAAATATATTTATTTTTTATTTTTTTAATTTCTCGTAGTCAGTTAGTTTTTCCCCAAAGCTTGCAGGTTCGCTCCTGGCCATGGTAAGTGCTTTTTGAAAGGCGACAAAAATCACGATACGCATGTCATACGATATTGGCATGTTGAAGAACCATTTTGAATTCAGTAGGCCGTGTTCATAATGACAAAATTAATCTCAGGGTTTTCCGCCAACACAAAGTTCCTCATTTCTCTACTAGAAAGCGCTATAGTGTCAAGGAGCTTAGATATCTAACCTCCTTGACTTTCATAGTGCTTCAAGAAGCGATAAAATTTGACATGCAAGTTGCCCTCTGGGTGTCAATTAACAAAGCTTGCACCTGGACCCGAAGCCATACGATATTATTATTATTATTATTATTTCCCACGGACTCAGCGAGGGATACCACCTTTATCGCCTCTACGGGCAGTGTCCTGAGCTTGACATCGGGACGGGGGATACAACTGGGGAGGTGGGACTATCGCCTCGCTCAGGCAGCCTCACCTGCAAAGCGAATGGGGGGAATCATGAGGGATGGGACGGGATGGGAAAATGAGAGGGATAGACAAGGAAGAGGGAAGGAGTCGGCCGTGACCTGACGGCAGATACCATCGAGGCATGTGCCCGAAGACGAAGTGGGAAATCACGGAACACCACTTCGAGGATGGCTGAGGTGGAAATTGAACCCCCTCTACTCATTTGAACCACCCGAGGCTGAGTAGACCCCGTTCCAGTCCTCATACCACTTTTCAAAGTTCGTAGCAGAGCCGGGAATAGAACCTCGGACCTCCGGGGTGGCAGCTAAACACGGTGTCCACTACACCACGGAGGCAACCAAAACATATTTACAGATCCAAATTAACTGATGAGAATTTGCTGATAATTCCCACTAGTAAACTTGATCGACAACTGCAAACAATTTATTGTCAGTGCAAAGTTACGGCTACTGTATATAAATCTCATTAATTATAATTACAATGTTTAATGCCGGCCCCGTGATGTTAGGGTAGCGCACTTGTCTCTCACCCGGAGGTCCCGGGGTTCGATTCCCGGCTCCGTCAGGGATTTTAGAATCTGACGTGAGGGCTTGAACGGGTGGACTCAGCTTCATGAGGACAATTGAGTAGCTGTCTGACAGTGAGGCAGCGCCCGGGTCACGAAAAATCAAGATTAACGGCCGAGGGGACCCGATGCGCTGACCACGAGTCACCCCAATATTACTATTAAAAATCTATAAATGCAGCCAATGGACATTTATTTTATTTTCAGGACGGTCCAGGGAAGGGATTTTGGAAGGAAATAGGCTGTGGACCTATTGAAAGGATCCGTCCCGGCCGTTGCCTAGTGATGAAAATGGGAAACCACGAAAACCATTTTCAGGACAGTCGGACGCTCTCCCGATGCCAGCGAGGCATGAGCTAGCGCGTTAGCGCTCTCGGCCACCGTGGCCGGTTCAATTTCATTATGTGGGTTATTGTGTTTCTTAATTGGTCGTTAAATGAAAACAACTGATTATTGTGGTGTTTGAAGCCATATTTTCAGTGTTGCCTTAGTAAACAAGAGTTTAGTGCTTTTCAGTCGGTCAACACGAATGTACCCAAAAGAGATGGGTTATGCCCTAATCCTGAAATAAATTACATGAGATTAATAAAACACTAGGATGACCAGTTTCGATCGTCAAGCGATCATCATCAGATCCAATACACTTAGGCTATAAAATCTATGTTTGAAATACAGGTGAAAATATTTACAATATGTACAATTATTTAGTTGCAGTATTGGTACTGCAACTGTCAGTGTATGCTAAATGCAGTATATATGTTGACCGTCGTGTTGACCGACTGAAAAGCACTAAACTCTTGCAACTGATTATTGTTTTGTATGATTTTCTTACATTAAATGTTTCAAAATAAACTATGGTGGGCCGGATTGGTGATGCTCACGGGCCGTTGTTGGCCCAAAGGCTGCAGTTTGGAGGCCCCACTTCGAATCATTTTTTTGTTTTTGTTTTTGTCAGTGGGTTTAACCGCCAGGTTGGCTTTTCCCTCGGACTCAGCAAGGGATCCCATCATTACCGCCGCCAGGGCAGTGGCCTGGGGCTGAAACACATAGTTGGGGGTTACAACTGGGGAGATGGGACCAGCACCTCACCCAGGCGGCCTCACCTGCGAAGCAAACAGGGGCCTCATGAGGGATGAGAAGGCAGGGGAAGATTGGGAGGGATAGGCAAGGAAGAGGGAAGGAGGCGGCCGTGGCCTTACGGTGGGTACCGTCCCGGCATTTGCCCGAAGACGAAGTGTGAAACCACGGGAGGTGGGAATCGAACCCCCTATACTCATTTGGACCACCTGAGGCTGACAAGGGGAAGGTATGATGAATGGGTCACCGATTCGAACCATCTTTAGTACACGTGTAGGGCATAACCGGGCGTATATCAGGTGCAAGTAGTAAGGTGCGCTTCTCAGCAGTTTCCGAGAAATTAATTAATTGCAATTACAGTACTGCATCTATGTGCGTTGTACGCTAGCAAGTAGCCAACGAGCGCGAGGTGCAGCGGTAAGAGTCTTGCTTCGTAAGCGCAGGATCGCTGGATCGAATCCCAATGGCGAGCCAAAGCAGTGTGTTGTGTTTTTCTTCTTTTTTGCTGTTGTAAATATTGGCAATTCGTACAATTGATTAATGTTTATTTTGCAGTCATTTGTAATAACGTGTTATGTGAGCGGGAAAAGAGATTCTAAAATCATCGTATGGGGGTCAACGTTTGTGACATTACATAATCAGTGGTATTTCCAGATCCTTTTAATTAGGCCGATTGAACTGCGCTCATAGTCAAGTCGGCTGTTAGCCCAAGGTTGGTTTAAGGGGAAGTGACGGACTGTCTCCCATCACTAGCTTCTGCACTGCTGAGTATAAGAGGTAGTCCCCCGTCCCGATAAGCAGCTGTACTACGGGCCTCCGGGGATGGCAGCTAATCACACTAACCACCACACCACAGAGGCGAATAATAATAATAATGATAATAATAATAATAGTAATGGGTCGCCTCCGTAGCGTAGCGGTCAGCATGGTTAGCTGCCGCCCCGGAGGTCCTGGGTTCGATTCCCGGCTCTGCCACGAAATTTGAAAAGTGGTACGAGGATTGGTACGGGGTCTACTCAGCCTCGGTTGGCCCAAATGAGTAGAGGGGATTCGATTCCCCCTCAGCCATCCTCGAAGTGGTTTTCCGTGGTTTCCCACTTCGTCTTCGGGCAAATTCCGGGATGGTACCTTCTTCAAGGCCACGGCCGCCTCCTTCCCTCTTCCTTGCCTATTCATCCTCACCATCCCTTAACTTCCCTCATGAGGCCCCTGTTCGCTTTGCAGGTGAGGCCGCCTGGGCGAGGTGCCAATCCCACCTCATCAGTTGTATCCCTTCCGATTCGATGTTCCAAGCTCTAGGACACTGCCCGTAGAGGCGGTAGTGGTGAGTTCCCTCGCTGAGTCCGTGGGTTCCACCAACCTGGAGGGTAAACGACCAAAAAAAAGTAATAATAATAATGAAAATCCAACTCCGCCACTGCCGGTCCCAAGCCCGGGGCCTCATCTCGTAAGTGATGAGGAAGGAGGAGGGGGAGGAGTAACACCTCGTTAAAAAACCTGGGTCCAACTGGCTCCGGATGGTAGCACCCTGTAAGGGCCCCTGCCTAGGGTTACTAGGTGAAAATTGGTCAACGGTCCTGATGGCGGAAGAGGAATCTAAGATTCCCAACGATGGATAGAGCGGAAGAGCCAGGTGGTTTCCCCACCAATAAAGAACTCTAAATCCAAAAGCGTTTGTTCCCAGATTGGGCGGCTTATGGTCAGCGTCTGTTCACCAAGTGGTGCGGCTGTAAACATGCTCCAGGAACTAACAATCCTTGGTTCTAAGAAACCTAGTGGATAACCACTAGACCCCATTTCTTACAAGTAACCATGGCGCGTGCAAATAATAACAGTATTACCCCAGGTGGTAACCAATCCACCCGTCAACTGACGCCACCCGGGCGTTCGGACTCTGGGGGACCCGGGCAACCACGGCCACAGAGAAAATCGGAGTTCTCTGGCAAACTTCCACATAAGACACCAACATACGTAGGCACTCTAAACATCAACACTCTCATACAGCCTGGAAAGTTGCACAATCTAGTGACAGAACTCGATAGAAGCTTCTAATCCTCGCGCTGCAGGAGACACGTATCACAGATGAAGACACCATGGACTACGGCAATTACCGCTTGTTCAAGAGCAAGACAGACAGGCGCGTTGCCAAAGGCGCTCCACTTCTGGGGATGGCCTTCATGGTCCACAAGACCATAGTAGAATCCTTAGAAGAAGTTACTCCAGTAAACAACAGATTGATGAGCATGCGCTTCCGGTGCGCCAACAAAAAATACACACTGATCAACGTACACGCCCCCACTAACCAAAGTAACAAGAGCGATCCACAGTCCGCAGAAAAATTCTGGTCGACCCTTGACACAGTGATGTCCAAAGTCCCCAGGGATGACGTCAAACTCCTCATGGGCGACTTCAATGCACAGATCGGTAGAGAAAAGATGTACAGGAAAACAGTCGGAAACTATCCTGCACATAAATTCACAAATAACAAGAAGTTCCGTGAAGAACTATACAGCCTACTTTTCATGCCAATGATTATTCTGCAGTATATGAACCTGTCTAGAATAATGACGAAATTAAGTTGGTAATATCGAAATATCAAATTAGTTCAAAATATATCTGGTGTAATGTAGCCTAATAGAGCACTACAGTTGGCAGCCCTGGTGACTGAATATATTCTTAGTTCCACCTCTTAAGGTACAGAATACAAAATTTGGTTGAAGTCCAATGGACGTTACATGCAGTTAGACACTGGATCTATCTGCACGCGTAAAAGCATGTTGCCAACAATACCATGCGTGTGCTGGTCAGAAATAATCTGAATTATTATGGTATCTTGTTGTGCCAATTTTGGATGAAATCCATTTGTTAGTATAGAAGTTACATGTATTTTAAAATTGGACATATCAGGAGGCATAGAATCATGTTGGCAGCACTGCCTTGTATTAATTACTCCAAATTAATCTAGAATGTCAGGTGTTATACGTGTGCAAAGTATTGAGCTGTTGGTTGCATACTTTCTGATATATTGATATTAGGGTAAAAAGAATATAGACAGCATTTATTAACAGTTGGCAGCCCTGATTGCTCTTAACAATACTTACAGTCATATCTGTTATGGTACACATAGCACATACGAAATTTGGTTGAAATCCAACTGATAGTATAGAAGTTACATGTATTTAAAAATTGGTACTATCAGCAGGCTTATAATCATGTTGGTAGAACTGACGTATATAAGTTACTCCAAATTAATCTAAAATGTCAGAATATACGTGTGCATAGTTTAAAGCTGTTGGCTTGCATACTTTCTGATATATTGGTATTTGGATTAATAAAAATAGAGAGAGCAATTATTAACAGTTGGCAGCCCTGGTGGCTCTTAAGAATACGCTCAATCATATCTGTTTATGTACAGATATTACATACCAAATTTGGTTGAAATCCAATTGATAGTGTAGAAGTTATTTGCATTTAAACATTGGACCTATCAGAAGGCTTAAAATTATTTTGGCAACACTGTCATGGTTGGCCTTCTAGAAATTATACTGAAATAGTATTATCTACATGTGTGCCAATTTTGGAATAGCTCCCATGCATACCTTGCATATATCCAACATGGAGCTCAAATTTCTAGTGCGTTTTTTCAGCAGTTGGTAGCACTGACATCATTTTCAAATATGGAGGTGAGCTATTCCGGTGCACATCTTTACTCATACTAAATTTGGTTTTGATTGCTGCAGCCGTTTAGGAGTTGATAGGGACACACACACACACACACACACACACACAGCCAGCCAGCCAGCCAGACAGACAGACAGACAGACAGAAGGACATACAGACAGACAGACAGACAGATAGACAGACAGACAGACAGACAGACACACATTTTCCCGGATCGATCTCATAAGTCTACTTTTTCCTCATTTTTGCAAAATGTGAAAAGTAGGCTAAAAATAGCACACGACTCATAGAACTCGGCCAGCAGAATAACCTGAAGCTCATGTCAACATCTCTTAGAAAACACCCTAGAAAACAGAAAACCTGGCGTTCTCCAGTCCAGCAGTTAGGTGAGTTCCAAATCGACCATGTGGCAATCTCATATCCAGTACAGAAGGAGATTCATGATGTACAGGTACGTAGAGGAGCCAACATTGACTCTGACCATTACCTAACCCGCGTCAAGGCCAAGTTCACCCCAAAGACAACTTTCTGTAAGAAAACCCCCCTACCAAAAATTGACACAAAAAAGATCGCAGATTCTGGAGTGAAGGAAGCCTGGGAAAAAGAACATGCCAATGACTGGCAAAATTTCCACCGAAAAATCATAGAAACAGCACAAGCTCTCATTCCTTTGAAGAAGAATTCCAAACATCCTTGGTGGGATGTTGATTGTGAGAATGCACTCATTACCAGGAAATTGGCATATCAGAAATACAACAGTAAAAAATCCCCAGAAAATTTACAGACTTTCCATGAAACACGAAAAGCAACCGCAAAAATTATCAGACAATCCAAGAGGAGATACCTGAAGGAACAGTTGGACTCCATTGAGGACAACATCCGTAACTACAACGTAAGGGACTTCTACAGAACGTTTGCAGGACACATCAGAGGGTACACACCACCAAACCTTTGCTTCAGAAAATGTGATGGAAAATTAGCACTAACGAATAAGGAGAATTGCAAGGTGTTGGTGTAACGTGTTTTTCGAGGGGTTTTTATGCAACTGGCATAAATCAGTAGGAAGCCATTCTATATTTATTTACGCGGCAAATTGTTCAGCCAAGAGAATTTTTCATGTTAATTTATTATTATTATTAATTTTTTATAATTATTATTAAGGTATTTTCGGAGCATTTTATAAAAATTATTAGCATTCAGATAGGTTTTCTACGTCTTAGAAAACGCTATCAAGCAAATTATTACGAACGACAATATCATAGAAAATTATGTGATTGCGGAATTTTACGGAGTTTTCGTCAGTTAGGGTATATCGAGAGACGTGACTCACTGGGAATTCAAGTACACGCTTAATCTTGTCGGAAAGCATGACGCAATCCTGGGTCGCAGCGTCCAGGAAAGGCGAATAGTTGGAACGGAAATCGACTTCATCATCGCCGCGCCGTGTGTAATGACCCGGAGGAGGGGAAGATCGCGTGGTGGGTCAGCCAATCAGTGAGGACCACGCAAGCTAGAAGTCGGATGAAGAGTGGGGAAACGGCGGGTGCATATATCGTTCGACGCGCCGTGGAACGAGGACAATCTGTGAAATACTTGACGAGTATGGGTGCGCGTGCGAGTGGCTCCGATGTTCGGTGGAGTTAGCGATGATCTGTATAGAATTTAACGAGTACGGTTGTACGCGGGAATCGCTCCGATGTTCCGTGGATTGGAGGACTAACTTTTGTAAAACTTAACCAGTGCGGTTGTACGAGTGTTTGGGTCCGAGGTACGGACCATAGAATTATCTAATCTACCAGAATCTCATCAAATATCGACGAAAATGTCGACGTCCAGGAGACTGTGGGAAGCTCACAGCATCATCCAGTACGAGGGAAATGTTTCGGCAATTTCCAGTGGTAAGCGCGAATGACGCAGAAATACGCAATCTCTCATTTCTCTTGGTTTTATATTTCATATTTCAGTAACTTCATAGCTTGGGAATAAGAGTAAAATCAATAATTTATCAGACTCCGTTTTCACGTAATTTTCTATCGGTAATATTAAAATCGCAACGCTCCAATTTAAATTTTAAACTTATTATTATTATTAATTTTGCTATTCTTGTTTTATATAATAAATTCATTTCTTTTACAATGCAATCTTTGCTTTCAGTAGGTAGCATTAGATATAGACCAATTCCTTCTCCTGATACAATTGTTTGTTGGGTTAATGATCAAATCATACCACGATCTGAGTGAATAGAGTCTTGAAGGTGTTCTGTCAGAGCTAGACGTTGTTAAATACAAATTTAGATTTCAACATTGCATTGAGGTCTTGGCGCCCATTAAAACAACATAGCTTAGGCAAAGGGGGGGGGGGGGGCTAGCAAATCTGCTACAATTGTCGCTACCAACATGGGGCATTAATTACTGCTACAATTGTCGCCGACAACTTGGGGCTGAAAACCTAATAACATTTGTGGAAGGAGAAGGGTATATATTTCTGTGCCTGTATTTTGGGGGTTATTTGTCTTTATCAGTGTATATCATTATGGGGGATGAAAAAGAAAGACAGATGAGGTTACGTAGTGGTCATCAACTGGAGAGTGATGATACGAGCAGTATGTCGAGTGATGGTAGTACCGGGGTAGCGGGGGTAAATCCCGATACTGAAACAGGGAGTGTAGGCGGCCAACCAGAATTAAAAACTTTACTTCTCGAGTTCATGTATCAGAACAAAGTTAGTAGTGATGCCTTAAATGCAAAATTAGAACAGAATAATGCAAAATTAGAACAAAACAGTAGGGAAAATAAAGAAAGAACAGAAGCTTTAAATGCAAAATTAGAACAGAATAATGCAAAATTAGAACAAAACAGTAGGTAAAATAAAGAAAGTGCAGAAGCTTTAAATGCAAAATTAGAACAGAATAATGCAAAATTAGAACAAAACAGTAGGGAAAATAGAGAGAGTAATGAAACTTTAAACGCCAGATTTGAACAAAACAGTAAGGAAAATAGAGAGAGTACTGAAACTTTAAATGCTAAATTAGAACAAAACAGTAGGGAAATGAGTGACAAATTCGAACTGATTAGAGGTGAAATCAGAGGAGTAATGGAAGAAAAGGCTAAAGAGATTATTGCAGATGTAGACAGAAAATTAGGAAAAGTACAGGAGGAGTTGGAAGTTAGAATCAGTACACAGGCTGAAAATTTAAAAGAACTAGTGCAACTGGAAACACAGCAGGTCAAAAAGCAATTGGGGGGAGAAATTGACAAAATTCAGGTAGCTACTAAAGAGGTTAAGGAACAGCTGGGGGGTAGAATTGAGAAAGTCCACTCACAAATAGTTGCAGAAGTAAATGATTTAAGAGAGAGTAATAGAGAGAGCATTAGCAAGATTGAGGAGAAACAAGCAAAGCTATATGATAAAGTAGAAGAATCAGAAGGAAACATTAAATTAACAGTAAACAGTATTGAGAGGAAGGCTGAGGAGAAAATCGCAGAATTAGAGTTAAAATTAAAAGCTAGGATCAGGCAAGAAAATAGTCAGAATAGGCCAGTTTTTGTGAATAGCACACACAGGGAGGTAGAACTGGGTAAGTTCAGCAATCGACAGGGGTGCCCAATGGAGTTCATGGACACTATAGAAAATAAATTCGGGGAGAGGTTGGAAAATGGTAGTATTGAGTGGTGCCAGGTAGTTGAAATTTTAGAACAAGTGTTTGTGGGGGGAAACGAGGAATTGGTTTGCTGTCTACAGAGACAAGTTTACTGATATTAATGACTTTAAAATGAAATTCTGTGAAAAGTTCTGGAATAAGGTTATTCAGTCGCAGCATCGTGAGGGAGTAGTGTGTGGTAAATATAACCCTAAAGGAAGCTCCACCATGACCGAATACTTTTTAGGGCAGGTATTAGTGTGTAAATATCTGGATGGCTTGAAGGAGGAAAGTGATGTGGTTAGGTTGCTACTTAGGCACTTTCCCTATAGGATCAAGGAGGCTGCTTGTATCCAGAATGTAAAGGCAATATCACAAGTAGAAAATTTGTTAAGCACATTTGATGCACTAGGGAGAGGGGGTTATGAGGACAATTTCAATAGGAACCATGGTAATAATAATAACAGACCTAATGAAGCCAGGCATCAAGAAGTTAAAGGGAACGGTGGCGAAGGGGCCAAAGCTCAAAATAGAAATAATAATAATCAGCTAAATCAGAACAGAGGAAATGGCTATGGTAATCAGTATCAAGGGAGGAACAATGATTTCAGGGGAAATCAAGGGAGGAACAATGATTACAGGGGAAATCAAGGGAGAAACAATGATTTCAGGGGAAATCAAGGGAGAAATTATAATGACAATAATTACAACCAGAATAGGGGTCAAGGAAGAGGACAGCCTAGTGGTAGTAATATACAGCCAAACAATGACAACACAGCCCAGAACAACCAGACCAGTTCAGTAGTTAGTAGTACTACGGCCAGCTGTAGCGGTTCTTTAAACACGAACCAGGCTGCGAAGTAAGGTCAGAATCTCAGTCTGTAGCATGCCCTGTCCATACAATTATACAGGAACCCTATGACCTAAATGTAAGAAATGAATTATTACATGAACTAAATGATGAAGGTATTATTCAGGAAGTGGTTAGTAAGAGCCCCATAGTTAAATTTAACGTGTCCGAGGCGTACACAGATGTTTTAATTGATAGTGGTTGTATGAAGAGTTGCATAAGTAGTGCATTTTATGATAAAATGAAAGGAACTTAGTAAATTTTGAGGAGATGCCAATTAAAAGCACTTTTGTTATCACAGCTGTTGGGAAGAGGTCTAAAGTAATTTCTAAGCAAGTTTTAGTAGACATTAAAATTAATAATCATGTAGAGAAGCAGATTTGCCTTGTAATTCCAAATTTAGTATTCAGTGTTATCTTGGGTTCAGAGTGGCTAAGTAGAGTGTCTGGTAACTTATGTTATGATGTAGGGAGTTTGAAATTTAAATGGGGAGATTCTGAAGTAGAAGTAGCGTTCAATGACCATATTCAGAGGAGTAGTATTGTAGGTGTGATTTGTACTTTAAATGAGATATCGCCAGCCGTAGAGCGGGGTTCTCCATGTTTTGTGGGCAGTGTGATTACGAACGGAAGTCTAGAGGACTCGTTACGTGATGCAGCATTTCAGGGTAATATAGAGGTGGAACAATGTGTTCGGCTCTATGATGTGTTATTGTGTAATAGGAGAGTTTTTGAGGATCGCATTGGTATGGCCAATTGCTATACCCATTCATTGAACGTTATTGATAGGTCAGTATTCACAGGACATAGATATCCTGTACCTTTCGCTTATCAGAGTGAAGTTGAGGCACAAATTAACCAAATGCTTGAAGATGGGATTATTGAGCACTTTAACAGTCCATATGTTAATTCTTTGATCACGGTACCCAAGACCGACGGCACGGTTCGTATTGGTTTAGACGCTCGTTTGGTTAACAGTAGAATTAGTTCAGATCAGCTGAAATCTATGTCAATAGAGGAATTAATGCAAACATTTGAGGGGAAGAAGTATTTCACTTGTGTAGATTTGAGTTCCAGTTTTTGGCAAGTGCCACTTATGTACGAAGATAGACCATTTACAGCTTTTAGTCATAAATATAACCTTTATCAATTTTGTAGAACACCTTATGGGTTAAAGAGTAGTTCAGCAGCTTTAATTAGGGCTTTAAACATCGCATTAGGGGATGACACAGGAGAGTTTGTAACCATTTACATAGATGATATGGTAATTAGTTCACGCAGTTTTGAGGAGCATCTACGTCATTTAGATATAGTTTTTCAGAAGTTAGATCAGGCAGGGTTCACTTTGAAGCTGTCTAAGTCGTCATTCTGTCAGTCAGAAGTGACATTTTTAGGTCATAGAGTGTCGAGTAGAGGTGTGACACCATAGGAAGTTAGGGTTAGCATGTGTGGACAGTAGCAACAGGGCATCGTTACAGACACTGAGTAATATGCTAGGTAGAGCAACGTGATGACGTTCATTTAAGGGAGCCACTTGCAAGGTTGGAAGCAGGTGACGCAGAAACATTTATAGTTTCCAAACGTATTGGAAAAACAGCATATGTGCTGGAGGATAGTAAGGGAAACAGATTATACGGGACGTATAATATACATAGTCTACGAAAATATGTGTCATAAAGTGAGTGTGTTTAGTTGGCGAGCCAGCCTATCAAATGAGTAAGTGTGGTATTTGGTGCGTGGGAGGAGATGGTCTTCCAGGCAGGCGTATCAGAAGTCACACATGGGGGTAGTATGTAAGTAAATGAGAATTTTTAAGGTACAGGGAAATATGACGGGAGTGTCGGATGCTCTTGAGCACTAAAATGTCTCGATACACCAAGGCCAGAATTTGGTAGCGCTGGTGAATTCCCATTTGCCTCCAAGAGATGGGTGAGCGCTTGAACAGGGTATTTTTGCTTAAGGCGTCCACGAGGCAAAATATGGGCCATCAGAAGGCGAGACAGTCCTTCATGAAACTCATACATATCAGCACACGTGATTTCTGTTTACGGCCTCGCCATGTAAGATTTGTAAGTGTGTAATTTAAGGTAATTTGTACAAAGGTACTATTTGTGTCAGGAGAAATGGTCTGTGTTGAGAACTAGTATTAAGTAGAATATGGTCTACGGGAACTTAACAAGACAGGGCGATTACGGCACAGAAATATTTGGTGTTATATGTAATGCGCATTTACTGTTTTTTTTTCAGAAGTCAATATTAATTTAATCTACTTTAAAGAGAGATTAAGTATTATGGTCACGAGGCGCTGCCACAATAGTGTGATCGTGTGCTCAGTGATAAGTGAGATTAAATTTCACCATAAGGAAGGGACCTCCAGTGAAATTAGGAAGTTCTATGGTGATATAAATATATCAGAACACCTTCAATGCGTGTGATATGACATCATAAATACATAGTGCTCACACATTAATTATGTCTATTTCTCCAACATAGAGAAATTTGAGAGGCGGAAATATCCGTGGAACACTATTCTATATGTAAAACATTGGACTGGTTGCAAAGTGCAATCCATAGTGACAACAAACTTTGACGCAAAGTGCGTGAAGAAAAATTATGAGTGTATATATCTGTAATTTAGGGTGATTTCATTTATGTAATATGTATTTTGGATGGGGTTTATTAACCTGTCTGGGATAATCGGATAATGGACCGTCGTCACGGTAAATCATCCGATGAACCGAGGCGAATATCTAACGTGTTTTGTCGAGGGTTTTTATGCAACTGGCATAAGTCAGTAGGAAGCCATTCTATATTTATTTTCGCGGCAAATTGTTCAGCCAAGAGAATTTTTCATGTTAATTTATTATTATTATTAATTTATTATAATTATTATTAAGGTATTTTCGGAGCATTTTATAAAAATTATTAGCATTCAGATAGGTTTTCTATGTCTTAGAAAACGCTATCAAGCAAATTATTACGAACGACAATATCATAGAAAATTATGTGATTGCGGAATTTTACGGAGTTTTCGTCAGTTAGGGTATATCGAGAGACGTGACTCACTGGGAATTCAAGTACACGCTTAATCTTGTCGGAAAGCATGACGCAATCCTGGGTCGCAGCGTCCAGGAAAGGCGAATAGTTGGAACGGAAATCGACTTCATCATCGCCGCGCCGTGTGTAATGACCCGGAGGAGGGGAAGATCGCGTGGTGGGTCAGCCAATCAGTGAGGACCACGCAAGCTAGAAGTCGGATGAAGAGTGGGGAAACGGCGGGTGCATATATCGTTCGACGCGCCGTGGAACGAGGACAATCTGTGAAATACTTGACGAGTATGGGTGCGCGTGCGAGTGGCTCCGATGTTCGGTGGAGTTAGCGATGATCTGTATAGAATTTAACGAGTACGGTTGTACGCGGGAATCGCTCCGATGTTCCGTGGATTGGAGGACTAACTTTTGTAAAACTTAACCAGTGCGGTTGTACGAGTGTTTGGGTCCGAGGTACGGACCATAGAATTATCTAATCTACCAGAATCTCATCAAATATCGACGAAAATGTCGACGTCCAGGAGACTGTGGGAAGCTCACAGCATCATCCAGTACGAGGGAAATGTTTCGGCAATTTCCAGTGGTAAGCGCGAATGACGCAGAAATACGCAATCTCTCATTTCTCTTGGTTTTATATTTCATATTTCAGTAACTTCATAGCTTGGGAATAAGAGTAAAATCAATAATTTATCAGACTCCGTTTTCACGTAATTTTCTATCGGTAATATTAAAATCGCAACGCTCCAATTTAAATTTTAAACTTATTATTATTATTAATTTTGCTATTCTTGTTTTATATAATAAATTCATTTCTTTTACAATGCAATCTTTGCTTTCAGTAGGTAGCATTAGATATAGACCAATTCCTTCTCCTGATACAATTGTTTGTTGGGTTAATGATCAAATCATACCACGATCTGAGTGAATAGAGTCTTGAAGGTGTTCTGCCAGAGCTAGACGTTGTTAAATACAAATTTAGATTTCAACATTGCATTGAGGTCTCGGCGCCCATTAAAACAACATAGCTTAGGCAAAAGGGGGGGGGGGGGGGGGGGCTAGCAAATCTGCTACAATTGTCGCTACCAACATGGGGCATTAATTACTGCTACATTGGCACAATACTTCTCTGATCTTCTCAACTGTCCAGAACCAATAGAGAGATTCTCAGAGGAAGAACCTACAGTCAAGAACGCAGACTCATTACCTCCGAAACAAGAGGAAGTTCACAGGCACATCATCAAACTTAAGAAAAACAGGACATCTGGTGAAGACGGCATGGTGGCCGAACTACTGAAAAACCTAGGGCCACACTCACTTAGGGAACTCACACAGATTATCACTGACATCTCGACATCAGAAAAGCTACCAGATGAGTGGAAGTGTGCATTGATCCACCCATTACACAAAAAAGGCGACCTCTCTGACGTAAACAATTACAGGGGCATTTCACTATTACAAGTTACGTACAAGATCCTCTCAGCGTGCCTACTCCAAAGGGCTCGGGACCAGCTGGAACACAAGATTGGCGAGTACCAGGCGGGATTTCGTCCTGGTCGCTCCTGCGCGGAACAAATCTTCAACCTAACAAGTAGTTCCGTGAAGAACTATACAGCCTATTTTCATATATCCTGCTCATGTTAAATGCCTCTATCAATATGCAAAATTTCAGTTTAATTGCTGTGACAGATTCGCAGATATTGAGGACAGTCTAAACATTTCAGATGGTCGCCAGGTTGGATTTTTATTTTTGTACTATTACATTAAGATTATTGTGTACGTGTGGTATTCATATTTCAATCGCATGATTGGAACACAAGAAGTAAAAACGAGATTTTAAAATTACGCACAGCAGCCATCTTGTGATTAAGCAAACAATTGAAATAAATTAGATGCCAGTGGATCAACATTTGTATAAGCATTTAACGTGCAACGTTTCACGGCACTCGGATAGTTAATTCGCGAGATACGTCCATTTAAATATTTATACTTCGCGTCGCCGCCATGTTGTATTTGTGCTCACCAGGTTACTGGAAGTCCAATAGGTGAACATATGTTCATAGTCTCTATGAACATAAAAAAATTCAGTTTGGTTGCTGTAAAAGATTCATAGATAATGAGAACCGTTTAAATATTTCGGAAACTCGCCATTTAGGATTGTTATGTGTATAGGCTATAGAGTTATGTACCATTCAAGAACAATTATTGCCTAGGTTCATTATTCAAACTTTCACTTTGATCGCATGATTACGACACAAGAAATAGAAACTTAATTTTAAAATTTCGCACAGCCGCCATCTTGAAGTTATGTAAACAATTGAATTAAATTAGATGGCAGTGCATTACAATGTGCAAAATCATTTACTGTACCACATTTCACTGCGCTCAGAGAGTTAAATCACGAGAAAAGTCTATTAAAATAGTTCAAATTCGCTTGGTCGCCATGTTCGTTTTGTACTTTACAGGTTTATGAGATATACATAGGTAAACTTGTATCAGCACCCTTTATCACCGTACAAAATTGCAGGGTGATATCTGTAATAGTTTCGGAGATATAGAATCTCAGTTTAAATATTTCGCCCAGCCCCCATTTTGAGGTTATGTAAACAATTGAACCTAATTAGACCCCAGTGCATTACAAAGGGTATAAACATTTGCTGTACCAAGTTTCATTACGTTTGGATATTTAAATCGCGAGAAAAGTCTATTTAAAAGTCTCAACTTCGCTTGGCCGCCATGTTGGTTTTGTAGTCACCAGGTTTTTGAAAGTCTCATAGGTAAACTTCTAGTAGTGCCCTTTATCACCGTACACAATTTCAGGGCGATATCGGTAATAGTTTCGGAGATATTGAATGCTAGTGAAATATTTCGCACAGCCGCCATGTTGGATTGGTGAGACGTAACAAAATTTGAAGGGCACGGTCGAGGTCGCCGGGAATAGTGCTATAAACTTACCGAGTTTCATTGAAATCGCTCGAGCCGTTTAGATTTTATTAGGGGGGGACACACAATCACCTCTCTCTCTCTCTCACACACACACACACACACACACGCACACACACGGACAAAAGGTGATCTCATAAGCCTATTTAAAAAAAATTGAAAATAGGCTAAAAAGTATATTGAAAATCAAAGCCCTCAGGAATACTCCAGTTATATGTACCTTCGTTGACTTCAAGAAGGCATATGACTCCATTGACCGTCAGTCATTGTTCAACATCTTACACGAGCAAGGTTTGGATAGCAAGACCTTGCGATTGATCATACAGACACTGACAGACACGACATCAAAAGTGAAATTCATGGGGGGAAATCTCAGAACCATTTCAGATCAATACAGGTGTTCGCCAAGGTGACGGGCTCTCTCCGCTCCTCTTCAACCTAGTGCTGAACAAAGTTATCAAGGAATGGGAGAAAGAGCTGAGACTTCAAGGTTACTGGAGGCCAGTGCGACTAGGACGACCAAAGGACGAACTGGAGGTTGGATGTCTAGCCTTCGCGGATGATCTGGCTCTACTCTCAGATAACGAAACCACATCAATCAGACAGAAGTACTCCAAGAGTGCGCCGAAAAAGTAGGACCACAGATATCGTTCCAAAAGACAGAGTTTTTCTGAACGAAATTCGACACACATAATTTAAACACGAAATATGGCAAGATCAATAGAGTCGCCCACTTTAAATACCTAGGTGAAGTGCTTGAACCGACGGGAAAAGAGAAAATCGCGCAGAACACTAGGTTAATGAAAATGAAGAGAGCCTTATACAAGACACAGGAGTGTCTACAACAAAAAATGTCTGTCCACATTCACTAAACTTCGTCATTACAACACGGTTATTAAACCTGAGGTGCTTTATGCTAGTGATACGTTGACGTTACACACTAAGGGCGACTTGGAAAAAATCATCACAGAGGAAAGAAAAATAATAAGGAAAATAATTGAACCAAAGCACACAGATGAAGGATACAGGCTTCACTCCAGAGACACCACAGAGAAATTGTCCAACCTCGCAGCAGACATCAGAAAGAGGCGACTAAAATTTTACGGCCACATCAGCAGACTCCCACAAACCAAACTCACCAACAAAATTCTTAGATACATACAGCGGCTCAAGATTACTACACCCTGGGTGATGCAAGTCAAAATTGATATAGTAAAAGCACAGGTCGACCCAGAAGACGTCATAGACAAAAGCGTATTTAGACACAAAGTATACAAGTGGGAAGTGTTGTCAGAGAGAGAGCTACACCTACAGCCCAAATACCAAAGTGGACCGAAGAAAGGAAGAGGGCCTTTAGTGCACGAATGAAAGAGTACTGGAAAGACAGGAAGAACAAAAAGTCATGATTGCTTCGCGTGGTCTAATAGGCCTGTAACGTGTAAAATAAAAATAATGAAAATCCACAGCCTTTTTCCAGTCATTGGACTGGGTCAGGGTTGGAATGAATGAAGCCCCCATCTAGCGGCGAGGATAGGCATTGTGCCGGCTTCCGAAGCCTGTCGCACTCCTCTGGGACAAAGATTAATGAATGACAGATTAAATGAAATGATAATGGAGAGTGTTGCTGGAATGAAATATGACAGGGAAAACCGGAGTACCCGGAGAAAAACCTGTCCCACCTCCGCTTTGCCCAGCACAAATCTCAAAAGGAGTGACAAGGATTTGAAGCACGGAACCCAGCGGTGAGGGGCCGGCGCGCTGCTGCCTAAGCCACGGAGGCTACACTAATAATAATAATAATAATAATAATAATAATAATACAACTCTCTTTAATCCACCATAAATAACTACCCCTCTAGTTTTGTTATACAATAAAAAAATAAAATAATCTTCTAAATGGTAAGATTACCTCAAACTAGATTATTAAACATTTGCAATAACAAAACTATTTTAAAATATGGTTAGGTTGTCGAAAACATCCCAATGTACCAGTTAATGCTAATATTGCTAGAACAAACATTAAATATTAGTCTGTTTTGAAAACTGTACCTGTTTTATGTATCCCAGGCCAACACTAATCTCTTGTCCGCAATCTGGACAGGGTATATTTAGTTGTTCGCAATCTGGACGGTTTTTGACTTGTTCGCAATCAATACACAACCGATTTGAAATGAGTCACTTCATATTCACACCACTCGACACAACATAATTCGGTAGAGGGGTGGAGGGAGGGAACCTACCTGACCGCTCTCAATGGGCGCAGTTCCACTGCCCCTTTTCGAAGGCTGATGCTAATGACCAGGGTCAGTAGTGAAGCTTGGGCGCAGTTCCATACAACCCGTTACAGGGCTCATACCGCTTATCCACGCGTTCGTTGGATTCTTGCTAGCGTACAACGCACATAGACGCCGCACTGTAATTGCAATTAATTAATTTCTCAAAAACGGTTGAGAAGCGCTCCTTAGTACTTGCAACTGATATACGCCTGGTCATGCCCTACAAGTGTACTAAAGATGTTTCGAATCGGTGACCCATGCATCGTAACCTCCCCTTGTGAGTAGACCCCGTTCCAGTCCTCAGACCACTTTTCAAATTTCGTGGCAGAGCCAGGAATCGAAACGCGGACCTCCGGGATGGCTAAGCACGCTGACCACTACACCATGGAGGCGACAGTGTTCTTTTACGCATATTATAGATGATGGGCATATGAATTTCCCTAACTCAAATTATTAACATGGCTTCATGACATCATAAAATATAGTTGTTGTTTCCTTTAGGGACATTCGTGGTCATTTAGCCCCATGTACTTGGGTGTGTGTAGAATTTGTCTGATAACCTGTGTCTCTGTGATGTAATTGAGGATAGGGGAGCGTGGTGGCGCAGTGGTCATGCTGTTCGCCTCTCACCAAGGTGGACCTGAATCGATTCCAGGTCAATGCATGTGAGATTTTCGAATTGAAATGCCATGTCCTGTGGTTCGGATTCCACGTAAAAAGGAGGTCCCGTGTCTCATGATCGCATGCTTAACGGTCACGTAAAACTAAAAGCTTAGCTTGTAATTGAGGATAAGATTTGGGTACGATGCAGCTGTGGCCTTAAGTTAGGTACCATCCCGGAATTTTCCTGGAGTATAAGTGGGAAACCACGGAAAAGCACTTTCAGGATAGCTGAGGTAGGAATCATACTCTCCTCTTCTCAGTTTGCCTCACGAGGCTGAGTGAACCCCGTTCTAGCCCTCAGACCAGAATTTTTTTCTGGGCAGAGTCGGGAATCGAACCTGGACCTCCGTGGTGATAGCCAAGAATGATAGCCACTACGCAACGAGGTGGATCATAAAATATAGTGGTGGTACATATTGAAAAAGTAATTAAATTGCCTCTTAATGTTACTGATAATCTTCCTGAAATGTAATTTTCGCTTTTAATTGATAACATCTTTCCTAAGGTAGACTAATTGTAGTTTATAACGATTCCCATCACTAGTGATAACATAGAACTGTGTTCACGAGACTCGAACATGCGATCCCCCGTGTAACGGATGGGATGTGCTGGAACAAAGGGAAGCCTCACCTTGTGTTCCCGAGGAGCGGAGTTCTGCTCTGTTAGACATTTCCCAGATGTTATCCAGCGGGAGATCGCTGATAACAGAGAAAGTACCACATTTAGTACAGACGATCTTCACACAACAGTGGGCGATCAGATCAAGAGAGTTTCAATTCTCTGCACTTATTATATCAGGATGATATGCAAATATGGATCTGACCTGGTACTTTGCTCAGCCAGGTATAGTAGCATGACGGAACGAGATATCCATGAGGCACCGTCAACCCTCTTTAGGAATGTGCTGGGATTGTACCTTATTTCAAGCCACAATTAAACACAAGTTATTTATCATGAATAAACCAGGTACGGATTTTTCAATTATCAGATTCTAGTATCAAATATTTGTTGAATGTTTTAGGAGTTTGGTTGGTTGGTTCCTCAGATTAGGGGCTGCGACAACGCGGTCATGTAACTCCATGTACTTTGGGTGTGAGTAGAATCTGTCAGATAAACGGTGTTAATTGTGATGGCAGTATTAGTGTGTGTTGTCTGTTTTTTTTATTCAAATACGGACTGCAGACATTGAATTTTCAAGTAGTTCCTACTTTTGCTGCCAAACGCCACCGTCAAAGACCAACTAGTTCTGAACTTGGTTACTAGATGCCTCCGCAGTCGGCTCCTGGCGATAAATGTTAGAACCGAAGAGCGTGAGTTAATTCTGACGTATAATTTAGCTTCACACAAGTGTAATTAGTAGAAGGTTCTTTATCATGCTATAAATCTATGACATGGGCCCGCCGGCTTTACTTTCCCTCCGAAGGAAGGCATACTGAGGGATTTTTAACGCTCTTAAAGAAATCCGACGACTTCGGCCGGGTTTGAACCCACGACCTTGGCCATAGAAGCTCGATTTCTGCCAAGAAATTTAATTTTGGTCTGTGGGCTGGAATGGGTTACACTCAGCCTCGTAAGGGAAACCTGAGAGGAAGTGGGTTAGATTCCCATCTCAGCCATCGTAGAAGTTGATTTATTTTGTTAGCCCAGTTCTAATCCAGGCAAATGCCAGGATGATTCCTAACTAAGACCACGGTCGACTCCTTCCCAAACCCCCACTGAATTACAAATACACACACTACTGTACTACAGGTTCCAGTTTAACACCGGTAATCAGACGAATGCTATACACGTACACTCACAAGTACACTGGGGAAATGATCACGACATCCAAGTCTCTCAAATGAAACAACTCAAATAAGTTGAGCTCAAGGTGAGAGTAGTGGGGAGATTTTGTAAAATTCAATTGGTCGTTAAAATCTAACTGACATACACTCGTTTTGATCTCCAGAAGATTCAATCTGTATTTCTGTTTACTCCCGACGTCTTGACCTTGTTTCTTACGCTATCTGTTTTTCGCACGTGTTTTGTCTTAATGGTGGGTGTACTTCACCCCGGCTTCCTAGATACTCAAACATGTGTTTTTCTTCTCCGTCTTGTCTAAGCCATCTATGGCCGTGCTATGTTATGTATTCCTTCATCGTTCTTATATCAGTTGCTCATTTCCCATGAGGATGTCGAAAAGAAAAACTTGTCGGAAATTAAAGTTAAAGCAAATATAACGTGGATATACAAACTGTACTTATTTGTTTGTGACGATGCAATTCCACCAAGTTCCTTCGGCCATCACTATTAACCCTTTCGACGCCAAGTTATTATGAGTGGTTACGTTAAAATTACCAAGCCATGACTAGTGAAATTGCAAGTTTTTGATAAAAATTCTGTCATACAAACATCGTTTAAGATCGATGTCAGGTAAATATATTTTAAACATAATAGATGCTAAATAATTAATACTTTGATAAATAAAAATACTTACATTTTGTAAATTTGAACAGTAAATTTTACAGCCAACATATCCTGTTATTTGAATGATAATACTTTTGGAATTCGTATGAATGTCCCAAGTTTAGGGTAATTCTAACAGATAGGTTTCGTGTAAAATCCATTTCTACAAATAAACGCACGTGCGGGAAGTTAGCTGCTTGCAACATGTTCAAGGAACACTTATTATTATGAATTTAGTTATTCAGGGAACTTAAAACACATTGATATATCCAGGGGGAGAATGATTCCTGGGTAGTCTTGGTTAAAATAGTGATACCACTGCGTAGCTGGAATTAAATGTACAATTTTTTAAAATAAAAATTGGGGCCGATGGTTTGGCCCTCGGCATTTTTAGCAGAAAATCCATCGGCGGATATATCGGGCCTTGGCACTATAGGGGTTAATAGAATTTACTACTACTGTAACCACAGAAACATAGGTCATCAGACAAAATCAACATACATCCAAGTATAGCAAAGCAAGAAAGCTTTCAGATTTATGTGACCGTTAATCATGCGATCATAGGCCATGGGACCTCATTTTTACGTGGAATCGGAATCACAGGACAGGGCATTTCACTTGGAAAAACTCCCATGCATTGACCGGGAATCGAACCCAGTCCACCTTGGTGAGAGGCCAACAGCTTGACCGTTGCGCCACCACGCCCCACAGCAAGTAGGCCTATAGGGGGCTTATGACCTCTATGTTCAAAGCTCCGGAATGAAGTAACTGCAACAAATAAAGAAAGAAAGAAAGAAAGAACGTACGAAAGAAAGAAAGAAAGAAAGAAAGAAAGAAAGAAAGAAAGAAAGACTCCCGGAAAAAGGTACACGCACTTGACAATCTGCAAACAGTCGATGCGTTTCCTCACAAGGATTGTGTGATAATGCGGCCCATTATCCTGACAGCTACCTAAGTATCATTTGGCGAGAGATATGCTCGGGGCAGCCACAGTGTGTCCTTGCGTGTCGCATAGTCGTGGGAACATATCTGATGATCACCTCCAAGTAGGTCATGTTGACACGGACCGCGAGCGCTGATTATGTCTCTATTGTTAGGTCATTAAATGTGGGACTCCTTAGGGGACACTCCCTCATTGTATTTTTCTAACTACAGTAAAACCTGCTTTCAACGGAATCGAACGTTTAACCCTACAATACTAACATACGAAAAATTTACGTGTAAGAATAACTTGACTGCTTAGAATTCCCTCTATATCTCTCCCCACCAGTAGTGCTTCTACTGGTCTATGGTGGTGATGTCAATGCTTTTGTTATTAATGCCAACCAGTTCTTGATGCATAATCATGGGACAAATAATTGCCTGGAAACTACAGTATCCATGAATTTAACAACATATTGTTTTCTGCATGGCAACAACAAAGAGGTGGGGAATTTGATGTAGATATGTCACATCACATCACATCACATCACATCACATCACATCACATCACATCAGAGGGATTATAAAAACAACCTCGTAAAAGCCAGAGACAGTAAGAGGCCGGATAAATTACGTACTGCTATTTACGTCAAAGTAAACGACTTCTGTTTTTGTTGTCTTTAAGATGGAACTTAGCGTATTAAACTTCAAAGACCACAGAGGATCTATTTCAACCATTTAACTAATGGGTGCCTTAGCACAAAGTTCGTAATGTACGTAAATTTAACGTGTTGAGCATCAATTGAATAATGTTAGTATTCTAGGGTTAAGATGGATTTCCGGTTAACGGAGGTTGGTCTATTTTGAGTTTTTTTTCTTTCCAAGGATAAAGACACTATTGTGAAACATGAACTGACAGTTCTTCAGTCATAATGCTGTAAAGAGACAATCAAGTATTTAAGGGAATGAACTAAAATTTGAACAATACATGTTGTACCACCTCAAGGTGACTTTCTTTTTAGGACAAAGTGAGAAATTACACTGTAATTTGAATGTAAGTTGAATGTTTTACAGATGATAGAATCTAACCTGGAATTCCGATCTGACAAGCAAGATATGTACCATTTCGTGTTTTTGTGTAATATCGTGTGATGCACTACGGTATAGCACACGTAGTTAGTTTAATAAAATACTACTAGACATCACAACATCAGTCCTCTTATTTTCACCGATTTCACGATACAAAGCTGGCGGGCTCATGTTATGGTTTATGGCATGTAAAAGAACCTTCCAATAACAACAATTGTGTGAAGCTAAATTTGTAGGTTAGATTTGATTAACGTTCTATAAGTTCCAACGTTCACCACCAGGGGCCGGTTGCGGTGGCATCTAGTAGCCAAGTTCTCAGCTAGGTGTCGTTGACGGTAGAATTTGGTAGCAAAAGTAGGAACTACTTTAAATTGATCGGCTGCAGTCCTTACCTGAATTACAGATAACAGAACATACACTAATACAGCCATCACACAGATTCTACACACACCCAAAGTACACGGGGTTACATGACCACGTTGTTTCATCCCCTAAACTGAGGAACCAACCAACCACGATACTTATTCACCAAGTGGATAAGTACGCTTCTTTTAACCAAAGAAAAACCCAATCCCTCTGGCTCTTCATCTTTTTCTCATCGTCATGTTTGTTTTTAACCAAGGAATATGTAACTTTTTAAGCTTTTTGCAGATTTCGGCCTACTTGATTAAACAAAAGAATATACAAATACCACCACAATCATCATCTTTCAATGAGTTTTGTACAGTCCTTAAACATAACGATTCGTTTGCTAATGCCAATTGGCAAATGTGCTGGTGCAACGCCAACGAGTTTAATTCCGATGTTAAAATTAATGAGGCATTTACTGACGGCCTGTTAACGCTGCGTTGATGAAGCCGGCCCTTAATGTAGCGTACCACGACGTCAAAGGAAGAAAGAAATGGGTGTGATATCGTAGTTTTGGAGTGTCGTAATAAAACGTCTAATGTACTTTCATGTGAGTAAACTCCTCCGTGGCCAATGGGGTCTAGTTACTGGCAATAAATAACTTAAATACTTTCTAATCTTATTTAATCCCGAGTATCTGGATGTAACGCTGTCCTATACAGTATTATTGCTACACCATGATTTACCGCTGTCATGATTACCTTGAAAGAGACGACTTTCAAGTCTCACTATTTTACGAGTGAAGACACAGGCACGCCTCAGTGGTCTCAACCTAACACCTGGTCAAGGTCGAGCTGTACTGGTCATCTGCTGGATGGACTCACTTATAAATCCCGCTTCACAACTCTTTACCTACCTCCTTGGGCATTCTCCACTGGGTGGGTGCAGCGTTTTATATCCCGTGTTCAAATCTGCCATTCTCAGTGAGGTCCTCTCCCGGGTTTCTAAGCAAATGCAATGGATAGTTCCCTAAGCCTGCAAAATATTAGACTACACACGATTAGTAAATAAATTCACTTGGATTTCCAGTTTCGATCGTCAAGTGATCACCATCAGATCCTTAAGAACAAGAAATCATTAACCAAGGATTTATATTGAACGTTGATGAAAGATGTATCTCATACAGCACTATTTACTATTTACAGAAATAAGGAAGAAGAAGTAGTTCTGTGAAGCACTAAATAGCCTATTTTCATATATCCTACTTATATTAATTGCCTCTATCATAATAGCGATTTTTAGTTTGATTGCTGTAATGCATTCGTAGAAATTGAGAGCCGTATAAATATTTCGGATGGCCACCATGTTGGATTTTTATATTCAGGCCTTAGAGTTACTTATTACATGAAGATTATTGTGTAGGTGTTTTATTCAGACTTCAATCGCATTATTAGAACGCAAGAAATAAAAACGAGATTGTAAAATTGTCGTTATGAAAATAATTTAAATGAATTAGATGCCAGTGGATTCACATTTATGTAAGCATATACCGTGCCAAGTTTCACTGCACTCGGATGGTTAAATCGCAAGAAACGTCCATTTGAATATTTACATTTCGCGTCGCCGCCATGTTGAATTTGTGCTCACCAGGTTATTGAACGTCCCATAGGTGAACACATACACAATTTCAGTTTGATTTCTGTCATATATTAATAGATATTGAGAACCGTCTAAATATTTCGGATGGTCGCAATGTTCGATTTTAATATACTGTATTATCTAGAGTAAACCATAGAGTAATATGCTATTAGATGAGGATCATTGTGTACGTTCATTATTCAAACGTTGATTTCGATCGCATGATTAGAACACAAGAAATAGAAACTTAATTTTAAAACTGTGCACAGCCGCCATATTGAAGTTATGTAAACAATTGAAATAAATTAGATGACAGTTCATTGAAATTCGTATAGTCATTTAATGCATCATGTTTCATTGCTTTCGGACGGTTAAATCGCGAGAAAAGTCTATTTAAATATTTCAACTTCGCTTGGCCACCATGTTCGTTTTGTAGTTTAGAGGTTGTTAAAAGTCACATGGGTAAACGTCTAGTAGTGCCCTTTACCACCGAACAAAATGTCAGGGTGATATGAGTAATATTTTCGGAGATATAGAATGCCGGTGAAACATTTCATACAGCCGCCATTTTGGATTGGTGAGACGTAATAAAATTTGAAGGGCACGTTCGGGGCCGGCCAAGATAGTACTATGACCTTACCAAGTTTCATTGAAATCGCTCCATCCATTTAGAAGTTATTAGGAGGGGAGCAAACACACACACGAACGCACACACACACACACACACACACACACACACACACACGGACATAATGTGATCTCATAAGCTTATTTTTTCATAAATGAAAATAGGCTAAAAATCATAGTAAGAAAAAGAGATTGTTTCCTCTTACCATTGCCAGCTGGATCGCATCCCTCCTGGCTGCTTTAGCGATCCAGCTGGCATTGCGTCTTACACACTTCCGTCCGATCCACTTCCGTCCATTTTTCAAAATCAATCCCACAAAAATAGCCAGCCGAGTGGAAAGATGTTACACATTAGAAACCGGGTGAGTTAGCCGTGGTCGTTACGGCATGACTGCTGGCAGTCGCTCAGATCCGGGAGGCGAGGAGGTTTGAATCCCCCCGCCGGCAACCTTGAAGATGGTCTTCTGTGGTTTCCCATCTTCCTTCCAGGCAAATGCTGGGGTAGGTCTCTAACTATAGGCCACAGCCGCTACCTTCCAACTCCTCGTCCTTAAATTCCAACTTTCCTCCCCAACGGTACTTGTAGCTCACCCCTTGGGTGTCCATCTCGAAGCAGATACAAAACTGGCGAGCCGAACATGTCCTCGGACACTCCCGGCACTAAAAGCCATACTAAGAAAACACCACATCAGAAAACGCACCGGTAATTAATATAGCCTACAATAAGAAGGAAAACACGATATCAATGGCCTAATCTAACTGACATGGAGGGACCACTAAAATATAGGTTACCACACGCCCAGACATCCCCCTCGAGGACGTCACGTTACCACGTGTTATCTATTGTCAACACTGACAGTCGTCTCGGATTTACTGTACCTGGAGGCTCTTCTCAAAGAACCTTGTTTCAAATTATTTCACTGAACAATGCATCATTATAACGATTCGCATTTTCTAGAAGAACGCTCAAAGAAAATGTCATCTGGCCGGATCTCTTACAAAGAGACCTTGGGTTAGATCTGATAAGATCTTGATGTTGACGATGGGAAATGACGCTGGCGGTGCTTGCTCAACAATAACTGAGATATATCTGCTCTGTCAAATATCACCACTTCGCTGGGAACTTGATGTATTGCACTCCACATTTATCATGATCCGCCTACTTTACACAACACACAGAGTATTTTCATTTACTCATTTATGAGGTCACAGCAAAGATGCAGTAATCCGCCTGTGAGCTTGAGGAGGTATTGTTGTAGTTTTATCCAGCTGCTTGGGATATTATTATCATTAGCCCAATGTTCTTGTATACAGAGTTGGTGGAATTTAACTGGACAGTCGAGAACATATTATTCCCTACGTCAGGACGCGTCGAATGACGTGAAAAAACGTATAATGAAAGGTGCTTGGTTTAGCGAAATAAAATGGTTTAGTGACATTTTTTAAACATATCTAGCAGGCGAAATGTTGGTCCTATGAATTTGGGATTGCACCATGCTGTGCAGCATAAAAAGAAACAAGACATAATGTCTGAAGTGGATCTACATACGGCGAGAGGTTCTCAAACTATTTATTTATTTATTTATTTATTTATTTAGCGTATGACTTTTAGTGCCGGGAGTGTCCGAGGACATCTTTGGCTCGCCACAGGCTGTAGCTGCTTCAAGATCACACCCATGGAATGAGCTACAAGTTCCGTTCAATTTCAAGTAGCCTAGTTCAAACTTTCGCTACCAGATCTCACTGACACCTAGTGGTGAACGTTGGAACTTTGCTAGAGCGTTTAAACGAAAGCTAACCTAGAAATTTAGCTTCACACAAGTTAAGTTAGTGGAAGGATCTTTTACATGCCATAAATCTATGACATGGGACCACCGGCTTTACTTCCCCTCCGAAGGAAGGCATACTGAAGAATTTTAACGCTCTTAAAAATCCGACGCCTGCGACTGGGTTTGAACCCGCAAACTTGGCTACCAGCCTGCTACCAACTACGCAACCGAAGCGGCTGATTCTCAAACAATTCCATGTTACGACAATTACTTTCGGGAAGGCTATTTGCCATGTCCGGGCTGGCAACATCGCATCAGCTGTCCCGTGTACATGTCTCATCTTAGAGGGGAAGGAGGCATTTTCGGAACTCGGTTCGTCCCTTCCTAGTCTGCGGGAACTGGTTGGGCAAGTTACCTCCCCGCCGTGGAATTGACCTTCACTTATCAGATGTCTGCGAGACCTACCCTGGTGAATACCGGCTGTTCTGTCAGTCCAGTGGCACTTCTTCGATCCGGTCTTGTACACAGTGGCAAGCATTGTTGCCAAGAGTTACGTACTTTTGCTCGTGTTTTCTCCTAAGCCACGCCCCTTTTACGATACTTTTTCACGTCTTTCGGTGCTTCGAGACCTGGGGAATCGTATGTTCTCGGATATCGGATCTGACTCTAACCATCCTGTATAATCAGCGGTAACCTATAATAACCTCTCTGGAACAAGGATAGATAAATTAATTATTTATGAGGAAGATGTTGTTGATTCAGTTTGAGGCTTTCCGTCATTATGGACATGAAGACCCGTGTACTTGGGTGTATGTGGAATCTGTGTGGTCGCTACATTTTGAAATGCACGCTCGCAATAAAATAAATGCAACGGTAATGGTAAAGGAACTGAAAGCAAGTTGTGTCATCCTTACACAAAGGGTACCATGTCAGTAGTGATGGTAACACAGTAGTGTTGTTGCTAAGTAACCCCACTGCTGCATTGCTAAGCAGCCATTGTGTCTTCAACTTCCTCGCAATAATTACCATTTAACCTCACAATGGGGTCTTCCTCACTGCAAGATAATGAGTAATGTTGCTCACCATCCTTGACTGAGTTACTATGACCCATTTTTTTTATTTGTTAGGAAGAACCCAAAACAAACACATTTTCAAACTTTGCTTTGTTTCTGAGTTTATTAGACCGTAAAATTACGACAGTGCTTACCGATTTACATGTGCAAAGTCTTTGTTTGAGGAGCTGTGGTCATAGTTATTTTAGTTTGGCAGTAGGAACATTTTGGCCATCAGCTCTCCGTAACATTATCAATCAATTAACTATTTCGTTCTATCATTTTCTCAGTCACTTGTTTCTCCATTTCTTTTGTTCAATGAGTTTAGTTATCTTGTGTGTTTGATTTTATTTATTTTATTTTATTTTATTTATCGTATGGCTTTTAGTGCCGGGAGTGTCCGAGGACATGTTCGGCTCGCCAGAGTCTGTAGCTGCTTCCAGCGGACACCCTAAAGGGTGAGCTACAAGTTCCGTTCAATTTCAAGTAGTTCCAACTTTCGCCACTAGATATCAATGATACCCAGTGGCGAACGTTGGAACTTTGATAGAGCGTTCTGACGAAATCTAACCTAACAAATTTTGCTTTACACAAGTTTAGTCTGTGAAAGGATCTTTTGCATGCCATAAATCTATGACATGGGACCGCCGGCTTTACTTCCACTCCGAAGGATGGCATACTGAAGGATTTCTAACGCTCTTAAAAAATCCGACGACTTCGGCCGGGTTTGAACCCGCTATCTTGGGCTTAGCAGTTCAGCATGCTACCGACTACGCCATGTCATTGAAATTACCTGCTCCTTTTTGTGTGTTCATTCGTTGAAAATAAATAAATGCATAATTAAATAAAGTGTCGCCTCCGTGGTGTAGTGGTCAGCGTGCTTAGCTGCACTCCGGAGGTCCGAGTTTCGATTCCCTGCCCAGTCACGAAATTTGAAAAGTGGTATGAGGACTGGAACAGGGTCTACTCAGCCTCGGGTGGTCCAAATGTGTAGAGGGGGTTCGATTACCACCACAGCCATCCTCGAAGTGGTTTCCCGTAGTTTCCCACTTCGTCTTCAGGCAAATGCCGGGATGGTGCCTAACGTAAGGCCATGACCGCCTCCTTCCCTCTCCCTTGTCTATCCCTCCCATTCTTCCCAACCCGTCCCATCACTCATGAGGCCCCCTGTTCGCTTTGCAGGTGAGGCTGCCTGGGCGAGGCGCTAGTCCCGCATCCCCAGTTGTATCCCCCATCTCGATGTCAAGCTCCAGGACACTGCCCGCAGGATATCTCATACATAAGGTGGAGGTAACTGATGTGAGGGTGGCATGAATGATTGCTGGGACAAATAGACGGCAATGGCAGGAGGGAATTCCTACTGAAGAAATAAAGGCATAGTTAGAAATTAACATGTTCGACGAAACTGCTCGAATGAGCAGATTCAGATGAACTCCACTGTACAGGGCAAGAGAATCAGATGAGAGCGAGATGGTTTGATTCAGTGTTCAACAATTTCAAGGGGAGATATATAGAAATGGAGGAGGCTATAGTGATAACTGCTAATAGGGGATCATGGCGGAAAACCGTTCACAAACAGAGGCTTTCAGACTAGACTGGATTGTAAAGTTTTGAAGCCAACTTTTAAGTGTTGCCTATATTAATTGTCAGTTGTAGCTCTTCAGTCGGTCAACACGAATTTGTCCAAAGACTGGGCGGAGTACAATGTATATAATATATGAAATATAAGTAAATAACACTCCTGGAAAAATATTCACATGTATTAGTTATGGTAACTATTATAATTGGGCAATTATTTGGACGCTAAAAGGCAAAACAGTCTCAAAAATAAATAAATAAATAAATAAATAAATAAATAAATAAATAAATAAATACATAAATAAATAAATAAAATATAAATAAATAAGTAAATAAATAAACAAATACGCAGGCTACATAAATAAATAATAAATAAATAATAAATAAATAATAAATAAATAATAAATAAATAATAAATAAATAAATAAATAAACAAATAAACAAATATGCAGGCTACATAAATAAATAAATACAAATAAATAAATAAGTAAATAATTAAATAAACAAATACGCAGGCTTCATAAATAAATAAATAAATAAATAAATAATTGATCATACAAATCCTTAATTAATTCATTAGTTCATTCATTGATGTGCGAAGAAGAACTTAACACTGCACATGCTTGGCAGAGAAGATATAACGACACCTAACACCAGAAAGAGAGTGGGCGTTCCGAAAATTCAGCGCAAGTTCTGGAAATGAAAACACCACGTTACTTACAGCATTGGTTATAATACAAAGAAGCTATTATAACCATTAACGTGATAGTTAAAATGGAATCGTGAAATATCCGCCATAGCTCGAAGCCTCCTGCCATTGATTGCAGTGTTTACCGTGACACGCCAAACAAAGAGACACCAATTCCTCAAGCCAACAACCTCGAGCTACGTCGTGTCCTTTCGTCTCAACAGTCATTAGGATTAATTCTCACCTTTCTTGTTTGGATTTCACATAATTTGTCTAATAAAGAATCGCGGGTCTCTTGTTAATTCATTATGTTGTTAATTACACTCTTGGTGTGACGTAATCGACACCTTTGAGCATTTCTCTCAGCTCCATAGTCGTTCCTTAATATAGGCTACAGGGTGTCCAAAATATTGCAAATTATCGCCCATGTGCTGTAAAACCAAGACAAATTTAGATATTAATAATCTTATTAATGTAGCCCAATGTCCATTTATTTTACTTTCAGGACGGATCAGGGAAGGGATTTTGGAAGGAAATCGGCCGTGGACCTGTTGGAAGGAACCGTTCCGGCATTTGAGTGGTGGTGAAAATGGGAAACCATGATTACTATTTACAGGACGGCCGAGGTGGGATTCAAACCCACGCTCCACCAATATCAGCAAGGCACGAGGTAGCACGTTAGTGCTCTCGGCCACCGTGGCCGGTCAAAATTAGATATTGACTATGGTAAAATATGTCAGACAAACATATATGTAGACTACCATCGCAAAAATACTTTATAGTTGAAGCAATCTGGTTACTTTAGATCAAGTATTAATCCTGTGGCTCTTTGGTTTGCCAAGTGATCGCTTGGGTACACTCATCCTGGTGAGGCAAAACTGAGGAGAGGCGGGTTCGATTCCTACCTCAATCATCCTGAAAGTGATTTTCAGTGGTTTATCTTATTTATCGTATGGCTTCTTGTGCCGGGAGTGTCCGAGGACATGTTCGGCTCACCAAAGGCTGTAGCTGCTTCAAGCGGACACCCATAGGGTGAGCTACAAGTTCTGTTCCATTTCAAGTAGTTCCAACTTTCGCTACTAGATATCAATGATACCTAGTGGTGAACGTTGTTACTTTGATAGAGCGTTCCAACGAAATCTAACCTAGAAATTTAGCTTCACACAAGTTTAGTCTGTAGAAGGATCTTTTACATTCCATAAATCTATGACATGGGACTGCCGGCTTTACTTCGCCTCCGAAGGAAGGCAAACTGAAGGATTTTAACGCTCATAAAAAATCCGACAACTTCAGCTGGGTTTGAACCCGCTATCCTGGGCATAGCAGTTCAGCATGCTACCAACTACGCCACCAAAGCCGCTATATTCTGTGGTTTTCCACTTCTACTCCAGGCAAATGGCGGGATGATATCTAACTTAGGGCCACGGCTGCTTCCTACCCAAATCCTACCTCAATTACTAATACACACACTAGTAGAGATATCACAGTGACACAGGTTATTAGACAACTTCTACACATACCCAAGTACATGGGGCTACATGACAACGTGCCGCAAAGCCCCTAAAAGAATCAACAACTACAAAAACAACGTCTACTTGCTAAAATCGATCTTAAGATTTCATTTGAATGTGGAAATTATCTTAATAATAAATAACTAGAAGACCCGCGCTGCTCCGCACCATTCACTTCAACAATCCTACAGCACTTCTGTCCATATGACATTTGCATGTCTTCATGCTAGAGACCTGAACAGACATTTACGGTACCGTCGCTTTTGGGTAAATGATGAAGTAGACTTATGAGATCAAATATGTGGGAGTCTGCCTGTCCTCTGTGTGTGTGTCCCACTATTTACCCTGCGTAAGCTTAAAAGGCGCACGGACGTCAGGTTCCAGACGGAATTCTGAAAAGCCGAGGTGAACAGCTAACTCCAAACACATAAGCTATACTCTTCTCTGAAGAATTAACTCGACAAGACTCGGCAGTTTGATGCTGGCTGAAGCTAGGGTGATAGGTCGCTCGCAAGCTCGTAAACTCACTCTGAAGCTAGTAATTTAAATTTCCACTGAATGGAGATTGTTGGAAGAAATGAAAACGTAAAAACACTTACAGTGGTCGATGTGGGAGCTGTCGCGGACTTTCTTGCAGAACTTTTCATGCTGAACAATTCTCAGAGAATATCGATATTTTTAACGATTTACTCAGTGTAAGCTTAAAAGACACATGGACGTTAGGTTTTTCTTCAACTCAATTCACTGAAATCGTAAATGCTCGGCTTCTTTTGGTCATAAATAAATGTTTTTCTACCTAAGCCTTCATCGAGAAATCCTTTACAGAATGGTAAAAACCGCATCAAAATCCATCAAGTTGCTCTCGAGATTACCCCTTACATCCAAGAATTGGGAACATTGCGGTATACTAAGTAGATAGAGATATCCACACACTTTATGGCTACAGCGGTACAATTTGGTGTTTTGTCTACTTATGAACAATGGTATAAATTTAAAATAAAAGATTGGTCTCTTATATTTGAATTTAGAGATGTAACTCTTGGTTAACATATAGAGGTGATTAAATAAATAATGTTAATTAGTCATAATTACTTTTATTCAAAATCATTTTATTGACCAACTTCTTTTGTTGTCCTACTTAGTAGTGTTTCCTCTCCTTTAGAACTACACCTTTTCCCATAAGAAATTGCGTCTGGAAACTTTCAGATTATTGGATTCCGAGGGATATCTGAGCTGGGTCCATTTTCAATTTTTCATTGACTTTAGAATTCAAGTCAGGTGATTTCAATGCATAGTTCATGAATCTTTGAATCGTTCAATAGCGTTAATCAGTTAAAAGACCCCAAATCCCTCCGCTCTAAATTCACACGTAAAGTAGAGTAAAGTAATAGAAACGAAACGTGTGGCATTTTGCTTTTGCAAGGCTCCTCTGTAAGTGGAAATTCTAAAAAATCATTTTAATTTGAGTTTCTTAAATGAAAATATAATTAGGAGTCTTGGTTAAACATTTGAAGTAATTTCATCGCCTTGTAAACATACTTAGTGCATTAAACCGTGAAAAGTAAAAATGCAATTTTGGAAAACTGACATCGAATCTAATAATTTGCACATCTCTGTAAAGACAGCTATCGCCTCCACCCCTACAGATAGAATAGTAAGAAAAGGCGATTGATGAGAAATGAAAAGATAACCCAAACAGAAGGAATTAATATTTATTAAGCTGTAAATTTGATTGAGTATATCTTTGTTATAGAACTGAGGGAATGAAATAACAGGATGTAGGATAGTAATCACCGATGTAGGACAATAGTATTTTTAGCCTACTTTCGATTTTTGCAAAAAATGAAAGTAGACTTATGAGATCAACACAGGGCGGAAAAAGTGTGTCTGTCTGTGTGTGTGTATGTGTGTGTGTGAGTCTGTGTGTGTGTGTGTATGTGTGTGTGAGTCTGTGTGTGTGTGTGTGTGTGTGTCTGTGTGTGTGTGAGTGTGTGTACTCTGAATGTCTGTCCCCCCCCCCCCTATCAATTCGAACACGGTGAATGCGAATTGAACGAAATTTGGTACAAAGGTAGCACTAGCAAAGGACACCTCAGTGTCATGTTTTATATCGCCGCCATCTTGACGGAAACGTAATGGCGGCCACACAAATTTTCAAAGCTTAAATCAAATTACGACAAACCTAATCATCCGATCTCTACCAAATTTTGCAACAACATACCTTTATCGGGGGAGCATCCTTTGACCAAACCAATAGGTCATCAGCGTAATAGTTTGCGGATGGCGGCCATCTTTGTGGGAAAATCGATTCCCCCTATTAATTCAAACATGGTGCAACCGAATGGAACGAAATTTGGTACAGAGGTAGTACTAACAAAAGGCACCTCAGCGTCATGTTTTATATCGCCGCCATCTTGACGGAAATGTAATGGCGGCCACACAAATGTTCAAAGCTTAAATCTAATTACGATTAACCTAATCATCCGATCTCTACCAAATTTTGCAACAACATACCCCTATAGAGGAAGCATCCTTTGACCAAATGAATAGGTCATTAGCCTAATAGTTTGCGGATGGCGGCCATCTTTGTGTGAATATAAATTCCCCCTATTAATTCAAACACGGTGAAACCGAATGGAACGAAATTTGGTACAGAGGTAGCACTAGCAAAGGGCATCTCAGTGTCATGTTTTATATTGCCGCCATATTGACAGAAACGTAATGGCGGCCACACAAATGTTCAAAGCTTAAATTAAATTACGACTAACATAACCATCCGATCTCTACCAAACTTTGCAACGACATACCTTTATGGAGGGAGCATCCTTTGACCAATCTAATAGGTCATCAGCGTAATAGTTTGCGGATGGCGGCCATCTTTGTGTGAAAATGGATTCCCCCTATTAATTCGAACACGGTGCAACCGAATGGAACGAAATTTAGTACAGAGGTAGTACTAACAAAAGGCACCTCAGTGTCATGTTTTATATCGCCGCCATATTGACGGAAACGTAATGGCGGCCACACAAATTTTCAAAGCTTAAATAAATTACGACTAACCTAATCTTCCGATCTCTACCAAATTTTGCAACAACATACCTTTATGGGGGGAGCATCCTTTGACCAAACCAATAGGTCATCAGTGTAATAGTTTGCGGATGGCGGCCATCTTTGTGTGAAAATCGATTCCCCCTATTAATTCGAACACAGTGCAACCGAATGGAACGAAATTTGGTACTGAGGTAGTACTAACAAAAGGCACCTCAGTGTCATGTCTTATATCGCCGCCATCTTGACGGAAACGTAATGGCGGCCACACAAATATTCAAAGCTTAAATCAAATTACGATTAACCTAATCATCCGATCTCTACCAAATTTTGCAACAACATACCCTTATAGAGGAAGCATCCTTTGACCAAATGAATAGGTCATTAGGCCAATAGTTTACGGATGGCGGCCATCTTTGTGTGAAAATCAATTCCCCCTATTAATTCAAACACGGTGAAACCGACTGGAACGAAATTTGGTACAGAGGTAGCACTAGCAAAGGGCATCTCAGTGTCATGTTTTATATCGCCGCCATATTGACAGAAACGTAATGGCGGCCACACAAATGTTTAAAGCTTAAATCAAATTACGATTAACCTAATCATCCGATCTCTACCAAATTTTGCAACAACATACCCTTATAGAGGAAGCATTCTTTGACCAAATGAATAGGTCATTAGCCCAATAGTTTGCGGATGGCGGCCATCTTTGTGTCAGAATCGATTCCCCCTATTAATTCAAACACGGTGAAACCGAATGGAACGAAATTTGGTACAGAGATATCACTAGCAAAGGGAATCGCAGTGTCATGATTAATATCGCCGCCATATTGACAGAAACGTAATGGCGGCCACACAAATGTTTAAAGCTTAAATCAAATTCCGACTAACATAACCATCCGATCTCTACCAAACTTTGCAACAACATACCTTTATAGAGGGAGCATCCTTTGACCAAACTAATAGGTCATTAGCCTAATAGTTTGCGGATGGCGGCCATCTTTATGTCAAAATTGATTCCCCCTATTAATTCGAACACGGTGGAACCGAATGAACGAAATTTGGTACAGAGGTAGCACTAGCAAAGGGCACCTCAGTGTCATGTTTTATATCACCGCTATCTTGACGGAAACGTAATCGCGGCCACCCAAATGTTAAAAGCTAAAATGTAATTACTACCAACCTAATAATCTAGTCTCTACCAAATTTTGCAACACCATATCTTTATGTGGGAAACATATTCTGACCATACTGCAAGAACATCAGCCCAATAGTTTGCAGATGGTGGCCAAGTATGTGTGCAAATCGATTCCCCCTATCAATTCAAACACGGTGAAACCGAATTGAACGAAGTTTGGTACAGAGGTAGCACTAGCAAAGGGCACCTCATATTCATGTTTAATATCCCTATAGCACGTTGTATTTCAACAAGCTACTACAACCAACATTCAAACATACTCCTTGAAAAGGACAAAGAGTTATAACAATACCCATGCATTTAGGAGAAAGTAGGCTATATGTTCTCTACTGAACATCTTGTTTTACCATTACCACAGGACAGTTATCGTATTAGGGATGCGGACGTCCTTGTATAATTGTTATTTAATCTGTGCCCCGTTTGCTGAGGTCTGTGCTTCTCCGCAACATTCGTTTCAAAATTCTAATAGTACTTCCTTCCATTCGACATTTGCTGTTCGCTTGCCTTTTGGTTCTATATGAACTTTGACGTCATGAAAGGATTTTGCTCGTGATAGTGCGACATACAGTAAAGTTGTCCGTGGCTAAACACCGGTTGAGGTAAATAAATGCCTACTTGATGTAGTGTTCGACCTTGAGCTTTATTGATAGTTATACAAAAAGCCAAACGTACTGGAAACTGCCTCCTTTTGAAGGAAAATGGCATAGAAGTATCTGATGGCGTAAGGTCAATGCGAGGGAGTAGGACATTGTTTCCAACATTTACGCCAGTTATAATTTCCAGGTGTAAGCAATTGTCATGTATCTTCCAAACCAACAGTCTAGTACCGTTCAACAGACCTTGGGTAACATTAATATTTCTCAGCAAAATCACAATTGAGCCTCTTTTAGTCGAAGGATATGAGGTGGCAATCCACTTATGCCTATGCTGTCTAAAAATTCTATTGGGAATTGTAGAAGTTCACGCTCATCTTCAGTAATCAAATTATTCACACTGATGTAAGTTCTCGATGATCCTGGGATTAGGTCTAAAACTTTGTCATTGATTTCTTTACAATGTTCATTTTTAGGTGCTATAATCTCTATTTTTGAAAAGCCTGAAATATTTTTCAGCGTGGGACTAATTCTGAATTTCCTCCATCGACGTGAGGGTATTCAACGTTACCAATTTGTATCAAGAAGTTTGCAAAGTCACGTATCCGCTCGCCTATTTTTGTTGAGTTTAAAAATTTTGAATAATGGCCACAAAGGAGAGAACCTTACTGACATTTGGACTGATGCTGCTTTAGAAGCGTGAGGCACAACAGGCAATACCTGCCTAAAATCTCCACCTAAGATGATAATTTTTACTCCGAAAGGCACGTCGTTATTAATGATGTTCTTGAGCAACCGATTTACACACATCAACGCGTGCTTATTAGCCATAGGGGCTTCATCCCAGATGATAAGTTTTGCTGAACGAATATAAAAAGCTTCCTTGCTGTTAACTTTTATTCCAGATACCAGAACTTTCATGTAAATGTAGAGGTAACTTGAACTGGCTGTGTACAGTGCGCCCCTGAGGTAGTAACATTGCTGCAATACCAGTCCATGCAGCAGAAACTACATTTAACCCCAAATTTGTGCAACTGTGAATCAAGCATTGGTAAAGAAATTTTTTCCTGGTGCCCCCTGGACCGTCAATGAAATATGCATTACTCATCCTTTCATTGCTGTTTTGTACTGAACCTTTTACCCTCTGATGGATAAATGATTCGATGTTTTATTTCTTCAATTAATAAATATTTCTACCAGCATCATGAAAATAGCCAGACGGAGATGAGGAAATTTCAAGCATTGGTTGGAGACAATGGGGACATACCTGCAGCAGTTTGACAAAAGGCTAAATACTTAGGATTGTGAAAAGAAAGAGCATAGCAATGATTCAGAAGGACAGGTGGTGGCTACCTCAAAATAGAAAGGACGCGCAGTGAGACACGCTCATGGCATGTTCATTGTAATATTCGCGCCTAGAAAAAATATGATGCAGTAACGTGAGTGGCTGATGAAAATACTAGACACTCCTACGAGGCCAAGGTCTGATAAAAACCGCCAAGTTACAGAAAATGTGGAACCAATGGGAGAAGAATGCTTACCAGCGCGGCAAGTCTAGCTTGGGCACGCGATGGCTAGCATTAACGCGGGAGATCGCCTAGACAAAATCTCTACGATCGATTCTAGGATTAATGGGCATATTCTTGACCTGCGCTAGTTTTCGAGTTCAGTGATATTTATTTCATTCCTGTATCACTATTATTTTGAGAAATTTTTATATAATTTCCCCCTCTATCAATACCTAGGGCCGGTTCATTTATAAGTGGCGTGAAGAGATTGCTGTTACTTTTGTTCGTCTGAGGACGTAAGTTGTTATATTTTGTGTGTCGAGGACACAGGTTACTTTACATTTTGCGCGTCTAAGGACGTAGACACTTATACTTTGGCGTGTCATCAGGACACAGAAATTATTAATAAATGTGTTAAATTCAGTGATAGGTAGTCACAGTACTATATTTTGTAGGGACAGTAGCATAGACAATTCGCCAACAGACAGTTCCGGGGAAAGTAGTACCTGAAACGGCGAATTTAGTAGTCAGATATCAAGTGTATAATAATCTATCTTCTTGAATCAGCACGAGAGATGACATCGCTTATCCTGGAGGAAGTTTGGAACTATCAACACTCCGTCCAGATGGCTGAGATGAGCTAAGAAGCATTCAGTTGGGAGATGGCAGCGGATGTCCTTTGACGGGTGACTGGCCGTGGATGAGTACAGAATAATATTCTTATTATCTGATAGCTTAACTTATGATATATGGGACATATTTTTGTAAATAATTTGCTTGTGTGATTAACGTAGTATATTTAGTTTTGGTCTGACACACCGTTTGCATGGAAGCAGCTCGCAAAAATGTTATTAGTAGAAGGTTCTTGTTTTTGTTTTGTTTTAACTAACGTAGCTATGTGGACGACCGTGTTTGCATACGTTACGCAACGCGGTTAAAACGTCTCTCGGAGATATGTTGTGTTTCAGAAGTAGGACTGAAGTAATATAATTATACAGTAGAATGGAGGGTAATTAATTTTTTTAAGGTTTATTATTGATCAGATTCAGTGAGATTATTGCCTTTGGAGCAATGTGATTTGTGACGAAGAGCAGTCAGCTCTATCGTAGGTTTTAATTTTTTTTTAAATAGTTTGTGAGCATCTCTTCAGCCGACCTGTGTGAAAAACGTCATGTCATTCCCAGAAGTGTGAGTGTGTGTATTTTGTGGTCATGACAAGCGGGAATTTCAGCGTAGACTGATTTCTGTCAGCTTGATGCCATGTCCATATTGTTACCTTGCGAGGGCAATTGTGGATATTTTGATTAATGTCTGACCATATGTTGAGGTGGTTGAGATTTGTTGCTGTTGATTCCTTGAGATAACGGCACAGCTGGTCAGTTATTTTTACACACTGGAGTTGGGACAATGACAGGTATTGAGGAAAGGGGAGCTGTTTCACAAGACGGACTGAAGGTTGCAAGCAAGGTCATTAGTGGGGAGTGCTTGTTTGGCTCCGTAATTACTTGAAATACAGAATTAAGAACTGATCAATGATAAAAATTGTTTAAATAAATGGGAGTTGCCTACGAATCACGATAATCTCCGAAGCGTTAGCTTAACATGCAGTTTTGTTCATATAAAGTAATCTCAGCCGGTCAGGCTTTTGTTGTTGTTGGTTTAAGTCCATGTTTATATTCCATATCAGTGATCAGTGAAGTCACGTGCGATGCTGTATTTCCTTGTCTGTGTATTGAGCAATTGGCCGGAGTTGGCAGCTCATTTTGTCAAGTGCGTCATCGCACTAATGGAGGGTCTCGAGGGAGATATCTGTAAATAGTAGATTTTTTAGTGTGTGTGTCAGCATTAAATTTTTAAGGGTTTTTATTAGTGTCATGTCCCATATCCGTAAACGTTGATTTACGAGATGATTGTTCGTAAGCATCGTGGCTGTTAACCCGTTGTAAACGAACAGTCATCCAAAGTACTCATTCCTCGTAGTTAGTCATTACGCGTACATAAAATCCAAATTGCAAGTTAGTGGAACGAGGATCCACATTTTTTTAAAGGGGGAGATCCATCTGACTCCTCAACATTGATAGATATTCCTGTCATGGGAAATATTCAGGGAGGATATTTTTTATTATTGTTGTTTATATTTTTTATGCACTATTAGTCATTAAATCATGTTATTATTTTTACATCTTGTCACCTTTCTTTCTTAATTATAGTTTTAATCCTATGACCCTTACCTCAGTAGAGCATGTTGTTTGGCGAACGTAAACATCACACTAGGAACTGAGCGCGACCCCTTGATCAAGATTCTTGCATATAAACACTGCTATTCTGAAGGGTTCATAGGATGTAAACTGGCGCGGCCAAGCGTGGGGCGGTTCACTGTGGTGTAACGGCAAAGAAATTGCACATGTCAATGTAAGCGTAGTTGGGTTTTCAAACTGACGCAACAATGAAGGTGTAATTTTGTTGCTGGTTTGCTGCTGGAACACATTTAGTTGGCGTATTTGAGTAAAACTGACATGCCGCAAGTGCAGGCAGATATGACAGTATTTTAATCACCGGAAAGTGATATTTTAATAAAAGTAATTGAGGCGAAGAGGATACCGCCAAGTGTGTGAAATATAAATTAAAATCAGGAGTTTGCAATGTAAAATACGGTTCACGTTTTTGTCTATTGAATTAAAATAAATTAGTATACGTGATACCCGGCGCCCAATGATTAAAGTTAAAAATAGATTTGTTTAGAAAGTCAAACTCATGAAAATGTTAGGAGGCTGGTAGCCTTAAATGACAATTAATACTTTGTTAATTAGTCAGTGTTAATATCAGATCAGGATAACAATTTAATGACTGAATATGTGTTTGGGTTTAAATTAAATTGAGTAAAATTAGAACCACTCAGAGATGCAATCGACTAGTGGGATTAAATGTAAAAATAAATGAACTGAGTTGGGTAAAGAAATTAAATGTGCATTGGATTGTATGCGTGTGTCAAAGGGCATTGCTTTTTACCATTTCCCTAATGTCTCATATAAAGTGTATAACATGGCAACGGTGGAGCAGATTCAAGAAAACATTGAGAGCGCGGCTAGGAGAACACAGAAATTGTTGGACACTAAATTGGCAGAACAAAGTGAATCACTTAATGCGAAATTATCTGAACAAATAAATAATAGTTTGTTAGAACAAAGTGAAGCATTAAATGCGAAATTATCTGAACAAATAAACAATAGTTTGTTAGAACAAAGTGAAGCATTAAACGCGAAGTTATCCGAACAAAGTGAATCATTGCGGACACAAATAAATAACAGTAGGATTGAACAAAATGAATATCAGGCGGAACAAGCTAGACTATTAAAAAGGGAAATTAATGACACTATCAATTCGCAGTTAGAGGCGCAGAATGTTAAAAATACGAACCAATTAGCTTCGTTAACCGCAGAGATGAAAGATCACACTAATCAACAGATGGTATTGCTGGCCCTAGATGTTAGTAAAAACAATGAAAAACAATTAGATCAGATTAAGAAAATGGAAAGTATTTTTGATCAAAAACTTAGCATTCTGGATGAAACGGTGTTAGCTAAATTAGAGCAAATTGAACTAGCGTGCACTAGGAATACAAGCGAGGTCAAGATAGCTCAGGATAAGTTAGAAGGACGATTTATGGAAATGGAAAAGAGCGGCAAAGTCATTCAACAACAATTATCAGCGGTAGATGAAAATATATCCGGCATAATTAAAGATATGGATCGTCTCGAAATAAAATCAGCGGAGCAATGGAAAAGCCTAGAAGCGGATCAGAATCAATTAAAGAGTACCATCGACGAAAATAGCGCGAGATTGGAAGATAGGCTGAGCCAGATAGAAAGCAATCAGGATGACACTAAAAGCCAGATTGAGGAAAAAGTAAGCACAATTAAGGAGCAGATAAGGAAAGATTGGCGAAAAATGAATATCGATTCTAAAGAGGAAAGATCAACCATCCTTAAGACAGTAGGCGAAAATCACACTCGTATTCAAGCATTAGAGCAAGAAATTAAGAGTAAACTTAAAGAGCAAACAGACAGGATCATTAAAGCTGAACTGAGGTCGTTAGAAAAATCCTCGATATTTAAAACAGGAACAATGAGAGATAGGCAGGACGACTCAAATAGCCCGGGGGAGGAAAGCAAAGCAGAGAGTCAAGCTCAGACAGAGAGCCCATTAACAGCAAACACGGAAGGGTTTCGCAAGAATATCGAAAGGACTTCCACGCCACAAGACGGTCATCAGCCCACACAACTTATCCAAGTAATTCGCTCGAACGATTATAAACCGCAGAAATACACGGAAAATTCAGGGGTGACACCTAAAGCTTTTATTAAAGTAATTGAAGATCATTACAATGACACTGGGGTATCTGAAGCACGTAGATTGAGGATGATGGAGAGATTTTTTTTTTATCAGGAAATGTCCTTACATGGTTTTTAAGCTTCAAATATACATTTGGAACTATGTCAGATTTCAAATTAGCGTTTCTGCGCAAGTACTGGTCGCCAGCAATACAACAGAGTCTAAGGATGGAGCTTTACTCTAGAAAATACCAAACCACCCAGCAAACGAAATACTCAGATTTCTTTAACATGCAAATGCTAAAATTTCGCGACCTTGATTACCCTTTAAATGAAGCGGATCTGGTGATGACAATAGCGCGGCAATTACCAGTCAACGTGCAGCAAGTACTAGTCGCAGCGAACGTTAGTACGGCCATACATGCAGAGCAGATATTACGCCAGATAGATGATACTACATCTCATAATCATTATAGAGGAGGAAGACAGCTGGAGTTAGTCAATACGACAGAGGTCATAAAACCTAAACAGGCAAACACTAAAACGCAGGGTACTAATACAAGCACCTCCACACCTAGGCGAAATCAGGAAGAAGGAGAAAACAGACCATACCAGCGTAACGAGAATAACTATAACAATAGGTCATATCAAGGTAACAATAGATATCAACATAGAGGGTATCAGCAATGGCGTGAAAATCGAAGGAATGACAGGCCTTATGGAAGATACGGTGATTACAATGCTAATCAAAGATGGAAAGGAAGGAGAGATCAAAATCAAGGAGAGCCACGTAATTATCGAAATGACTGGGATGATAGGCACGCTCAATCACAAAATTACCTAGAGGAATTACACGCTAGTCAAGGTGGAGAGCTAGGAAGATGGGAAAAAGCCATTGGGAACATGAAGAATCCAGACACACATACTGAGGAAGACGGAAGTCTACTGAGACAAGAGGAATATCAAGGGCATGGGCGACAAAAGGATGATGGGAGTCGCACAGGAGCTAAAAAAAATGCTAAATTTGGATAAAGAAGACAGTCTAGAAACGCAACAGTCGGAAGTTGAAGATGGATGGATAGTAGCGAACATACAAGAATGGATTGCTTTGCCAGAAGACTGCCTGGAGGAGACGGTGAAACCACGGAACGATGAAATTAGGCAGTTACCCATTATTTACGCGAGGATTGGTGGAATTAATATAAGATGTTTATTGGATACGGGGTCGCAGATCAGTCTGGTATCGGAGGCCTTGGTTCGAGAGTTGGGACGGAGTCAGAATATTCCTGTAATTCCCGTACCACAGCTCAAAGTGAGGGGTGTTATTCCTGAACGCACCGTCACTTGTAAACGTCAGGCATACTTAGAGCTGAACATATTGGAACATACTTTTGGGCAAACATTCATTATCATGGCAAAGATGAATTTCAATATAATTCTTGGTGCAAATTTTATTTGTGATTATCAAGCAGTGTTCACTTTTCAGTGAAATTTACAAAGTTCACTTATTTTTATTATAACATAACCTCTCACCTGTCATGTCATTCCATTTTTCTTCAATCTGTTCTTGCTAGCACGTGTTCCATGACACTGTAATGTTTTCCGGAACTAATGTTGGTCACGAGGTTCATTTTCAGTTGGCCCCTTGTTCTGATTGGCCTCAGCAGTTTTCGAGAATTTTCCATGCTCTCGGATTGGCCGACGCCACCTGTCCGCATCACGCATTCCGCGTGATCTCCGGTATATAGCCTGCCCTGGCCTACATCAACTGTCTGTCTCCAGCAAGTCACAATGCCAGTCACTCGTCGTCAGCTGTCTTCACGCTGTTTGCACAACGCTTGAATGTGTCTCAACGCTGTGTGCTAATACATCGCAAAATGCTTCTAGTCAAACCAGCAGTGCATTCTAAAATCTACGAAATCTATATAAGTTAACATCGATACTTGGCCTACGTCAGTTTGTCGTAAGCAAAAAACGATAAACAAATTTTCTTCTGTGCTGGGCACGAAGTCTTCAACATTTCCAAGAAGGAAAAAAGTGATCAAAACCGAGTTCTACAAAGTCTATCTAAGTTTACATCGATGATTGGCCTACGTCAGTTTTGTGCTGGGCACGAAGTCTTCAACATTTCCAAGACGGAAAAAAGTGATCAACACGCTCTTCCTCTATTTATATTATGTGGAAATTCCTCTACACCAACGCCAACAAGCTAAGTGTTTATTATAACCTCAAAAATTTCTAAACCTTAAAAATATATCTTTCTTTTTAGGGTTTGTTACCTGACTTAAACAACTTGTCAAACTATGCCAAACTCAACTTATTTCTTTCTATTAAGTGGTTTAAGCATGTATTATGCCTTTAAATTGTAGGCTATGAGAAAACGGCTGTTCTCTCTCTTTCGCATGTTAACTTTCCTTCAAAACAAATCAGTCTTTTCTCTATTTTTGTACAAACTATTGGGCTTAACACCAGTTCACCTATCTGACGAAGTGAATGGCTTGTTCTTCATTTAATCTATCAAAGTGTTTTTGGGAATGCTCCCATTTCAATTGCAAACAACTTTGTCTTATAACTATCAAGCGACTAGCAGGATGTTATCCCTACTGGCATGTTAATTAATGTTGATTTTTCTTTTCTGTAAATAAACTAGCCCACTCTCTGTGTGCAGTCCTAGGCTAAATTTTAAGCCTTCATTTGAGCACTATAGTTACTCACTATTTTACCCTGCATAGTTCTACTTCAGACTAACTGGCCACAAAGTGGTTACTTATTCTCAGGGTTCTTGGCATTTCAAACTTATGAAATCTTGTTCGCTTGTTGTTGGCCTGTCAAAGGTCACATTTCCCTTACATATTTATATATTTATTGTTAATCTTTTTCAAACTTATGAAATCTTGTTCGCTTGTTGTTGGCCTGTCAAAGGTCACATTTCCATTACATGTTTATATATTTATTTATTGTTAATCTTTTGAAAGTTGGTTTTTGAATAAAATACCACTGTTATTGGCAAACTGTTTCCATTCCTATTTACTCATCAATGTTCAATCTGTTCCTACTTAGTAAAGTTCATTTTCTTATTAGACTAGAAGCTTCACTTCTAGTCCTTCCCGAAAAAGGAGGTCTCGCATTGACAGATCCTAACCAAGTTGGTGCCGAAACCCGGGACCTTTATATAACCTTCATAATTGTTTATTGTATGAAACAGTTTGCCAAGCCATTCGATAAGCTATTGCAGCTTTTCACTTCTGTCACTAATGCTAATTTTATTTTTCAGCTATCGCTATGAAAGTTGTGTTGGGGTGAGCGGAGATGTCCCTTGTTACCACCTCTACCAGTACCAATACTACTACTACCACTTCAGACGCTCGGCAGTCTAGCAGATCGGTGAGTGAAAGTACTCAAAGTTCCGCCATGTCTCTTCCTAAGGAGCTTGTAGCCAAAAGAACTGCTTGTAAAAATAAACTTACTCGTTTTCAGCAGTTTTTAGGTTCCAAATCTTTTGATGATCACAATTATGACGTTCTAGTTCAACGTTTTAATGTTTATCAGCAACATTTTCAAGAGTATGATGTGTTGCAAACCGAAATTGAAACAATCGAACCTGATCAAGAACAGGATCGTAGTTCTGTTGAAGAACTGTATTACAATATGTATGGCGAAGCTAAGGATTTAATTAAGCAATTAGCAACCCATCAAAACACCGAAGTTAACAAACCGTTTCTTCCTAAAATCCAACTTCCTACCTTTTCAGGGGAGGAAAAACAGTGGGATTCCTTTTTTGAACTTTTTTCTTCTCTAATACATGATAATAGATCATTCCCTGAGATTCAAAAATTTTATTATTTAAAGTCTGTTCTTCAGGGTCCTCCTTTAAAGTTAATTGAAGCTTTACCTCTCACAACCGAAAATTACTCGGTAGCTATTGACCTCATCCAACAGCGATATGGCAATGCCAAACTTAGGATTCAACGCCATATGAACGCCTTGTTTAATTTACCAGCTTCACGCCCTGATAATTTATCATCCCTTAGAAATCTGGGAGACACCGTTGAACTTCATGTAAGAGCCCTAGAACATCTTAAACAACCTGTTGAACATTGGGATCTTTTCCATATACATCTCACTACGTCCAAATTTGACCTTAATACTCGTAAAGCATGGGAATCCGATTTAGTGGACAAACCTGAACCCACATTTAAAGTGTTGATCTCTTTCATAACGAAACGTTGTCAAATTCGTTCTGCTTTAATCAATAAAGCTGAAGGTTCCACCGATGTCAGCAAAAGTAAACCCACCAAGCATTTCTCGGAAAAGTCTTCACATTCTCATGTTTTCTCTATACAAGGTAATAAAACCTCGTGTATTCTTTGCAATAGTCCTCACCCTTTATATTTCTGCAATACCTTCAAAGGCCTTTCAGTTGACGATCGTAGAAAAGCTGTGTCGCAAAACAAATCTTGTTTCAACTGCCTCTCTTCAAAGCATATCTTAGCGGACTGCCCTTCAAAAGGATTTTGCATGCATTGCAAGCTGAGACATCATTCTACCTTACACCGCTTCGAAAAGCCACAGTCTATTCCTGGAACAGTTTCAAATCCTAGTGCCCAACCTGCGTTGAGCCTCACTAGTGATGCTTCTCCACCTAGCTCTTCTTTTTCTACTGTTAATACCGTTGCCCAATCCTACAATCAAACAACTCCCTCATGGCGTAGTGCTCAAGTTTTGTTATCTACGATCCAGGTCCAAGTTAAAGATTCTTCCGGCAATTGGCACTTAGTACGAGCCTTGCTCGACAATGCGGCAACTCATGACTTCATAACCTCATCATTAGTTGAAAGGTTAGGTCTCAAACCTCTCTCCACCAATATTGAAATATCTGGTATCAACAACAGCAAGTCTACTTCCTTAAATTATGTCAAGCTGCAGGTGAAAGATTCAGTCCAATATGGCACTAACTTTCATCTAAACTGTCTGTCCATTCCGAGTATTGGCAGTCCTACTCCCAGTCGCTCTTTTTCCATTGACGAATGGAAATTTCCCTATGATCTAAAACTGGCTGACCCTCAATTCTATAAAAGCTCTCACGTTGACATTCTTTTTGGCGCTAACACATTTTGGCAAAATCTTCTTCCGTCAAGGGTTAATATTTCATCTGGTATCTACGCCCACCATACTAAATTTGGCTGGCTTATCACAGGTTATATTCCTCTTCAAACTGTTCAAGGTTCCTCTCAATGCCATTTCACTAATGCAGATCTTCATCAGCGTCTGGAAAAATTTTGGCAAATAGAGTCCATTGAATCTGCTCCTTCTCTTTCATCAGAAGATGAATTTTGTGAACAACATTTTTTAGAAACCACTGTTCGTAACCCAGATGGCAGATTTATTGTCACAATGCCACGCATTTCTTCTCCTCCTCCTTTATGTGATTCCTATCCGAAAGCTCTTAAAGCTTTATTTGCAGTTGAGAATCAACTCAAGCAAGATCCTTCCACTCGCAAACAATACCTTGAATTCATGGAGGATTATGAAGCTTCAAACCATATGGAGACTGTTAAAGATTTCGACCCTTCTTTAGATTCAGTGTATTTAAATCACCATCCCGTTTGGAAGAATCCCTCCACCAAAGAAAAGATAAGAGTTGTTTTTAATGGTTCTTCCCCTGATGCCAATGGCATTTCCTTAAATGACACTCTCCTATCTGGACCTGCCATTCAGTCTGATCTCCCGTCTATTCTTTTAAATTTCCGTCTATTTCCAATTGGAATCATAGCCGACATACAACAAATGTATAGACAAATTCGGATTAATTCCGAACAACAAAATCTTCAACGAATTCTCTGGCGTGATGCTCCTACCAAAACCATCAAGATCTTTAAATTAAAAACCGTAACGTATGGGCTTAAACCATCGGCTTTTTTGCCATTCGTACTTTGAAACATCTTGCCGACCAAGATGGTCACTTGTTTACTTCTGAAACTCCTATTTTGTTGAAAAATTCCTTCTACGTTGATGACTTTCTTTTTTCTTTCAAGAATGTATCTGAGGCTATCGAACTCTCTCAAAGTTTAAAAACTTTACTTAGCAGAGGAGGATTCTTACTTCATCGTTGGAACTCAAACTCTGAGGAACTTCTATCCAATCTCTTGCCACATTGTCTTGTTGACACTCCAGTAGAGCTTTGTAAATTGGAGGATGCTACTAAAGTTTTGGGAATACACTGGTATCCTAAAGCTGACTCATTCTTTTACGAAGTAAATTTGTCTTCCTCACCTCCACAAACCAAAAGACAAGTGCTATCAGAAATAGCTAAGATATATGACCCGCTTCAGTTCATTGCACCCGTAATTGTTCTTGCTAAAATCTTTATGCAAGAGCTATGGTCATTGAACTCGGATTGGGATGATCCCATTCCTCCTTCGCTTTTACAAAAGTGGCTTACCTTTCGGCACAGTCTTTGTGATCTCTCATTAATAGACATACCTAGAGTGCTAGTTCCGTTCTCTTGCTCTCTTGTCCTGGATTTGCACCTTTTTGCTGACAGTTCGACCAAAGCATACGGATGTTGTGCTTACATTGTAAGCCGCTCCCCCTTTTTCTCCAATTTGATATGTGCTAAATCTAAGGTTGCGCCTTTGAAACCAGTTTCATTACCTCGTCTTGAACTCTGTGCCGCACTACTTGCTGCCGAATTAGCTAACAAACTCAAACAAACACTCAACTGTAAGTTCTCGCACACATATTTTTGGACAGATTCCTCTATTGCTTTGGCATGGATTTCTAAACCTCCTTCTAATTGGCAAGCTTTTGTAGCTAACAGAGTTGAGAAAATTCAAACTGTTTCTAAACCAGAACAATGGAACCATGTTTCTAGCAAAGACAACCCCGCCGACCTCATTTCTCGTGGTTGTTCACCTAAGTCACTATCTCAATCCTGTTTGTACTGGCACGGCCCTTCATGGCTTTCTGAAAGAATTCAAAACCGACCTTCCAACTCTAATTTCCCGTTAGAGGATATTCCTGAAATCGGCAAAAAAGCTTCTGCCTTTGTAACTGCCAACACTCCTTCCTTGTTGGAACGTTACTCTTCTTTTCAAAAACTAGTGCGCGTCACTGCTTATGTGCTCAGATGGAAATTTTTAGTACTAGATCAACCTCTATTCCCTCAGCCTTTTCTTTCGGCTGTTGAACTGCAAATTGCCACCATCAAAGTTCTTTGGCTCACACAGAGAGAGGCATTCTCAGTCGAAATAAACATATTGGCTAAAGGTAAAACTCTCAAGAAACACAGCAGGCTTTTTGCCTTATGCCCTTTTCTCGATGGCGATGGTTTGTTAAGAGTGGGCGGCAGACTTTCTCTTTCTGACTTCTCTGATGAAAAAAGCACCCTATTATCCTTCCGTCTAAACATCATGTTACTCGGATAATCATTCGTCAGTTTCATTATCAAAACTTGCATGTTGGTTCTAGAACCCTTCTATGCTTGATACGGGAAAAATACTGGCCTATTAATGGTTTACACGAAGTCACTTCTGTTATACATAAATGTATTACTTGTTTCAAAGCTAAGCCTAAACCTAATCAGCAACTCATGGCTGACCTTCCCCCATTTCGTTCAGCTCCCTGCAGGCCTTTTTCCTTCACCGGCATTGATTACGCCGGTCCGTTTGTGTATCAACAAAATCACCCCAGTGCTAAAAGGAAAATCCTTGGAAAACTATACGTTTCTCTATTTGTCTGTATGGTCACTGGCTCTATTCATCTTGAGCTCGTAACTAGTGCCTCCACCTCATACTTTCTTTCCGCTTTCTCTAGATTCATTTCACGAAGAGGCATTCCTTCAGAAGTCTTCTCTGATAATGCCAAAACCTTTGTTGGAGCTTCGCAGCAATGGTATAAAGCCCTTTGTTCCCCTCGTGCGAAAGAACAAATCTCCAATTACTCGCACTTAAACCAATTCAAATGGCATTTCATCCCTCCTTACGCTCCCCATCATGGCGGACGATGGGAATCTTGTGTGAAACTCATAAAAAATCATTTAAAGAAAACTCTAGGCTCTAGTATTGTAACTTACGAAGAATTCAATTCTTTAATTATACTCATTGAGGGAATTGTCAACTCACGACCTCTTTCTCCTCTTTCCAACGATCCTTGTGATTTCCTTCCTTTGACTCCAGGTCATTTTCTGGTGGGCAGTTCCATAGCTGCGTCTCCCCCGTTGCTTGATCGTAAACTTCATCTGTCTTTGCCTATCTTGTGGAGAAAGATAGAATCCCTTAAAGCTCAATTTTGGAAGAGGTGGAGACTCGAGTATTTTCACTCGCTCCAAAGGAGGAACAAGTGGCAGCTCTCTCAGCCTAACCTTCAGGAGGGTGATTTGGTTCTTCTCAAAGACCCAAGTCCTCCTCTTGTATGGAAAACTGGTCGTGTTATAAAATGCTATCATGGCAGAGATGCTAGAGTTCGAGTGGTCAAACTTAAAACTTCATCAGGACACTGTGTTCGTCCTATTTCAGTCATTTGCCCTCTGCCACTCTAGCTCTTCTCTCTCATGTTTTTTTTTCTCTGTTGCCCCTCTGGCAGTATGTTCACTTTTCAGTGAAATTTACAAAGTTCACTTATTTTTATTATAACATAACCTCTCACCTGTCATGTCATTCCATTTTTCTTCAATCTGTTCTTGCTAGCACGTGTTCCATGACACTGTAATGATTTCCGGAACTAATGTTGGTCACGAGGTTCATTTTCAGTTGGCCCCTTGTTCTGATTGGCCTCAGCAGTTTTCGAGAATTTTCCATGCTCTCGGATTGGCCGACGCCACCTGTCCGCATCACGCATTCCGCGTGATCTCCGGTATATAGCCTGCCCTGGCCTACATCAACTGTCTGTCTCCAGCAAGTCACAATGCCAGTCACTCGTCGTCAGCTGTCTTCACGCTGTTTGCACAACGCTTGAATGTGTCTCAACGCTGTGTGCTAATACATCGCAAAATGCTTCTAGTCAAACCAGCAGTGCATTCTAAAATCTACGAAATCTATATAAGTTAACATCGATACTTGGCCTACGTCAGTTTGTCGTGAGCAAAAAACGATAAACAAATTTTCTTCTGTGCTGGGCACGAAGTCTTCAACATTTCCAAGAAGGAAAAAAGTGATCAAAACCGAGTTCTACAAAGTCTATCTAAGTTTACATCGATGATTGGCCTACGTCAGTTTTGTGCTGGGCACGAAGTCTTCAACATTTCCAAGACGGAAAAAAGTGATCAACACGCTCTTCCTCTATTTATATTATGTGGAAATTCCTCTACACCAACGCCAACAAGCTAAGTGTTTATTATAACCTCAAAAATTTCTAAACCTTAAAAATATATCTTTCTTTTTAGGGTTTGTTACCTGACTTAAACAACTTGTCAAACTATGCCAAACTCAACTTATTTCTTTCTATTAAGTGGTTTAAGCATGTATTATGCCTTTAAATTGTAGGCTATGAGAAAACGGCTGTTCTCTCTCTTTCGCATGTTAACTTTCCTTCAAAACAAATCAGTCTTTTCTCTATTTTTGTACAAACTATTGGGCTTAACACCAGTTCACCTATCTGACGAAGTGAATGGCTTGTTCTTCATTTAATCTATCAAAGTGTTTTTGGGAATGCTCCCATTTCAATTGCAAACAACTTTGTCTTATAACTATCAAGCGACTAGCAGGATGTTATCCCTACTGGCATGATAATTAATGTTGATTTTTTTTCTGTAAATAAACTAGCCTACTCTCTGTGTGCAGTCCTAGGCTAAATTTTAAGCCTTCATTTGAGCACTATAGTTACTCACTATTTTACCCTGCATAGTTCTACTTCAGACTAACTGGCCACAAAGTGGTTACTTATTCTCAGGGTTCTTGGCATTTCAAACTTATGAAATCTTGTTCGCTTGTTGTTGGCCTGTCAAAGGTCACATTTCCCTTACATATTTATATATTTATTGTTAATCTTTTTCAAACTTATGAAATCTTGTTCGCTTGTTGTTGGCCTGTCAAAGGTCACATTTCCATTACATGTTTATATATTTATTTATTGTTAATCTTTTGAAAGTTGGTTTTTGAATAAAATACCACTGTTATTGGCAAACTGTTTCCATTCCTATTTACTCATCAATGTTCAATCTGTTCCTACTTAGTAAAGTTCATTTTCTTATTAGACTAGAAGCTTCACTTCTAGTCCTTCCCGAAAAAGGAGGTCTCGCATTGACAGATCCTAACCAAGCAGTGATAGATTTGCACAAGAATACAGTCAGTTTTAGAGAGTATGATCAGCTGAAGAACGTGGGATTGCATATGGATGAAATCACTACCGGAAGAGATGTAAATTCTTGGGCATTGGAATCAATATCGGAAGAGACGGAAGAGGAGATACGAAAGGCAGAAGATAACATCATAGAAGGAGCTGTTGTGGAACTAGATGAGGAGAGTGAATCCCAGGAGATATGGTCTTTATTAACGGAATGAGACGACAGTGATGCACAATTTGAAGAGTTACTACAGGAGCGGCTCAATGACATTCAACTTGGGGGTGAACACAGAAAACAATTGGAAGAGATTTTAAGGAAACACAAAACAGTATTTGATACAGTACCTGGGAAAATATTAAATTTCAAATATTCAATGCAAGTCGAGGATTGGTCACCTTTCAAAAGCAGATTGTACCCAATTCCTGAAAAATATCGTGGTCAAGTTAAGGTCATTATAGATGAGATGTTACAAGCTGGAGTGATAAGGAAGACACCTACACCTTATCTAAATGCGATTTTGGCAGTCACAAAACCAAATGGATCTATTAGACTTTGTTTAGATGCCAGAAATCTCAACATGAGACTCATTTTTCCTGAGTATGACAGAGCGCCAATTATCAGAGACGTATTAAAAGGCTTTAAAAACAAAAGCATTTATTCATCAGTTGACCTGACGAGTTCGTTCCACCATATTGAATTGGATGAGAAGTCACAGCTTCTAACTGGCTTCTTATTCGATAACCAAACGTTTTGCTTCGTCCGAATGCCCTTTGGAGTCAAAACCGCGGGCTGTGCTTTAATCCGAGCCCTGGACCGGAATCTAACCGAGGAAGTTAAGGAGATGACGGTACGCTACATTGATGACATTCTGCTGGCATCCGACAACATTGAAAATCACATGGACAATTTAGATAAATTATTAGGCAACCTGAATGCATCAAATTTCAAAGTAAACCTGAAGAAATCGCATTTCTTCAAGAGCGAGATCTTATATTTTGGTCACATCATTGACAAGGAGGGAGTGAAGCCAAATCCCGCTAAGATCGAAGCGATAAAGAATTTCCCTACACCAACGAGAGTCAAGCACATTCGGGCTTTCTTAGGCGTAACGGGATTCTTTAAGGAAAACTGTCCAGGTTACACGGAGACTGTAGCTCCAATGCAGGAAATGCTAAAAAAGAATAATAAATGGTTATGGAATGCGGAGTGCGAGAAGGCGTTCCAAGCAACAAAACAGCTATTGGAAAACTGCATTAAGTTAGGATACCCAGATTTCAAGCACAAATTTATAATCCAAGCGGATGCTTCACTAATTGGTATAGGTGCTATGCTCTACCAAGAGGATCCAGCTAACCTGCAACATAAAACATATTTGGCATTTGTCAGCCGAAAATTGCGTAAGCACGAGCGCAATTATACTGTAACGGAACTAGAATTGTTGGCCATACTTCATGCGCTTCAACAATGGAAAAGAATAATTTATGGATACCCCATTGTTGTCAGGACTGATCACAAGGCACTAACATTCTTGTTTAAGACGTCGATGGCAAGCGAACGTGTGACACGTTGGTCTATATATATTCAGCAGTTTAGCATTGAGATTGAACATTGTCCAGGGAAGATGAACGTGATTCCGGTTGCACTCAGCAGGAACCCAGAGCCTGATAATGAAGAAACAGCGATGGTACAACACTTGGAGTCAACACCGAAGGACCGGGAATTCTTGGAGGAGTTACGTGAGATACAGCGAGAACAGGAAGCGGTACCATGGATGATGCTATTAATTCAATACTTAAGAAAGCAGCTACCTACAGGAACACCTGCATTTCGAGAAGCGAAAGCCAAAGAAGGAAGATATGTTTATGTCAACAATTTGCTGCACAAATGGGTAGATAATGACCACACCAAGTTACGCATATTAGTACCTGCATCCTTACAGCGAGGACTGACATGGCATACTCACGAAAGTTACGGACACGTCGGATTAGACAAGTGCGAAGCGACAATAGGAGAGACATTTTCATGGCCACGTATGAGAACAACTATATGTGACGTCATTACGACTTGTGATCCTTGTCAGAGGACAAAGCCCAATAACTATTTAATGAGGCAGTATCCTAGACCATTGCTACCTCAGAAACCCTGCGAACTACTGGCCCTAGACTGTTTCGGTCCAATTCCGAAAGGAAGGCGAGGTTGCCGTCACTTGCTAGTGTGCATTGATGTCTTTTCTAAGTTTGTCGTATTATGCCCTATTCAGAAAACTACATCGAAACAAGTACTCAGTCGTATTCGAAATAGAGTTATTCCAATCCTTGGAAAACCAGAATTTATATTGTCAGATCATGGCAGTTATTTCACAAGCGCCGAATTCAAGAAAGGTATGGAGGACATGGGTATAAAACACGTTTTAAGCAGCATCCGACATGCCCAAGCTAATCCAAGTGAGAGAGCAATAAAATGTGTAACATCATACTTGAGAATCTTCATTCCAAATGAACATCACAAATGGGTGGATAAAATTAAGGATGTAGAGACATGCATGAATTCCACCAGGCACGAGTCAACAGGACAGATCCCTATGGTCCTACACAAAAACGAGTATCCAGTGAGAACGTGGAAAAGCATCATTAACTGCCCACAAGATCCCATGATAGCACCTGACCTGCGAATTGAGAGAACGAGAGCATACATGAGAAAACAAGCAGACCGCAGATTACGGCGAGTGAGAAATAAGTGGTTTCACAGTGATCTTGAAATCAACCAGCTCGTTTTGGTGAAACGACCCGCTACATCGGATCCAGAGAAGAAGATCTTCAGCAAATTCTGTGAAAAGTTCATAGGACCCTATTCTATCATAAGAAACCTTGGAAATAATGCATACAGAGTGAAAGTGTTAAGCACAGGAACAATGTCGGTCTACAATGCAGCCAACTTAAAAAAGTATCGTAGAAGTGAACCATGAGAGCGCCGAAATAATGATGCAGTTTAAATATATGGACGTCCAATATCAACCAAGTGAACGGGGAGCAGTTGAGTACGGCACGTGAAGAAGGAAGTGGAATTGGCGTTGACAAACATTAACGAGACGAGCAGAGTATTGCCTAAGGCACCAGCGCGTCACGCAAGCAGACTGAGAGGGGAGGTCCAAGCAGGAAATGAAACGAGTAAATGCCATTCAAGACTGGAGCGGCTAGTCCAAGTAATAGAAAAGGGGTGATTCTGAAATAAAACAAATTGGCCTACGGAAGTCTTTTTAAAATTATCGACTTTCTCCTAAGTTCGAAATGTTGTGAGTGGAGGAGTTGTGAACCCTTTAACCTCTGATGGATAAATGATTCGATGTTTTATTTCTTCAATTAATAAATATTTCTACCAGCATCATGAAAATAGCCAGACGGAGATGAGGAAATTTCAAGCATTGGTTGGAGACAATGGGGACATACCTGCAGCAGTTTGACAAAAGGCTAAATACTTAGGATTGTGAAAAGAAAGAGCATAGCAATGATTCAGAAGGACAGGTGGTGGCTACCTCAAAATAGAAAGGACGCGCAGTGAGACACGCTCATGGCATGTTCATTGTAATATTCGCGCCTAGAAAAAATATGATGCAGTAACGTGAGTGGCTGATGAAAATACTAGACACTCCTACGAGGCCAAGGTCTGATAAAAACCGCCAAGTTACAGAAAATGTGGAACCAATGGGAGAAGAATGCTTACCAGCGCGGCAAGTCTAGCTTGGGCACGCGATGGCTAGCATTAACGCGGGAGATCGCCTAGACAAAATCTCTACGATCGATTCTAGGATTAATGGGCATATTCTTGACCTGCGCTAGTTTTCGAGTTCAGTGATATTTATTTCATTCCTGTACCACTATTATTTTGAGAAATTTTTATATAATTTCCCCCTCTATCAATACCTAGGGCCGGTTCATTTATAAGTGGCGTGAAGAGCCAAGACATTGCTATTACTTTTGTTCGTCTGAGGACGTAAGTTGTTATATTTTGTGTGTCGAGGACACAGGTTACTTTACATTTTGCGCGTCTAAGGACGTAGACACTTATACTTTGGCGTGTCATCAGGACACAGAATTTATTAATAAATGTGTTAAATTCAGTGATAGGTAGTCACAGTACTATATTTTGTAGGGACAGTAGCATAGACAATTCGCCAACAGACAGTTCCGGGGAAAGTAGTACCTGAAACGGCGAATTTAGTAGTCAGATATCAAGTGTATAATAATCTAACTTTTTGAATCAGCACGAGAGATGACATCGCTTATCCTGGAGGAAGTTTGGAACTATCAACACTCCGTCCAGATGGCTGAGATGAGCTAAGAAGCATTCAGTTGGGGGATGGCAGCGGATGTCCTTTGACGGGTGACTGGCCGAGGATGAGTACAGAATAATATTCTTATTATCTGATAGATTAACTTATGGTATATGGGACATATTTTTGTAAATAATTTGCTTGTGTGATTAACGTAGTATATTTAGTTTTGGTCTGACACACCGTTTGCATGGAAGCAGCTCGCAAAAATGTTATTAGTAGAAGGTTCTTGTTTTTGTTTTGTTTTAACTAACGTAGCTATGTGGACGACCGTGTTTGCATATGTTACGCAACGCGGTTAAAAACGTCTCTCGGAGATATGTTGTGTTTCAGAAGTAGGACTGAAGTAATATAATTATACAGTAGAATGGAGGGTAATTAATTTTTTTAAGGTTTATTATTGATCAGATTCAGTGAGATTATTGCCTTTGGAGCAATGTGATTTGTGACGAAGAGCAGTCAGCTCTATCGTAGGTTTTAATATTTTTTTAAATAGTTTGTGAGCATCTCTTCAGCCGACCTGTGTGAAAAACGTCATGTCATTCCCAGAAGTGTGAGTGTGTGTATTTTGTGGTCATTACAAGCGGGAATTTCAGCGTAGACTGATTTCTGTCAGCTTGATGCCATGTCCATATTGTTACCTTGCGAGGGCAATTGTGGATATTTTGATTAATGTCTGACCATATGTTGAGGTGGTTGAGATTTGTTGCTGTTGATTCCTTGAGATAACGGCACAGCTGGTCAGTTATTTTTACACACTGGAGTTGGGACAATGACAGGTATTGAGAAAAGGGGTGCTGTTTCACAAGACGGACTGAAGGTTGCAAGCAAGGTCATTAGTGGGGAGTGCTTGTTTGGCTCCGTAATTACTTGAAATACAGAATTAAGAACTGATCAATGATAAAAATTGTTTAAATAAATGGGAGTTGCCTACGAATCACGATAATCTCCGAAGCGTTAGCTTAACATGCAGTTTTGTTCATATAAAGTAATCTCAGCCGGTCAGGCTTTTGTTGTTGTTGGTTTAAGTCCATGTTTATATTCCATATCAGTGACCCGTGAAGTCACGTGCGATGCTGTATTTCCTTGTCTGTGTATTGAGCAATTGGCCGGAGTTGGCAGCTCATTTTGTCAAGTGCGTCATCGCCCTAATGGAGGGTCTCGAGGGAGATATCTGTAAATAGTAGATTTTTTAGTGTGTGTGTCAGCAATAAATTTTTAAGTTTTTTTTATTAGTGTCATGTCCCATATCCGTAAACGTTGATTTACGAGATGATTGTTCGTAAGCATCGTGGCTGTTAACCCGTTGTAAACGAACAGTCATCCAAAGTACTCATTCCTCGTAGTTAGTCATTACGCGTACATAAAATCCAAATTGCAAGTTAGTGGAACGAGGATCCACATTTTTTTAAAGGGTGAGATCCGTCTGACTCCTCAACATTGATAGATATTCCTGTCATGGGAAATATTCAGGGAGGATATTTTTTATTATTGTTGTTTATATTTTTTTATGCACTATTAGTCATTAAATCAAGTTATTATTTTTACATCTTGTCACCTTTCTTTCTTAATTATAGTTTTAATCCTATGACCCTTACCTCAGTAGAGCATGTTGTTTGGCGAACGTAAACATCACACTAGGAACTGAGCGCGACCCCTTGATCAAGATTCTTGCATATAAACACTGCTATTCTTAAGGGTTCAGTACTAACCCCAAAATTTATGTAATTATAGCCGTTTGGTTTCCATTTGATTGGTTTATCATCCGACTTAATTGATCCTCATTAAGTTTTGGATAATTCATTGGTAAATTTGTCTGAGGGAAATTATCAATAATAGCTGGCAATTCGAGAGAAGTAATGGGAAGACCATGGAGCTTTAATGTATTAGAAATATGTATAAGAGTGAACTGATATGCAATGTTAGGTTCGTGAAACTGCTGATAATCTTCTGATAATGAATTCTTGAGAATGTCCCATAACTATCTTATATTTGAAGGGGTCTGAAAGATACATATGTAAGAAAACAGTTGTCGTAACTGAGAAGGCATCTGGAATTGTGATGCTTCTGCCAAACAACGCTGCCATTCAGAATCGTCAATCAGCAAACCTCGCTCCTTAGCTGTTCCTTTAAAAGTAGAATAGACAACTGCTTTGTATGTTCGTATATCCTGGAAGTTGGTAGCACCTATGACTTGAAGCAATAACAAGCGTAAATAATACCTTTCTGTTTTTGTAGGCGAAAGATTATACATTCTGCCTATAGTTTTTGAAACATTTTTTCTTTTTTGCCACTGGCAGTTGCTCTTATTCCAGACGTAATGTACTGATGTTTCAGGATATGTATACGGACTTCTGCCTTGCGAATCTTGATTTAACTTGAACCACGCTTGTAATTCCGTGTTGCGCAACTGTGCTTGAAATAAATTATCAGGAGCGTTATCATTTTTAAAATAGACTAGCTGAAGTACCAGTGCTTCGCTACGCGTCATAAATAAATTAAAATGTGAAAGTGACAGTTAAAACAGGGGATATGCGAGGTGCTGCGCAGAGGGAGATTAAGGATGGAACATTTTGTCCAACTACACCGTTCGGCGTTCACCGTGTTTTATAGCACAAATTTAGGTTTTACTCGCTAACCGTTGGAGATACCTTTCGGACAGAAAATGTAATTTTAAACCTCGTATATGCCATCAAAAGTTTGCTATTTCTTAGCGTTCACTTTTTATTTGAAATGGAAATATGAAAGTTTGAAACCAAAGGGTGTAGTGACGTCACTAAAATGGTCGCCATAGTGCAAAGTATTGAAATCAAAAGTAGCCTATATGTTAACCAGTTAAATCAGCTACTTTCATGTAAAATTCATGTAAGTCGGACCAGTGGTTCTTGCGTGATTGAGTAATACACAGACACACACCATCTCATTTTTAGCCTCGCTTCGCTCGCATCATAGTCGTGTCATATTGTTATTCAATGACATGCAGGTTTAATTCCGTTAACACCCCTTTAGAACCTGAATATCCAAAAATCCCTCCTTAGTAGACATTTTCGACACACAACAAACATATCCCCTTCTTCTAACTTCAATAGTTTTGATTGGTCGATGAGAGTGAACATCCAAAAATCCTTCCTTAGTGGACGTTTTTATTCCAGAATTTCACCCCTCCCCATATGCCCCTTAAATTGGATTTATGAAAAAAAACGGCTGAACATCTACTTATTTTAATTATTTATTCATTTATTAATTTTTAAGGTGATTGGAACTTGGAGAAAATCAAACTCCTCGTCTATGTCGTTTAAGAGATACACGCTCCGTTCGGAATCTTTCAACCCCCATTTTTCATCCCTTTCACCTCATAATATACACCACATCGAAAAACCGTTAGACATGTGTCAGCTTATTTTAAATGATTAGTATATATGCCAAGTACCACATCCCCAAATGAAACCACTCATGAGATATTGTTATTCAATGAAATGCACGTTTACCCCCTTAACACCTCATTAGAACCTGAATATCCAAAACTCTTTCCTTAGTGGACGTTTTCGACATACCACGAACTTATCCCCAAAATTTCATGTTTCTAACTTCAATAATTTTTGCTGGGCGATGATGAGTGAGTGAGTCAGTCAGGACATTTTCTTTCATTAATATTTGAGAATTTCACCCCTCCCCAAGAACCCCTTAAATTGGATTTATGAAACAAAACACGGTCGAACACCTATTTACTTATTTAAAGCTGTTTTCCCCCTGAGTTTGATAAGTGAGCAAGTAAGTCAATCAGTTAGGACACCTTCTTTCCTGTCCCCCCCCCCCCGAATTTCACTCCTCCCCATGGGCCCCTTAAATTGGATTTATGAAGAAATGGTCGAACACCTATTTACTTATTTTTAAGCTGCTTTTTCCGCTGAATTTCAAACTTATCGCCTATGTTGAATAAGAGATACAGTACACGCTCCGTTAAGAATCCTTCAACCCCCAATTTTCTCCCCTTTCACCTCATAATATACACCATATCGATAAACCCTTAGACATATGTCTGCTTATTTTAAATGATTAGTTTGTATGCCGAATATCACATCCCCATATGAAACAACTCGTGAGATATTGTTATTCAATGAAATGCAAGTTTAACCCCTTTACACCCCTTCAGAACATGAATATCCAAAAATCCATCCTTAGTGGACTTTTTCGACAAACAACGAACATATCCCCAACATTTCAAGTTTCTAACTGCAATAGGTTTGTTGGGGGATGATGAGTGAATATCCAAAAATCCTTCCTTAGTGGACTTCTTTCCCCAGAATTTCATCCCTCTCCATGAGCCCCTTAAATTGGATTATGAAAAAACGATCGAACACCTATCTACTACTTTTTCAATCTGATTTTTCTCCCTGAGATTCTTACTTTTTGCCTCTGTCTTTTAAGAGATACTTGCTCCGTTAAGAATCCTTCAACACTCACTTTTCACACATACACCTCATAATATACACCACATCGAAAAACCCTCAGACATGTGTCTTCTTATTCTTAATGATGAGTTTATATGCCTAGTATCCCATCCCTAAGGAAATCATTCGGGAGATATTGTTATTCAATTAAATGCAAGTCTACCCCCTTAACACCCCTTTAGAACCTGAATATCCAAAATTCCTTCCTTAGTGGACGTTTTCAACATACAACGACATAGCCCCTTAATGTCATGTTTCTAACTTCAATAATTTTGGCTGGGGGATGATGAGTGAGTAAGTCAGGACATTTTCTTTCAATTATTTTTCAGAATTTCACCCCTCTCATGAACCCCTTAAATTGGATTTATGAAAAAAAACGGTCGAACACCTATTTACTTATTTTTGAGCTGTTCTTCCCCCCTGAGTTTGATGAGTGAGTGAGTTAGGACACTTTCTTTCCTGTTTTCCCCCCAGAATTTCACCTCTCTCCAAGGGCCCCTTAAATTGGATTTATGAAACAACGGTCGAACACCTATTTACTTATATTTTAAGCTGTTTTTTCCCGCCGAATTTCAAACTTCTCGCCTATGTCGTTTAAGAGATACACGCTCCGTTAAGAATCCCTCATCCCCCAATTTTCACCCCTTTCACCTCGTAATATACACCTCATCGATAAACCCTTAGACATATGTCTGATTCTTTTAATGATTAGCTTATATACCGAATATCACATCCCCAAAGAAACAACTCATGAGATATCGTTATTCAATGAAATGCACGTTTACCCCCTTAACACCTCTTTAAAACCCGAATAACAAAAATCATTCATTAGTTGACGTTTTCGATATACAGCGAACATATTCCCAAAATTTCATGTTTCTAACTTTAATAGTTTTCGCTGGGCGTGACGAGTGAGTGAGTCAGACAGGACATTTTCTTTCAATTATTTTTACCAGAATATCACCCCTCCCCATGGGCCCCTTAAATTGGATTGATGAAAAAACGCTTGAACACCTATTAATTTATTTTTTAAGCTGTCTTTTTCACCTGAGTTTGATGATTGAGTGAGTTAGTCAGTCAGTTAGGACACTTTCTCTCCTTTTTCCCCCCAGAATTTCACCCCACCCCATTGGCTCCTTAAATTAATTTATGAAAAAACGGTGGAACACCGACTTACTTATTTTTTAAGCTGATTTTTTTTCGCCGAGTTTCAAATTTCTCGCCTATGTCGTTTAGGAGATAGGCCTACACGCTTCGTTAGGAATCCTTCAACCCCTAATTTTCACCCCTTTCACCTCATAATAATACACCACATCGAACAACCCTTAGACACATGTCTGCTTACTTTTAATGATTAGTTTATATGCCGAGTATCACATCCACAAATGAAACCACTCGTGAGATATTGTTATTCAATAAAATGCAGGTTTAATCCCCTTAAGACCCCTTTAGAGCCTGAATATTCAAAAATCCTCCCTTAGTGTATGGTTTTGACATACAACGAACATATCCCGAAAATGACATGTTTCCAACTTCAATATTTTTGGCTGGGCGATGATGAGTGGGTGAGTGAGTCAGGACATTTTCTTTCAATTTTTTTCTTCAGAATTTCACCCCTCCCGATGAACCCCTTAATTTGGTTTATCAAAAAAACTGTCGAACTCATATAAGTTATACTTATTTTTAAGCAGTTTTTCCCCCTGAGTTTGAAGAGCGAGTGAGTCAATCGGTTAGGACACTTTCTTTCCTGTTTTGTTTAAAAACACAGAATTTCACCCCTCGCCATAGGCCCCTTAAATTGGATTTATGAAAAAAAAACGGTCAAACACCTATTTACTTATTTTTTATGCTGATTTTTTCCCGCTGAGTTTCAAACTCCTCGCCTATGTCGTTTATGAGATACAGGCTCCGTTAGGAATCTTTCAACCCCCACTTTTCACCCCTTTCACCTCATAATATACACCACATCGAAAAACCCTCAGACACATGTCTTCTTATTTTTAATGATGAGTTTATATGCCGAGTATCACATCCCCCAGTGAAACCAATCGGGAGATATTGCTATTCGATGAAATGCAGGTCTACCCCCTTAACACCCCTTTAGAACCTGAATATCCAAAAATCCTTTCTTAGTGGGCGTTTGCGGCCCTTGAGTAAGCTGCATACCAAATTTCATTCCAATCCTTTGGGTGGGTTCTGAGATTTCGTGATGAATGTGTGAGTGAGTGAGTGAGTGAGTGAGTGGTATTTGACAAATATCTAGTAGATAGTGTCAAGTCTTTGTTATGCTATACTCGGTTGACAGTGCTGTGTGAGCAGTTGAGTAACTAACGGGATTTCAAGTAAAGATTCTCATTTTCTATACCGGTAGTGCAGAGCGCAATTGGCATCCAGACGGCCGTGTCTCGACTTGAGCTATGTTGCCATGGAAACTATCTGCCTTGCCATTCCTTCATGAGTATATTTTATGATTTGATTAGCCTGTTTTTGAGTGAAAAAGGTCCGAAATCAGAAGAATGAGAAAGACTAACGAAAATTCATGTAGCCAGCGGTTCCTTCTGGGTCCTAAACTATATGTATGCAAAATATGGTTGAGATTGGTGGAACGGTGTAGATTTGTATACGGAACCAACATATATACATACATACATACATACATACATACAGACTTTCACTTTTATATATTAGATATTTTGCAAGTTTGGCAAGTGAACTGGTAATCGCACGATAGAATGTGACTGTTCATGCATATGAAATGAAATATCCTGAATGCGGCTTCTGTTGGACCAACATATCTAGCATTTAGGAAAGAAGTAATTTCATCGTAGTTCACCGTTTCGCCTTCAGGACATATTTTAACAATGCAGCAGTCATGACCTTTATACACATACTTGTGGATTTTAATATATAAGATACTTGTGGATGTATTTAACACTCCAAACACTTGAGCATATTTCAACATTAATATGAGCTTGCAGGTAAAGTAAAATAAATGGATTGTAGGGAACAATGAATCGACTATCGATTTCAATGTCAATGCCTCGAATTGTTTTTATAATAATCCGCCCATTATTTCTTCTCCTATACGAAGGATAACCATTGGCATTATCTTTGGTCTCTTGCTGAAACTGTTAGGGAAATCTTTCTTACATACGCCATCTTTCATAGAGACTGAAGAAGGATTCAAAGATCCGCGAGGACCATGTACCATATGACGCCTTAACAAATCGTATAGCGCTTCATCCTCGAGATCTGGTATTTCGGCTGACACCACACTGTCAATGTCAGAAATTTCTCGAAACTTACAATCTTCCGTTAATGTTAAGAGTAGCCTAAATAGATGTGCGGGAGACCTCGCTTCTGAAATTCCACTGTATATAGATATGCTTTTACCAAAAGTTTCCTTAACATTAACCAATCGTGGCAATTCCTTTACTTTGCAATTAAAAACTCTCACTTCAATATCAGGCCTATTATTAGCCGTTTCCCAGAGATGAATGCTGTTAAGTATTTCTGGCCAGCCCGCATTATAGGTGAACGTAGTGAATAAATCTAGCTTTCCAAACTTCCTCACTATCGCCATCGCATCCTGATAATTTTGCAATATTTTCCTTGGGATACCTGTAAAAGAAGATGGCAAAACTACAATACGACCGACTCTGAGATTTTCATGTAGTGCTCGTACATGCAAGGCGTCTGCTAAACCGTCATATGTATCAACTCGTAACTTCGTTTGTTGATGACGTATATATTTTAACCGGTCACCTTCCATACGACAGTAGTAATCCACGAATAAATATCCATTTTGCAAACTTGAGCAGCGACAACTAACTCAACATGACCTCCATGAACACCATTCATAGACATATACATTTTGAAATCTTCGCTCGTATTGATAACAGTTTCGTACATATCGCTGTTGCCAACAACGAAGGAAGAATAATTATTCCACTTGTCTGTAACATGTTATACAATTCGCTTTCTGACCTGTGTAAATAAACTTTGATTGTTGTACCCCAAATATGCCATTGACCTGAACAGACAATTGCCGTCACCTTTAATATTTATAACATTTGTAATTGAGTGTCGCCTCTCATTCATCATAATATGATTCATTGTATTGATTGAGCACACAACCTATAAGGACGAATGATAAAACGAAAAGAAGATAGTTTGTAGCTGGTGAGACCAAAGTCTATCTAACAGAAAGATCGGATACACAATACAAAATGGCGGTTCCAACATTCGACTCTAGCGGCATCTCCGTGAAATTAGTTGTCTTTCGTATACAGTACTTATTGTCATTCAAGGAGATGTTGACATGACAGTATCATTAGCAAAATGACTGCTGATTGTGCATGAGCATTTCAGTCTCAAAGTAATACATTCTATGAGAAGTTTTAATTAAATTATGTGCACAGAATCCCCTTCTGCTTATTGGATACATGCGACATTAGCGCCCGAGTGTAACAGGTAGAAGTTAACGATATCATGTATGGATACATGCGACATTAGCGCCCGAGTGGAGCAGGTAGAAGTTAACGATATCATGACGTAATTAGGGAACTCTCTGTTAATATAAAGTTAGATATATTATTGGGGCGGCGTTGAATATCATGCTATAGTGTTAGTCGTTGTCGCCTAGCGACAATATGCCCGTCAAGTCATTCGATTCTATTTTCGTGAGACCTTGAAGGAAGTAATATTCGCAATTATTTTAATACACGAATGATATAATCAAGTAAGGTGGGTATCAATCGACGGTGCTTGACGGGCATTACATTTTAAGACAACAAACGTCGTCGTAGCGCAAATACTTCCCGAGATATTTCAGTTTTAGTAAAGGGTGAAATTTTTTGAAAACTATTTTAATATATAAGATAATAACCCCTGGCACTACAGCTCATGAAGGGCCTAGGGCTACCAAGCGACCGCTGCCCAGCCATCTGGCCGGCACATATTGAGGTGGTGCGTGGTCAGCGCATCGGGTCCCCTCGGCCGTTAATCTTGATTTTCGTGACCGGGGTGCTGCCTCACTCTCAGACAGCTACTCAATTGCCCTCACTAGGCTGAGTGCACCCCGTTTCAGCCCTCACGTCAGTTTGTAAAATCCCTGACGGAGCCGGGAATCGAACCCGGGGCCTTTGTGTGAGAGGCAGACGCGCTACCCGAACACCGTGGACCGACGGAAACTGTCTTACTATTTCTTTAATGTATGTGAGAACGCTTAAAACACTGCATATTAGTAGTGCACTAGTATACTCGTACAAAAAAAAAAACAAAAAAAAAAAAAACACATTACTCCCATCGACATGATGTCGAAGCCTAGAACATGGTAGTCTTATAAAATGCAATTCTCTTCAAACTAAGCCTACTCCAATTAACGGAACACATAGTCCACAGAAAATTATACTCGTAGAATACGTAATAGGACATAACTTCCACATCAGTAACACTCATTTGGCATAGGAAATATCAAATTGCAGTAGTTTGTCAGTTAAACCAAATGTTGTGCATTTATTTGTGGACATTGACTAATTAAATGTTTTGGTGGTTATTGCGTTCTAAATGTTTTCTTACGTAAATTTCTTCTAAAAAAGCTGGTATATTGGCCAAGGAATTAAACCTCGGCCATTTTTCTAGGTGTATGCCGTGTCTTGTATGGGGTTTCACCTAGGAACACCAAGCTGGCTCATCAGCTGTCTCTTTGTGTTCGTGCCCGTACAGTACATACCATCTTATTGGAAGCCTTTATAGGGAGGTGAAGGCTGCTTGAGCTTTTATCTCTCGCAGTAAAGAAGCGCAGGTACGCTTCATGAGAAGGGAGGTAGCGTGCAGTTCGGTACTCTTGTGGAGGTCCGGGCACGGACCCCTGGAGCCCGCTGATGAACCTATCTTTTTGTTCCTATGGGAAACCCCGCACAAGACACGACATAAACCTAGAAAAATTGCTGAGTTTCAATTCCATGGCTGTGAAAGCCAATATACCACCCACCTTAGCGTTTTATAGATTTGATGATGCTAATAATGATGATAGTAATAATAACAATGATAGGTCTAATAATAACAACAATAAATAATAGTAATACTAATAATGTTGTTGTCGTTGTTGTTGTTGTTGTTTGTGTCTTCAGTCTTTTGACTGGTTTGATGCAGCTCTCCACGCCTCCCAGTCCTGAGCTAATCGTTTCATCTCTACATAGCTACCACACCCTACATCCGAGGCAATCTGTTTAACATATTCTAACCTTGGTCTACCCCTACATTTCTTGTCCTCAACCCTTCCTTCCATAACTAAGCTTGCTATTGCTGGGTCTTAGTATGTGTCCTACCAACCTCTCTCTTCTCTACAATAGCATTGGCCAGAAACATCTCTCCTCTCCCACTCGTCTTTATACCTCTTCGTTTGTAACCCTATCTACCCATCTGATCTTCATCATTCTCCTGTAACACCACATTTCAAACGCTTCAATTATCCTCTTTTCTGCTGCACCAATAGTCCAAGTTTCACTTCCATAGAGTGCGACGCTCCAGACAAAGGTTTTCAAAAATGTCTTCCTAATACCGAAATCTATATTCGATGTCAACAGGTTCCTTTTCTGTAGAAATGCTTTCCTTGCCTGAGACAACCTACTTTTTATATCCTCTTTGCTTCGTCCATCTCTGGTTATTTTGCTTCCTAAGTAACAGAAGACTCCTACTTCCTTTAGTTTCTCCCCTTCCAATTTGATTTCCATAGAGGTTTCTGATTTATTGCGGCCGCATTCCAATATTTTTGTTTTACATTTATTAATTTTCATCATGAAATCTTTCCTCAAGACGGAGTCCATACCATTCAAAAACTCATTCAAATCCTGAGGCTACAGGACTACAGCTGATTACATCATGGGGGAGCTCTACGAACTAGGCAGAAAAGCTAAAAGCAAGTTTGGAAATGCAAAAATTATAATGAGTGGCATTGTTCGGCGGGGAGATGTTCCGTTAAGGCGAGTTAAGACTGTAAATGACCGCATTGACTGGGTTTGTGCACAACTGGGATTAGTGTTCGTAGATGCTGACAGCTGGATTGGTGGCCGTGATTTCGCCCGAGACGGGCTGCATCTAAATCGACGGGGCGCTTTCAACCTGGGGAGCCTACATGACAGGGTCATCGGTTCGTGCCGGCCATTGTGAGGAGGAGCAGGTCCAGAGGTTGCCAGCCAACGGGAACAGAAGGAGCTACTTCGGGATATTTGCTGCGGAGGTAAGACTCTAAGATTACTGCAGGTTAATTGTCAGAGTTTAGGAAATAAATTAATTGAATTTTGGAATCTTGTAGAGACGTATTCTCCGGACATTGTCATTGCTACTGAATCTTGGTTATATGAGGATATAAATAGTAGCGAAATAATTCAAGGGACCTACGAAATGTACAGAAGAGATCGGGGGAAGCGAGGTGGTGGGCTATTTATTTGTGTGCGCAAAAATATAGCTAGTTTCTTAAAGTGGGCTGATACGGATCATGAAATGTTATGTGTACAAATTTCGGATAAAGGGAATAAATTCCCTCTTCAGGTGATAGGGGCGTATAGAGCACCGAAAGATAACTTTTCGCTTCTCAGCACACTGTATGATAAAACTTGTACGGGTAATGCTATGAAAAAGAGCATAATAATTGCCGGAGATTTAAACTTCCCCAAAGTAGACTGGTCTGGTGAGTCAACTAGCTGTGATCAAGCTCAGAGTGCGGCAAACAAATTCTTAAGGGAGGGGGGATTTTCCCAAGTAGTTGACTTCCCAACTAGAGGTAATAATACCTTAGATGTTTATCTCGTAAGGCCTGTAGAGCTGTATATTAACTGTCTGAAAGTACCAGGAATTAGTGACCATTCTGGGGTTGAATTAAATATTAGATACGGTGACATTACAAAATTAGACTCTGATGTAGCAAATAAGATCATATTCCAGTATCGCAGGGCGGATCAGGGCAAATTTCAGGGGTATTTGAATGAGCTATTTGTAGGATGGGCATCGGAAGGAAATCACATTAATATCCTGTGGACTAACTTTTTGAAAATTTTAAATAGCGCTATTGATAAATTTGTTCCATTTAAATTACTGAAACAAAACCCAGATCCTGAGTATTACACACGGGAAATCAGGAGTCTTAAACGGAAAATTAGGAAATTATACAATAAAAGACATGATAGTGACAAGTATATGTTGAAATTTAAGTCCTTATCAAGAGAGCTCGTCTTAAAAAAGAGGGCTGCTCATGACAATTATATGCAAGGTTTACTTGGTTCGGGAGGCGATGGGTGGAAAAATTTTTACAGTTATGTTAGGAGAAGAAAGGGAAATTCAAATAATTTGTCGATGATAATGTCCGGTGACGGTAAATTAATTACTGAGAAGCAGGCCATTGCTAATGAATTAAATGTCTTTTACGGTAGTGTGTTCAATAAATCCAATAGCTGTGTGTTGGACCTTAACTGTGAATCAGGGGCTCCACTTCTCCAAATAAACCAGTCAGCAATTGTAATGCTAATACAAAAATTACGTTACAATATATCGAAGGGTCCTGATAATATTGTTAGTGAAGTACTTAAACTAGGAGGTAGGGCCGTGGCACGATACTTAGAGGTGATGTTTAATGTGTCCAGTAACAATGCGCAAATCCCGGATGACTGGAAAAGAGCTACGGTAGTCCCAATATTTAAGAGAGGGAGCAGACTTGAATTGGGCAACTACAGGCCGGTTAGTCTTACGTCCATCGTTTGTAAACAGATGGGGCATCTCATTTGCGACTACTTGAGGGAACAGTGGGAAACATTATCATGGTTTAATGATAGGCAACATGGATTTCGAAAAGGTTACTCAAGCGAGAGTCAGATGCTATCACTTTTTCAGGATATTAGCGAATCGTTAGACGATGGAGTTTCAGTCGACGCCGTAGTTATAGATTTTGCGAAGGCATTTGATGTCGTGCCGCATGACATGCTACTCTATAAATTAGCTTCGACGAAGATTGATAGAAGAGTAATTTTATGGATCCAAGAATTTTTGACGGGTCGTTCCCAGAAAGTGAAAGTTGAAGGCCGATTCTCGGATGAAATTACCGTAACGTCGGGTATCCCTTAGGGCAGCGTAATCGGAACTTTGTTATTTTTGGCGTTTATAAATGACTTACCAAATGGGATTCGCAGTGACTGTCGATTGTTTGCGGATGATTGTGTAATATATCGAAAGATACATGACTCACAAGACAATGCAGTGCTTCAAGAGGACCTGAACCTGGTCTATAAGTGGGCGATTGAAAATAAATTGAAAATAAACATAAGAAAATGTAGTCTAATAAAAATAGGGAAAGTGCGAAGGCAAGATTTTCAATATAACATTGGCTCGGAAATTCTTGTAGAAGAAGATTCTTGCAAATATTTGGGCGTTCACGTAAGAAATGATATGAAATGGAGTAGTCATATAGGATGTGTAGTTTCTAAAGCTTACAAATCCCTGCACTTTGTAATGAGGGTATTAAAAGGAAGTAGTACCTCTGCTAAAGAATTAGGATATTTGTCTCTTGTAAGACCTATTCTGGAATACGCCTCGGCGGTTTGGGATCCATATCAAGTAGAGCTCATAAATGAGTTGGAAATGGTACAAAGAAAGGCCGCTAGATTTGTGCTCAGTGACTTTAATCCCAGGAGCAGTGTGAGCCGTATGTTAAAGAAACTTGGGTGGGAATCACTGGAGGCTAGGAGAATGAAATCTAGACTCTGCGCTATGTACAACACGTATACAAATCAACCAGCATGGGGTGAGCTTAGCAAACGCATGGAAAAGCCTACTTACATGGGTAGGAGCGATCACCCTTTCAAAGTTAAGGGCCGACCACAGCGAACAAATTATGGTAAATATTCTTTCGTAAACCGTGCCATTGATAATTGGAACTCTCTACCTGCCGCAGTCTTAGAGCCTTTTCCCAAACATATAGGTGTGTTTAAGAAAAGACTAACTATTTGTGTATATACTCCAGTTTAATTGTTAGTGAATTGTTATGTACAATTATTTATTTGTTATGTATATCTAATTTGCCACCGGGGGACACACCCCCAATTGCAAATAAACGAATGAATGAATGAATGAATGAATGAATGAATGAATGAATGAATGAATGAATGAGGCGTGTCGGCCAAGATAACGATGTCATCAGCAAATCTCAGAGTTGAAATTATTATACTAATAATAATAACAATAATAATAATAACTTACTGTAGTAACGTTATGCTATGATTTAAATACTGTATATCTGATGGAATTTATGTAGGTTATTATTCTGAAATCTTAGCGCCTTCCCTGAAAGATACAAGGAAGATACGCTGAAAGTTTCCTTGCTACTTTTTACGTATATCTTTCTAAGGCTGGAAATATATGTTAAAACATATCTTACATCAGTTAATTAAATAGAAGCAGCATCGCAGCAAGGGGATAATTTTGCAATTAATTTTAATCCGGGAGTGGTCGCGTTTGACTCGTCGGAAATGAGAGGTCGCGCTGAGTCATTTAGACCGGGTTGTTTCAAATGACGCATATGATAGCCTATCGTTGAGATAAATATTCCAATCTGTAGATAGGGCAATATATTGCTATCATTCCATAGCTTCTTCACATTTGTACATGATTGTACCCATTCTGACAAATTCAATCTTATCCTAAAATGTTTGTCAACATAACATCCATATCACTGTTCCTTCTTCAAGCTGGTTTTATACCAAGATTTATTTCTTTCGCATTTAACATATTTTTGTAACAGTAGTGTTTTTTTATTAAATTTTAGTGTAGCCTATGTGCTTCTTAGCTTTTAGACGATTATTTTTTTAGAAATAGTCTTAAGAACAACCTTCTTATATGGTAATTTTTTTAATGTACTGTAGGTCTTGCTTTTCTATTCATATTATTATTATTTGCGCTGATGAAGGTCGCAATGTGGCCGAAACCGGTACAATTAAAAGTACAAATTATTATTGATTTAAGGTTTTTAATCTGCGTCAATAAGGAACAGGGCTAACATGGTCATATTCATGCCACACCTAACTGTCTTATCTGGACGGTAACCTTTTCGTCATTTGGGGTCTATTTTTATACTGGTGGTCACACTGTCCTTATGCAAGGTTTCGACACTGATGTTTAACTATCTAACGGGCTGTTACTTCTTCACGCAAAATATTATCTCCCACAGAGAGGTTGGTTTGTTCCTTAGTTTAGTGGCTGCAGCAACGTTGTCATGTAGCCCCGTGTACTTTGGGTGTGTGTAGAATCTGTCTGATAACCGGTGTTAATTGTGATGGCTGCATTAGTCTGTAATTCAGGTAAGGACTGCAGACGGTCAATTTCAAGTACTAGTTCCTACTTTTGCTACCAAATGTTACCGTCAACGACACCTAGCTGTGAACTTGTCTACTAGATGCGTCCACACAAGCTGTTGGCCTCTCACCCAGGTGGACCGGGTTCGATTCCAGGTCAATGCATGTGAGATTTTCGAATAGAAATGCCATGTCCTGTGGTTCGGATTCCACGTAAAAAGGAGGTCTCGTGGCTCATGGTCGCATGATTAACTGCCACGTAAAACTAAAAGCTTCCTTGTTTATGCTACCACAACCACCACCTGGTGACGAATGTCGGAACTTAGAGCGTCAATCAAATCTAACCTACAAATTTTGCTTCACACAGTTGTAGTTAGTGGAAAGTTCTTTTACATGGCATGCATTTATGACATGGGCTCGCCGCTTAACTTACCCTCCAAAGGAAGGCATACTGAGGGATTTGTAACGGTTTTAAAGAATCCGACGACTTCGGCCGGGTTTGAACCCGCGATCTTGGACATAGAAGCTCAGAATGCTACCAACTACGCCACCGAGGCCGCTTCCCATAGAGACAGATGGAAAACTGAATAATATGATCTCATGCAGTGGCGTTGTCATGGCAACCTCTGATGGCTCTTCCCTCATCAATTTAGTGGCGTTGTCATGGCAAACTCTGATGGCTCTTCCCTCATCAATTTTGCATTTTGTTATACTGTAATTCCGAAATTATTTTGCTCATCCTTGGCGTAACGGTGGGTCATATCAAAAATTCTTTCAGACAAATGTTTTAGGTAATAATTAGATGAGTATTGCCCATTTCAAACGGTTTTGATATTGTGCCTATTAGGAGAGATAATATTAGTGTTTCTCTAAAAATCCACTTCTTCCCACCCCTTTGGTCAATGGTTCCTGCTATCAAAAAACCTTACTGACATAAATTATTATTGGCCCTTTTCCGGCACATAGTATGAACTTTGAATGGATTCGATATTTCACACATTAAGAGAGTTAAGTTATAGCGATATTTCACTTTTACGAAAAAAAAAAAAAGCCCCACCCTCATTTTCACCTTCTTTGTCCAATTTTGCCCATTAACGAACTCGGCCGAGATTTTAAGGGATATCTATTACAGCATATATAAAATACAAAGTAATTGGTGCAAAATTGCGGTAATTATCGTGTCCACAAGAAAGTAATATACCGTACTTACATATATACATAAATTATATATAAACGTTTGAACTGACGGTGGTTTTGGAGTCTGGGGGATGTGAAACGCGAAGATATGTCGAAATTTTCCGGAAGTCGAAACATGGTACCCATTGCAATAGTTAGATTTTTAGTGAAATCTACTTAAAATTTGATATGTACTGTGGTGTGAACGTAACCATAGCAACAAAGAATAAAGCACTTGTGCACGACACACAACGTAAATTGGGGCAGATGACCTCACTGTTCCCACCTCTTAAAACAAAACCCATCATTATCATCATCATCATCGTCATCATAATCATCATTATCATCATCATGAGCATCACCATCGTATAATGAGACAGAGTATTGAGCTCGTTAAATCGTGCACCACGTCCGCGGGGGCAGCTGCAGCAAATCCGGAGAACGTAGGTTTGAATCTCAGCGCTGCCGGTGGCTACCCTGAGTGCGGTTTTCTCCGGGATTTTCCACACTCCCTCCAGGTAACTGCCGGGATAGTATCTTATTTCAAGTCCCAGGGCACCTACCCCATCCCTGTCCCGCATAGAGTTGCACACACAACTATCGTCATCTACTAAATACAGGCTATCAGACAATTTCAACACACACCCAACTACATGGGGTCGATGAGCAAGATGTCCCAAGCCCATAATATGAATTAACAACAACAACAACAAGAATATTGACATTGTGATACATCTATTACAACGAATTCTAGATTGAAATGCGTGATGCATTGCTCTCCCAGCATTCACACTGTAAAATGAAACTCATGTAGGCCATAAAACACTTGATATTGTGACCGTTTAGTTGATGTCAACAACCACGATGACTCAACTAACGACACATAAATCGAATAAAAAGTACCGTGAGGATCAGGTGACCTTCCAAAAAGGCTAAAGCGGCACGAGAGTCCGTAGTCCACAGGGATCGTGGTACATGGTGACGATGGTCATAGACCGCCTAAGGAAAGGTTCACCTTAAAACTAGACTGAGAAAATAAACATCCAGACTCATGTAAAACACCGTGAAAATTTATTAAAATTCACAAGCCCCTAGCCTAGTTCGGAGGGTTATAATCGGCTAGTCCGCAAATTAATAAATAAACTAAGATAAAGAACAGGTCCCCTACCTGAGAAGTTACTGAAAACCCTCGCGAAATATCTAACTCACAATGATAAAGCAACAACAGCAACGCTAGGAATATGGCACGACGCAAATCCCTAGTTCAAGTTACAAGATCAAGCTAATATCTGAATTTACATTTAACAGGGTAGCAAAACAAATCTAGGTTAGGATGGTACCATTTCGACATTTAAATTTAACATTAATTCAACTAGCTAAGTCCTATCAATTAACAAAATTTACGGCGATGACGTCCGTAAAAGAAAACAATTACATCCAAAAGCTAAGTGTACAGCCATGAAAAACAAACAATTTAATTATGCTTAATCACTATGTGCTAACAGCACACAATAAAGTATCATGTAGGGTTTAATACACTTGACATCAAAAATTAATAACGAAATAGACACAGTAGTTTTATTAAAAATTCCTGCCTACACCTTGGTTTACTCTTTGTAAACCATAGTCATCTAATGTGTATAGTTACGGTGACGAATGCGCAGTTGAGACCACGTCTGACATCGCATGGCCTGAGCTCCACAAGCTACGAACTCTAGGTTCGCACATGCTTCAGGTCGCTACAAAAATGTCAACTGTCCTAGTCATTTCCTCACAAGGAAATTATCTTCAACTGCACGGCTATGTCAACAGTTCCAGAATGCAAAGAACAAAGTTAGATAGAAAGAATCGTTAGTTAGGCTTGTTTTACAACAATTATGCATTTTATTATTAGAATGTCGGTTTATAGGTTTATCGTAGGTTTATGGCGAATAACATTGACAATAGCCTGGGCACGGAGTGTCTCCAACTGAGATCATTCTCCACCAAAAAGCCTCGACTCAACAGTCGGAATATAATCAACGAGTATAACAACTCGGACACACAATAACACGGGTTACCAGCGGCGCTAAGCTCGCGTTCAATAACTCTGGGATAGGCCTGTACAACAGTTACCTTCCAGTAACATCTGGTCAACGGGATCATCCCCGGACAAAGCATACAATAACATCCTGCTTTAACAGGGTAGACTTCACCATCCTATAGAAAACCTTACATAACTGTACCTGTCATACGACAATACACGCAACAGAGCGTTAAACTAACAAAAACCGATCCATAAAACAAGTGATCAAATACAAGAGTGGAAACTGATTTCCATAAGCAAAGTAGCAATGAAAGGAAAAGCGAATACAAATTGTACTCTGTCCTCGTCTATAGTAGTTTTGTCTCACAATGAAGCAGGCGTGCTCTAGGTCACTGGGTTACATAACCAGTTTATTCAAGGCCGGCGATTTAATCAATACAAAACCTGCACTTGGCCGGTTCATAAAAAACTTTACCATATGTTACGGATCTCTACAGAGTCCGTGTATCAAACGCACGCTATAAATCTGAGTATAGTAATACACTTCCGTCTTTCTACCAAAGACGTCTAAATGAAAGTAAACTTACAATAACTGAAGCTCTTTGCTTTAAAAATGCAACTCAGTAGTTGCTAGAACATCAAATAAAAACGTGTCTCACACGACACAAGAAAAATATGATAAATGTGGCACAGATTCACACACTAGATCTGCTTAATGATACGTTGGGAACCGCGTTCGATGCTAGGCAACGAAACATTCCTTCTAGTTGTTAGGTTCAAACATGACCAAGAATAGCTTCTGAGCTTATTCAAAATGAAATATAATGCATTTACAAACTGGTAGTTACTGTCGACTACCTAAATGATACGACCGTTCTAACGACAGTCAGGGGTGTAACAAAGGATGGCTGCGAAGAATGCAGTCAATTAATAACCAAGGCATCTGATTGCCATAACTACAGTCAGCAAAGACTTGAAAATTACCCCAAGTAGGGTTGAACAAAATAGCCTCAAAATGACTACGATCAGGTTCAGCAAAATGGTAGGCATTGACGTTCCACGACGTTCACCAAGCTGCACCAGGGCTGACCAAAATGTCTGACCCCAAGGGTGTCTCACTCTAAACTGAAATACATGACATCTAACTAATCTAGTTACATCCCTACCTAGAAAAATGGCTGACACTGAGTGTGGTTGATTCACAAACTACATTAAAACTACTATACCACCAGAAACTAGAACAAAGAAGGGGTGTGACAAAAACTCACGAAATGGAGGAGCTCTCACTCAGCTCTCTATTCCACAACAAGGGTTGTACATAAACTTCTCTGGCTCTCTGGATCGGTATCCTCCTCATCAGGATTCCCATCTGGACTCCCCCAAAGACCAGGGTTCGATTTGTCCCTGTCGACATCTTCGTGGATATGCCTGGAAATGGCATTTTGGCTCCTTCCCTCTCGTTCATCGTTCTGGAAGTTCCACCATCATACTGGTTCCTGTAGAAACGTCACCCCCCCATACTGGGATGGTATTAGCCCATGGTGACTGCTTCAACCATGGTGAATAAAAGTCCAATCACGTGGGTAACGAAATAAGTTGCGTGATTATTCATCCTCTCACTTCCAAAATTATAATGTCCGTCGTGACTATTATAGGCTTCAATTATAAAATACGACACAGCCTTAATCTTGCAGATGTGGATTAGCATGTGAGCTAATACTATTTTATAATGCTGCACGTGCTAGTGACGCTACTTTTGTATCACGCAGCATCCGTGAATTATACGACGTTTCAAAGATGAAATTTCCACTTTTGCAATTTAAATATCTCATACTATTATAATCACACTTATTCAGGATAATTGTAACACTATTACCTGTATATTTCCACTAGGCATCTGCCCTCCACATACGCGTGGGTAATATGTGATGTCACAGCAATGTTGTGCAATACACTATACTTGCCAATAATTATTTCCCAAGCTTCTTATTTAATTCACTGGACTTCATCGACAGTGAATATTAGTATTTGCTTGCTCGATGGCACCTTATAATCACTTTTAACGCTAAACAGCGGATATTCTTCTACGTCTCGTAGGACAAATGTAATTCCACGCCTACACAAGGCGGATTCTCAAGACGCAGTGCTCCGGTACTGGGTGTCTCTAGAAAGTAGGTCGTCAAAACGAAAACGTTGAGCGACTACTTACGTTCCTTTTTGCGTATCTGCAAGGGTATTACCTTACCTAAAGTAAAAATAAACATTCTCCAAAATGTTTTAATAATGCAGCATGACGAAATGGAATATTCTGAGTCTCGTAGGAAAGATAAAAATAATTAATAAGACCTCAGATAATAATTAGCAGTTTACACCAAAGTCAAAAGTGCGATTCACCGCTACTTCAAAGTATCGCGTGATCTCTCAGCTTCACGTGGCTTCCTGGGTGTGTTCAAAAGTACAACATCCCATCATAAATGCTCTGTCATAAAAAAAAATATCACATGAACCATAGCTCAGCGGGTTCATCTGCCTCTCTGTCGTTTCAAATAAAATGTTGGGATAACATTTTTATTTGCTTTGAAATTCATTCAAGAGTGATATTTTTTTAGATTGGCTGCATTAAAGGTTCCAATGCGTTCTCCTGTCCTAATGTCTTCTATCACATAACTTCCATTGTTTAAAGGCTGTCGGATACGACTAGGGCCATAATACAAGGATAGAAATTTCCCATATATGCGGTCTATAGGACTAGAAATTCCGGGTCTCCTTATAAGGATAAGGTCTCCTTCTACTAGTGGTTCTCTAAACCTCTGGCGTCTAGTTCTTCTCAAGCGCTTGGCAGCTTGTCTGTCCATAGTCTCTCTTGCAGCTAAAAGTCTGCTGGCATGTGATGGTTTTAAACAAGGTGGATTTACAATCACACGATCCCATATTCTCAGCGGCATCTGGTTCAAATGCAAGACCATAGGTATTTGACCAGTGCTTTCATGTACTGTTGAATTAATACATTTTGCCATAATAACAAGGACTTCAGTCCATCGCCAGTGTTCTTCTTGACAATATAATCGACAGAATTTTGCGATAATAGACATCACGCATTCTGCTGGGTTGCTCTCTGGATGTCGAATAGATGATAAAACATGACCTATTTCAAGCTCATTCATGGCATTGGCAAATTCTGCTGAGGTGTACTGTGATCCGTGATCAGTCAACAAGAATTGTGGCTTTCCTGCCTCCGGTATCACTTGACGTCTAATCCTCTGAATAATCTGATGTGCAGTAGCTTTTTGAATTGGATGAAGCATCGTATATTTCGTGAACACATCCACCGTTACAACGATGTATCGATTCCCACGACGAGCCTTAGGTATTGGGCCATACAGGTCCTGTGCATACAACTCTCTATGTTGAGTTGGTAGTATTGGTCTAGGTTGTTCCTTCAGTAAGTGTGACGTGTATTTGTTCCGCTGGCATGCGTCGCAAGCACGTAAACACTGTCTAACGGTGGCTCCTAACCTTTTCCATGTGAAAGACTCCTTGATAGTTGCAATGGTTTTGTCTGTTCCACCATGTCCAATGGATAAATGCACCATAAGAATAACAGATTCTTGGTATCTCCTAGGAATAACTGCACGCAGTTGAGTGTGGTCCTCGTCTACAAACTTGTATAAGACACGATGATAAATCAAATAATCATCTGCAACAGCAGCAATCCTTGCATAATGATCATCCTGAGGATCCATTCTTCGTTCTAGGAAACGGATAATATGTCTGAGTTCCTCCTCACGTCGCTGTCCTTCAGGTAAATGACGAAATCGGCGAAGGTGTTCCTCGCATTCTCCCTCGATGTCTATGGCATTAACAGTAGCTTCAGGATTCCGGCTGAGGATGTCGGCCAACACATTCTCTCTGCCTGGTCGATAAACTATTTCCAAATCGAACTGTTGGACAAACAGCGTCCAACGTGTGATCCTGTCGCTTGCCAGTCTTGTTCTCAAGATGAAGGTCAACGCATGATGATCGGTTCTCACAATAATCCTCTGACCTAACAGAAGTTTCTGCCAGTATTCAAGTGCGTAAACAATTGCAAGTGCTTCTATCTCGGTCGTGAAGTAGTGAGATTCATGTGCTCTTAAACGTCGGCTTAAGAAAGCGATGTAATGACGTTTCTTCTCATCATCTTCTTGCAGTAAAATGGCTCCTATACCAATGGCAGATGCATCAGTTTCTAGAATAAAGTTCCGAGAGTAATCTGGATATTCTAACTGAATTGAGTCCACAAGCATCTGTTTAGCTCTCCTGAAAGCTATCTCGCATTCATCATTCCAGTTCCACCTGCAGTTCTTTTTCAATAATCCTTGCAGTGGTGCAACAGTTTCGGAATACTTCTCACAATGAGCAGCAAAGAATTGGAGAATTCCTAAGAATTGTCTCACGTGTTTCACACGGGTTGGTGTTGGAAATGCAGCAACAGTTCTAATCTTTGCCGGATTCGGTCTATATCCTTCTCCATTGATTATGTGTCCTACGAATTTCACTTCTTCCTGAAAAAATCGACACTTGTCAAACTTGACCTTAAAATTTGCCTGTCGGAGATTCTCAAAAACAAGGCGCAATATCTTTAAATGCTCTTCTTCTGTTCCCGAAGCTATGATTATGTCATCCACATAACATATTACTTTCTGCTTCACTTCATGAGTCAGCTTGGCATCAAGTGCTCTGATTAATGCGGCTCCGGCATTTTTCAATCCAAATGGTAGTTTTTGGAATACATAAGTAGTCTGATCAAACAAGAATCCAGTATATTTCTGAGTATGCTCAGATAATCTGATATGGTAATAAGACTGAACCAAGTCTAATGATGAAAATATCCTTTTTCCTTTGAACTTCCTGAGAATGTCCCTAATCTTGGGCGGTCTGTCGTGCTCAGGAGCTAGGCGTTCATTCAAGGCTCTGGCATCAAGACAAAGTCTCAAACTTCCATCTACCTTAACCACAGGTATTATGGGATTCAAGAAAGGAGTCGGTGATTTCTTGATTGTACCTGCTGCTTCCATCTCATGGATCTTCTTAGCAGCTTCTTCGAGATGTTTCTCGGCAATCGGATAGATCCTTTTCTGGAATGGGGAATCGTCCAGTAATACAAGATCATACTCGTAGTCTAATATCTCACCAGGTGTGGTGTCGAATATATCTCGGTATTCGTTCAGTATTGCCTCAAGATCCTCATGTGTGGGTGCTGATAACGATTCTGCCTCTTCGTCGGCATCTAGTGTCGCCTCAATTTCCTTGCCCTTTAATGCTTCGACTACGTCTACTTCGGATAGGAATTCCGGTTCTTCTTCAATTAGGCTCATCTGAATGGGTTCGTTCGGCTTAAACTCTACCGTATTCCGTCCCATGTCAATGATTCCATCATATTTTCTAATGAAGTCTGCGCCTAAAATGGCATCATGATGCAGGCCCTTCATTACGAGAAATTCGTGCAAGTACACGTGGCTCGAAATCTTCACAGTACACAAAATCTGGATTTTGCACGTTACAACGCGGTCAGGTATGACACCTCTGACTCTTATAGCTGAAATGGGCAACTCCGTCACCTCAGAGTTTGCTCTAAGTCTGGCATGGCAATCGGCGGAAATTACACTAATCATCGCTCCAGTATCGATGAGTATGACTACACTGACTTCATTCAAGGTGGCTACAATCTTGGGTAGACGTGTTAATTCATAATTGTGGTTCGTCGTTCGTCCAACAAGTCTTCTTGGATTGGCTCCTAGAGTAATATAGAGGCAGTTACTCGGTGCTCAACCAAACAAGAATCTATTGATTTTTCGGAGTTTTTTTTATGTCATGGCGAGAAGTACTGGGCTGGTTCTGCTCCGTCTCCTGCGCCGAATGTCTATTTTCCCTCGAAGTAGGGTTCCGTTCTCCCTCTTCTTGGATCTGCAATTCTCTCAATTGTTGGAGGTACTCACGGCTCTCCCGCGCTCTTCCTTTCCAATCCCTGTCTGGCTGGTATCTAGGGTCTCGATTTCTGTCGTAACCCCCACTATATCGATAGTCTCTACGGATACGTCCGTGTTGCTGATTTCTTCCTTCATTCCCTCGGCGGTTGTTTTCATGACGTCGGTTGTCGTCCGTCCTTCGGTCGAATCGCCGGTCCCAATGACTTCGCCGGTCATCATGTTGATTTCGAGTATACGGAGTGTTGTTCCATTCTCTCCTGTCATAACTGTAATTGTTATCACGTCGCCCAGAATCCTCTGTGGTTTGTGTTTGTTGTGGCGTCTGGCTCACTTTATCAACAGTCGTCAGATTCATATGTCTATCCTCGCGCCTATCAGCCTTCTGCTGACGGTGTGTAGGAAACTGTTCTGTGTTAGCGTCCAACCTTCGCAGTATCTGGTCACACTGCTGGAAAGTGGATGCCCCTGCAGCGATTAACACACGTTGTACATCCGCAGGGTACTGCCAAACAATTGTGTTCACCAAATCTTGCTCGGACAATGGAGGCTGAAGACAACGGAGCTTCGCGAGCTGTATTGCGAAGTAATTCGCATAACGAGTAGGTGTATTGGAACTGTACCTTCGAGTGTACATCTCAGCTCGGATGCTCTGCTGGATGTCGCTCGACCAATATGTTCTTAATAACGCTTCCTTAAAGTCTTGGTAGCCTGTGAATGAGTATCGGAATGCTCTGAACCAGGTACCGGCTTGTCCCTCAAGCAGTCGCTCTATAACTCTTAGTTCCCTCTCTGGAGTTACCATAGTATCACGTAAGTAGCTTTCGACATTTGCTAGGAATTCCACTGGAGTAACACCGCTCCCAGTTCCCGAGAAGCGAGCTGGTTGCTCCTCTCTTGAACGAATTATGGTGACATTTCCCTGCGTATTCGCGGGTCTGAAAGTATCTTGCATGTAACTCTGCGTAGGAGTGTTAGTCTCATGACTAATTCGATTAGATGCTGGTTGAAACGGGTGAGCGTCAAAGTTCAAGGTCTGACCTTGCGCTAAATTAGTGAATTGTGACGGTTGCGATTCCATAGGCGCGCTGGGTTGGAAATGGGTAGGCGTCATTCCTCCTGATTGAGATATAGGCGTTTCCTGAGATTCTCCCATCTGTGGGTGTACGTGTCTCTCTTGGAGTCGTCTCGAGTCTGTCCAGGCGTCTTTCTATTACTTCAAGACCTGGGATGGTTCTGGCTGCGACTTTGTTGCCTAAGTCGTTCAATTGCAGCTCGATCCTGTCAACCTTTCCCTTGAGGTTTGTGTCTACCTCGCGTATGGCCGTCCTAAGGTTATAACTGAGGTCTAACCTCTCGGTTACCGCGACTTCCTCAAATCTCTTTTGTAAGGAATCGATATCTCCTTCAACTCTGGACATATTTTCTTGGATTTTACCCACATCGTCTCTAACCTCGGCTACCTTAGCCTCGACTGTAGCTTCGTGTTCGTTGAGGTCACCTCTCAATAACATGAGGTCAATTTTGTGTTCCTCATGATGAACATCAACTGTCTCACGTAGACTGGCTACGGTTTCCGTCAATTCAGAAATGTTTCTCCTGTTGGTGTTAAGTTCCTCTTTAATCTCCATCATGCCATCAACGATAGTCTTCACGTTGTTATTAACGGCATTGGCAGCTCCTCTCATCAAGATTAAACCAACGTTCATGGTCGCCATGTCCTTCTTCACATTTCCGATAAATCCCTCGACGTGATCTAGTCGAGTCCCGAATTCTTCCCTGGTATGTTCCAGATCTGCTCTCATGTCTATCTGGACTTTATTCAAGGTTGTCTGAATTTGAGCTGTGTGCTCCTCCAATCGGTTTTGCACCTCCTCCCTAGCTCTATTCATCTGGTCGGTTAAGCAATCTACGCGCTGGTTAGCCTCCTGATGGTGTCGTATGACATCAACCCTAACAGCTGCTAAACCTGTCGTCAGATCATTTCTCGCTTCGATCCTATATGTGTCCATGTCTGCCCTGACTTGAGTTAAATCAGCCCTAACATTATTTACAGAGTGAGTGTTAATTTCTAAGTCCTGTCTTACATTGTTTATAGACTGAGTGTTAATCTCTAAGTCCTGTCTTACATTGTTCATAGACTGAGTGTTAATCTCTAAGTCCTGTCTTACATTGTTTATTTCCTGTCTAACCTGGTCCACATGACCACTGACATTGTTGACTTCCTGTCTAACCTGGTCCACATGACCACTGACATTGTTTACAGCCTGAGTATTCTGTTGAAGATTGGCATTCACACCTGCCATCATCTCTCCAAACACACGACGAATAGTTTCCTCATCCATAGATAAGAAATATATGAGAAAGTGAGGGATCAATTTCTACTGGAACTTACAGCTATGATTAGTTACTTGGTGGTATAAAGCTTGCTTCATTTATATAAATATCACGAGTACAGCTGGAGTATGCAAACTAAGTGCTTCTACATTTACAAAGACAACGGTGAGCAAAGCAAAGTATTACATTTACTTAGGATGAGGCATCATCAAAGAAAATCCTATCCTTCATTTATTCAACACTAAAGCCTCACCCCATGGACTTCTATCAAACATGAATGCCATGCGGTCAATTGATCTGCAGTACGACTTTCTAAGTTCGTCCCAGTCTTGTCAATTTACCATTAATCAACATTAGGATCCTCAAAAAAAAAATAACATGGTACTGAGGGTCACCACGTTAACGTCGGCACATGAGTTGGGCGCCATTTTATGTGACCCAAGTCAAGCCCACAACGTTGTGCGCCATTTTATGTGACCCTTTAGTTGATGTCAACAACCACGATGACTCAACTAACGACACATAAATCGAATAAAAAGTACCGTGAGGATCAGGTGACCTTCCAAAAAGGCTAAAGCGGCACGAGAGTCCGTAGTCCACAGGGATCGTGGTACATGGTGACGATGGTCATAGACCGCCTAAGGAAAGGTTCACCTTAAAACTAGACTGAGAAAATAAACATCCAGACTCATGTAAAACACCGTGAAAATTTATTAAAATTCACAAGCCCCTAGCCTAGTTCGGAGGGTTATAATCGGCTAGTCCGCAAATTAATAAATAAACTAAGATAAAGAACAGGTCCCCTACCTGAGAAGTTACTGAAAACCCTCGCGAAAGATCTAACTCACAATGATAAAGCAACAACAGCAACGCTAGGAATATGGCACGACGCAAATCCCTAGTTCAAGTTACAAGATCAAGCTAATATCTGAATTTACATTTAACAGGGTAGCAAAACAAATCTAGGTTAGGATGGTACCATTTCGACATTTAAATTTAACATTAATTCAACTAGCTAAGTCCTATCAATTAACAAAATTTACGGCGATGACGTCCGTAAAAGAAAACAATTACATCCAAAAGCTAAGTGTACAGCCATGAAAAACAAACAATTTAATTATGCTTAATCACTATGTGCTAACAGCACACAATAAAGTATCATGTAGGGTTTAATACACTTGACATCAAAAATTAATAACGAAATAGACACAGTAGTTTTATTAAAAATTCCTGCCTACACCTTGGTTTACTCTTTGTAAACCATAGTCATCTAATGTGTATAGTTACGGTGACGAATGCGCAGTTGAGACCACGTCTGACATCGCATGGCCTGAGCTCCACAAGCTACGAACTCTAGGTTCGCACATGCTTCAGGTCGCTACAAAAATGTCAACTGTCCTAGTCATTTCCTCACAAGGAAATTATCTTCAACTGCACGGCTATGTCAACAGTTCCAGAATGCAAAGAACAAAGTTAGATAGAAAGAATCGTTAGTTAGGCTTGTTTTACAACAATTATGCATTTTATTATTAGAATGTCGGTTTATAGGTTTATCGTAGGTTTATGGCGAATAACATTGACAATAGCCTGGGCACGGAGTGTCTCCAACTGAGATCATTCTCCACCAAAAAGCCTCGACTCAACAGTCGGAATATAATCAACGAGTATAACAACTCGGACACACAATAACACGGGTTACCAGCGGCGCTAAGCTCGCGTTCAATAACTCTGGGATAGGCCTGTACAACAGTTACCTTCCAGTAACATCTGGTCAACGGGATCATCCCCGGACAAAGCATACAATAACATCCTGCTTTAACAGGGTAGACTTCACCATCCTATAGAAAACCTTACATAACTGTACCTGTCATACGACAATACACGCAACAGAGCGTTAAACTAACAAAAACCGATCCATAAAACAAGTGATCAAATACAAGAGTGGAAACTGATTTCCATAAGCAAAGTAGCAATGAAAGGAAAAGCGAATACAAATTGTACTCTGTCCTCGTCTATAGTACAGTAGCCTCTCACAAATCCGGACCTCAAAAATCCGGACTCCGGCAAATCCGGACCGCTCAAAAAATATTTTTTGTAATACAAAATCAGTAAAATGTAGGTAACGTGATGCTTAAGCGCCTTCAATTTCTCCGCGACCATTCCGCATTACAAGAATGACGTCTTTTCTATTCTACTGGCTGTGCGGCACGGCGGGAGGTCATTGACTCGCCCCCTCCCCAACAGCTCTTTGTTTACTCATACAGTACTTAGTTGACCGCGCTCACTCTCTCTGTGCAGACGTTATTTTCGGTGGCTACCTCGTGTTGTGTCGGTGCTCTGTGTTTCTCGCGTCTTGTTTTTAAGTACAGTACTGTAAGATGAGTAACAAACGAAAGCAAGTGTGTGTGTCAGTGGAAGAAAAACTCCGTGCTATAAAGAGGATTGATGCTGGAGAATCGGCGAAAAAAATCGCTCTAGAGTTAGGAGTAGGAACAAGTACAGTTTCAGATTGGAAGAAGAATCGCGGACAGATAGAAAAATGGTGTTCCTCTCAATCCAGTGGAAGTGCGATTAAAATTAGAAAAAGCATGCATAAAGGCAAACATGTAGAAGTTGAAGAAGCATTGTTCTTGTGGCATGAACATTTAAGAGGTAAAGGGGTTCCTATTACGGGGCCTATGCTTCAAGAAAAGGCGTTGCATTTCAAAAAAGAAATTGAAGGTGAAGATGGTGAGTTTACAGCAAGTGAAGGTTGGCTTGATCGTTGGAAGAAACGATTTGGTGTTCGTAAACTGTCAATAAGTGGGGAGGCATTATCAGCCAACAAAGATGCTGTTCCTGAATTCAAGAAACTACTTTTTAGTATCTTGGACAAAGAAGAAATTTCCGGAGAACAGCTCTACAACTGCGACGAGACTGGTTTAAATTATAAGATGTTGCCCACAAAAACTCTTGCGTCAAAAAAAGAAGTTTCAGCCCCGGGCTACAAAAAGAGCAAGGAACGAGTTACGGTGTTGGCGTGTAGTAATGTGACCGGCAGTCATAAGCTTAGGTTAACATTGATTGGAAAATCAAAAAAACCACGAGCTTTTAAGAAAATAAAGAAAGATGATGAGTTGCCACTTTGGTATACAAACCAACAAAAAGCGTGGATGAATTCTGCAATTTTCAAGACATGGTTTACCAAGGAGTTTGTCCCGTCAGTAGAGACACATCTGACTGAAAATAATTTACCAAGAAAAGCAATTCTGTTGTTAGACAACGCTCCAACACATCCGATCGCTGACGAATTAACAGACGGTGAAATCAAAGCAGTGTTCTTGCCGCCAAATGTGACAGCTGTGTGTCAGCCTATGGACCAAGGGGTACTTCAAGCTCTAAAATTAAAGTACCGTCGTAGACTTCTCAGTTATTTGATTTCGGCGATTGAGAATGACGAGGATTACATCGGTGCATTGAAGAAGATTGACGTTTTGGATGTAATTAGGTGGGTAGCCGAAGGGTGGGAGGAAATTTCTCCTTCATCAATAGTTTCGTCATGGAAAGTTCTCTTGGACCATCAGGGAAACAAGTTTGAAGAAATAGCCGTCGAAAACGTTGATGAAAATCAGTTTGAAAGGGAAAACGTCGTTACACTGTTGGAAAAAATACCCGGATGTGAGGAAGTGAGTGATAATGATGTCCATGAATGGATGAACAATGACGACGAAAATGAAATAACAGACGATGATATAGTCAGAATGGTGACAAATGAAGATTGTTTGGAAGAAGAGGAACTACCTGAGAGCAACATAAACCTGATTCCACATTCAGAAGGATTTAAAATGTTGGACCGAGCCCTAGAGTACATTACTCAGCAGGATGGAATATCTTCAGCTGACATCATTTGTTTAATGAAGTTAAGAGACATTGCGGCAAGAAAACGTGCTGAAACTGTGAAGCAGAAAAATATTCAAGACTTTTTCAAGCATGTGTAAGTTTGTTTTTACACACTGTTTCTGATGATTTATTTTCATTTATTTTGCATACTGTAGTACTGTAATGTAAATTCTTAAGTCTTATTAAAGTTGTTCAATACTATTAACCATCTATTTTTTCTACCCCTGTGTTCAGTTAATTGCAGTTCAGAACTGTTTTATGCGAGTAACAATAAAGTACACATATCGGCACGGAGTGGCGGCGATCGCGGCACGCAAACCACTGCCGCGACCGACGTCACTCTGTCTCCGGGAAATCCGGATTTTTCGGAATCCGGATCGGCCGTCCGCCACATTGGTCCGGATTTTCGAGAGTCTACTGTAGTTTTGTCTCACAATGAAGCAGGCGTGCTCTAGGTCACTGGGTTACATAACCAGTTTATTCAAGGCCGGGGATTTAATCAATACAAAACCTGCACTTGGCCGGTTCATAAAAAACTTTACCATATGTTACGGATCTCTACAGAGTCCGTGTATCAAACGCACGCTATAAATCTGAGTATAGTAATACACTTCCGTCTTTCTACCAAAAACGTCTAAATGAAAGTAAACTTACAATAACTGAAGCTCTTTGCTTTAAAAATGCAACTCAGTAGTTGCTAGAACATCAAATAAAAACGTGTCTCACACGACACAAGAAAAATATGATAAATGTGGCACAGATTCACACACTAGATCTGCTTAATGATACGTTGGGAACCGCGTTCGATGCTAGGCAACGAAACATTCCTTCTAGTTGTTAGGTTCAAACATGACCAAGAATAGCTTCTGAGCTTATTCAAAATGAAATATAATGCATTTACAAACTGGTAGTTACTGTCGACTACCTAAATGATACGACCGTTCTAACGACAGTCAGGGGTGTAACAAAGGATGGCTGCGAAGAATGCAGTCAATTAATAACCAAGGCATCTGATTGCCATAACTACAGTCAGCAAAGACTTGAAAATTACCCCAAGTAGGGTTGAACAAAATAGCCTCAAAATGACTACGATCAGGTTCAGCAAAATGGTAGGCATTGACGTTCCACGACGTTCACCAAGCTGCACCAGGGCTGACCAAAATGTCTGACCCCAAGGGTGTCTCACTCTAAACTGAAATAAATGACATCTAACTAATCTAGTTACATCCCTACCTAGAAAAATGGCTGACACTGAGTGTGGTTGATTCACAAACTACATTAAAACTACTATACCACCAGAAACTAGAACAAAGAAGGGGTGTGACAAAAACTCACGAAATGGAGGAGCTCTCACTCAGCTCTCTATTCCACAACAAGGGTTGTACATAAACTTCTCTGGCTCTCTGGATCGGTATCCTCCTCATCAGGATTCCCATCTGGACTCCCCCAAAGACCAGGGTTCGATTTGTCCCTGTCGACATCTTCGTGGATATGCCTGGAAATGGCATTTTGGCTCCTTCCCTCTCGTTCATCGTTCTGGAAGTTCCACCATCATGCTGGTTCCTGTAGAAACGTCACCCCCCCATACTGGGATGGTATTAGCCCATGGTGACTGCTTCAACCATGGTGAATAAAAGTCCAATCACGTGGGTAACGAAATAAGTTGCGTGATTATTCATCCTCTCACTTCCAAAATTATAATGTCCGTCGTGACTATTATAGGCTTCAATTATAAAATACGACACAGCCTTAATCTTGCAGATGTGGATTAGCATGTGAGCTAATACTATTTTATAATGCTGCACGTGCTAGTGACGCTACTTTTGTATCACGCAGCATCCGTGAATTATACGACGTTTCAAAGATGAAATTTCCACTTTTGCAATTTAAATATCTCATACTATTATAATAACACTTATTCAGGATAATTGTAACACTATTACCTGTATATTTCCACTAGGCATCTGCCCTCCGCATACGCGTGGGTAATATGTGATGTCACAGCAATGTTGTGCAATACACTATACTTGCCAATAATTATTTCCCAAGCTTCTTATTTAATTCACTGGACTTCATCGACAGTGAATATTAGTATTTGCTTGCTCGATGGCACCTTATAATCACTTTTAACGCTAAACAGCGGATATTCTTCTACGTCTCGTAGGACAAATGTAATTCCACGCCTACACAAGGCGGATTCTCAAGACGCAGTGCTCCGGTACTGGGTGTCTCTAGAAAGTAGGTCGTCAAAACGAAAACGTTGAGCGACTACTTACGTTCCTTTTTGCGTATCTGCAAGGGTATTACCTTACCTAAAGTAAAAATAAACATTCTCCAAAATGTTTTAATAATGCAGCATGACGAAATGGAATATTCTGAGTCTCGTAGGAAAGATAAAAATAATTAATAAGACCTCAGATAATAATTAGCAGTTTACACCAAAGTCAAAAGTGCGATTCACCGCTACTTCAAAGTATCGCGTGATCTCTCAGCTTCACGTGGCTTCCTGGGTGTGTTCAAAAGTACAACATCCCATCATAAATGCTCTGTCATAAAAAACAAGTAGTTCCGTGAAGAACTATACAGCCTATTTTCATATATCCTACTTATGTTAATTGCCACTATTTAACATACACAATTTCAGTTTGATTGCTGTAATAGATTCGTAGATATTGAGAACCGACTAAATATTTCGGATGGTCGCCATGTTGGATTTTATATATGTAGGTCCTAGAGTTATGTACTGTTACATGCCGATTATTGTGAACGTGTAGTATTCAAACTTCAAAAAAGAAACACAAGAAAAAACAAGGAGATTTAAAAATTTTTCACAGCTGCCATCTTGAGGTTATGGAAACAATTGAAATAAATTAGATGCCAGTGGATTAACATTCGGATAACGATTTACTGTACCAAGTTTCACTTCACGCGGATAAATTGCGAGAAACGTCCATGTGAATATTTATAATTCGCGCCACCGCCATGTTGGATTTGTGATCACCAGGTTATTTAAAGTCCTATAGGTGAACTTAAGTTCATAGCCCCTATGAACATTAAAAAATGCAGTTTGATTGCTAAAATAGATTCGTAGATATTCAGTATCGTCTAAATATTTCGGATGGTCGCCATGTTGGATTGTTAAATGTATAGGCCATAGAGTCATGTACCATTAAAGGAAAATTATTGCGTAGGTTCATTATTCAAACTTTCACTTCGATCGCATGACTACATCACAAGAAATAAAATCGTAATTTTAAAATTCGCACTGCCGCCATCATGAGGTTATGTAAACAATTGAACTAAATTAGATACCAGTGGATTACAATGTGTATAAATATTTCCTGTACCAGGTTTCAGTGCGCTTGGAACATTAAATCGCGAGAAAGGTCTATTTAAAATGTTCAAATTCGCTTGGCCGCCATGTTCGTTTTGTAGTTAACCGATTTTTGAAAATCTTATAGATGGACTTCCAGTAGTGCCCTTTATCTCAGTACAAAATTTTAGGGAGATACCGCTAATAGTTTCAGAGATATAGAATGCCGGTGAAATATTTCGCACATCCGTCATCTTGTGATTATGTAAACAATTGAACGAAGTTAGATGTCGGTGCATTACAATGTATATAAACATATACTGTACCAAGTTTCATTGCGTTTGGTTGGTCAAATCGCGAGAAACGTCTATTTAAAAGTCGCAAATTCGCTTGGCCGCCATGTTCGTTTTGTAGTTACCAGGTTTTCAAAAGTCACATAAGTGAACTTATAGTAGTTCCCTCTATCACCATAGAAAATGTCAGGGTAATATCGGTAATAGTTTCGGAGATATTGAATGCTGGTGAAATATTTCGCACAGCCGCCATGTTGGATTGGTGAGTCGTAACAAAATTTGAAGGACACGGTCGAGGTCGCCGGGAATAGTGCTATGAACTTTCCGAGTTTCATGGAAATCGCTCCTGCCGTTTAGATTTTATTAGGGGGGGACACACACACGAATCACACACACACACATACACACACACACACACACACACGCGCACACACACACGGACAAAAGGTGATCTCATAAGCCTATTTTTTCAAAATTGAAAATAGGCTAAAAATATCACATGAACCATAGCTCAGCGGGTTCAATATATGCAGAAACAAAACAACTCTGCAGTTGAATCGATACGCTATTATGGGAATTTGCGAAAGAAGCCTGTTTCGTTTGACATATGCTGCCAGCTATTTACTTTAAATGTGTGGAATCTTGAGATAGGATGGGCAGGTCTGTCTTGTTTGGTTGAAATTAATGGAAGTTCTATCCTCTAGTTGCATGAGATATGGTGACCTTAAGGTGACCGTGGTCGTGTCTTATGGGACTTTCTTTGATTTATGTCATTGTGTTTTTGCCGTTAATATTGTCGTCAGGTGTGTCAATATGCTTGACCTTCCAGTGGGAACTTCGCTTTTCTTAGCCCAACACACTCTTACTTTTTACTCTTCTTCTTTGTTCTGGCGCGGCGTGTCAATGTGTTAAGGTCATCAGGTAATTGTTTGGAAGAATAGCGGCTCTGAACATATACAGATAAGACAGCTAAGGCGCCTTTCATATTCCGTTATCTGTGTCAGTAATTATAGCATTGTTGAGAAATCAAGCTTCAGTGAATTGCTATTGATGGCAAAAACACGCCTGTGATGCCAGTATCATTATTTCTTGAGAGAAAAGCATATCGCCCAGAAAACAGACAGAAGAGAAGATAGTCAGCTTCACGAATTTCTGTGTTAATAACGTCACGCCAATCGGGAAGGGAAATATCAGATCGAGAAACAGAATGTAGGGGATATAAACTAAGAAGGATACTTAAATATATGTGGAAATTAAGGATTTGGTACTTTAGAAGATACATCTATTTATTTATTTATTTTTGAGTAGCTGCCTGACAGTGAGGCAGCGCCCCGATCACGAAAACCAAGATTAACGACCCCATGCGCTGATCACGCGTCACCCCAATATCTGCAGCCTAATGGCTGGGTAGCGGTCGCTTGGTAGGCCTAGGCCCTTCACGGGCTGTAGTGCTAGGGGTTATTTATTTATTTATTTATTTACAATCAATAAAGTCCTTGGAAGGAAAAATATAACGGTTTCTAGGAAAACAACATAATTAATAATAATAATATCGTATGGCCTCGGGTGCCTGGTGCAAGCTTTGTTAATTGACACCCAGAGGGTAGCTTGCATGTCGAATTTCGTCGTTCCTTTGAACGCTATGAAAGTCAAGGAGGTTAGATATCTAAACTCCTTGACACTACAGCGCTTTCAAGTAGAGAATGGAGGAACTTTGTGTTGGCGGAAAATCCCGAGATTAATTTTGCCATTGAACACGGCCTACTGAATTCAAATGGGTTCTTTAACATGCCAACAACGTATGGCATGAGTATCGTGATTTTTGTCGCCTTCAAAAATCACTTACCATGGCCAGGGGCGAACCTGCAATCTTGGGGTTGGTAGTCCGACACTATAACCACTCACCCACCGTGGCAAGCACAACATAATTGATAACTTATAAAACTTTCAAATCCACAAATGGATGAAGATTTTCCTCGTACAGCAAGACATAGGCTATACATTCCTAAAAAGATGGTATACTGGCTTTCATTCCCATATGAACTTTTTTCAAGTAGGTTGCATTATTAATAGTTATTTTAATAATTGGCATTTGTATGGTTACTTTGACATTTTATTGTTTCTTAGCATTTTCTTCTTTTTTACAAATTGACATTTTATGTTGTAAAATTTCTTTAAATATTTAGCAGCGACATTGTTAAAATGCCTATTAGACAAAGCGTATGTTAGTAGGTTTTCTTAGGAGCAGATGACCTCGTAGTTCCGCCCCTTAAAACAACAACTAACTAGTAGGTTTTCCATTTTACAGTAGTACTTCCTGGGAAACTGCCACTTCAAGATTTTTCATGAAATCTATCCTGCAATGGTTTTTGAACGTCATAAAATTAGACAAGCAGAACTCTAGTTACAAACGTTAACGCAAATAACCTTGGCCTTTTATATTGGTACATTAGATGCATTGCATCTCATGTCCGTACAAATAACTAAATATTTTTATGTGAGTGTTTCAGTACTAGAGTAAACGAAAAGAGATTTATATGAGAGAATCTCATCCATCTCACTTCGTCCAACAAAACGATTGTTTTATATAAGTACAACTTATGTTGCTCAAGTGATGACTTTATAGGATTGGGTTATTACAAGCATCTACCATCTTTAAATTTGAGAACATTAATTGATTATCAATATTTTAGTGCTACAATAACGAAACAATATGATAAGGTAGAACCATAGATGTGACTTGTATGCCAAAGGCAGATGAACAGCAACTCGATATATTAGAGATGGAGAATGAGCGTGCTGTTAAAAGATTAAAATAAATAACTCAGGTTACAGGTGAACATTTAACACGAATCTTGGTAAGAAAAGAGTATCACCTCAATAAACCTCTCTAGCATTAGTCGTAAGAATATAGCACAAATCCGTCATTTTGAAAACATAAGTTTCTATAATCGATAATCCACTATCTATACACTGAGGAAACGTAGCAACTAGGTTGACTCTCATAATGGTAATTCACTCCAAAAAGGCGCAATATTGATGACTCCATACATTCAGATTAGCGGGTGGGCGCAGTATTCAAACATTAAATCTACAATTATTCAGTATGCAATGGTGGAATTACAACGTAACTTAATAAACGTGAAGTCTCATTTAAGATACAACTGTAGCGTAAGTCACAAGAATATAAAACTGATATCTTTGCACAACTGTCATTTAAAAAATTAAAAATGTTAAAACCGATGACGGGCCATATATAGCGGTTACATTGACAACACCTACCACGGTGGCAGACTCGTATAAAACGCTTTCATTCTATAAGGTACAAAATCAGTTGAATTGACATATTCAGGATATCACTACGCAAGTATGCCTTTTGCGGCAAGGCAGATGTGCAATCTTTGTACTTTTATCAATATAGTCTATGTTGGTGCGTGTTACTTAACTCCGTGCACTGTGTGTACTTAAATAACGTTACTAGTTGACCACCCTAATTCCACGAAATCATACTGCATGATAAGGGCTAGAGATATTACTCTACCCATAAATATAAGAGCAGGTAGGTTATATGTTCTTAACTGAATAACTTGTTTTAAAATAGAACGAGGCAAATATGAACATTTGTAAATTTCACTGACTGAATATACAGATTGATGTACGTATTGTATATACCGCACATTCTTTAAAAATAACGTTTTCTGTGAATATTGTTTCTGTACTCATTCATCAGATATAATTACATTCATAGTTCGTAGTCCACTTCTGATATAAACGACTTCAATTGGGCGGCTTCAGAGGTGTAGTTGGTAGCATGCTGAGTTTCTATGCCCAAGGTCGTGGGTCAAAACCCGGCCGAAGTCGTCGGATTTTTTTAAAGAGCGTTAAAATCCCACAGTATGCCTTCCTTCGGAGAGGAAGTATAGCCGGAAGTCCCATGTCATAGATTTATGGCACGTAAAAGAACATTCCACTAATTACACTTGTGTGAAGCTAAATTATAGGTTAGATTTGACTAACGCTCTTAGGATCCAACGTTCGTCACCAGGAGCTGAGGTGGCATCTAGTAACCAAGTTCAGAACTAGTTGTCGTTGACGGTGGCGTTTAGTAGCAAAAGTAGGAACTACTTGAAAATGGAATGTCTGTAGTCCTTACTTTAATTAAAAACAGATAACACACACTAATACAGCCATCACAATCAACACCGGTTTTCAGACAGATTCTTCACCCCCTCCCCCAAAGTACACGGGGCTATGTGACCACGTTGTCGCAGCCCCTAAACTGAGGAACCAACCAACCAACGAATGACCTCAATTAATATGAAGTACTGAAATAATGTCATAATGCAGAAGATTTTCATTGATTTCGACTTATAATTTCTGAATGTGTGCAGCTCTGAATCTATTTTGGCCGATGACTTCCATGTTTGTACTACGGTTACAGTATTGAAACCCGTACTTGCTTTCACTCTTGGAATATTTAGCTTGTGAAAATTGTTTGTATCAATTAGTAACAGTGCATAATCCCGTAGCTAACACCGCTATGTGTCCTCCAACAAGCATCTGAAGGTCTTCTACCAATCATCCTCCATTCATAGTGATGACGTCGTTATTACATACTTCCATCACATGATTCTTTTTAAAGCTAAACATAGAAAATCAGAAGCAGGAAATAAATAACCTTGATTATTTTTTTCATTATTACCTTACAGTAACGTTACTTACAAGGGGAGCGCGCCTACTCGTCATCACCGATTTCGTATTGGTGTGTGCAGGGTTTGGTCAGAAATTAAAGTGACAGAAATGGGAGCTCCAGATGGCCAAGAGTTTAATGAACAATAGCAATTTTGGCGCTGGTCGGGTGAGCCCTGTATGTTCGAGAAGTTTCCACGCAGCGGTTAGCGCAGCGGAAAGAGTACAGAACAGTAATCCGAGGGTCGTAGGGTCCAGTCCCTATTCGGAAACTCTTTTTCCTTGTTTTAATTTTTAACCTATTTTCATTTTATGAAAACATAGGCTGATGAAATCACCTTTTGTCCGCGCGCGCGCGCGCGCGCGTGTGTGTGTGTGCGCGCACGCATCCGTGTGTGTGTGTGTGTCCCCTAATAACGTCTAAACGGCTGGAGCGACTCCGACTCCGACTCAATCCGTGCCCTTCATATTTTATTACGTCTCACCAATCCAGCATGGCGGTTGTGCGAAATATTTCACCAACATTCTACAGTATATCTCCGAAACTATTGCTGATATCACCCTGAAATTTTATATCGTAATAAAGGGAACTACTGCAAGTTCATAAATGAAACTTTCAGAAACCTGTTAAGTACAAAACGAACATGGCGGCCAAGCGAATTTGAAACTTTTAAATAGACTTTTCTCGCGATATAATGATCCAAACGCAATGAAACTTGGTATAGCAAATGTTTATACACATTGTAATACACAGGCATCTAATTTAGTTCTTTACATAACCTCAAGATGGCGGCTGTCTGAATTTTTAAAATTAAGTTTTTGTTTCTTGTGTATTAATCATGCGATCGAAATGAAGTTTGAATAATGAACCTATGCAATAATCAACATTTAATAGTACATAACTCTATGTCCTAGATATATAAAAATCCAACATGGCGACCATCCGAAATATTTAGACGGTTTTTAATATATATTAAACTATGACAGCAATCAAACTGAAATTTTGTATGTTGATAGAGGCTATGAATATAGGTTCACCTATTGGACTTTCAATAACCCGGTGAGCACAAATCCAACATGGGGGCGTGGGCGGTGCGAATTATAAATATTTAAATGGACGTTTTTCACGATTCAACCATCCGAGCGCAGTAAAACTTGGTACGGTAAATGCTTATACAAATTTTAATCCACTGGCATTTAATTTATTTCAATTGTTTTCATAACCACAAGATGGCAGCTGTGCGAAATTTTAAAATCTCGTTTTTATTTCTTGTGGCGTAATCATGCAATTGATGTTTGAAGACTACAGCTACATAATAATCTTTATGTAATAGTACATAACTCTAAGACCTACATATATAAAAATCCAACGTGGTGACGATCTGAAATATTTAGACGGTTCTCAATATCTACGAATCAATTACAGCAATCTAACTGAAATTTTGTATGTTGATAGAGGCAATGAACATAAGTAGAATATATGAAAATAGGCTGAATAGTTCTTCACGGAACTACTTGTTAATTTGTACGTTACTTACAGTGCAAATAAATCGAAATAATGCTAAATATATTGTATCTTTTAATATTTACATAAAAGTCATGAAACGGAAAGGAGAAGGAAAATTTGGGATGGCAATAGTACATTATGCAACGAGCCTATAATGGCTATAATTAAGACACGAGTATTTTTTATAAAACGAGCGTATGCGAGTTTTATAATTTCCATACGAGTGTCTTAATTACCATTATAGGCGAGTTGCATACGACTGTTTATGTTCGACGATAATTTAAACTTTATTTATGTTTTAACATAAATATTCATAAATATCTGTTGAGAGTCAGCTACTGGAATTTTGTGATCGCAGAGCGAGCGTTGGGTGTTATATCTTTCTCTTTCAAGAGCTTTGAACGGCCGACGCATGCGCTCTGTGGGCTTGCAATGCCATATGCAGCCATATGTTTACATCAGCCGTCCCTCAGTAATATTGTCACCGCAGTCATTTGAAGACAATGCGCTGTGTAGAAATTAGTGTTGGTGATTTTAAGGTACAGTGCTATTTCTTGTCTCATATTCGCCAGTTTATTTACGCGAACATATGGACGGTGGGTATTCCATGTCGGTAATTTATTATAGTTCGATGTTGTGTTTATGTCCGACATGTTGGATTTTGAGCGCATGCGCGAAGTTATCGTTACTTAATTGGTCAATGAACGAGCTCTGATTGGCTGGAGAAACTGTATCATAATGGAAAACAGTGTTATAATGACCATCATTATGATACAGTTATCTGACACATAATAGTGAGGGTCGAACATAAATAAATGTACAGGAAGGGATTGCAATTAAGTCGTACACGAGAGCGTCGTATATCGACCTAACATTAATGATTTTACAGCTGATGATTTACACATGCTGGGGTGATGTTCATAGTAAAAACTGGAAACAAACCAGGGGAAGCAGTAATTTTCTCTGCATCCTGCACAAGTTATAACGCCACATTTTTAGCCTATTTTCAATTTTGAACAAATAGGCTTATGAGATCACCTTTCGTCCGTGTGTGTGGGCGCGTGTGTGTGTGTGTGGTGTGTGTTCCCCTAATAACTTCTAAACGGCTGGAGCGATTTCAATGAAACTCGGTAAGTTCATAGCACTATTCAGGACGACCCCGACCGTGCCCTTCAAATTTTGTTACGTCTCACCAATCCAACATGGCGGCTGTGCGAAATATTTCACCAGCATTCAATATCTCCAAAACTGTTCCCGATATCACCCTGGATTTTTTTTGCGGAGATAAAGGGAACTACTAGAAGTTCACCTATGTAACTTTTGAAAAACTGGTAACTACAAAACCAACATGGCGGCCACGCGAATTTGCGACTTTTAAATAGACGTTTCTCGCGATTTAACCAACCAAACGCAATAAAACTTGGTACAGTATATGTTTATATACATTGTAATGCACCGACATCTAACTTGGTTCAATTGTTTACATAACCACAAGATGGCGGATGTGCGAAATATTTCACCGGCATTCTATATCTTTGAAACTATTAGCGGTATCACCTTGAAATTGTGTACGGAGATAAAGAGCACTATTAGAAATTCATCTATAAAACTTTCAAAAACCGGTTAACTACAAAACGAACATGGCGGCCAAGAGAATTTGAAAATTTCAAATAGACCTTTCTCGCGATTTAAAGTTCCAAACGCAATGAAATATGGTACAGGAAATGTTTATACACATTGTAATTCACTGGTATCTAATTCAGCTCAATTGTTTACATAACGTCAAGATGGCGGATTTGCGAATTTTAAAATTAAGTTTTTATATCTTGTGTCGTAATCATGCGATCGAAGTCAAAGTTTGAATAATGAACCTACGCAATAATTTTCCTATAATGGTACATGACTCTATACATTTAACAATCCAACATGGCGACCATCCGAAATATTTAGACGGCTCTGAATATCTACGAATCTATTATAGCAATCAAACTGATTTTTTTATGTTCAAAGGGGCTATGAACTTAAGTTCACCTATAGGACTTTAAATAACCTGCTGATAACAAATCCAACATGGCGGCGACGCGAATTATAAATATTCACATGGACGTTTCTCGCAATTTAACCATTCGAGTGCAGTGAAACTTGGTACAGTAAGTCCTTATACGAATGTTAATCCACTGGCATCTAATTTATTTCAATTGTTTCCATAAGCACAAGAAGGCAGCTGTGCTAAATTTTAAAATCTCCTTGTTACTTCTTGTGTCCTAATCATGCGATTGATGTTTGAATGCTACACGTACACAATAATCTTCATGTAACAGTACATAACTCTAGGACCTACATATATAAAATCCAACATGGCGACCATCCGAAATATTTAGTCGGTTCTCAATATCTACGAATCTATTACAGCAATCAAAATGAAATTTTGTAAGTAGATAGAGGCAATTAACATAAGTAGGATATATGAAAATAGGCTGTATATTTCTTCACGGAACTACTTGTTAGAATTGCATGTTTGTTTTAAAGTTGCTTTAGAAAAACTAAAACAAAAACCATACGCGGCTCCTACCTCACCCGACCTGCGCCAATAAATGCTACTTTATTTTGTAAACGTTTGATCATTTGGAGCTTCCACTTCTGTCAGTTTCATTTCTGGCCAAACTCTGCATATACCATCAATTTGAACGAATAGGTGATGACAAGTAGGAGCATTCCCCTTGTTAGATATTTAACTTCTTGTAGTTTCCTTGACTAATCTTCTCAAACGTCACTCTTTGGACTTGCCCAAATAACGTGTAAGAATTTGACGGAAAGCATCCAATTTTGATGCTCTATTTCGATTTTAGAAAAAAGAAGCAATATGTCTATAATCACTAGGCTCTGTTCACACCATTCTTTTCGCTTACCATCTTTCTTTTGTTTAAAAACCAACAATATCAACATAGGGTTAGTGGTTTAAAAGGTCCGTTTTATTGGTTTCTATATTAACATGTGTTGGAACCGCATTTCATCATTATTTTTGTTGAAAAAAGTACCAGTACCATAGATCATATGTTTCAGTTATTGTTAATTGACTTTAGGGTTTTGGTAAAATTTGGCCATCATCCCCACGTACTTGGGTGTGTATTAAACTTGTCTGATAACCTGTGTTGCACTGGTGAATGAAGAGGTGTGTGTAGCAGTAATTATTAGGGTAAGGGACTTGAAATACGGCACAATCCCTACATTTGCCTAGTGGAAGTGTAGAAAATATCGGATGAAAACCACATTCAAGATGTCCGTTGTCAGCGCCGGGATTAGAACCACCAATTTTTAAACTTGCTATAGGTCCTCATTACAGTTGTGATGTGTGATTAAACGCGCACAGCTATGCCGTGGAGTGGCACATAAGAGAAAGGGCGATAGAAGGAGGGTTAGAATTAGCAAACAAACTTCTTCTTTTTTGTCTAGCCTTAAATTGCTGCAGCAGCAGGGTTGACTCTTTTGCACGTCTGTCTCTATTTCAGAGGCAGATGAACTCGCTGTTCCGCCCCTTAAAGCCTCAACAATCAATCAATCATGTCCCTATTTCTCACGGTCTGCAGCGGCTTCCTTGTTGACATTTCGTTATTTTGGCGTAGACAACGGTTCGCTGTGTCAGGTTTCTACGACGGCATACATGCGGCTCTAGTGTCACCTACAAGATTGCGGTGATCTCAGTGATACCCAGAGCTCCCTTTATCTAAAACGTGTGAAAAAGTTTGGTCGAGGAGTTAACGCATTGGAGCAAGTGGCTAAGTACACCCTTCCAGTCAGCAGGAGACTCGGTTTCAAATCCCAATTGTTGTCATATTTTCAGTCTTACTTAGAAGGTATAACCAATCCAAGGGGAGTTATTCCCTGAAGTATCTTTTTAATGACCACCTCATGGTGTAGCGGCTAACGTTTTTTCTCTATCGCCTTGGAGGTCCAGGTCCGATTACCGGTTCTGGCAAGAAATGTTAATTCTGGTGTGACGGCTGGAACGGTGTACACACAGCTTCATGAGGCAAAACTGAGAAGAGGAAGGTTCGATTCTCACTTCACCTCAGCCACCCTCGAAGTGGTTTTCCGTAGTCCCGTTCCCCTCTCCCCACACACTTCTACTCCAGACAAATGCTGGGATGGTTCTTAACTAAAGGCCGTGGCCGCCTCCTTCCCAATCCTATCCCCAATATTCAAATACACACACTAATACAACCATCACAATAATACACGTTACCACCCAAATTCCACACAGACACAAATACACCGGACTATATGGCCACAATGTTGCAGCCCCTAAAATAAGCAACAAAAATGTTAATATTATATTTCAGGTTATTTAATTTTGGGGTCACTTAAACTAATATAGCGCACTTTATTATTTCGGCTGACGCCATGTGCTCTTTCAGATGGAAAGTCTCCGAGAATCGAACCTCAGCCGTTTAAACTGAAATGAAAAGAAAACAGATCATCACGTTTTCATGCAACAATAACTATTGAAAATGAAAACGAGGTTCTTAAAAATAAACCTCCTGGCTGCAGAAACATCTGATGTACAGTGAATGACAAGGTGGTATTTGGTTTCCATTATCAATTTGTGCTGGTTGTTGGAAGACTCCTAATCGCAGAGAAAGTATTTCCACTTCTGGTTTATACCTTATTTCCTTATTTTATGTGAAACATATCCAGAACTGATCGAAACATGTTCCAAATTCAAGCGAGACGATACTTGTGTCCCCTTTATATTAGACGTCCGTGGTACTTCAAAACTCCTGTGCCATGACTGGACACTGAAGTAAATGCTGAGTGGTTCCTATCCGCACTATGGTACTTCCGATGACAATTCCGAGTGTGGTTTTCTGGTAACTTGATCCTAATAGAAAACAACAACAGCAACAACAACGATGACGATGAAGACAATAGTCATCAAGAAAAATTATAATCAACAGTTTATGTCGATTTGTTTTTAAGATTATCCATAAGATCACTTGGTCAATTTTTCTTGAAGCTATATCTGAGGAGGGGGCAGATAACCTCGTAGTTCCGCCCCTTAAAGCATTCAATAACTAACTATATCTGAGGAGCTTCTTCTCAAAACATGTTACTGATGCACAGTGGGTCAAAATCGAAATCTAGGGGGACAACATTATTTTTACGTTTTAATCATGAATATAGAGTGAAAGCAAGGTATATAATTTGTTTACTTCATAATAAACATCAATTAAGACCTTTTTAAGCTACGTCTACACATGCAAGAAATTGTCTATGACTAGGAGTTGGATAGAACATTCAGTTATCTCTTCAGAACAATTTACTACCCCTAATTTACTTTTAACAAAGTCAGAAAGTTCCACTATTGACATAAGTTAATCGTCGAACGCAGTGCTTCAATCAGTTGTAAACGTGTGAGAACTGGTTGCGCGGCATCTTCTAAAACGTAAAATAACTAAGTAAGCTGCAAAAAGGTGCCAACAAATTTATAACAGGCGTAAACTACAATACTTTTTCTACATTTTAACATTAAGTAGAAAGTGGCGCAGAGTGACGCGACATACTAAAAATTTAAGTGAAAATATAATTTTAAAATAAATAGTTAAATATTATATAATGCAAATATAGCTAAAATTGCGTAACAATTACGCCCATTAATAACTGAAACACGTTACAAAGTTAATACCTTCAGCTGCATGTTCCATCTTAAAGCATCACACTAACCACAATGACAACCAAACCACAGCCACTTACATTCACCCTCCATTTCAGACTGCTCGAACAGTGGTGACAGATTTACACTAAGATGCGTTTGTATCCCAGAATAATGAGCAGCGTTTATATGAGAATGCTGTAGCAGTAATAAATTTTGATTTCTTCATTATGAAAATAAATAATTTTGTCCTCCTAGATTTCGATTTTGACCCACTGTGCGACGGAAAGGAAATAACCTAAGTAAACAAGTAATATAGCTTATTTTCATATATTCAACTAGCCATTTTCATTTCAATGCTCTCCCGTCAAGGATTCTTCATGTGGTTGATTAAATATTATTTGGCAATGACCTAGCCTACATTGTGATAAAGTGCAGAGCAACAATTTAAAGCTCAATATTCAACCATTTTTGTTATTTTATGCAATAAACCTTTTTTAAAATAGACAGCATTTGCCAATTTACGGACGATGGTATTCTATACACGGATGGTTCGAAGGTGGACAAGAAGGTGGGCTGTGCTTAAGTTATTGATGGTGCAAATACCAAAATCTCTTTGCCTGAGTTCTGTAGTGTGTTTACTGCGGAGCTCGTTTCCATTTATGAAGCTCTGCATTTTGCACTATAGGATGCAAAATTCCACTTTCTCGTGTGTACCGACTCTTCTAGTTCGTTGCAGTCAATTGCTATGTTTCCCGCAACATCCACGACCTACTCGCCGGGCTGTGCCACGCTGACACTCGAATCACCTTTCTTTGGCTTCCAAACCACATGGGAATTGCGGGAAATGAGTTAGTGGATCAATCTACAAAAGAGGTGGTATCACTACCACCTCGACTAATGGAGGTACCCGCTAGAGATATTCGCTCTCCGACAAGTTCTTGCATTTTGGGATAGTCAGTGGCTAGCTGACCCACTGCCCTGTAAACTGAGAGCGATCAAGGGAAATTCTCGCGTGTGGTAGAGCTCTTTCTGGTCACGGAGATAGTCCGTCATTTGGTGTAGGCTAAGGATAGGTCATACAAGATCCACCCACTCGTACCTAAAGACATGGGAAGACCCCCACTTTGTACCTGTGGAGCCGTTTTCACCGTGGCCCACATTTTCACAGAGTGTGTGGATCTTGCTGACTTACGAAGAAACCGTGGTTTGCAGATGACGCACACTTATATTAGTCGATGTCGTGGTGGCTGCTGATCTCGTCATCCGCTTTAGGGCCAGCAATCTACATTTTCCAGGGTACATTGACTCAAAGACTTGTTGTTTTTAGCCTATTTTCATTTATGAAAAACAAGTAGTTCCGTGAAGAACTATACAGCATAATTTCGTATATCCTACACATGTTAATTGCCTCTATCAACATACAAAATTTCAGTTTGATTTTTGTGATAGATTCGTAGATATTGAGAACCGTCTAAATATTTGAGATGGTCGCCAGGTTGGATTTTTTATTTATGAACTATTACGTGAAGATTATTGTGTACGTGTGGTATTCAAACCTCAATCGCATGATTAGGGCAGAAGAAGTAAACATGAGATTATAAAATTTCGCACAACTGCCATCTTGTGGTTATGAAAACAATTGAAATAAATTAGATGCCAGTGGATTAACATTTGTATAAGCATTTAACGTGCAAAGTTTCACTGCACTCGGATGGTTAAATCGCGAGAAACGTCCATTTAAATATTTATATTACGCGTCGCCGCCATGTTGGATTCGTGCTCACCAGGTTACTGTAGCTCCTATAGGTGAACTTATAATCATAGCCTCTATGAACACAAAAAATATCAGTTTGATTGCTGTAAAAGATTCGTATATATTGAGAACCGTCAAAATATTATGGATGCTCGCCATTTTGGATTGTTATATGCACAAGCCATAGAGTAATGCACCATTAAAGGAAAATTATTTCGTAGCTTCATTATTCAAACTTTTACTTCGATCGCATGATTACGACACAAGAAATAAAAACTTAATTTTAAAATTTCGCACAGGCTCCATGTCGAGGATATGTAAATAATTGAACTAAATTAGATGCAAGTGCATTACAATATGTATAATCATTTACTGTGACACATTTCACTGCGCTTAGATGGTTAAATCACGAGAAAAGTCTATTAAAATGTTTCAACTTCGCTTGGCCGCCATGTTCGTTTTTTACATTACAGGTATTTAAAAGTTACATAGATGAACTTGCAGCAGTGCCCTTTATCACCATACAAAATTTCAGGGTGATGTCTGTAATAGTTTCGGAGATATAGAACGCCAGTAAAATATTTCGCACATCCGCCATTTTGAGGTTATGTAATCAATTGAACTAACTTAGACGCCACTGCATTACAATAAGTATAAACATTTGCTGTACCAAGTTACATTACGTTTGGATGGTTAAATCGCGAGAAAAGTCTATTTAAAAGTCTCAACTTCGCTTGGCAGCCATGTTGGTTTTGTAGTTACCAGGTTTTTGAAAGTCTCATAGGTGAACTTCTAGTAGTGCGCTTTATCACCGTTCAAAATTTCAGGGTGATATCTGTAATAGTTTCGGAGATACTGAATGCTGGTGAGATATTTCGCACAACCGCCATGTTGGATTGTTGAGACACAATAAAATTGGAAGGGCACGGTCGGGGTTGGCCAGAATGGTGCTATGATCTTACCGAGTTTCATTGAAATAGCTCCATAAGTTTAGAAGTTATTAGGGGGGCACACATACACATGAATAACACACACACACATACACAGACCATCGCCGTCTACGCACAGACACGCGGACAAAAGGTGAACTCATAAGCCATTCTTTTCATAAAATGAAAATAGGCTAAAATAGGCTTATGAAATCACCTTTTATCCGTGTGTCTGTCTGTGTGTGCACGTGTGTGTGTGTGATGGTGTTCTCCCCCCCCCCCCACTAAAAACTTCTAAACGGCTGGAGCGATCTCAATGAAACTCGGTAAGTTCATAACACTATTTCAGACGACCCCGACCGTGTCCTTAAAATTTTGTTACGTCTCACCAATCCATCATGGCGGCTGTGCGAAATATTTCACCAGCATTCAATGTCTTCGAAACTATTACCGATATCACCCTGGAATTTTGTACTGTGATAAAGGGAACTACTGGAAGTGACTTTTGAAAACCTGATAACTACAAAACCAACATGGCGGCCAAGCGAAGTTGCGACTTTTAAATAGACGTTTCTCGCGACTTAACGCAATGAAACATGGTACAGTATATGCTTATACACATTGTAATGCACCGACATCTAACATCGTTCAATTGTTTACATAACCTAAAGATGGCGGCTGTGCGAAATATTTCAACGGCATTCTATATCTCTGAAACTATTAGCGGTATCACCCTGAAATTTTGTGTGGAGATAAAGGGCACTACTAGAAGTTCATCTATGAGACTTTCAAAAACCGGTTAACTACAAAACGAACATGGCGGCCAAGCGAATTTGAAAGTTTTAAATAGACTGTTTTTGCGATTTAATGATCCAAACTCAATGAAACTAGGTACAGTAAATGTGTATACACATTGTAATCCACTGGTATCTAATTTTGTTCAATTGTTTACATAACCTCAAGACGGTGGCTGTGCGAATTTTATTTCCTGTGTCGTAATCTTGCGATCGAAGTGAAAGTTTGATTAATGAACCTACGCAAAAATTTTCATTTTATGGTACAAGACTCTATGACCTATGCAATCCAACATGGCGACCATCCGAAATATTTAGATCCGGAGTATTTATACGGTTCTCAATATCTACGAATCTATTACAGCAATCAAACTGTTTTTATGTTCATAGGGGCTATGAACATAAGTTCAGCTATATGACTTTCAATAACGTGGTGATCACAAATCAAACATGGCGGCGACGCGAAGTATAACAATTCACAAGGACGTTTCTCGCAATTTAACCATCCGAGTACAGTGAAACTTGGTACGGTAAATACTTATATAAATGTTAATCCACTGGCATCTAATTTATTTCAATTGTTTTCATAACCACAAGATGGCAGCTGTGCGAAATTTTAAAATCTCATTTTTACGTTTTGTTTCCTAATCATACGATTGAAGTTTAAATACTACACGTAAACAATAATCTTCATGTAATAACACATAACTCAAAGACCTAAATATATAAAAATCCAACATGGCGACCGTCCGTAATATTAGACGATTCTCAATATCTACGAATATTACAGCAATCAAACTGAAATTTTGTATATTGATTGAGGCATTTAACATAAGTAGGATATATGAAAATAGGCTTTAGTTCTTCACGGAACTACTTGTTATACCTACCGTATAGCACTATCGACCTGAGCCTTCGGTTCATTTGTGAATAAGCACTGGTCGAAAGATCATTGGAACTTCACGAGGAAGTGTTTTCAAAATAAGCGAGTTATCAATCACTGTTAAACATAAAAACCCCTTAATATATATCTAGCTACGCCACTGAGTCAAATTATGATCGCTCAAAGTATCCCCGACAGCTAAGGAAAGAAACATGTTGGAAATAACCCAAAGATACAGGAAGATCTGGATTAGATCGTAAACCTGCGTGATAAATGAGTCGTATGGTACCAAAACCCGACATCTGCATCTGTAAATTTACATGATTTTTTTGTCGACCCTATTTTTAGCCTATTTTCATTTTATGAAAAAAAAAAAGATGCTTATGAGATCACCTATGTCCGTGTGTGTGTGTGCGCGCGTATGTGTGTTTGTGTGTGTGTACCCCCTAATAACTTTTAAACGGCTAGGGGGTAAGGTCATAGTACCATTTTGGCCGACCCCGATCGTGGCCTTCACATTTTATTACGTCTCACCAATCCAACATGGCGGTTGTGCAAAATATTTCACCAGCATTCAATATCTCCAAAACTATTACTAATATCACTCTGAAATTTTGTATGGTGATCCACGGCACTACTGCAAGTTTATATTTGAAGTTTCAAAAACATGTAGAGTACAAAAACGAACATGGCGGCCAAGCGAATTTGAAACATTTTAATAGACTTTTCTCGCGATTTAACTATCTGAGCGGAGTGAAATATGGTACATTAAATGTTAATACATTTTGTAATGCACTGGCATCTAATTTAGTTCAAGTGTTTAAATTACCTCAAGATGGCGGCTGTGTGAAATTATAAATTAAGTTTTCATTTCTTGTGTCGTAATCATGCGGTGGAAGTGAAAGTTTGAATAATGAAACTACGCAATAATTTTCCTTTAATGGTACATGTCCTATACATATAACAATCCGACATGGCGACCATCCAATATATTTAGACGGTTCTCAATATCTACGAATATTTGACAGCAATCAAACTGAAATTCTTAATGCTCATTGAGGCTATGAACATATGTTCACCTATAGGGCTTTTAATAACCTGGCGGACACTGATCGAACATGACGGCGACACGAAGTATAAATATTTAAATGGACGTTTCTCGCGATTTAACCATCCGAGTGCAGTGAAACTTCGTACAGTAAATGCTTATACAAATGTTAATCCACTGGCATTTAATTTATTTCAATTGTTTCCATAACCACACGATGGCAGCTGTGCGAAATTTTAAAATCTCGTTTTTACTTCTTGTGTCCTAATCTTGCGATTGAAGTTTGTATATTGCACCTACACAATAATCTTCATGTAACAGTACATAATTCTAAGACCTACATATATATAAAAATCCAACATGGTGACCATCCGAAATATTTAGTCGGTTCTCAATATCTACGAATCTATTACAGCAATCAAACTGACATTATGTATGTTGATAGAGGCAATTAACATAAGTAGGATATATGAAAATAGGCTGTATAATTCTTCAAGGATCTACTTGTTAATTTGTATTATTAGGTTAAAATCAGATATGCAGTCTCACCTATACTGATGACATGGTTGTAATGACGAACTCTGTCGAAAGATTGCAAGCCAACATGTTAGAATTTCATCAGAAATGTAGGGAGTATGGTATAAAGACCAGCACTTCAAAGACGAAGGTTATGTCGTTAGTGAAGAAACGCAAGAAAATAGAATGCCAAGTAGAAGGAACTAAATTGGAGCAGGAGGAACATTGGGCCGTGTGTTCTCTCAGGTTGGCAGTAGGTGGAAGGAAATAGAGTCGAGGTGTAGAATAGCCAATGCAGTGTGTTCTCAGTTGCAATCTACAATATTCTGCCAGAAACAAGTTAGTGTAGCCACGAAACTCTCCGTACATCGCTCGGTATTTCGACAGATCTTGCTGTATGGAAGTGAGAGTTGGGTAGATTCAGGATATCTGATACAAAAGCTAGAGGTAACTCATATGAGGGCAGCACGAATGGTTTCTGGGACAAATAGATGAGAACAATGGCAGGAGGATACTCGTAATGAAGAGTTAAAGGCTAAGTTAGAAATGAATACGCTAGATGAAGCTGTTCGTATGATCAGACTTAGATGGTGGGGTCATGCGTTGAGAATGGGTCAGGAGAAATTACCTAAGACGTTATGGAGTTCCGCAGTAGAGGGTAAGGGAAGTTGAGGTTGACCTAGGAGGCAATGATAAGATTCAGTGTTGAACAATTTCAAAGTGAGGTGCAGAATCAGAGGAAGCCGCAGTGCTAACTGCTAATAGGGGACTATGAAGGCGAATTGTACGTAAACAGAGGCTTGTAGACTAGATTGGACGCTAAAGTGCAGATTCAGTCTCAAAGGAAAACGTAAATGTGTGTTAGTTTTGCTTTATACAATGCTTCTTTGATGTTTAACGAAGTATTTTTGAAGTAATCTAAACCTCAAATCAATTAAAACTCAGCAATTTTTCTAGGTTTATGGCGTATCCTGTGCCCGGAACCACGGGCACGGACACCAAGTATCCGCTGATGAGCCAGCTTGGTGTTCTTAGGCGAAACCGTACACAACACACGGCATAAACCAGGAAACATTGCTGAGTTTTAAGTCACTGGCCGTGAAAGCCAATAAACTATCTTTCTCAAATCAATTCATTGTTTTAGAGTCCGCCTCGTTGCGTAGTGGCTAGCACTCGTGGCTGTCACTGAGGAGGCCCGGGTTTGATTGCCGGCTCTGCCATCCTTGAAATGGTTTTCCGTGGTTTCCCATTTCTACTCCAGGCGAATGCCGGGGTGAATCCTAAGTTAAAGCCACGACCACGTCCTTCGCAATTCTCATCTGAATTACAACTACATACACTTAAACAGCCATCAGAATAACACAGGTTATCAGAAAAATTCCACACATACACACTCACCCAAGTACACGGGTCTGCATGTCCACGATGTCGCAAAGCCCCTGAATGAATTGCCAACAACATTGTTTTAGAAACAAGGAAAATATGAATATACTTGTATATATAGCATATTGGTTGGTTGGTTGGTTCCTCAGTTTAGGAGCTGCGACAAGGCGGTCAAGTAGTCCCGTGTACTTTGTGTGTGTGTGTTGAATCTGTCTGATAGCCGGTGTTAATTGTGATTGCTGCATTAGTGTGTATTATCTGTAATTCAGGCAAGGACTGCAGACGATCAATTTCAAGTAGTTCCTACTTTTGCTACCAAATGCTACCGTCAAAGACTCCTAGCTGTAAACTTGGCTACTAGATGCCACCTCAACTGGCACCTGGAGGTGAACGTTGGAACTTAATAGAGGGTTAAACAATTCTAACCTACAAATTTAGCTTCACACAATTGTAGTTAGTGGAAGGTTCTTTTACGTGCCATAAGTCTATGACATGGACCCGACGGCTTCACTTCCCCTCTGAAGGGGGAATACTGAGGAATTTTTAACGCTCTTAAAAATCCGACGACTTTGGTCGGGTTTGAACCCGAGATCTTGGGCATAGAAGCTCAGCATGCTACCAACTACGCCACGGAAACCACCATAAGGCATATTGACAGATGCATATGTCAAGTTCTGGAACTTGTACTACTCAAATGGCATTACTGCTATAAAGAAGAGGAGCTGAGTAAGCTGTATTGCGAGGCAGACACGTAAAAGTCGGAAACATTGCGTTTCTTTCAAATTAAGGACTTCTCAGAGGCAGACGTCACTTGAGATGGGTCGATGAGGGCAAGGGCCACAGCTGGCTAAGGACCAGGAACTGTGGAAGAAGTTGGGAGTGACCTTCAACTAGCAGTGGGTCGATTGTGGCTGATAATCATGATAAAACAAATCCATGCATCAATTAGCAAAGACCTTCATAACTTCACAGTGTATTTTTCCGTTATTTCATCGTCAATACGGCATGGGATCGTGACTCTCCTCCGCTAAATTTCAGCCATTATCATCTTGCATACGTAACGAATTGAAATACTGCTATGGTGTTTAGAAGCAATAATTTGCGGCAATCTTGAGAGGAATGCTGGCCAACCCACGCACTATAGCGTAAACAATGTGCACGAAGATACCATTGCGACACCCGGATCCCTGGTGCACGTAATAGGTCAGTCTTTCTTGCGGTGCCTCTAACTGCTTTAAAGTCAAGGCCATTCAGGTCGAGAAGATGAGACCGATATGTGCGTGGGTTTACTTCAGTCCCTCCGGCAATGTCGTCTGCCTTTGTGAGGTCATGCAGAGTCTGATGAGGATTAATTTTAGCCCGCCAGCAGTGGTGAGTAGGCAGGTGATAATTACAAGCAAATTAACTCCTAGTTTAAGCATTTAATCATATTCCGACCACCCAGCAGTGCAGCCTATTAGGTTGAATCACGACCATGACTGCTATGGAGAGCTACAACTTCAGATATCCAATGCCTACACTCTCGTGACTCTAATGCTGGGATGGTAAGCTATATTTCAATTCTTGAAGCAACTAACCGACACCTGGGCCCTAATAATTCGAGTCATATAGTCTACACTACTACCGTCTGTACTGAAAGACTGATGCATTTAATGCACACACAGTACACAGGGTTGATGATCAACGTAGAGACAAGGAAACAACTATGTCTGAAAATGACTCCTAGTGACAAAAAGAGTAAGAGAAAATGATAAGTGGGGGGGGGGGCCTTTAGTCAATCTGTAAGTATAAAACAAAGTCCCCGATTCTTGGATGTAACGGGTAATCTCAACCACTGGATAGCTTTTGATGCGTTTTTCACCATTTTGTAAAGGATTTATTTCGAAAAGTTTCTGTGGAAAAACATTAATTTCTGACCAAAGGAAACCAAGCAATAACGATTTCAGTAAATCGAGTCGAAGAAAAACCTGCCGTCCGTGCGCCTTTTAAGCTTACGCTGGGTAAACCGTTAAAAATATCAATGTAATATGAGTGTAATGATTGGTCTACAAAAAGTCCGTGGCAGCATAACTCTATCTTTAATACATCGTCCCCTATAGGCCTAAGTGTTATTAGGTTTTCATTTCTTCCAACAATCACCATTCAGTGGAAAATTTAAATTACTAGCTTCGTTTCGAGTTTAGGAGCTAGCGAGCGAGTCTTTCAACCCAGCTTTGGCTAGCATCAAACTGTCGAGTCGTGTCGAGTTAAGACTTAAGAGAAGAGTATATATGTGTTGGAGTTTCGCTATTCACCTCGGCTATTCTGAATTACAACTTGGACCTGTCATCCGTGCGACTTTTAGGCTTACGCTGGGTAAACCATTAAAGATACAGGGCGAAGCCGGGACGGGTTGATAGTAAATAATATAATTATTATTCTTATAGTACCGGTTTCATCCACATTATGGCCTTCGTCAGGAGAAGAATTAACATTTTAAAAATAAACACGTATTAAGTTGCATGTCGATGAAGGAAGATACTTGATAATTATTAATTAATTAATTTATTTATTTATTTATGTCGTGTAATTGTTTTCAGGTTTAGGGAACCACCCATCACAATTAGGTAGAATCGTGTTGACCGACTGAAAAACATTACATTTCGGAGAAAGGAAAAGGAACCGGCAATAGACAGGCAGAAAATGAAAGACTATAGTCTTCCTACGCAATCGAAGGAAGGAAAATAAGAAATCGTTCCGACCCACGAAAAATATTTAATAGAGCATATCGTAAGATCCATCTGTTGCAGTAGTCGAGAATGCTCCAGATCTCCCGTGATTAGTCGGTCGGCAAGAAGAGATTTGAAATTCGGACTTGCTTTCTGATTTAAGCCAGTTCTCAATGACTAAGTTACAATTAATACATTAGTCTACTGGATTACATGACCAGTTTCTAACATTCTTTCTTCATCACTATATTCGATTCGAAGGTAATCTTAATTTCAACCAACATTATAACTTTAGAGTTAACTAGTCGAGAACTCTGTCTTCAACTTAAAAACTGAGCACTAGCTTTCTAGCTTACCGAGGTAGACAATTCTTGGAATACCTTGTAAGTAAATTAATGAACAAAAGAACACTTTATGCAGCGTTCTTTTGTTTGTCTTACAAGAATTTCCCAAGGACAGAAACAGAGGATCTTGCATACAATATGTACATACATAGAAAACAAGCACCAGAGGTTTTAGTAGAAGGACAAAGTAATCCCCCATTTATTACAACCGTAGCACGTGTGGTATAAATTGTTACCATCCAGGCATCCATTTACAGTTGCTGTGGGAATCCACGTTACGTTTCTTCTAGGGATTTGATCCAGTGGCAGAAGGGTGGATGACCAATAAAGTCCTTCATTCAGTAAATTGTGTAAATTGTCAAAAATTTCATGGGTTAACCATTTATTAATAAAATTTAATAATATTTTACCAGGTGAATCAGCTGCCCCTAATAAAATTGTTTTATGCATCCCAACTAACGCCTGTCGTCAGGAAGGTCGATATTTCTCTGCTTGCATCCCGTATGGTACTAATGCACTCCTAGCATATGCCGCAAACGATACTGAACACTATTATTTTCCCCCTCGTATTTGCCTGTAGTCACATCGAGGGAAAAGTAAGAGTGTTCAGAATCGTTTTCAGGATATGCTTGCAGTGCATTAGTACCATACAGATTGCAAGCAGAGATACATCGACCATCCTGGTAACAACGTTAGTTGGGTTGCATAAACAATATTATTAGGGACAGCTGATTCACCTCGTATACGCCTGGGAAATTCAAGTGTAAGTTATTTATTGATCTTATGTAATAACATTTTCAGGATTAGGGAAACACCCATTACAATTGAGTACAATCATGTTGACCGACTGAAAAGCATTATATTTCGATGATTGTGGTTTAAGTCCCAATAAAACAAAACGTTTACGATTCAGTTTCTAGACTTAATAGATTTGTCTCCAAATAAAGAACAACTCCGATGGAAGTAATTCCATAAACCAGACAACATGCTTCACACGGTAGGACTCTCCGTCGTGGGGATTAACAAAGGATGATATCCTGCATCTTCCAGATATGTAATCAACGCTTCAATGACCTGTAGATGTATGGTGGTTCTACAATAAATGGTATATACGTGTACGTTGCCACAACCTATTCTTTACCGCCCTCGTACAAAAAGAAGAAGAAGTGAGCAGATTTTACAACCGGAGAAAGGTAAGTTAACACGGAGTGAAATGTGGAACAAATGTGAAGAGTGCCGGTATACAGTATGTTATACTGCGCTTATTACGCGCTATAAATACAGTGCCGGTACTTCTCATCTCGTTTCAGAGCGATGCGAGAGGAAATAGAATGAAGACGCCATTCTTGGAGAAGTGATGTATTATGTGCTTTCCCTTGCACTCGAGTACACATGAATATTTTACCTGGTAGGCTTATGTGCTCTTTGCTGAGAAAATAGTTCATCTAAATATTATGCATGAAGTGAAAGGATTCCTATAGCGACTTGCAAGCTCATGAGCATAAATAATAAATAATGAACGTAACTAATCTGATTTCCTATGCTTAATATCTGAAAAAGGAAGCTTGTAGGTTAACGTGACCGTTAATCTCGAGATCATGAGCCACGGGACCTCCTTTTTACGTGGAATCCGAACCACAGGACATGGCATTTCACTTCGAAAATCTCACATGCATTGACCGGGAATCGAACCCGGACTGCCTTGGTGAGAGGCATTCAGCTAGACCGCTGAGCCACCACGCCCCCTGCCACTTAATATCTGAGCCTTTATTATATATTTATAAGCTGCGTAGGATCTACCTTTGCTTTATTAGGAGTTAAATTCTGAGCACGTCACAGTAGATTAGTTAGTTTGTTAGCTATTGTTGTTTTAAGGGGCGGAACTACGAGGTCATATGCCCCTTCACAGTAGATTGTTAGTGATTATGAAAGGAGAACGTAAACCGTGCATCGGTATGCAACCACTCTTGTCGAGAGTCTTTATGTTGCTGTTTTAGTTAGGCAATAGGTAAATTGTGACCATTAGCTCCAAGTACTTAACTGAATATCTGATAACCTGCGCTATTGTAAGTGTATTTGAAATTAATTTATAATAGGATTGAGAAAGGCACACTGTGACTTGAACTAACATTTTCTTGGAGTGAGTATTGGTTCAATATTAGTCTATAACCACCCTTAGGATAGCCTTAAAGAGTTGCCGTATGGATTAATTCAAGTTTGGCTTCCAAGTTCTTGTAGTGATTGTTTAAACATTAGGAAATATATTCAAAAATTCAGCTGTGTATAAAATAAAACCCTATCTGAAATGCTATTTCATTAATTCACGTTTGTAAACTGGAAAGTACCTTATGGATGTACTGTATTTGCCATAAGATAATGCAATTACTAGGCTTCCATTACGCGAGAACGTGAACATATATTACAATAATTGAAAATTTCGCCCGACCGCCATATTTGAATTACCTGAGAAAATTGTAACTTTGGCTTCGGACGTCGCTCATAGGACAGTGCGTGACTGTCAAATTTGATTTCGCCGGCAGTCGACTTAGGCAGTAACATTGATTTTGTTTTCGAAAAAATTGTGGGGTTATCTATATAATATATTATATAACAAGATGTTCAGTAAAGTTCATACAGCCTAGTTTCTCCTAAATGCATGGGTATTGTTATAACTATTTGTCCTTTTCAAGGTGTATAATTGAATGTTGGTTGTAGTAGCTTGTTGAAATACAACGTGCTATATGGATATTAAACATGAATATGAGGTGCCCATTGCTAGTGCTCCCTCTGTAAAAATATTCATTCAATTCGGTTTCACCGTGCTTGAATTGATATGGGGAATGGATTTGCACACATACATGGCCGCTATTTGCAAACTATTGGGCTGATGACCTTGTAGTCAGTCATAAGATGCTTTCCACAAAAAGACATGTTGCATGATCTGGTAGAGATCAAATTATTAGGATGGTCATAATTTGATTTAAGCTTTTAACATATGGGTGGCCGTCATTCCGTTTCCGTGAAGATGGCGGCGATATAAAACATGACACTGAGGTACCCTTTGCTAGTGCTACCTCTGTACCAAATTTCGTTCAATTCGGTTTCACCGTGTTTGAATTGATAGGGGGAATCAATTTGCACACATACTTGGCCACCATCTGCAAACTATTGGGCTGATGATCTTGCAGTTTGGTCAGAATATGCTTCCCACATAAAGATATGTTGTTGCAAAATTTGGTAGAGACTAGATTATTAGGTTGGTCGTAATTACATTTTAGCCTTTAACATTTGGGTGGCCGCTATTACGTTTCCGTCAAGATGGCGGCGATATAAAACATGACCAAATTTCACCGTGTTCGAATTAATAGGGGGAATAGATTTTCACACAAAGATGGCTGCCATCCGCAAACTATTAGGCGAATGACCTATTGGTTTGGTCAAAGGATGCTCCCTCCATAAAGGAATGTTGTTGCAAAATTTGGTAGAGATCGGATGATTAGGTTAATCGTAATTTGATTTAAGCTTTGAACATTTGTGTGGCCGCCATTACGTTTCCGTCAAGTTGGCGGCGATATAAAACATGACACTGAGGTGCCCTTTGCTAGTGCTACCGCTGTACCAAATTTCGTTCCATCCGGTTTCACCGTGTTCGAATTAATAGGGGGAATCGATTTTGACACTCAGATGGCCGCCATCCGCAAACTATTAGGCTAATGACCTATTAATTTGGTCAAAAGATGCATCCTCCATAAAGATATGTTGTTGCAAAATTTGGTAGAGATCGGATGATTAGGTTATTCGTAATTTGATTTAAGCTTTGAACATTTGTGTGGCCGCCATTACGTTTCCGTCAAGATGGTGGATATATAAAACAAGACACTGAGGTGTCCTTTGCTAGTGCTACCTTTGTACCCAATTTCGTTCAATTCGGGTTCACCGTGTTCGAATTGATAGGGGGGACAGACATTCAGAGTACACTCACACTCACAGAGACTCACACACACACAGAGACACACAATTTTTCGCCCTGTGTTGATCTCATAAGTCTACTTTCATTTTTTGCAAAAATCGAAAGTAGGCTAAAAATCAATTTTACGTGATAGTTTGTCTGTCTGTGGGTGTGTATGTCTCCTATGCGTTCATATACCATTCATCCGATTGCGATGAAACTTGGGTTAGATGTTGAGTACACTCCAAGGAAGGTTTCTGACTTAGTAAATCCATTTTACAATAGGTAGCGCATGCGTAGATTCAACAAATGAGCGACGATGCGCGAAGCGTTTCAACCAAGTCCCGTATGTGTTCATATACCATTCGTCCGATAGCGATGAAACTTGGGTGAGATGTTGTATACACTTACGTGATTGTTTCAAAATTAGTGAATACATTTCAGAGTAGATAGCGCACGAGTAGATTCAACAAATGAGCGACGACACGCAAAGCGTTTCAAAAAAGTCCCGTATGCATTCATATTCCATTCGTCCGATAGCTATGAAACTTGCGTAAAATGTTGTGTACACTTCAGAGAAATTTTCTGGCTTAGTAAATCCACTTTACAATAGGCAGCGCACGAGTAGATTCAACAAATGAGCTACAACGCGCGAAGCATTTCAACAAAGTCACGTATGCGTTCATATACCATTCGTCCGATAGCGATGGAACTAGGATGAGATGTTGTGTGCACTCCAGGGAATGTTTCTGGCTTAGTACATCCATTTTACAATAGGTAGTGCACCAGTAGATTCAACAAATGAGCGATGACACGCGAAGCGTTTCAACAAAGTCCCGTATAAGGTCATAGACCATTCGTCTGATAGTGATAAATGTTTGGTGAATTGTTGTGTACACTCCAGGAAAGGTTTCTGGCTTAGTAAATCCATTTTACAATACGAAGCGCACGTTTAGATTCAACAAATGAGTGACTACGCGCGAAGCGTTTCGACAACGTCCCGTATACGTTCACATACCATTCATCCGAATGCGATGAAACTTGGGTGAGATGTTGTGTACACTCCAGGGAAGGTTTCTGGCTGAGTACATCCATATTACAATACGTAGCGCAAGAGAAGAATCAACAAATGAGCGACGACACTCGAAGCGTTTCAACAAAGTCCCGTATAAGGTCATAGACCATTCGTCTGATAGTGATAAATGTTTGGTGAATTGTTGTGTACACTCCAGGAAAGGTTTCTGGCTTAGTAAATCCATTTTACAATACGAAGCGCACGTTTAGATTCAACAAATGAGTGACTACGCGCGAAGCGTTTCGACAACGTCCCGTATACGTTCACATACCATTCATCCGATTGCGATGAAACTTGGGTGAGATGTTGTGTACACTCCAGGGAAGGCTTCTGGCTGAGTACATCCATATTACAATACTTAGCGCAAGAGAAGAATCAACAAATGAGCGACGACACGCGAAGCGTTTCAACCAAGTCCTGTATGCATTCATATACCATTCGTCCGATAGCTATAAAACTTGGGTGAGATGTTGTGTACCCTTCATGGAAGGTTTCTAGCTTAGTAAATCCACTATACAATAGGCAGCGCACAAGTAGATTCAACAAATGAGGGACGACGCGTGAAGCTTTTCAACAAACCCCGTATAAGGTCATATACCATTCTGCCGTTAGCGGTGAAACTTGGGTGAAATATGGTGGACACCCCAAGGAAGGTTTCTGGCTTAGTAAATACATTTTACAGTAGGTAGCACTCGAGTAGATTCGACAAATGAACGACGACACGCGGAGCGTTTCAATACAGTCCCTATGTCTTCATATCCCATTAGTCCGATAGCGATGAAACTCGGGTGAGATGTTGTGGACACTTACGTGACGGTTTCTAACTTAGTAAATACATTTTACAGTAGGTAGCGCACGATTAGATTCAACAAATGAGTGACGGGGCGCGAATCGTTTAAACAAAATCCGGTATGCGTTCATATACTATTCATCCGATTGCGATGAAACATTGAACAGTTATTGTGTATACGCCAGGAAAGGGTTTCGACTTAGTAAATCCATTTCACAATAAGTAGCGCATGAATACATGCAACAAATAGGTGACGAAGCGCGAAGCGTTCCAACAAAATCCCCTATTGCGTTCATATAACCTTCTTCGATTGCGATGAAACCTTGATGAGTTATTGTGTACACGCCAGGGTAGGGTTTCGACTTAGTAAATCAATTTCTCAATAGGTAGCGTAAGAGTAGAATCAACAAATGAGTGACAGCGCACGAATCGTTCAAACAAAATCCCGTATACGTTCATATGCCATTCATCCGATTGCGATGAAACTTCTGAAAGTTGTTGTGCACGCTCCCACGAATGATTCTAAAGTAGAAAATCCATTTTACGATAGCTTAGAGGCAGTTAACGGAAATTGAAAAACATGTTGTGTATCCAAAAGCACTTCAAGAAACAGAATTTCAACGCCAACACTTTCTTTGATTGGCATTGCAACGCATGCCGGGTACAGCTTGTAACTATTAAAAATCATGTTGTTGTTGTTAGTTATTTTAGAGGCTGCGGATTTTGGGTCATATAGCCCCGTGAATTTGTGTGTGTGTGTGGGGGGGGGGGTGTTTGTTTGACAACCTGTGTTATTGTATATACTACTGTGATTATTTGTAAATATGGGATGGGAAGGAGAAGGCCATAAGTGAGGAACCAGTCCAGTATTTGCCGGAGTAGAAGTGGGAAACCACGGAAAACCACTTCCAGGATGGCTGAGGTGGAAATCGAACCCTCTCTTCTCGGAGTTCGCCTCATGAGGCTAATTATACCCCGTTCCAGCCCACACACACAGAATTGAAATTTCTTGACAGAGCCAGGAATCGAACCCGGACTTCCGGAGTGACAGCCAAGAGCGCTAGCCGCTACACCACGAGGTGTTCTATTAAAAGTCATGTGGGCCTATCTCAAAGCAGGGCTTGGTGCCTCACAATTATTCTGCTGCAGCCTTTTAAAACACACATGTTGACAAACAGTTCGACGGATACACAAATTGCCTCGATTGTTCCAATAAACCTACTTTTCCATCTTTATCCTATTTCATCATATTTTGTCCACAGTGGTGTGTGTCTGTCGGTCTGTGTGTGACCCATATATTACTTTTATCATTTCAAATGATCTTGTCGACTTCGTCGTTATGGTTGGGGTCCATCGTTATGCATTACGGACACGGACACGGACACGGTGACGGACGTGACGTCATGCGGCCACGCGGGAAGTGACGTCATGCAGCTGCGCGGGAACGTGACGTCATGCTCACGCGGGGAGCGAGAACCAGACGCTAATGATTATTGGAGTCTGTTGAAAGAGGCCTGGCGTCGAGCGACCTTTTAAAAATCAGAAACTCACTCCACAAATCTGTAAATCAGTATTCTTCCCTTATTTCAGATACACTATTCATTAAACAAACATATATGGCATAGTCATGAACCCTTCATGGAGTAGGCTATTGTCTAAATCTGGACACTCATACTACATCCTTACACTAATTCAAATTTACGGCCAAATGATCCTTCTGATAGGGAGCCAAAGGTTTCCGCCGGCTTGCCTGGGATGATAGGCCACTAAACCGCTATCAAAAAGTACGCAATTTACGCTTTATTCAACCAAACACATCTCTAATACAAGTACAAGGAACACATTTCTTCCCGTGACCCTTAAAGATGTGCCCGCGCCGGAAGCCTAAGTTAATGGGTAATGCAGTCTGTTGAAAGAGTCCTGGGGCTTCGAGCAAAGCGAGAAGCCCTCGTGAGCCTTTCTAACATGTGTAGCATTTGTAGCATGCGTCATTTGAAATGATACAACGTCTAGTCTTTCAGTCTGACTGTAATTTTTTAAGTTGCTAAAACGATTTCAATGAACCTTCGTAAGGAGTTGCTATGACTTCATCACACTCCCACTGTGCATTTTGAGTTCCGATGAGTGCCGTAATTCAAATATGGTGGCCACATGAAATATTTCACCAGTTCTCAATATCTCCGAACTTTTTAGGCAGTCAACCTGAAAAGATGGTATTGTGCCCAATTAGTCACGGCAGTCTGGCATCGAACTCAGGTCTCATCAGAGAAGACCAGGCACATGGTTATGCCTAGGGTCGAACCATTGTCTCTAAGGGGGAGCAATTATAGGGAACCCACAGAGCAATGAAAGGTATACTGACATATAATAGTCTAGCGTGATTTCACGATTTATATGTGAAAATCATAGCAATTTAAAGGAGGAATTGTAGCCAAATGCACGGAAATATACGTTTTCAGAGCATACGAAAACGAGAGAGGGCGAGTTTGGCAGTTTACAAATGACCCTTAGCGAGTGGGCGGAGTAGCCTAGGCGCCAACCGCACTACTTACGTCTGGAGCGGAGAGACAGCTCAAAATTAATGACCCGGGTATCCACCACTCGACAACGGGGCAAGCTGCATGCACAAGGAAATTAATTAATTCCAGCTAAATGGAACATTGTAATGCATTGAAATATACACACAGATGAATATATTCACGGAGAAGTAATTTAGGAGTGGTTTTTCACCTAAATTAATGCCTATATCTCCAAATGACCGCATTACAACCTAACTCACGCTCAAGAGCAGGGATACTGTGACCAGCCAGCGGGGAACCCCCACCGTGGCGTCATAACGCGCTGAACTAAGGCAATTAATTGTAATTAATTGGCCGAAGCGATCGCCGGCACGCGAATGTTTTTGAAACCTCCACACCTAAATAAACAAGATGCAGATGTCATTTCGACTGAAGAGGGATTATTTCAAGAAGGGAGTCGCTCTCACATGTCCCGTGAACTATTTTGTGCAAGAAACCTTTATAAGGGAGAGCAGCCCACGCCAAGCGGTCAGTTGAAGTCAGTTGAAAGCAGTTGAAAGCAGTCAGTTGAAAGCAGTTGAAAGAGTCAGTTGAAAGTAGTCAGAAGCAGTTGATCTACAGTAAGCACGCCAAGTATTAAAGTATCAACGCGCCGCCGTTGAATACAATGGAAGCAAGTTATAAGCTTCATAAATAATCATGAAGTGCGTCGAAAGTAAAGTAATGCAGATATTTATCTATTATCTGACGCAGATATAAATTCGCTACAGCGAAAAGGAACTTATAATGTTTTCGAACAGTTCTTATACCGGGAGGTATTGTCAGAATTGTATGACATTATCATCAGGATCACTACAGTGATGGGAGCGTGGAAGTCATTGCCACCTAACCAGGATAGTGAGCTGAACGTGATTGCAGGGAACGAGGATCGAACATCCGTAAAACGCTACTAGATTTCACGTAGACCAGCGGTTGTCATAATTGCATCGCATCTCTGAGATCAAGCGTAGGAGAAGTCCGGATTAAGGATCAACATGTGAAGTCATGGATGAAGTGTACATAAATTGTGAAATAATGATTTAAAGTGTTCATGTGTTTAATGGTTAATAATCAGTGTATAGCAGTGGTAAAGGCCACTTATAAAAATATGTGTATCATGTGGCAAGTGTGTGAATCTCAGTGTTGTGTTAAGGATATCATGATGGCTTAAACCAAACATCATGGTAGCGCTTAAGCGGAGGAGCTGGCATTTTCCAGCAAGAAGGAAAAAGTGAGTACACATGCAATTATATCCTTATAACTGAATAGTTCACCATGTAACGATTTATCACTTTGAGATTAAAAGATGTAATAGTCACTTACTGAACGAGTTTTCACCACTCGTCTTGAATAAAGTATGGCTTGGAAGGTGATTTGTTTAGGACCCTTTAGGTCAAAAATAGGGATGAATCTAACGGTAACGGTAAATGAATAATAATAATAATCTGGGGTCGGCAACAATAAAGTAATGGGCAAATTTGGCTTAAATAATGTTCAAATAGTGTAATGTCTAATTTAAAGATACTGTAATTTGGTAAACAGTAAAAATGTAACGTGGAATATAGTGAAATACGAGAGCTTTTTCAGTGTCAGTGAAAATTTGAATGAATATTTGATATGGTCAATCCTTAGGATTATGTTTGAGGACCATTAAATTAAAGTAAGCCAGTAAATTTATACATTTGTGTTAGGAGCTATGTAAAGCTTTGGCTTAAGTAGTATAACAGAGAGAACGCAGGTGCCTTAATAATGGAGTCATCTATGTGAAAGATTGTTTGAGCCGCATGTATAGCGTGCAGATTAACGTAGAATCCAGTGATTTACGTAAGATAATCGCGGGGATTGACTAGAATAGCTTGCGCGTTAGGTGAAAAGTTGGCTGAATCTTCGAGGAGTATCGCCTTTGTGCATACTGTATTATACGCAGCGATTTGGATAGATCCTGTCTATTTCCAACGCTTGCATGAATTATGGCCACTATTGACGTCCGTCGAGACGTAGTGAGCATTTGTACCAATGGTCTACCCTGATAGGTAGGACCATATTCGTCGTCTAGGAACGCAGATTTCCTGATATATTACTGACAGCTGCTGGTGAAAACCGTGGGGTTTCACTATGATGCGCGTCTTAAAGCCACATAATCACCATAGAACGGCAAGGCTATCACTAGAATTCCACCCCAGCCATGAATGTTTATTAAGGAGCCATTTGAGCCCAAATACACTATAAAGATAGGTGTTAATTAATTAAATGACTCAATTACTTAGGAATCACGCCTAGCGTATCTGTACTGTTATATAATTGTAAACAAGTTTGACCTTGACGATAGAGAGAGAGAGGTAGTGTGGACCATTTCCGTGGCGGCCATCTTGGTTAGCCAGCTGGAACGAATTTTATGACCTGCTGAGGGGGAGAAAGGTCGGTCGACCGATCCCTTGTCATTTACAGTAACAGTAGGACACTGAGGAATCTCGGTATTTAAATATGCAATTAAGATATGAGTATTATAATGATGCCAATTGAATTGAATGGTGTGTGGCAAGTCACATACGTTGTTGGATCATAGAAATCAGATAATATTTGGCGAAGTTATCCTCTGAGGAGGAAAGCTGAACCAAAATAATGTAGGCATCTTCTTTAATATGCATTTTGCCAGTTCATGCTAATTTATGCAAACGGGTATGTGTTTTTCCCAGAACATGACACAGTTGTAACTATGGTAAGCCCGACAAGACCCAGAAAAATCGTTATATGATGAAACTATAAAATATTCTATCCTTGTTTATTTTTTTATTAAGGAGCATGTACCACTGTCCTAGATCGTTCATAGGGATGGAAAGAAGGAAGATGATTCGCACGACACAACAAATATTTGTTAGTAAATTCAGAATATAATGAATTTTTGCTAATTGAAGTAAATGCCGTAAGAGACGGAATAATGTCTTAGTAATATCATTTCTATGTGACATGTGATTTTTGTGTTAAGATACTCCCATTAACTAAAATTGTGTCACATGATGAACACTATGGAAACCTTGTAATCTGAATTATTATTGACAGGATGTTAGAATTAGGTTTGAGTGCAGTGTAGCACTATTTTTAAGAAGAAAGCTCACAGAATCACCCTATTTTATTTGTGGGAATTAAATGTAATTTGTCCTTTGATTTGTATTTGTTGTATAGCCATGATTTTAGACCAGTAAATGTTTTATTTGTAGGAATGTTGTGTATTTCCTGTAGAAGTAGTTACCTGGTAGACTCAAATCCTGAGCATGTGGTCGTATTCTGGGCAGGAACGTCCCATACCTCGAAAGACCGTGAGCTAGTTGGGATACGAACACATGGTCCACATGGTGACAATCGGGTACAGTATATTGGCTTTCACGGCCAGTGAATTAAAACTCAGCAATTCTTTTAGGTCTGTGCAGTGTCTTGTGTGGGGTTTCGTCTAGGAAACCAAGCTGGCTCATCAGCGGGCCTGTGGCATCCGGGCGGGGACATCAAGAGCCCGCTGATGTGCCAGATTGGTGTCCTAGGCGAAACCCCACACAAGACACGGCACAAACCTTAAATAATTGCTTGAGTTTTAGTTAGCCTGAAATTTTGTTTGGTGATAGAAGGCTCAGGACATTAAGACAACCTGTTTCACTGATAAGCATGGAACCAACAAGATGGCCACGTGAAGTGCAAATATTGAAATAGAATGGTCTGGCGGCCTTTATCATCCAAGCTTAGTGAAACTTTCCATATTAAAGCTTTATTTAATTCTACGTCTATTGTACCTGATATAACTCAATTGCTTACAGGAACTCAATATGGTGGCCCTGCAAACTTTGAAAAGCATGCTTTCATTTTCTGTATCCTATTCAAGCGATCAAAGTGAATATTGTGTAACAAACCTTTACAATGAACTTTATCTAATGGTGCGAAAATCTATGACTTAACTGTAATACATTATAGATTGCGGGCATGTAAATTCTTCGGAAAAAGTTCGTCCACAAATGGACCGATCTTGGTGAAACTGCGGATAGTGAACAACTAATGCAAACTAAATATACAGGCACATGCTTCTGCAAACTTTTAACAAACTGTAGATAGCAGCATATCAATTCCATAATTATAATGCACTCACCTAATTCGACAATTAATGATCCGATCACTATGAAATCTAGTATAGTGAACAACTACATTATTATAATCTAGTCCAGCAGATACATAAATATATTGCTTCTAATTCACTAAATATAGATAACGCGCATGTCAATCTGTCATATATAAATTCCCCTAGATCGTTACTGAGTGATCCTTCAATGTGAAATCTAGCATGCTGAACGACTACTACCTTCTAAATCTACAGTCGTATAAATCAATTGCTTCCTTTTCACAAATTATAGATGGCGCGCATGCCAGTTTTTAGACATGAATTCACTCAACTCGCCACAGAATAATCCGAGAAGTGGTATAGAGAACCACTAATACAGTCTAAACCTACAGGTGCATAAATGAACGAATATTGAGTCATGAGTTTGAAATTTATATCCTATATTTTATAACATGTATTGTATATATTTGTGGGAAACGGTTTCCAGATCATGACACTCACAAGCTTCGAATATAGGACTGAATTATTTATTTAAACAAAGAAACTTATTAGAATACAATATATAGAATTAAGGGAATGTGTTTCGCGGCTCATCGGAACTCGGAATATTGCTTCTCTTCTTTTATTCTCAGACAATGGCGCTGAGCTTACTCCTGCGCTCCCTAGATCCCACACTCGGCCGTCTTGATCCTCATCCAGCTCCCACATTCGGCCATCCTGATCCTCATCCGACCCGGATGAAGAAGATCCGCCCGGCCAGGGCTTCATGAACTCCGCACAGGACGATGTGATTCTTGGTCCAGCATGGTCTCCTTCTCTGCTGACGTCATATGTGTCGTTGAGTTTAACTCGAGTCACTCGATAAGGTCCTAGACTTTTGGTTTTTAGTTTCAGATGTGGACTGATCTGAGTGCATTTGATGGCAACCAGGTCGTCGACCTGATACTTCTTAGGCTCCTTACGTCGTCGGTTGAATTCAGCACGATTTTCAGATTGTACTTTTTCTATCTGCTTTTTTTGCATCTTCTCTCATCTGATCACGTTTTTCGTTGAACGAATCGATCAGCTCCTCTTCGATGAGTTGCACTATACGTAGATCATTTTGGTTGTGCATTCTGACTCCTGTCAGCAGCTCGAAAGGTGACATTCCGATGCTCCTCTGGAACGTAGAGTTGATAGCTCGTTGGACGGATGGTACAACCTTGTACCATTTTGTTGGATCGTCAATGCTAAGTTTAGCGATGATCTTGGTCACTGTTGAGTTGACTCTCTCGATTTGACCATTGGCTCTTGGCAGTCCAGCTGTGATCAAGACGTGCTTGATACTCTGCGATGTACAGTAGTCCTGGAACTCATGGGAGGTGAACGATGGCCCCCTGTCGGTGATCACTTGAACTGGGTTTCCAAAGTTCGTCCTCTGAAACTCCAACTTTTCAATCGTCTCGGCCGATTTGGTAGTTTTCACAGGCTACAGCCAGGTGAACTTCGTGAAGGCGTCTATCACACAGAAGATGTGTTCATATCCCTTGTGTGTAGACTTAAGTGGTTCAATGTGATCCATGTGATAGGTGTGCTATGGCACACTCTTCTTGAACATCGGATGTAACCAACCTTCTTTCTTGCCTGCCTTCCTGTTTACCACCAGACACTTCACACAGTTGGCTATGACTCGTTTCACCTTGTTGGCCAAGTCTGGAATATAATATTCCTGCTTCACGACTTCTTCAGTCGTTTTAACAGCGTAGTGTCCCTTCTCATGTGCAGTTCTGATGATTTCATAGTGCATTGCCCGCGGGACCACCAACGTCTCTCGCCCGTCAACAAATTTAAACAGCAGTCCATCTCTGACGATTAAGTTTTCGTAAGGCCCTTTCTCCAGTGTCGCTTTTATCGCTGTCAATCCTTCGTCTTTTATCTGGGCGACTTTGATCCTAGCTGCAAGGCCATCAGGGAATCCAAACATCACTGCTGGACATCGACTCAGGGCGTCGACATGTTTCATCCTGGTTGCAGTTCGGTGTTCGATGGTATGGTCAAACTCCTCCAAGGCCATAGCCCATCTAGCTACTCGTGGGACCAGGTCCCTTTTGTGCATTGTCTTTTGGAATGCCATACAGTCAGTCACGATCTTGAACGGAATTCCAAGCAAGTACACCCTATACTTTTTTAATGCATTCACCACAGCTAAGATCTGGAGCTCGTAACTGCTGTATTTTTCTTCCTGTATCGTCGTCTTTTTACTCATGTATGAGACTGGATGTAGTGTGTTGTCCTCTGGGTACTTTTGCAACAACACAGCGCCATACCCACTCTTCCTGGCGTCAGTGTGCAGCTCCGTCTCGCATTTCGGGTTGTATATCTTCAACACAGGTTCTGAAGCGAGAAGACGTTTGAGCTCAACAAATGCACGTCGTTGTTCCTCGCCAAACTAGAACTCCGGCTTACCTCTAAACAGATCGCTTAGTGGTTTGGCTACAATCGAGAAATTTGGGATAAATTTTCTAAAATAGCCAGCCAATCCGAGAAAGCTCTGCAGCGCAGCGATCGTATTTGGCTCCGGGAAGTTTTGTACAGCAAGGACCTTCTCAGTGACGGCTTGAATCCGTCCACGTTGAATAGTGTATCCAAGGAACTGTACCCTCCTCCTCAGAAACTGGCACTTCTCGAAGTTGATTTCCAGCCCGTACTCTGCAGCTAATTCCAACACTCGTCTCAATCGTAGGAGTGCCTCGTCGTCATCCTTCGCTGGGATGATTAATTCATCCATATAGGTAAACACTATGTTCTCTCGGATTAACTCCCAGAGCACAGAGCGTTGGAAGACTGCAGGCGAGTTGGTAAATCCAAATGGGACATTTTTTTTGTACTGGTACTGTCCAGAACGCGTTACGAATGACAAATATCGTCGACTTCCTTCTTGGACTTCCACGTGAAAGAATCCATTCCTGAGATCCAAGGTGCAGAACACCGTAGCATCCTGTAACTTGTCCAGAAGATTCTCTATAACTGGTATGGGAAATAGATCCCCAACCACGATTGAGTTCACTGGACGAAAATCAGTACAAAGTCGCTTTTTTTCCATTTTTCTTTTTGACTACCACCACTTGGCATGTATATTCTGATTGACTCGGTTCTATGATATCTTCCTCCACGCCTCGACTTGCTCATCGACAAACTCGTTCTCAAGCGGTGCCATTCGTCTGGGCCTGCTAAATATAGGTTTTTCTTCTTTCAATGTGATCTTCATCTTGACATCAGTAGATTTCGTCTTCTTTGGTACATATCTCGCTACCAAATCATGGATCTGTTCCCTCTCCTCCTGATCAACGCAGTTCTCGATATCCAATTCCTGTTCGTCGGCTACCCTGATCAACATCATTGGGACCTCTAGTTTCTTGATGGTAACTCCATTCTCGCTCAGGATGACCTCACCCTGATCCAATAGATCGTTACCAATAACCATGTCCCACTCCATAGTATCATCAGAAACAACATTAACGTTGGTTTGGAACTCCAGCTCGTCTACCTCAACGACTGTTGTGAAGTAACCTTGAGGAGCAACAAAACCATTACCGAATCCTTTCAAAACAAGATCCGTGCTCTTCAATCCTGGGGGACCCATGGTCTTATAGATGTTTTGTCGCAGTAGGTTATAAGGACTGCCACTGTCGAAAAGTGCTTGAAGTTTCTGCTGACCCAAACTAACCTCTTTGAACTTGAGGCAGCTTTTCTTTTCATCAATAAGATTGATACCTTGATTATTCCTCTTATCGTTCTTCCTCTCTTTTTTGCACTCGGATGAAATGTGGCCAAACTCGTTGCAGTTGAAACATCTCTTGCCTTTATCCTTGTGCTCACATTCCTTTGAGCAATGACCATATCCACCACAATTATAACATCTATCTCCACTACTCGGATCTTTCTTCTTTGTACTGCCCCAGCACTTTCCGTCCTTCTCGTTGGCACTCTTGGCACTTCCTTGAAAATTACTGTTATTATACTTTGTACCTTTCTTTGGCAAATATTTCACCGCCATCTCATAACTTTTCATTTTCTCCTTGAAATCCTAGGAATTTTTTTGCCCCATAGAGAAGAAGTTTTGATCCTGAATCGTATTCGATCCCATCAATCACGTACTGACACAGAGAAACTTGCTCAACATCACCTCTACTGGCGATTTCCTTCATCACAAGAAAGTACTCCTGTAGAAATTCGTCGCGCTTTTTTCGTCGCTGGGTTAACAACTTGTGGATTTCTGCACTGCTTGCCGCCACGTCAAACTCCTCTTTCAAGGCCTTCTTCAGTCAGTCAGTCCTTTCTCACCTTGAATAAAAACCTTAGCTAAACTATCCAGTGATTTCTTAGCGAAAATAAACTTTTGCAGCTCACTCCATCCCATTAAGATTGACGTCTCCTCAAAATCTGTGATCCATTTCTTCACTGGGTAACCATCCTTACCGTTAAATGTTTTCATAGCGCCCTCTAAGTCGCGGAACGACAATGAAAACTTATCTTGTTCTCTACACCTTCTGTGCTGGTCTTCCTCTTCGCTCCCTTCGTCTTCGTCTTCTTCGTCATCATCGTCTATATTAGTTGCGAGTTCGTCCAATTTTCTCAAGTAATAACAAATGGTGTTAATCATTACCTCCTTTGTCCCGGTCTCGGAATTAAGAATCTCAGAAACACGCAACAGATCAGCCTTGGAAAATGTTTCTTCGATAAATTTCTTCTTAGCTTCCTCTTCAATGGAATTTTCGTCAAAATCGAATCCAGGAAACTCTCGCAGTCGCTTTCGATTCTTCCTGTCGTCTGATATATGCTAGAAAATGAGGTTATGTAAAACTTTTATTGCTTTGACCGGAGCAACACTTATGTTCTTATTTATTTTCTCTATTGCACCGTGTGTAGTCATCTTATTTGTTTACTCACGTCTGTCAAGTAGTTTTTCGTCAATATCGCTTCCTCATAAACTCGCTATCAAACCAGTTTAACCTCATTCACCAAACCGGTGGTATTTGTAGGTGATATCGTTGAATACCGCTTCCCGTCGTTTCTCTCTGACGAGTCGGTATCCTCTTACCACATCCACATTCCACTGTCGTCGTTTAGATTCCGACCATCGTCGTCGTCACGGCATCACTAATTGTCACTGAAACTGAAGAAAAAAAATTGCTAGCCTATGAATCCTCGTCGTAGATTCGCACGCCGTGGGCTCACAAAACTGCACGTCGTCTCGTCGTCAGCGTCGTAGGCAACAGCAACAAATATGATTAGCCGTCCACTTCATCGAAAATAGCGTCGTATTTTGCGTCATACTTCGTGTCGTGGATTGCGTCGTAACTCGTTGTTTCAGTTCATCCCGGACGAGCCCCAATTTGTGGGAAACGGTTTCCAGATCATGAAACTCACAAGCATCGAATATAGGACTGAATTATTTATTTAAACAAAGAAACTTATTAGAATACAATATATAGAATTAAGGGAATGTGTTTCGCGGCTCGTCGGAACTGGGAATATTGCTTCTCTTCTTTTTATTCTCAGACAATGGCGCTGAGCTTACTCCTGCACCCCCTAGATACTCGGCCGTCTTGATCCTCATCCGGCTCCCACATATTTATATTATACTGTATTTTAGGTAGTTAGCCAATCACAGGGTAAATACATTTCATCGAAGGGAGAGTTTTGAGATGGGAAGCACTAGAAGAATATAAGAAAACTAGGGTACCCGTTCACAAAAGAGTGGTTGACGTTCAACTCAACATTACCATGTGCCATATAACTGGTACACTCAGATCCACACCTACCCCCTGACTACCTATACTTAGGCACATACCACCTCCATCTATGCGGCGGGAGAGTGCTGTGGTCCGGGAGCATAAAAAACTACAGACAATCCTCGCCTCCCTGTTCACGCAGGTATCCCAACCATCAGTAAAAGAAGGCTTCGTTCTCACCATCCACCACTGGAAACTATCAAGTTGTTGGTTGATAACGGTTTTACCATCCGAGAATGCTGGAGACGTACATGGCAGACATATGGTACGACGGAACAACTCCAGAATCTGTGTGTATCGTCCAAACCACCTGGGATTGATTTGCCTCGTAAGATCTGATCGGTGCTTAATCAAATAAGAACGAACACTGGTCGATGTGCTGATTCTCTGCACAAGTGTAATAGAGCCTCTTCCGGGTTGTGAGTGTGGCGCTGGATAACAGATGTTCGCCATATAGTTCAGGAGTGTCCTCTGAGAGCTCCTTCTGGCGATCCAACGGAGTTTCTGGTGATGATGGAGAGAACCAAAGACTACATTCGTGGCCTAGATATTAGTTTGCAATTTAGAGCTAAATGTAATTTTACTTTGTAATTAGTGATGTAGCCATACGCTAAATAAATACATAAATAAATAAATCATACTAATATATAACAAGAAGTTCCGTGAAGAACTATACAGCCTACTTTTCATGCCAATGATTATTCTACAGTATACGAACCTATCTAGAATAATGACGAAATTAAGTTGGTACACAGTATATGAACCTATCTAGAATAATGACGAAATTAAGTTGGTAATATCGAAATATCTAATTAGTTCAAAATATACCTGGTATAATGTAGCCCAATAGAGCACTACAGTTGGCAGCCCTGTTATCTGAATATATTCTTAGTTCCACCGCTTAAGGTACAGAATACAAAATTTGGTTGAAGTCCAATGACCGTTACATGCAGTTAGACACTGGATCTATCAGCACGCGTAAAAGCATGTTGCCAACAATACCATGCGTGTGCTGGTCAGAAATAATCTGAATTATTATGATATCGTGTTGTGCCAATTTTGGATGAAATCCATTTGTTATTATAGAAGTTACATGTATTTTAAAATTGGACATATCAGCAGGCATAGAATCATGTTGGCAGCATTGCCTTGTATTAATTACTCCAAATTAATCTAGAATGTCAGCTGCTATACGTGTGCAAAGTATAGAGCTGTTGGCTTGCATACTTTCTGATATATTGATATTAGGGTAAAAATAATATAGACAGCATTTATTAACAGTTGGCAGCCCTGATTGCTCTTAACAATACGTATAGTCATATCTGTTATGGTACACATAGCACATACGAAATTTGGTTGAAATCCAACTGATAGTATAGAAGTTACATGTATTTAAAAATTGGTACTATCAGCAGGCTTATAATCATGTTGGTATAACTGACGTATATAAGTTACTCCAAATTAATCTAAAATGTCAGAATATACGTGTGCATAGTTTAAAGCTGTTGGCTTGCATACTTTCTGATATATTGGTATTTGGATTTTAAAAAAATAGAGAGAGCAATTATTAACAGTTGGCAGCCCTGGTGGCTCTTAACAATACGCTCAGTCATATATGTTTATGTACAGATATTACATACAAAATTTGGTTGAAATCCAATTGATAGTGTAGAAGTTATGTGCATTTAAACATTGGACCTATCAGAAGGCTTAAAATTATTTTGGCAACACTGTCATGGTTGGCCTCCTGGAAATTAAACTGAAATAGTATTATCTACATGTGTGCCAATTTTGGAATAGCTCCCATGCATACCTTGCAAGATATCCAACATGGAGCTCAAATGTCTAGTGCGTTTTTTCAACAGTTGGTAGCACTGACATCATTTTCAAATATGGACGTGAGCTATTCCGGTGCACATCTTTACTCATACTAAATTTGGTTTTGATTGCTGCAGCCGTTTAGGAGTTGATAGGGGGGGGGGGGGGGGACACACACACAGCCAGCCAGCCAGCCAGCCAGCCAGACAGACAGACAGACAGACAGACAGACAGAAGGACAGACAGACAGACACACATTTTCCCGGATCGATCTCATAAGTCTACTTTTTCCTCATTTTTGCAAAATGTGAAAAGTAGGCTAAAATGAGATAGTGTGTGTCTGTCTGTCTGTCTGTCTGTGTGTTACTCAATAACGCAAGAACCACTGGTCCGATTTAAATGAAATATTGCATGGATATAGCTGATTCACCAGGTTTACATAAAGGATACCTTTGATTTCGAAATTTTGCACTATTAAAAAATGGCGACCATTTTAGTGACGTCACTACATCCTTTGATTTCAAAATTTCATATTTCCGTATCAAATAGAAAGAGAACGCTAGGAAATAGAAAACTTTTGATGGCACATACGAGCTTTAAAATTTAATTTCCTATCCAAAAGGTCCTTATCACTTTTCGTGTATCTCCAACGGTTAGCGAGTAAAACCCACATATGTGACGTCACTACACCCCTTGGTTTCATAATTTCATATTTCCATTTCAAATAAAAATAGAACGCTAAGAAATAGCAAACATTTGATGGCATACATGAGCTTTAACATTTAATTTTCTATCCGAAGGGTCCTTATCACTTTTCGTGTGTCTCCGACGGTTAGCGAGTAAAACCTAAATTTGTGCAATAAAACACGGTCAACACCGAGCGGTGCGGTATATCTCTCTATATATAGAAATTAAAGTTTGTCTGGTTTTTTTTTCTGAAATACTACGGAAATTTGAGTTGCTTACGCGTTTCAAACTGTTGTATGATGGATGCGCGGGAAAATAATATTTGTCTGTCTGTTTGTTTGTTTGTCTGTCTGTCTGTCTGTGGACAACTTTGTTTCCTAATAACTCGAGAACGGCTGGGTGTATCAACGTAAAATTTGGTACAGTTATCCATCAGAGGCACGACACTAATTATTGATGTAACTCTTCTCCGTATCTCTAATAATAGGAGGCCTACCCCCTTAAAATACATGCTGAAATAGGCGTAGAAGGACGAGACAAAGCTCATTTTCAGCCCCTCAATGTGAGAGACTAAACTCGGGGGCCCTCCCCGGAAACCACATTTTAAGGCCCTAAAACCTACCGTTTTTTAGATATTCCAAGAAAACTAATTTCATTTCATAATTTAATGAACGAATAAAAGCCGGTAACCATGGCAACAGATTCTCAGAGGTCCATCTATTGCTGTAAGACGCAATGCAATTCCATTAATTACATTATTGTGAAAGTTTGCAAAGCCTAGAAGGTTATCACGGAACCAAATTAAGCCGTAAAATTCGCGGCTTCGGTGGCGTAGTTGGTAGCATGCTGAGCTTCTATGCCCAAGATAGCGGGTTCAAACCCGGCCGAAGCCGTCGGATTTTTTAAGAGCGTTAAAAATCCCTCAGTATGCCTTCCTTCGGAGGGGAAGTAAAGCCGGCGGTCCCATGCCATAGATTTATGGCATGTTAAAGATCTTTCCACTAATTACACCTGTGTGAAACTAAATTGGATAGGTTAAGAATGTAAACAACGCTCTTAGGTTGCTACGTTCGTTGCCAAGAGCCGACTGCGGTGGCGTCTAGTAGCTAGTTCTGAACTAGGCCTAGTAGTCGTTGACGGTGGCGTTTGGCGGCAAAAGTAGGAACTATTTGAAAATTCAAAGTTGCAGTCTCTACTTGAATTAAAAAAACAGATACACACACTAATACAGTCATCACAATTAACACCGGTTATCAGACAGATTCTACACACACCCAAAGTACACGGGGCTACATGACCGCGTTGTCGCAGCCCCTAAACTAAGGAACCAACCAACCAACCGTAAAATTCATCAATACGTATAATGCGCTTAAGGTGGTCAAGAGGTCTAGGATTATTTCCACGCGATTTACACCTGCGGGTGTGGTACGGGAGATCTATTATATTCATATATTCTATTATATTATATTATTATTATTATTATTATTAGTATTATATTATGGCGTACAATGACGAGACAAAGCCCCTCGGTGCCAGAAACAAAACTCGGGGACCCTAAAGGGTCCTCGAAAACTACATTATAAGGCTCTAAAACCAACAGTTTCTGTAATATTCCCAGAAAACTAATTTAATTTTATTTAACAAACTAATGAAGGAATGCAAGTCGGTAACCATGACAACATTATCTCAAGGGTTGACATCCAACTTTCCATCTATTTCTGTAAGAACCAACGCCACTCTATTTATTACATTTCTGTGAAAGTTTGCAAATGACTATAAGGTTATCACGGAACCAACTTAGACTGTATAATTCATCAATGCAATTAAGGGGGTCAAGGGGTAACCTAGAATTTTTTCACCCAATTTTCACGTGCGACATATAGTACAGAAGGTCTATTATATCTCCAAACAGAAACATTATCTTCAAAAATTCCTTAATTGAATCAGCATTATTTGCGGCTTTTAGGAATTTGGGCCATTTGAGGCTAAAGAAGCTGAATTTTCATGCACCACAAGCCTTAATAACATCCTTGTCTTCAGAGATGGAATTCAAGCATGTGTGCCCTTGGCAGGTCATGCAGATGGTGGTGCATTTTACTCCAGCTTTCCTACAGGAACAAGTTGCTTTGCACCCTTTTTACATGTGCACGATATGGAGTTGAGAGAAGTTCTTGTGGAGCTGGTGGATCAGTCGTTGTGATGGGAGTTAAGCCATTGGTGGTTATTTTCCATCCCCATCTCTCTGGATCTAGTACATTACTCCTCCATACCTGCACCTGTAAATAAGCTCTGAAGGAGTGTTGGCGAGCAGCCGCTTCTGTAGGAGCAAGGATGCCAGGTTTAAATTCTGTTTTGAAAGCGACCTTTGGAAGAGGTCAAACCTCACTTGATTGAGGGACTTACTGCTGCCACCCGTGTACAGGTTTTTTATGATGTGAACATCTGCATTTGCAACTTGGTCAGGGGTTGAGATCGGGTCAAGAAAAATAGAGGCCTGATGAAAGAGGTTTTGGTCTGCCATGAATTTCTTGATACATTTTATTTTCCCCTGGTGGAAAAATGAGGATGTGGTGTCGCCCCCCGTGAAGGCATGGAGAAACAGGGTATGCTTCCTCATGTCTTCAGGCAGCTGGCAATTGCTCGGAATGTAAACGACAGTTTCCTGGTTCTGTTTCCCGGGTTTGATGAGGAACACGTTGGAGATGAGCTCTTCAAAGACAGCAACATGAAAAGTGAGCATGACCATTAGATCGGTGTCCTCTCCCACTATGAAAACATTGCCTCCTTCCATAGACCTCTCCATGGCTGTGCTCACAATCAGAGAATCTGCATCTTCAACGGCTTGTTTCACGTGAATGCCCTCGTCCATCAGTTTGCTTGTCAGCATCGATATGAGACGTTTCTTGTTGTGATCATTCAACAAGAAACGATCTTTGGACATTGTGGCCTTGGTATTTTCCTGGAATATAACAGACGAAGATGACATAACCCGGGCTCTTCGCGCTCTTTCAGCTGACTTTATACTCTTCTCGGCCACATCCTCTGGGTACCCATCGAAAAGTATGGTGATACTGTCAGACTTCTAGTTGGATTTCACGTAATTTACGTACTTCTGAATGATAATGGAAAACTGTTCTCACACAACTCTGTGCAGGAAGAAACCACCATCCACTACGTATTCTGCATTCACAGTGAGATCTACTTTGACTGGAGTGAATAGCTTGTACAGTTCTGAATTCCTACTCTTTCGCATCATGCCCTCATCATCAAACAGTGAGAGTGGGTGCGGGGCCAATTCCAATTCAAAGTACGATTCAAGCTGAAGCTTGGATTTAATGTGAAATGGAATGCGGTGGAAAATCATGTCCGGACTGATGTGGACTGATTCTCCGTTGATCTTTGCTGTAGCCTTCACGGCTCGTAGAGACACCACTCGGTTTTCCTGCTAAGTTTAAGTTCTTTGAAGTTTTTCCCTTCAATTGTTTTCATACTGGCTGTGCCCTTTTCTATAGTTGTTTCACCTGCGAACACTGATTGCACTGGTATAAATTGAAGGAGGGAGAGGTTAAGTGGGGGAACCGGGCCAACCGGGATTTGCTCCTTTGCCACTTCGAAAACTCCACGATTGGAAAAGAAAATTACATGAGACATGAGAGATGGTATAAATGGCCCAAATCAAAAAAACGATTGCGGCTAAACAGCTGGGCAGATTTGGACAAACAAAAAAATATTCGACGCAGAATTTAATTCTCTAAAAATGATTTAAATACACTTTTCTATAGGATGCGTTGTTTAGGAGTTTTAAGCGAAAAACTAAACAAAGAATCAACTTTTTAACCAATTTGGTAAATGAAATGAAAATCCACAGCCTGCTTCCAGTCTCCGACCGGGTCAGGAATGGAATGAATGAAGCCCCCAACTAGCGGCGAGGATATGAACTGTGCCGGCTGCCGAGGCCTGACGCACTCCTCTGGGGCAATGATTAAATGAATGACAGGTGAAATGAAATGATAGTGGAGAGTGTTGCTGGAATGAAATTTTGACAGGGAAAACCGGAGTTCCCGGAGAAAAACCTGTCTGCCTCCGTTTTGTCCAGCACAGATCTCACATGGAGTGACCGGGATTTGAACCACGGACCCAGCGGTGAGAGGCCGGCGTGCTGCCGCCTAAGCCACGGAGGCAAATTGGCCCAAATTCAGAAATCGATTGCGGCTAAACGACTAGGCTGATTTAGACGGAATGGAAACCATTCAACGCAGAATTAAATATTCTTTAAAGCCGTTACGAGGAAACGTTTCTGTAGAATGCGTCGCTTAGAAGTTATAAGCAAAAAATTGAAAACAGTGTGAAAATTTCGCGGGTTTTTGACTCCCAAAAATTAAGAAGAAGTCAGAATCCGTCGCAAACTCACAGGACTCTTATTTGGGACCAACAAAGGGTATTAAAACACATTCCAGCTTTGGACGATTTTTCGGGAAGCATATGTCTGATTTGCCTGGGCTATTTAAGATAAAGAATAGGATGAAACTACGGGCTGATGGGTGAAGGGGAAACATTAAATCATCGTTCGCTCTTATCTTTACAGTGATCGGTGTTTTAAATGTTGCAGATGTTCTTTGCTCGGTTTTACACATTCATTCAAGCCATCAGAAAGGAACTAGAGAAGGTACGAAACTTGAAACGACATATTTGTGGTAAGCCGGTTTTTGTTACCACAGGAATGGAGAGTATCTTCAACTGGCTCTTAAAATTGTAGCCTTTTCAAGTTGCCACGGCGTTCAGAGTGTAGACAGTTCTTTTAAGTGTAGGCGTTGCTTCCATCAAGTTTGAAGCCTTAATTTTCTCTCACGAGATACAACAAACACCGTTTCATAACTTACTTTCCTTGGGCCTGCTTCTCGCCAGCCAGTGGCAGACGCGTTAGATGGGCGTCGTCTACTTCATGGAGTTCCCATGACTTGAATGAACTCTGCCCAATGCAGGTGACTCCGGTAACCCTGAGTACAGCTTAGTTGAAGTGTTCTGCATCACTAATATATAAATAGACCAACAACCATAGCAAAGTGCACTGGAACTTAGTGAAGTTCTTTGGTCTTATGAGAACTCCGCCCAATACAGATGACTCGAGTAAACCCGAGAACAGCTCACCTCACGTATTCTGCCTCATTCATAATATTTATATAAACTGTGCTCACCGCACTGAAATGACTGTCAGAACATCTAGGTATCCTAGAATTGCGAGCCCGGCCTGTTTGAGTCGTTCCACCGCTGACAATAATAGTTTTCAATTTAATATCATAATATGACGCCACAATAACACAGGTCGTGAGAAAGGTTTCCAATTCAATAATCATGCTTGACTGTGAACCACGATGTATGAAGTTCTTAAATGAAACAATTATTATTATTAGACTATTATTATTAACATTATTCGTTTATTTCCTCAACTTATAGTTGGTAACACAGTTCACTTCAGTACATCAAGTACAAGAAATCAACCATATTCACAATTTACATACCTTACATACAATGTGTTTTAATACCCTTTGTTGGTCCCAAATAAGAGTCCTGTGAGTTTGCGACGGATTCTGACTTCTTCTTAATTTTTGGGAGTCAAAAACCCGCGAAATTGTCGCACTGTTTTCAGTTTTTTGCTTATAACTTCTAAGCGACGCATTCTACAGAAACGTTTCCTCGTAACGGCTTTAAAGAATATTTAACTCTGCGTTGAATGGTTTCCATTCCGTCTAAATCAGCCTAGTTTTATTATTAGACTATTATTATTAACATTATTCGTTTATTTCCTCAACTTATAGTTGGTAACACAGTTTACTTCAGTACATCAAGTACAAGAAATCAACCATATTCACAATTTACATACCTTACATACAATACATTTGCAAACCATACGGTACTTCAAGAATTATCTATACTAATATAATAAAGCTGAAGAGTTTGAGTGTTTGTTTGTGTGTTTATGTGTTTAAACGCGATAATCTCTGGAACTACCAGTCGGATTCGAATACTTCTTTTTGTATATGATAGCCTGATTCAAGAGGAACAGTTTAGGCTATGTAGCATTAGGCTACTCCTCTCAGGCAACCTTAAAGATTGCTTTATGTTCAGTAAGTCGGAAGAACAAGCGCTCCAGAACGGCTTCAATAATACCGAAGTCTATTGTTGCCATGTAATGCCGGCTGCATTACGTCGCCCCTACTAATGTTCTGGTGCAGAATTGCGAGCTGTATATAAATTGCAGTCACGGGGAGTAATTAGTGAAAAAAGATTTCTTAGGCCCCTTAAAACAGTTATCATCATGACAATAGTATGCTTCTGTATAAGGGCGATGGAGTTGGTGCAGTATACTGAGGTTATCAGCTGCAATAAGCGTTGGTGCTTTCAAATTTACTTTCATTTATTCCGATCCTTATCCTTGAACGCTCCAGTTCTGTAAAACAAATAAATCCACCGGGCGAAGCCGTGCACTACTGCTAGTAAAGTGATAAAATTATTCTCATTGACGTATTCTTCCGCGTTTGCTTTTTCCAATAGTTTTTCAAGCACTTCCTATTGAGACAAGTCTTCATAATTGCAGCGTTTTGTGCAATAGTGTGTTTTTATATGGGAAGATTTAATAAAGCTATGTTTTCTAGAAATAATTTAGATGTCAGGCCAGTGAGATAAAGGAGGAAGGGGAGATTGTCACATTCTTTGCCTCCAGATTCTCATGATAATTCTAATTACTAACTGACGAAACAACGATTGAAATTGGTCAAGGAACAGGATGGATGCCTCTATTAAAAAGTTTGTGATATACCCTTTAACTTAATTAGAATGCAATATCATTTACCATATTGGCAATGTGTTGGTAAGTTATTATTGATGTGTCTAGTTCACAAAATCTGTTTAAAAAATACCAATCAATACTGATCGAAACATATCTATTCAATTATAACATTGCGATAGTATATGTTTCGGCTTGAGAATGAAGAAACCTTATTCGCCACATAGCATTGGCAAAATGTTTTTGAGATTTTTGATGACTGAAACATCAGATTTTTAGCCTACTTTCGATTTTTGCAAAAAAATGAAAGTAGACTTATGAGATCAACACAGGGCGAAAAATTGTGTGTCTGTCTGTGTCTGTGTGTGTGTGTGTGATTGTGTGTACTCTGAATGTCTGTCCCCCCCTATAAATTCGAACACGGTGAACCCGAACTGAACGAAATTTGGTACAAAGGTAGCACGAGCAAAGGACACCACAGTGACATGTTTTATATCGCCGCCATCTTGACGGAAACGTAATGGCGGCCACCCAAATGTTCAAAGCTTAAATCAAATTACGACTAACCTAATCATCCGATATCTACCAAATTTTTCAACAACATACCTTTATGGGGGGAGCATCCTTTGATCAAACTAATAGGTCATCAGCCTAATAGTTTGCGGATGGCGGCCATCTTTGTGTCAAAATCGATTCCCCCTATTAATTTGAACACGGTGAAACCGAATGGAACGAAATTTGGTACAGAGGTAGTACTAGAAAAGGGCACCTCAGTGTCATGTATTATATAGCCCCCATCTTGACGGAAACGTAATGGTGGCCACACAAATGTTCAAAGCTTAAATCAAATTACGACTAACCTAATCATCCGATCTCTACCACATTTTGCAACAAATTACCTTTATGGGGGAGCATGCTTTGACCAAACTAGTAGGTCATCTGCCTAGTAGTTTGCGGATGGCGGCCATCTTTGTGTGAAAATGGATTCCCCCTATTAATTCGAACAAGGTAAAACCGAATGGAACGAAATTTGGTACAGAGGTAGCACTAGCAAAGGGCACCTCAGTGTCATGTTTTATATCGCCGCCATCTTGACGGAAACGTAATGGCGGCCACACAAATGTTCAAAGCTTAAATCAAATTACGACTAACATAATCATCCGATCTCTACCACATTTTGCAACAAATTACCTTTATGGGGGAGCATGCTTTGACCAAACTAGTAGGTCATCTGCCTAGTAGTTTGCAGATGGCGGCCATCTTTGTGTGAAAATCGATTCCCCCTATTAATTCGAACACGGTGAAACCGAAGGAACGAAAATTGGTACAGAGGGAGCACTAGCAAAGAACATCTCAGTTTCATGTTTTATATCGCCGCCATCTTGATGGAAACGTAATCGTGGCCACCCAAATGTTAAAAGCTTAAATCTAATTACGACCAACCTAATAATCTAGTCTCTACCAAATTTTGCAACAACATACCTTTATATAGGAAGCATATTATGACCAAACTGCAAGATCATCAGGCCAATAGTTTGCAGATGGTGGCCATGTATGTGTGCAAATCGATTCCCCTATCAATTCAAACACGGTGAAACCGAATTGAACGAAATTTGGTACAGAGGTAGCACTAGCAAAGGGCACCTCAGTGTAATGTTTTATATCGCCGCCATCTTGACGGAAACGGAATGACGGCCACCCAAATGTTAAAAGCTTAAGTAAAATTACGACCATCCTAATCATTTGATCTCTACCAGATTTTGCAACAACATGCCTTTTTGTTGAAAGCATCTTATGACTACATGGGCATCAGCCCAATAGTTTGCAAATAGCGGCCATGTATATGTGCAAATCCATTCCCCATATCAATTCAAACACGGTGAAACCGAATTGAATGAAATTTTTTACAGAGGTAGCATTAGCAAAGGGCACCTCATATTCATGATTAATATCCCTATAGCACGTTGTATTTCAACAAGCTACTACAACCAACATACAATTATACTCCTTGAAAAGGACAAAGAGTTATAACAATACCCATGCATTTAGGAGAAAGTAGGCTATATGTTCTTTACTGAACATCTTGTTAAATTTTAGAACTTCATTTTAATGAGCTATTCATAAATATAGTCAAATATATATCTTTTTATTTATTTATTTATTTATTTATTTTTTTATTTATTTATTTATTTATTTAGTGTATGGCTTTTAGTGCCGGGAGTGTCCGAGGACATGTTCGGCTCGCCAGAGGCTGTAGCTGCTTCAAGCGGACACTCATGGGGTGAGCTACGTGTTCCGTTCAATATCGAGTAGTTCCAAATTTCGTTATCAGATGTCACTGATACCTAGTGGTGAACGTTGGAACTTTGATAGAGCGTTTCAACGAAATCTAACCTCGAAATTTAGCTTCACACAAGGTTAGTTAGTGGAAGTATCTTTTACATGCCAGACATCTATGACATGGGACCGCCGGCTTTACTTCCCCTCCGAATTAAGACATATTGAAGGATGTTAGTGCTCTTAAAAATCCGACGACTTCGGTCGGGTTTGAACCCGTAATCTTGGGCACTGCAGTTCGGCATGCTACCAATTACGCCACCGAAGTCGCTATATATATTCTAAATTTATTTATTCTTTGTAAGGATATTTATTTAGTCTAATAATTATTTCTAAGATTTTATCATAGCTAAATATTGTTCTTTGTCAAGAGCAATTTATAAATTTGACATAACGATATCTTAATTAATATTCTTAATTGAACTTTTAGCTGAAGAAGGCTTCATTGTCAAGCTGAAACATGTGCTATCTCTATGTTATAATTGAATCAGTTGTAGCTGAAAAGCGTGAAGTCAGTTTTCTCTACTTTTCAGGAGAGACAAATCGTCATTGACCAAACAGAACTTAACAAACATACGGTACTTCATTGTGAAGCAACTATTCAAGATATATTTGTGTTATTGCAATATGAATTTTAATTTAATTAACAATATTTCAAATCAATTTTGGAAACGTTACTTAATGCCTTTCAGCTCCGTGGTCAGTTTAGTACGGCATAAAGCCGTACAGAATGAATATTTAAAAAGAAATGCATTTTTACCATAAAATCCACCCAAATTCCTGTACAAATCTAATTTTCAATGTAATGTAACACGTGGGAATCTTACAGTGCGACCAACATTACGTACGGAATACGGCGTTTCAAGGCAGCAAGTCATTTACCTTTCTCCACCGATCGCACTACATGTAGCAGTGGTTTCTGGCTTAAAGAGAAGGCTGACTTAATTCTCTTTTCTGCCGTTCGAATGCCCTTGGGTCTTAATACTAAATGTTTTAAAAATGGCCAATTTTGACTTAATGCTTTTCAGATCCGGCCAATTCAATTGAATTTCCATACGGCAGTATTGATTGGCTTTCTTTAAGCAGATACTGTGAACTGTAACTTAAGTTGATTTATAATTCCGTTTTACATTCATACATTTTACAAGTATCATTTGATGGAAACGAATAATTACAATATAATTTTGATTGGGGATAGAATTTGCCTACGTTTCCACTAGTGTGGTGACTTGACTGTGCTCTTGCGTGTGTAATTGATAGAAGAGATCATTATCGCAAAGCTTAATTGCCAGCCAATAATACGTTTCTTTCACGTTGATGGTAAAATAAATTTGTGATTAGAAGCATGTGACTGCTAATAGTTAGCGTTATCTTACATATATTATGGCATACTGGAGAATCATAGATGGAACTCGTTTTTCAGGTTTTAATCGTAGATGTAAAACGGTACTTACCACCAACTATCTTAAGGATATGGAACGATTATTATGTAGCGATATAGTTGAGATACTTTTACATGGTCCACCTCGTTGCATATTGACTAGCTTTCTTGGCTGTCACCGCGGAAATCTGGTCTGAGGGTACACTTAACCTCGTGAGTCAGAAATGAGAAGAGGTAGGTTTTGTTTCCTACATTAGCCATACTGGAAGTGGTTTTCCACTTCTTCTACAGGCAAATGCCGGGCTGGTTCCCAAATTAAAGCCACGGCCGCTTCCTACCCAAATCTTACCTCAGTTACTAGTACACACATGACAGTGACACAGGTTATCATTCAACTTCTACATACACATAAGTACACGGGTCTACATGACCACGATGTCGGAAAGCCCCTTAATAATCAGCAATAGAAACAACTTTTCCACGTAGATCACCTTATGGTGTAGGTTAGTGGCTAGCGTACTTGATTGTCACCACAGAGGTTCGAGTTTGACACCCGGCTCTGTCAAGAAATTTAATTCTGGTCTAAAGGCCAGAAAGGGTTCTACTCACCCTTGCGAAGCAGAGCTGAGAAAAGGTGGGTTCGATTCCCATCTAAGCCATCCTAGAGATTGCTTCCCGTAGTTTTCCTCTATACTCCAGGCAAATGCCGGGATGATTCCTAATTTAAAGCCACGGCTGCCTCCTTCCCTATCTTAGCCCTAAAATACAAGTGCATTAATACAACCATCAGAATGATACAGGTTATCAGTTAAGTTCCACATGACCAGGATGTCACAAAGCTCCTAAATGAATCAACTACAACTCAACTACTACAACAACTGACGTACTAGAAGAAGAAATTGACAAAAACAACTTAGAGTGACGGAATGCACTCAGCCCTCTGAGAATGAGGACTGACGAACTTGGAAGGAGGTAGAGCCATGAAAGGCAGGTAAGAGAGACAAAGAGAAGAGAGTCCACTCCAAAGTCACTGGATAAAGGGAAAAATCCGAATCAAGCTCAGGAATCCCTCGGGGTCGCTGACTCCCGAACTTACCAGCCGTGAACCCTTGAGGGTGTATGTGCTATTCAATGAGCACAATGCGTGGTGGGTCTACACACACCCTTCCACTTTTAGGGTCTGACAGAAGGTAGACAGACCATGAAAAGAAAAGAAGAGGGGTGAGTCCTCGAAGAATGAGAGTTATCAGAAAGGAAAAAAAGACGAGGGCCAATTAGAGAGGGAAAATGGGAGATACTCTAGGTCTCGGATACACGAATACCGTCGGCGTTGGAAGAGAACAAGTGTTGATCGAGGGAGGTCAACGCGAAAGATGCAAGAGAGAAGCCCGGCATAAGTGAGTGAAAGCAATGCCGGACTCAGTGTGGTACCCGTGGTCGCCGACCCTTGCCCAACTAGTTGTGAGTCCCCGGACAGTGCCTGCTTTGTCAATAGTTGAATGTTAATAATAGTAATATTAATAATAACTTTAACTGACTAAAAGAACCAACACACGTAGGCCTACTTGATTGACATCATTGCGCTGTCCCGAACGACCATAATATCAATCATAAATACACGGAGAAGATTTAGAAATATGCTCCGCTAACTATGGAGGTACCGAGAATCTGGAGACAAAACAATGTGACAATCCTCCCTTCTCCCACTGGCCTGACACCTAAATCGTTTTCAGTAAACCTAGCCATATAAATCTTCGCACATACACCCAAACTATTGCACAAAAAGCTGCAATACTGAAGACCTCAGCAACGTTAGAGGATTTTTGAATAGGCCTACATACTAGGATTTTCTAGGACTCTCTGATGAAAAGGAGACGCAGAATATGGCATTCCTGAAAAAATTACTCTGAAACTTTCATGGTATATTGTTTGAAAATATATGTCACAGGCTCTTCAAGGTGTGACTAGACTCAGTTTTTTGTACTTGATGTACCGATTTGAGTCATGTTAGCAACTATAAGTTGAGGAAATGAATTATCTTATTATATAATACGCTAAGGTGTATGCTTCACAAAACTCAAGCTCCTAAACCAGAGGGAGTTGGAAGGTGTGGTTTGTACCAAAATCTTCCAAATCGTCTCAATAGTACAGGAAAATCTTGCCTTTCTTGAAAAGTCAACGGAAATATATTTACCCTGACCGGCAAAAAAAGTGGAACACTTTAATCTTTTATGTAATTTCTTAATTTATTCCACTAAAATGTATCGGTTTTCCAATATTTGCATTATTCATGTAAATTTTAGATGGTTGGCAACAGAGAATACCGAAACATGTTTTACAACACGCTTTAACTCACAAATTTCGTTACATTTTGCAAATCTTACAATTTTCTATTTTTTAGGAATGCTCTTTTGGGCTGGTGTTTATCAAACGAATTGCCAAACAAAACAGTATTAATGTTTGCACTGCACTGCACGAGAACACTGGTCACTAAAAATGAGTGTTTTCACCATTAGCGTCTATGACAGCTTGTAAACGCTCAGGCATACTGATCACAACTCGTCGAATGGCATCTGCCGGGATGCGATCCCATTCCTCCAGCAGCGATGTTCTCAGTTGTGCCAAGGTGGTGTGGTCACGCTGTCTTACGTTCCTTCCAAGCATATCCCATACATGTTCGATGGGGTTCAAGTCAGGACTACGAGCTGGCCATTGCAGGGTTTGAATCTCCACTTCCTGCAGATATTGTACAACACAGCGAGCAGTATGAGGGCGGGCATTATCGTGCATCAGCATGAAATTCTGACCAATGAAAGGCGCAAAGGGCATCCATCACATGGTTCATCAGGATCTCTTCGATGTTCCTTTGGGAATTGAGCGTCCCGTACCAACTCAGTGCGGGCCATAACGTTGATGCCACCCCACACCATAACCGAGCCACCTCCAAATGGAGTCCTGGAGGAGAAAGCAACAGGGCTGTACCTCTCCCCGCGCCTTCTCCACACTCTTTCTCTTCCATCAGGAGATCTAAGATTAAAGCGACTCTCGTCAGTGAAGAGAACAGAGGCCCACTGCTCGTGGGTCCATCCCAGATGCTGCCTTGCGAAGCGAAGACGCGCCTCTCTGTGATGCCGTTCGAGTGCGGGTCCACGTGCAGGTCTCCTGGACGAAAGATGAGCTTCTTCAAACCTTCTTCTTACTGTTCGCTCACTCACTCTCACATTTCTGACATTTTCCAGTTGATTTCGTGCCTGAACTGCTGAGGTATACCGATCACGCAGAACTTGCAGGGTGAGAAATCTGTCATCCCTGGCACGTGTGCTTCTTCTACGGCCTGACCCTCGTCTCCTCTATCGTATGTTTGGAGCTCTCTATAACATTGCATTGCACGATGTATGCTACCGAGAGATGATCCAATGACCTCAGCAACATAACGGAAGCTGCGGCCATCCTCCACCAATGCAACTGCCTGTGCAGCTTCTTCACGGATAAGAGCCATGTTTTAGTGTGAACTGCAAATGGATAACTTGCTAAAATGTGTGACAATGGTTCACACGTGTTCAACAAGTGCCAGTTGTTATCCCTAGAACAACATTAAGCGAGCTGCAACACTCATAAACCTTAAACGCTTACAGTCCGCTTTCCGCCATAAAACCATTAAGATAGGCTCATCGAAGATTGGGGGTAATTGGTGGTAATAAACCACCCTAAGAAATGTCATATTATCAATTTCTATTTACGGATGTTTCAGATGTTTGTTCTAATGCGTGAAAAGCTTTTAAAATGTGATTAAATCTTTTTCAAGGCTAGTTTAATACTATTTATATTACATTTTTTAACTGTTCCCCTTTTTTTTGCCGGTCAGTGTATTTGTTTATAAAGTGCTTTTAAACAAATAAACAAGACGATATCCCCTGGCAGAACAGTATCACGCACAGCCTTCATAGCACTAGTGCTGGGCGGGTAGTTTGAACACATGGGGTGGACACAACCTATTATGCGAGAGTTCTCGTGCGGGTACACTTGTAACAATAATTTGTGTATGGCCTCAGGAGGGGCCGGTTACTAATATCCAGTCGCCTAGGTAAGGGAAACTCCACGTCCCAGCGTGAAATCGAACTCGGAACCCTTGGGATTAGTATCTAGTTTTCTACTGTTAGCTGCAATGATGGGTGTAGCTCTTAAACTTCTGATTGAAATTTATGACAATATTCGAGGAAATACCCCAACTCTTTTTGACGTTTCATCCGGAGCAAAATTGAAGAGCAATAATTTAGGATTTGAAGTAGTTATCTGAGATTGTAAAATCATTTGTTGAATTTTAGAAAGGTGAAAGGTGGAATAAGACGTTAAATCTCATCACATCCGTTCCCCTCGGTACGGTGGATGGACATTAGGTGCTGATGTAGTTTAATTCAAGTGTTCAACAGTAAATTATAGCTGCTGTAAGTAGCACTTGATACATTGCAGAGTTTTGACGAGATGATTATCATGAAGATCTCACGAGAGAAAGTTGGGAGAGGTGAGTTTCAACACCGCTCATAGGTGGTACTCCCTGAGAGTATAAATACCACATGCATTATAAATGACATATGAAATTTCACATTCTTTACCGAACCTGCTTACTTAAAGGTTAACGGATATGATCAATGTGAAGGAATGAGAGTCCTTTGCATGTGTACAAGTGAGTCGATTTAAAAAAAACTTCAATTCTTCTTCTTGTCTTCTTATTCTGCGCGAGTGGGTCTCCTAGGACCACGTGGAATCAACACTTATTGGCCTTGATGTGTGCCCCAATAACTCTTCATGCGCAACGATTGAGCGAGTCATCGTTGCTGCGACCAGACGTGCCTGGTAGGTCATCTCTCTTCTCCCTCAAAACCCCGCGTATGAATAATTTTCCTAATTTCCTCTCGATCCTTGAGATTGGTAAAACCTAATTCAGCTAAGTCCTTTTCCGCCTGTTTGTACCAATTGGACCTGTTGCCTTTTTCTGAAAAAACGTATATATTGTATGTGTTAACCTACTTGGGTCCATTCTGTCCAAATGTCCCATGAATTGGATCCTTCGCATACGGATTGTGTCTGTGATTTTAGAAATTTTCAAATAGACGTCAGCATTAGGTTTTCAAGGTGATTTCTATCTTTGATTCTTGCTCCCAAATTTTTTCGCGTGATTTTGCGTTCCTTAATCTCTAATTGATTTCTCTGTGTTTTATGTTGTAGTTTAAGGGTCTCTGCTACATAAAGGGCTGCAGGTAAGACTACTGTTTTATAATGTTGGATTTTACAATTCCAAGACAGGCATTTTTTTGTTATAAACTTGCTTTGTCAGATGGAAAGCAGATTTTCTGTAGTCTTGCTTCTATAGATTTTCTTTCGTTGCCAGTTTAATTGATCCATTCACCTAAATACTTGACGCCTTTCACTCGGGAGATCTTACAATTATTGAAATATAAATTAAAAACCTCATGTCATCTTGCAATATTTGCTTTTACGGCTAAGTAATTAAACAAATGCCAAAGCCAACTCCGTACAGGCCATGGAGGCCCTGGCAGTAGTGGAAGGTAGAGGCTTCCACTTTTTGTGACATCGGCGCTAGATGGGATGGAGTTGTCAGCTCCACGCCCGGCCGTCTTTGCTCCCAGAAATAACCTTGGTACTCATTTCTGTTGTAGGCTGAGTGAACCCCAGAGCTATTTGCGTTTCAGTTAGAAGCTCAGCGCCTCTACCGACTGCTCGACGCAGCCCCCTAAGTAATTAGACCCCACCAAATATTCTAGGTAACCACCGTATCTATTGCGGGGTTTCTCCTAAGTGTACCACGTTGAGGAACGATTTGGAACCTCACTACCTTGGCGGCGGAAGCTCCCTACCACTCCACGGGATACATTTCGAACTCTACCACCGCTGCCTAAGCGGCGCCGCATGTGTAGCGGGATAGCTCAACCGCGCCTTGAGCAGTCGGGCAGTTCTGCGGCGCCGCACGCGCCTTATCAGCAGTGGCGTAACTACAGGGGGTGATCAGAGGGATCAATCCCCCCCAGAGTCAAATATTAAATAATGAAAATATAACATTTGATGAAGTTTTTAATTTTGAATAATACCAACCTTCTGATTGATGACAAATGATTGGTTTGTATTTGAAAGCATTTCTTTTCACTCGTGTAACATATTAGTGTTATCCTAACTTTCCTACCACTTATTGAATGAGCAAAATAGTTAGCAAAGGAAGGAAGAAGATTGTAGTTTACGTGACCGTGAATCTTGTGATTATGAACCACGGGACCTCCTTTTTACGTGGAATCCGAACCACAGGACATGGTATTTCACTTCGAAAATATCACATGTATTGACGTTATAAATGGAGTCAAAACCTCAACAACGAAACTCAATGTGGACAGCCTACTGAACCTCTACCGTGCTGTCCAGACAGCGAGAACGAAAACACCACATCTGCCAGTGACGCACTGCCATGGCGGTGTAGTTCCAAGTCGTAACTTTAGATGCATCATTAGGCTGCCTGTGACCCACTGGGATAGTGAAAATTGCTTTACATGCCATATACAGGTCCGACGATTCTTTTTGGCCGGTGCTTGCTTGTTGCGTAGAGCTCTTCGGCCAGCCAGGAAGCCTTTTTATAGTGAGCATGCGCAGTAACAACTGCATGCACGCTCAGAAGGAAGGAAGGAAGGAAGGAAGGAAATAGGTTGAACGGTTAGCACACTGAATGCACGGATTTCACGGCCACGAGCCAAAATCAAACGTCATACTTATACTGGGTGAATCAGCTGCCCCTAATAATATGGTTTTATGCAGCCCAACTAACTCGTTTTGTCAAGAAGGTTGATATTTCTCTGCTTGTATCCCGTATGGTAGAGTACTAATGCAGTGCAAGCATATCCCGCAAACGATACTGAACACTATTATGTTTCCATCGATCATATTATTCGAACGGTCTGTAGTAATAAAAAACCACTTCCAGGATGGCTGATGTAGGAATCGAACCCACATATACTCATTTTTGCCTCACGAGGCTGAATGCACCCCATTCCAGCTCTCAGACCAGAATTAAATTTCTTGGCAGAGCCGGGAATCAAACCCGGGACTCCGAGGTGACAGCCAAGAATGCTAGCTACTAATCAATGAGGCGGACATTTGGTACAATGCACATCGTACTTATTTCCTGAGGGAAGTGAGAGCTCTCTCAAGATTATTTCTTCCCTACACTACTAAAGACATTACAACTACACAGGGGTAAATGAATACGATGCCGGCCCCGTGGTGTTGGGGTAGCACACCTGCCTCTCACCCAGAGGCCCCGGGTTTGATTCTCGACTCCGTCAGGGATTTTAGAAACTGAGGTGAGGGCTGGAACGGGGTGCACTCAGCCTCGTGAGGACAATTGAGTAGCTGTCTGACAGTGAGGCAGCGCCCCGCTCACAAAAACCAAGATTAACGGCCGAGGGGACCCAATGCGATGACCACGTGTCACCCCAATATCTGCAGGCCAAATGGCTGGGCAGCGGGCGCTTGGTAGGCCTAGGCCCTTCATGGGCTGTAGTGCCCAAGCCCCTCCTATTGTACAATAACAAGAACCTGCTGAGTGAAACAACAGGACACGGACACAGTCCATCCAACGCAGTTCATATTTAACAGGTCCCCCCCCCCCCCCCGAAAGGAAAGTCAAAATAAATAAAAACTCAGACTGAACAAGAAAATTCTCTCTTATTCATATCTTCTACCTTCAGCTCACATCAAAGTCGAAATCAAAATGTTGGATCTGCAAACCGCACGGTCACATAATTGAGCAATATTTACGGTAAACAAAATATACCGAGCTGTAAAGTAAACAAACATTGAGTTGGAGCATCAATAAATATTTTCAGTCTCCTTTGCGGAAGTAGTGCATCAAACTTTTGCGCGGCGATACGGTTTTGTTGAGAAGGATTTCGCATATTATAAATGCAGATCTGATCAGGTTCTGAAAAATGACAAAGCCAGAATCTTATGGTATTCACTATAATAACTGATCGTTTTGTAGAAGCCAACAGACCAGACCTTGTGGCATTAGATAAGCAAGCACACAAGGCTACCTGGATGTTGCTGTTCCACTCGATGAAAACGCACAGAAAACGGTGGCTGAGAAAAGGCTCAAATACCAGCCACTTGCAGCTGAGCTCAGACACATAGACGGTTTAAAGGAATTTTTCGTCATCCCAGTTGTCGTGTCTGTGAATGGTTTAGTAACAAATGACTGGGACAATGCAAAGGAGAACCTTGGCTTGAAGAGAAACCATATGCAGTTAGTGCACAAATCTGTCCTCCTTGGTACTGCAAGTAGCCTATAATGTGTAAGGTTTTGTCTCTTCAGTGACTTGCTCTGAAAATATTGAGATCCAGTGCTATCATCAGTGTCTTTGGCTCGCAAGGAGTCTGACGGTGATGGTTTTTTATTTTGGTGTAAATTTCATATAATAATAATAATAATAATAATAATAATAATAATAATAATAACATTAAAAAGAAAGAAACATCATTTGGAAAATACTAGGAGCAAGAATCACTCCTGACGGGTACGGACTACAGTCAATCAAGACAACTGAAAAATACTCAAACATCGAAGTCGACATCAGAAAATGACGATTGAAATTCTTCGGGCACATAAGTAGACTGCCGAATACCCGACTAACCAAAATAATACTAGATTACATATCATCACTCAAAAGTACAACACCATGGATAAAAGAAGTACAAAAAGACATGCGAACTGCTAACATACTGTAATGGATATATGATCCATTACAATATAACCTGGATCAAGCATTGTAGGCTTGTTATATGAGTTCATTTATTGTGACGTTCATGTCAAAGCTTGATGTATGTTGTTTATTTATTCGTGTCTGGAGAAGAGATGGTGACCATTTCATTATTGTTAAATTGTATCTATAGCTTAAGGAAATGTAATTTATGAGACTTTGGGCATATTGTTTAGTTAGAGTGTATAGTTAGAATGACGGGGACGGGACAAGAATATGACAATGAAGAAACCCTTTCTTTTTAAGTTTATTTGAAGGCACGGGTGATCGTCGCCTACACCTGTTTGAACAATAGATGTTTTCGAGTTGGAGTACAAGGGTTGGTGCCTGACCATAAATCTTGAAGGACTGGAAATCTAAGAAGGGCTACAAGGGAGTTTATGACACTCGCCACTACATTGAATAGAGCTTACGAGGCTCATTGTATCTTAATGGAGATATAAATCCTTCATCATGTCTCAAGTCCGTCACAGGTCATCTGGTTGAAGCAATTAAGGCCTGATGAATGTGTATTGTGTCAAGAAAGGAAGATTTGGTAAACAACAACAGACACCTATATAAGATGGGACTTGAAAACCATGGTAGCCAGTCTATATCCAGTCTATAGCCAGTCTATAGCCAGTCTATAGCCAGTCTATAGCCAGTTTCACTCAAATCGAGCTAGTCTAACTCAGTGCAGCCAGTATGGTCCAGGTTCATTCCAGTATCGTTCCGCAGTGGGCATTAGTGAGCCGCCAATATTGAAGCCCTCATTCTCAATACTTCGCTGGGAGCCGAAGTCAGCCAACCAGCCAGTTTCCAAGACATAACAGGAGTTATGCATACACCAACGCCGATCATCGAAACAGGTATTAACTTACAACTGTCTACAAGTTCTCGTCATTAGGAAGATTAGCAATCAATACGAGTGTAAATGTTCTAAGTCTCAATTGTGGATATTATACGAATTAATTACCGATCATCTTTTATTCCTGCATGTATCAAGCCAATATGGCCCAGTGTTGCATTTTCCATGACAAGAGTTGGCATGAGTAAGTTTCATTACCCCACACCTGAGAGAAGAGTTGTGTTAATTAGGAAGGAGCAAGCCGAGCTTAAATTGTTCATCTTTCCACCCAAATAGTGGATGGCGCCCATGGCAATACAAAGTGTATGTCGTCCGTTAGTGGACCAATGTTGTTTATTAATTACCAACCAGTGCAAGCAAAACCTACACCTTACAGACCTCAATGGTCTGACGAAAGAAAACTGGCATTCTCCTACAGAATGAAACAATATTGGCAAAATAAGAAGAACGTCAAGAATTGACTCAAAGTGCTTAACGCTTTCCAATATTGGGAAAATACGCTGTAAATAAATAAATAAATATATAACAACATTAATACTATTTTAAATCGCTTATCCTCCCACCTCGCCTTCATCCATGGGCTCTACGAGGGATCATTCTTCTACCGTCGCAAGGACAATGTCTTAGAGCTGAACACACTTTGACAACAGATACAACTGGGGATGGTTACAGGCCGATCACCCAGGCAACCATTAACTTGGGTCTAATTAAGGAAGAGTCACGAAAGGTATTTTGGAAGGAAGTTGACCTTAGACCTGTTAAAAGGAACCGTCTCGGTATTAATCTGGTGGTGGAAATGGGAAAATGGGAAGGCCGAGTAGTGATTCAAACCCACGCTCTCCCAATACCGATCAGTGAAGAACGAGCTGGCACGTTAGTGCTCTCGGCCACCGTGTCTGGTGGAAATATAATTATATTGTATTATATTTATAAACGTGCTACTTGCACTGGTGGAGTAACACAGTAATGCAACCGTTACCAACCACACACTCGTGCCACGAGCATGTGATTCTTCAGCGTGTAAATGGAGTATTAGAACACTGGTCTTTAGGAAAGTTGGCAACAACAGCTGTCAAATAAGTGCCAAGTTGCAGTAAACGAACTATAGGTGCAGGATGAGCTAGTGTGTTTTAAATTGCCTCTCCTGCACAATTTGCCCATTGGTGATAGCCCCGTTCTTCGATTCAATTAATTACGGGTGAATTTTGAAACCGGCCGCGGCGGCATCGGGAGACCTGAAAACGGTTTTCGTGGTTTTCCATTTTCACCATCAAGCAAATGCCAGGATGGTTCCTTTCAATAGATCCTCGGGGGATTTCCGTCCAAAATCCTTCCCCTGACTTTTCCTTAATTAGACCGAAATGAGCAGTCGCCTGGGCGATCGGCCTGTCACCATCCCTAGTTGTACCTGCTGAAAATGTGTGTTAAGCTCCCAGACACCGTCCTTGTGACGGTAGAGGAATGATCCCTCGTTGAGTCCGTGGGTAAAGCCGAGGTGGGAGGATAAGCGATAAAAAATAAAAATATAATTGAGAATCGTCTCACAAGCAAACAAAACTAAAAGTTCAGCGATTTTTTGAAAAAAAAAAACAGCCAGTGCAACTCTTCTTCCAATACACAAATAATATCTTCATGCATTTAACTTTCTCTTTCCTACTCAACATTGTATTATCCACCTACGTGTGTGAAAACTAGTAATAATTGAACAATGATATAGTGGCAAATAAGAGTGTGCTAGGTGTTGGTGAGCAACGTCCTTGACGTGACGGAACTCCCACTGTGAGGTTAGCGAGAGGTGAGGTACACTGCCCCTCCACCACACAGACCCAGGTGCAGTCTCACTTATCCGCTAATGTGTTTGTGTCATCGCTAGTGAAAGAAACCCGGAAAGATGACATAACTGCGCCGCTACTTCTTCCGGATGACGCTCAAGATTTGTTTTGTCACCGTTTATACAGACGTTCCTCAGGGTCCTAGACGGAAGAGAAATTAAGAATGTTTCACGTAGTTCACAAACGTCTTGTAGCTTCAGAGAAATAATGACCAGTATCTCATATTGGTTGGCTATGAGCCTCTGTGGCTCAGGCGGTAGCACTCCGGCCTCTCACCGTTGGGTCCGTGGTTAAAATCCCGGTCATTACATGTGAGATTTGTGCTGGACAAAGCGGTGGCAGACATGTTCTTCTCCGGGTACTACGGTTTTCCCTGTCACAATTTTATTCCAGCAACACTCTCCACTATCATTTCATTTCATCTGTCATTCATTTAATCATTGCCCCAGGGGAGTGCGATAGGCTTCGACAACTGGCACAGTTCATATCCTCGCCGCTAGATGGGGGCTTCATTCATTCCATTCCCTGACCCGGTCGGTCGACTGGAAGCAGGCTGTGGATTTTTATCTCAGGTTAGTTGGCTGCTTTCTTCCGAGCGTTGGACTTAAGTATTGAAACTTATTTCGCAAAAGCCCTGGTTTGATTCTCGACTCGGGTAAGAATTAAATTCTGATCTGAGGATCGAAATGGAGTCCTTTCTCTTGACGGTACTAATTTGGTACTTGTATTGGGGACTAGGATTAGGAAGGAGATGGCCATTACCTTAAGGGGAATATATAAATTAGTTGTTGTTGTCTCAATTGAGGCACTTGGAGATCGTGGCCATTCGGCCCCGTGTACTTGGCTGTGTGTAGAATTTGTCTGATTCATACGAGACACATACAGGTGTAAGGTACAATGTACAGGCCGTTTTAGAGATAAGTGTAAATATATTTTCTGCCCGTTGTTGTCAAAGCCCTGTTTACATGTGACGTGAAGATAATGTCATATTTCAAAAATTGCAGAAATAAAAAGAATGATGTAGAAAATATGTTTGAAGCTCAGGGAGTATAATGATGCATGGCATAGGGGTTCTCTGACATACATTACATATTATCCCCGTGTGAAACCATTTTCTGCTAGTACGTAGAATGTTTCTGTACAATTTATGTATCCATACTACCGGAACGTATATTGCAGTGATGTTCCTACGAAATGTTTTATACATATTGGTCATGTATACGTCGTGAAATATCTATGAAATAATGTGTTTGGTAGATAAGTACAGATAATCTTACTGAAGGTAGAAATGAATGTCAGCATTTAGTAAACTGAGATTTAAAAAGAAATAGCGAATGGTTTGTCCGAGGGAGGAGGACAGTTTCGTAAAAACATTAATTCATTACAGCTCCATGTACTTTGCATGATTATATGCATACATTGTATGAAAACGTTGTACGTACAAGCAGCAAACGGTTTCACACAAGAACATATTGTATTGTATGTCAGCAAAGCCCTTAGTCATACTTCATTAAATACCACCTAAGCTATAAACATATTTTCAGCATACTATTTTCGTGATTGAAATTAGACAATATTTTCACATCATATACAAATTCAGGGCTTTACCAACAACCAACAGAAAAGTATCTGTACTCATCTGTGAAACACACTTTATATACAGGTGTAAGGCGGCCTGCGTTATGGTGTCTGAAATAATGTGTGTATTGTAATTCAGGCGAGGTTTGGGAAGCAGGCGACCGTGGCCATAAGTTTGGTACCTTCCCATCATTTGTCTGGAGTAGAAGTGCGAGACCATGAAAAACGACTTCAAGGATGGCTGTGTCAGTTTTGATTCAACGAGTATGAGTGTACCCCCGTTCTAGTCCTCCCACCAGAATTAAATGTCTTGGCAGAAACTTGGCGACGGTCAAGAATGCTAGTCGCTACACCACGAGGTGATCAGTCAAGAATTCAATTCTGATCTGAGGGTTGGAATTGTGTAGTGGGGTGGCGCTTGTAATGGGGGCTAGGATTAGGAAGGAGATGAGCTTAAGAGGAGACTCCAATCAAAATATTAACGTTTCTTTTCCTTACTCCATTTTAACCAAATGTAATAACCATGTGTACCATGTAAAGGTGTAGCAATGTCCATCAGCCCAAAGTCCATAACTTTATTGGTTTTTCAATTTCTAATACGATTTTAATGGTATTTTTGAAAACCACATATTAGTAATCAGACGTCAATTTTTACAGTCCAGATTTTATGGATAAATTGACAAGACATAGTGCAACAGTTCTATGAATTAATTTTAGGAGAAACTTTATTCATTTAACTTAATATTTAAAAAAATTGAAACTCAAATTTTCTTAAAATATTTGTACATGAAAGTAATAATAAATTCTTCGAGTGATGGCTTAGTGATAAATTATTTCACTAAAAAATATTTGGAAGTTGGTGCATCTAAAACTGTGTCAGTGAAGGTTGCGATGGGATTTGATGAATATGTTAACATCGACAGAATGGAGTTGAGGTCTGTATATTAATCAACGCAAGGCTTGATGACACGACGGTCATCTCAACAATATAGACCAGGTTCTATCCGTATTTTTTAGCCTATTTCCATTTATGAAAATATAGGCCTAGTATGAAACAAGATGTTCAGTAAAGAACATATAGCCTACTTTCTCCTAAATGCATGGGTATTGTTATAATTCTTTGTCCTTTTCAAGGAGTATGATTGAATGTTGGTTGTAGGAGCTTGTTGAAATACAACGTGCTATAGGGATATTAAACATGAATATGAGGTGCCTTTTGTTAGTACTACCTCTGTACCAAATTTCGTTCCATTCGGTTGCACCGTGTTCGAATTAATAGGGGGAATCGATTTTCACACAAAGATGGCCGCCATCCGCAAACTATTACGCTGATGACCTATTGGTTTGGTCAAAGGATGCTCCCCCCATAAAGGTATGTCGTTGCAAAATTTGGTAGAGATCGGATGATTAGGTTAGTCGTAATTTGATTTAAGCTTTGAACTTATGTGTGGCCGCCATTACGTTTCCGTCAAGATGGCGGCGATATAAAACATGACACTGAGGTGCCCTTTGCTAGTGCTACCTTTGTACCAAATTTCGTTCAATTCGCATTCACCGTGTTCGAATTGATAGGGGGGGACAGACATTCGGAGTACACACTCACACACACACACACACACACAGACACACAGACACACACACACAGACTCACACACACACATACACACACACAGACAGACACACTTTTTTCGCCCTGTGTTGATCTCATAAGTCTACTTTCATTTTTTGCAAAAATCGAAAGTAGGCTAAAAATAGGCTTATGAGATCACCTTCTGTCCGTGTGTGTGTAGGCTATGTGTGCGTCCATGTATGTATCCCCGCCCTAAAAACTTCTAAACGGCTGGATCGATTTCAATGGAACTCAGTAAGGTCATAGTACTATTTTGGCCGACCCCAACCGTCCCCTTAAAATTTTATTTCGTCTCACCAATCTAACATGACGGCTGTGCGAAATATTTAACCTGCAATCTATATCTCCGAAACTATTACTCATATCACCCAGAAATTTTGAATGATGATAAAGGGTACTACGAGACGTTCACCTATGTGACTTTCAAAAACCTGTTAACTACAAAACGAACATGGCGGCCAAACGAATTTGAAACATTTAAATAGACTATTCTCGTGATTTAACCATCCTAACGCAGTGAAACTTGGTTCGGAATATGCTTATATAAATTTTAATCCACTGGCATCTCATTTATTTAAATTATTTTCATAACCACAAGATGGTGGCTGAGCGAAATTTTGAAATCTGGTTTTCATTTGTTGTGTCCTAATCATGCGATTGAAGTTCGAATAAAACACCTACACAATAATCTTCATGTAATAGTACATAACTCTAAGGCCTCTACATAAAAATCCAACATAGTGACCATCCGAAATATTTAGACGGTTCTCAATATCTACGAATCTATAACAGCAATCAAACTGAAAATGTTATGTTGATAGAGGCAATTAATATAAGTAGGATATATGAAAATAGGCTATTTAGTTCTTCACGGAACTACTTGTTGTTTATGCACGTGGGATCATAAAGGTCAAATCACTTCGAATGGTTTTGTTTCTACGTAAAAAGGATATTATATCTTAAGATCACAAGGTAAATATTCATGTAAATGTAGAAGCTCTCTTGCTTTAATACAAACAATGAAACAGCTACTGCATCGATATTTTAGGTCCTTTTACACAACTCACCAACATCTCAAACATTCCACCCTGAACAACCAGAAATTGTGTAAATTGTGTATTTGTGGTATGTACTATGCGCTTATACTGTAAATTATCATCAAAATAGGGGCAGTCCTTTTCGAGATCCTAACTTAACCTTCCGTCGGGCGTAACTGATCTGACAGCCACACGTGTTAATTCATATATCGTATTCGTCATTCGCGGCGTCGGAGCTACTTCCACCTTTCAGTAGCTGCCTGTTCCCGCTTGAACTTCAAGCCCATATCTGTCAGTTTATCAATGACCGTCCACTCGAGCTGTTGTTGCAGAAGTGATCTGCCAGGCTCGTTGCGCCTGATCGTGCACCATCATGAAAAAAGGCAGAAAATGAATGAGCGTAATCACTATTGTACCAAAACTGGTTGTTGTGCTGGGCATAGTTAGGTTTATCACTATGGGTTATATGAAAAAAAAAGAAGTTGGTAATAATAATAATAATAATAATAATAATATCATAATATCGTATGGCCTCGGATGCCGGGTGCAAGCTTTGTTATTTGACACCCAGAGGGTAGCTTGCATCTCGAATTTTGTTGTTCCTTGAAGCACTATGAAAGTCAAGGAGGTTAGCTATCTAAGCTCCTTGACACTATAGCGCTTTCTAGTAGAGAAATAAGGAACTTTGTGTTGGCAGAAAATCCCGAGATTAAATTTGCCATTATGAACACGGCCTACTGAATTCAAATGGGTTCTTTAACATGCCAACATCGTATGACAAGCGTGTCGTAATTTTGACGCCTTTCAAAAATCACTTATCACGGCCAGGAGCGAATCTGCAAGCTTGTGGTTGGTAGACCGACACGATAACCACTCACCCACCGTGGCAAGCTAAAAATGAAGTTGTGTTTTTACCTAAGAAAATGAGAAGGAATAGTGGCAAAACAGTATATCTGAAGGAGAAAATATTAGACTATTACACATGAACATTGTCTTTCTTTTGATAATCGTTATGTAAACATAAGTGTTATGTATAGATTAAAGGGCAATTATTAGATCATTATAAAAGTTTTCTATATCAAATATTGTAAATTATATTATTCCTGATTTCTAAAGAGTGCTCCTGACAGGCTCATTGCGGCCAATACTCCTATAGTTAATATTGCGCCCGACGGAAGGTTAATGATTGGGTAATATATCTTCACGTACATTGCAGTGTGGACTTTGTAAACCCCTCGTCGTCAGACAGGTTCTAGATCAGAGATCCACATTAATGGTTGGTTCTCTTTACGTTCCTCTGTGACGTCATCGCGAGCTACATGTTGCTTAAGTTAAAACAAGCAGCAAGCGAGCGAGTGAGCAGTAAGTCAGTCCTGGGATGTGAATGTACGCAGTCACGCATGACCTTATTCCTGCGTACAGACCTCGCGCCACGTCACAGATTGGAATTTCCGTGACCTCTTCACCTCTGAAGACTCAAATGGAGAGAAGATCTTCCTTATGTGGGTGGTAGGAATCACGAAATTACCGTAGACTCGTGCAAAATTCAGAATAGACTACGCTGTGCACATGTTTAAATGATACCTTCTTTTCACTTGTAACGCTTGTCTTATAGAGTGTGATTTATAGTGCTAAGGTGATTGCAGTGGAAGATTGCGTTGAGTGTTTGCACAGTACGATTTTTTCATGTTATTTTATTTATTTATTTATTTATTTATTTTTTATATATATTTTTTTAGTCGTTTACCCTCCAGGTTGGTGGAACCCACGGACTCAGCGAGAGAACTCACCACTACCGCCTCTACGGGCAGTGTCCTAGAGCTGGGAACATCGAATCGGAAGGGATACAACTGGAGAGGTGGGATTGGCACCTCGCCCAGGTGGCCTCACCTGCAAAGCGAACAGGGGCCTCATTAGGGAAGGTAAGGGATGGTTAGGATGGATAGACAAGGAAGAGGGAAGGAGGCGGCCGTGGCCTTGAAGAAGGTACCATCCCGGCATTTGCCCGAAGACGAAGTGGGAAACCACGGAAAACCACTTCGAGGATGGCTGAGGGGGAATCGAATCCCCTCTACTCATTTGGGCCACCCGAGGCTGAGTAGACCCCGTTCCAGTCCTTGTACCACTTTTCAAATTTCGTGGCAGAGCCGGGAATCGAACCCAGGACTTCCAGGGCGGCAGCTAACCATGCTGACCGTTACGCTACGGAGGCGACTTATTTATTTATACTGCTCCTAATTATGAGGAACACATATCAAAATAATATATTAATAATTGCATTATACTAAAATAATAACGATAATGTTTGTCTAATCCTTATTATTCCCGTTTTCAACCTGGTCTAGTATGAGATGCAATAAAAGTATAGGCCTATGTGGTGGATAGTTTTTACAGCTGGATGCCCTTCCTGGCGCCAACCTCATGAGAGGAGTTAATGTGAGATGAAGTGAATGAAGGTGAATGAAACTGGACAAGGATGTGGAAGGAAGTGGCCGTGGCCTGTCATAGGGTACCGTCCCAGCATTTGCCTGGAGTTGAAAATGGGGAAACCATGGAAAACCATATAATGATAATAATTATAATTATAATAATTATTATAATAAGAAGAATAAAATAACAATAATAAAATTCTGTCAACAATACTTTAACTTAATATTATTTTAGTAAGTAAGGTATTTAAAATTATGTTATAGGGAGAGTATGATATTAATTGATTTCTGTACACGAAGAAACTAAAGAACGGAAGGTAAATGTTGTAGTTTAACGTGACTTTTAACCTCGTGATCATGAGCCACGGGACCTCCTTTTTACGTGGAATCCAAACCACTTGAAAATTTTACATGTATTGACCGGGAATGGAACCCGGTCCCCTTTGGCGAGAGTTATTTATTTATTTAGTTATTTATTTATTTATTGAGGTGTTAAGGGGCGGAACAGCAAGATCTGACACTGAACGCCTTGGTGAGAGGCATACAACTTGACCGCTGCGCCACCACGCCCCCAGAACGAAACGTGCTGTCAAATATTTTCAAGTTGAAATGTGCGCGTTAATTTGTTGCAGATATTGAATGTCTTCAATAGAGCGAAAGTTTATGTTGCTCTGTATTGGTTCTTGGACAGTGGAATGTAATACGTTTAGGTCCCATTGACCGCGGAGGAACACAAAATTTTAATATATGTATTATGTAATCCACTCTGTCAATACTATGAAATGATGTATATTAATATGGACAGGATATGTAGTTCGCTTACCTCAGTCCCGCCTCCCAATACAAATCTTATATTGCCAGCTGAATGTCGGTCGGAGAAAGCAGGATGGGCAACAAAAACGCTATAAAGATGTTCTGAAGAAAAACTTGAAGAAATGTCAAATTGATACAGCAAACTGGGAGGCTGTCGCATCCAACCGATCAGAGTGGCGCCGCAACGTCCATCAAGGCTACTTGCTCTTCAAACAAGAGAGAAGAAGGCTTTAGGCTGAAAAGAGAAATGCCAGGAAAGAGCGCATGAATCGCAGAATGATCAACCCCCAAGATCCATTGGCTGCTCAAGACCTTGTGTGCCAATATTGTGGAAGAGTCTGTGGATCTCAGATTGGACTGTACAGCCACCAAAGAACTCACGCAATATGATTAGGCCTAATATTGGTTTACAGCAAAGATTTATATTACATTGGAAGATAATCATACTTGTAACACGAGTGTTAGCCTAATAATAATTAATATTCTAAACGTACATGTTTCGATATAACATGTTTCTTTAGCGTTATTAGTTTAACATTAATAATATAAAATAAAATGGATATCCTTACATATTTGATTAAAATAAAATGAAAAATTCCACATAAAAATTAAATGTTTAAACAATTGAAAATATGTTTTTACTAATATGGAATTTTATTTATGTGGAATTTATATTCAAATTTTTAAGGATATCCATTTCATTTTATATTATTAATGTTAAACTCTAATATCGCTGAAGAAGATATCATTCTTATATCGAAACATGTAAGTTTAAAATATTAATAAACCTCATTTCACAGCATTGACAGGGCGGTTTACATAATACATATATTTTACCATTAGTCAATACGGATAAAACTGTTACCAATCTAACACGGTAAACATACACACATTTTACATAGTACAAATTCAAACAACAAATAGGGACTATCAATTATGTTATTAGCCGGCCCCGTTGTGTTGGAGTAGTGCGTCCGCCTCTCACCCGGAGGTCCCGGGTTCGATTCCCGGCTCCATCAGGAATTTTATAAACTGACGTGAGGGCTGGAACTCACTCACTGTACTCAGCCTCGGGAGGACAATTGAGTACCTGTCTGACAGTGAGGCAGCGCCCAGGCCGAGGGGACCCAACGCGCTGACCACGCGTCACCCCAATATCTGCAGCCCAAATGGCTGGGCAGCGGACGCTTGGTAGGCTAAGGCGCTACATTGGCTGTAGTGCCAGGTGTTATATACATTATTAATGATGTTATTACATGAGTAAATAACATACTACTAACCAGTCGTCTTGTCTCTTTCTCACGTCCAGGCTAACGCCTGTTATTTTCGGTAGTTGTTGGATAAGCGTAGGATTTGGTTGGTTGTAAGTGTTGAGTCTTCCTTCAACTGTTATTGTTTCAGTGAGAGGGGCTTGAACATCGAGGTCATTTAGCTCGGTGTGCTTAGGTGAGTGGGGGAATTTGACTGATAAACTGTGTTATTTATGTGTCTGTGGTAATGTGTGTATTTGTAATCTAGGTGAGGATTAGGAAGGAGGCGGCCGTGGCCTTACTTTAGGTACCATCCCGCCATTTGCCTTGAGTAGAAGTGGGAAATCACGGATAAACCACTTCCAGGACGACAGAAGTGGGAATCGAACCCATCTCTTTTCGGTTTTGCCTCATGAGGCTGAGTATACTCCATTCCAGTCCTCAAACCTGAACTAAAATTCTTCGCAGAGCCAGGAATTGAAGCCGGACCTCTGAAGGAGACCCTTCAACTGTTAGTTGCATGCATTGTAGAGCGGAAACCATTGCAGGTGCACAGTACCACAGTACACTTATGGGCTACATGTATTATTCCTTCATTATAGAACTATGTTTTACAGCGTTCAGTCAACAATTCCCCAAGAATGAACTGGAGTTCGTGTGAGAAAAAATGAAAAAAATCCACATTCAACCGCTGTTAGAGTCGGGACTTGAACCTCCGATCTCCGGACTTGCTGCAGTTGTTCATCGCGGTCGTGGTGCCGATTTAACGCGCATGGCTACACCATGCGTTATAGGAATAAGAGGCTACTATGATAACTGCAAATAGGGCATCATGAAGGCACCTATTTTGTCTCAAGGACTTGTTGACTGAATGGTGACAGCATATTATTCTCTAATTAAAATATGTACAGTATGTTCGAAGGCTATGTAAGAATGTTACGGTTTAGTGCCGACCGGTTCATTGAAGTCTCTGGCTTCTCTTGGGTAATTCATTCCAAGGATATGCATAATTCATGAAAGTCACATGCTTAGGAAACTCAGTAGGGATTTATCTATAAAGCCAATCTATCGCCTTTGACTTAATGAAAATAATATTTCATATTACATGGACTACAGGTGGGTTCGATGTAGGACACTTCAAAGAGAGGTCAACATGATACCCGTATTTCTAGAAATTGATGGCTAAATGCTAATGCCATATAAGTTACGCTTCGATGATAGAAGTAAACATTAGGACTATAGGTACAGTTAAGATTCTGGCTGGAGAATACAGTGCCCGAGGAACATCTATTGGAATGTACCACGTGACACGTGATATAACAACCACTGCTAGGTGATGTACGCTACAGTTCAGTCTGCAAACATGTGTAATGCGGGAATGTGAGATGTTTGATGTATAACATATTTCACTCGGTTGCTGGATTTATTTATTTAGTGTATGGCTTTTAGTGCCGGGAGTGGATATTTTTGTAGGAGTGATTTTGAAAAAAAGGGACGGAAGTGGGATTGACGGAAAAGTGTAACAGGAAACAAAGAGCACGCGTGGTGGCGGAATTTGGTACCACGACGTACTATCGCATACGGTTTACTCCAATATTTGGAGGCCCCATTACAGCTATTCCTACAATAAATCATCTTCAAGTTGTCGTTCTTTGGTGTGAAAATATTCATTATATCATATTTGCTGAAAACAATTATGATGTATTAAGGGTCTGTTTTTCAATCTCTGAATAAAAGTGATGGACATCCACTCCCCGAGTAACGTGTTTTTCAATACAAACTTATGCGAACTATGGTGTCAACTGATTGAAACACAAAACACAGGGTGAATGTCTTGTCGGGGAAATAAGTATAGATACTCGAGTTTAGAGGTCAATAAAACCTTTACCCTTAGTCTTACATAAGAACAACCTACACCAAACTTTTCCTTGTTTTATTTTTCGTTTAACGATATAGAGTAAATATTTGCATTGTATCTCGTTAAAATTTTATAGCAGATTGAACAAAAAAAGTACCGGTTTTTCTTACCAAGTTTACGGAGCGCTCACTTAGAAAGATCATTACGTTAAAAGTATTGATCTGATCGTAATGAAACTTAAATACGCCTTAAAGGAACTTATTGTTAATGCGTATATGAAGTTTTAATCTGATCTGACGTTTCATAAAATAGTTGTTGTGAATTTTGTGAAACAACTTTTTCTCGGGTCTGGGTGGTCATAGCAGTATGAAATATGGCTTGTTATGAGGCTCATATCAATGCAAGGCTTAACGTAAAACTACATTTTATCTACTTGTGATTATCGATTTTTTTATGGATTGATATTTAATCGGACCATTGAGGGCGGCGATAGTACCGTAGCAGCCTGACAATGTTGCCAGTTGACTACCGTATTTCGAACTCGCTGCGCGCTCGTTCCTACGCACACCAAACTCGGACCTTTGTTCTTCGTTGAGTCATTAGCAACAAGCAGCAACTATCACTGTCTGTATTATCTATTGTTTGCACATCGATCAAGATGCCAGCTAATCCGCAGTTAACGGAGGGAGAATTTGCCATGATTATAAGTGTAATATGTTTTTTAGAAAGTAATAATGATAAGAGGGTTTAGCAAAAAGTATCCAAGTGTATTGGAAGGTCGATAGCCACGGTGAAGAGATGTGCCGCTGCAATTAAAAATATTCCTCTTCCTCCCAGAATCCAAAAGTATGAAAGTATGACGAAAGCAGAGCGAATTGTTCACGCCAAACCTCACTTCAGGGCACATAAAAAGAACCTGGAACAGATAATCAAGAATGTTCGACCTGACGTCGAACTCGTCTGGTTGCCAGTTGCTCATTGTGAGCTCAACCCCATAGAGCTGGTTTGGTCCTACGTGAAAAATAAAATAGCTAAAGTGAATATGAGTAACCAGGCGGAGAGAGGAAGATCAATGGAGGTGATGCGAGATCTCTGTAAAGAAGCCTTGAGGTCTGTAACACCGGAGCTATGGAAAAATGCATCGAACACACCAACAAAATAGAGAAACATTACTGGGAAAAGGGATGGCTAACAGAAGACGTCCCCGTTGTCGAGCCACTTGTTATAAACTTAAATGACAGTTCATCTGATTCATCGGGCAGTGATTTTTCAGACGGTTAATAAGGGAGCAGTTTTATAATCTTATAATCTCAAAGTGTAAATTACTTCAAACAATTAATCTTATAATAACAGCTTTTCAGCTGACACACCATTTTTAAACCTGCCAATGGAGGTCCAAAGCCCTCATTAAAAAAGGTGTTGGGAAATGTTTAACTTCTTGCGGAAATGAAATAAGACACGTTTCTCTAACTTGTAGGTAAAATTAGCAGAGGATATTAGCACTGTACATAAGGGACACATATTTCAGGATATAAAGAAGAATTAAATAGTTAAGTTAAATAGACGTGAATGATAGTGTATTTTTTTAATTTTTTTCTTAATCGTATTACCCTCCAGGGTTGGCTATTCCCTCGGACTCAGCGATGGATCCCACAGTTACCGCCTCCATTTTGAAACTTCGGGATCGGGTATACTACTGGGGTGTGTGACCAGCACTTCGCCCAGGCGGCCTCACCTGCAAAGCGAACAGGGACCTTATGAGGGACGGGAAGATTGAGAGGGATAGGCAAGGAAGAGGGAATGAGGTGGCCGTGGCCTTACGTTAGGTATCATCCCAGCATTTGCCTGGAGACGAAGTGGGAAACCACGAAAACCACTTCAAGGATGGCTGAGGTGGGAATCGAACCTTTCTCTACTCATTTGGAGCACCCGAGGCTGAGTAGACCCCGTTCCAATCCTCGTACCAATATTGAAATTTCGTGGCAGAGCCGGGAATCGAACCACGGACCTCCGGGGTGGCAGCTAAGCACGCTGACCACTACACCACGGAGGCGAATATATATTATAATTTTTGTATTATAATTTGTCAATTTCACGTATGGTTTTTAATTTATTTTAATTAATGTCATTTTTCTAGTCCTCGTACTGCAGCTCCTTCACCAGGATTTGACTCGTATATAATAATATCTTCCTTGTCACGTGAGCGACCCATGGTTTAACCCATAGACATTTACTTTATCTTTCCGTTTCTTTTATATACCGGTATTGCCACCTCAGAATCTCAACTACCATAATATAGTTAAGTGAACACGGAACTGTCCTTCATCCATTTTGCTGAATTATGATAAAATATTTGTCGCCTCCGTAGCGTAGCGGTCAGCATGGTTATCTGCCGCCCCGGAGGTCCTGGGTTCGATTCCCGGCTCTGCCACGAAATTTGAAAAGTGGTACGAGGACTGGAACGGGGTCTACTCAGCCTCGGGTGGCCCAAATGAGTAGAGGGGGTTCGATTCCCCCTCAGCCATCCTCGAAGTGGTTTTCCGTGGTTTCCCACTTCGTCTTCGGGCAAATGCCGGGATGGTACCTACTGTAAGGCCACGGCCGCCTCCTTCCCTCTTCCTAGCCTATCCATCCCAATCTTCCATCCGTTCCCATCCCTCATGAGGCCCCTGTTCGCTTTGCAGGTGAGGCCGCCTGGGCGAAGTGCTGATCACACCTCCCCAGTTGTATCCATCCCGACTAGATGTTCCAAGCTCCAGAACACTGCCCATAGAGGCGGTAGTGGTGAGTTCCCTCGCTGAGTCCGTGGGATCCACCAACCTAGAGGGTAAATTGACTAAATTAAAAAATATGATGTAGTGTAATGGTGTGATAATTGCTTTGTATAACTTTGATAAAAGTTCAGTTTTATAAAATACTAGCTGAAGTACCCGTGCTTCGCCACGCGTCATAAATAAATTAAAATGTGAAGGTGACAGTTAAAACAGGGGATAGGCGAGGTGCTGCGCAGAGAGAGATTAAGGATGGAACATTTTGTCCAACTACACCGCTCGGCGTTGACCGTGATAATAGCACAAATTTAGGTTTTACTCGCTAACGGTTGGAGATACCTTTCGGATAGAAAATGTAATTTTAAACCTCGTATATGCCATCAAAAGTTTGCTCTTTCTTAGCGTTCTCTTTTTATTTGAAATGGAAATATGAAAGTTTTAAACCAAAGGGTGTAGTGACGTCACTGAAATGGTCGCCATCTTTAAATAATGCAAAGTATTGAAATCAAAAGTAACCAATATGTTAACCAGGTAAATCAGCTACTTCCATGTAAAATTCATGTAAATCGGACCAGTGGTACTTGCGTGATTGAGTAATACACAGACACACACCATCTCATTTTTAGCCTCGCTTCGCTCGCGTCATAGTCGTGTCATATTGTTATTCAATGAAATGCAGGTTTAACCCCGTTAACACCCCTTTAGAACCTGAATATCCAAAAATCCCTCCTTAGTAGACGTTTTCGACATACAACAAACATATCCCCAAAATATCTTTCTGCTAACATGTAATAGTTTGGGTTGGTCGATGAGAGTGAACATCCAAAAATCCTTCCTTAGTGGACGTTTTCTTCCAGAATTTCACCCCTCCCCATAGGCCCCTTAAATTGGATTTATGAAAAAACGGTCGAACACCTATTTATTTTATTTATTTATTTATTTATTTTTAAGCTGATTGATTTCCTCCGAGTTTCAAACTCCTCGCCTATGTCGTTTAAGAGATACACGCTCCGTTAAGAATCCCTCAACCTCCAATTTTCACCCATTTCACCTCATAATATACACCACATCGATAAACCCTTAGATATATGTCTGATTATTTTTAATGATTAGTTTATATACCGAATATCACATCCCCAAAGAAACAACTCATGAGATATCGTTATTCAATGAAATGCACGTTTATCCCCTTAACATCTCTTTAAAACCCGAATAAACAAAAATCATTCCTTAGTTGACGTTATCGACATTCAGAGAACATATTCCCAAAATTTCATTTTTCCAACTTTAATAGTTTTCGCTGGGCGTGATGAGTGAGTGAGTCAGTCATACAGGACATTTTCTTTCAATTATTTTTACCAGAATTTCACCCCTCCCCATGGGCCCCTTAAATTGGATTGATGAAAAAACTCTTGAACACCTATTACCTTATTTTTAAGCTGTCTTTTTCCTCCGAGTTTGATGAGTGAGTTAGTCAGTCAGTTAGGACACTTTCTCTCCTTTTTCCCCCCAGAATTTCACCCCACACCATTGGCCCCTTAAATTAATTTATGAAAAAAAAAGTCGAACACCGATTTACTTATTTATTTAGCTGATTTTTTTCGCTGAGTTTCAAATTTCTCGCCTATGTCGTTTAAGAGATACACGCTCCGTTAGGAATCCTTCAACCCCCACTATTCACCCCTTTCACCTCATAATAATACACCACATCGAAAAACTCTTAGACACATGTCTGCTTATTTTTAATGATTAGTTTATATGCCGAGTATCACATCCACAAATAAAACCACTCGTGAGATATTGTTATTCAATGAAATGCAGGTTTAACCCCCTTAAGACCCCTTTAGAACCTGAATATCCAAAAATCCTCCCTAAGTGCACGGTTTTGACATACAACGAACATATCCCCAAAATGCCATGTTTCCAACTTCAATATTTTTGGCTGGGCGATGATGAGTGAGTGAATGAGTCGGGACATTTTCTTTCATTTGTTTTTCTTCAGAATTTCACCCCTCCCGATGAACCCCTTTCATTTGATTGATCAAAAAAACTGTCGAATAGCTATTTACTTACTTTAAAGCAGTTTTTCCCCCTGAGTTTGATGAGTGAGTCAGTCAGTCAATCAGTTAGGACACTTTCTTTCCTGTTCCCTCCCCCCAGAATTTCACCCCTCCCCATGGGCCCCTTAAATTGGATTTATGAAAAAACGGTCAAACATATATTTACTTATTTTCTATGCTGATTTTTTTCCGCTGAGTTTCAAATTCCTCGCCTATGTTGTTTAAGAGGTACACGCTCCATTAGGAATCTTTCAATCCCTACTTTTCACCCCTTTCACCTCATAATATACACCACATCGAAAAACTCTTAGACACATGTCTGCTTATTTTTAATGATGAGTTTATATGCCGTGTATTACATCCCCCAATGAAACCAATCGGGAGATATTGTTATTCAATGAAATGCAGGTTTAACCCCCTTAAGACCCCTTTAGAACCTGAATATCCGAAAATCCTCCCTTAGTAGACGGTTTTGACATACAATGAATATATCCCCAAACTGTCATGTTTCTAACTTCAATACTTTTGGCTGGGCGATGATGAGTGAGTGAGTGAGTTAGTCAGGGCATTTTCTTTCAATTTTCTTTTTTTCAGAATTTCACCCCTCCCCATGAACCCCTTAAATTTGATTGATGAAAAAAACGATCAAACACATATTTACTTACTTTCATGCTGATTTTTTCCGCTGAGTTTCAAACTCCTCGCCTATGTCGTTTAAGAGATACACGCTCCGTTAGGAATCTTTCAATCCCCAATTTTCACCCCCTTTCACCTCATAATATACACCACATCGAAAAACCCTCAGACTCTTGTCTTCTTATGATGAGTTTATGTACCGAGTATCACATCCCCCAATGAAACCAATCGGGAGATATTGCTATTCAATGAAATGCAGGTCTACCCCCTTAACACCCCATTAGAACCTGAATATACAAAAATCCTCTCTTAGTGGGCATTTGTGGCCCTTGTAGAAGCAGCATACCAAATTTCATTCCAATCCGTTCGGTGGTTTCTGAGGTTTCGTGATGAATGAATGAGTGAGTAAGTGAGTGAGTGGTATTTGACAAATATATAGTAGAAGATAGTGTCAAGTCTTTGTTATGCTAAACTCGGTTGACAGTGCTGTGTGAGTAGGTGAGTAACTAACGGGATTTCAAGTAAAGATGCTCATTTTCTATACCGGTAGTGCAGAGCGCAACTGGCATCCAGACGGCCGTGTCTCGACTTGAGCTATGTTGCCATGGAAACTATCTATCTTGCCATTCCTTCATGAGTATATTTTATGATTTGATTAGCCTGTGATTGAGTGAAAAAGGGCCGAAATCAGAAGAATGAGAAAGACTATCGAAAATTCATGTAGCCAGCGGTTCCTTCTGGGTCCTAAACTATGTGTATGCAAAATTTGGTTGAGATTGGTGGAACGGTGTAGATTTGTATACGGAACCAACCCACCCACATACATACATACAGACTTTCACTTTTATATATAAGATTTGATAAAATTTATTTGACACATTTCTTTGGTAGTGTAATACCGGCCTAACACAAATTACAAAACAACAACAACAGAAATTCAAAGACTTTACGGCTTGGAACGCGCGCGTATTATGTTTCACAGGGCAACGTCGCACGAGTTTCCTGGACCAAGTGCATTGTTCCCGTCGCTTGCTACGATACATTCTTCTCACATAACCACCTGATTAATTATCAATCGATATAAAAGCAATTATCAAAAGTAGATAAAATGTAGTTTTACGTTAAGCCTTGTATTGCTATGAGCCTCATAACAAGCCATATTTCATACTGCTATGACCACCCAGGCCCGAGAAAAAGATGTTTTACAAAATTCACAACAGCTACTTAATGAAACGTCAGATCAGATTAAAACTTCATATACGCGTTAACAATAAGTTCGTTTAAGACGTAATAGAGTTTCGTTACGATCCGATCAATACTTTTAACGTAATGATCCTTCTAAGTGAGCGCTCCGTGAACTTGGTAAGAAAAACCGGTACTTTTTTGTTCAATCTGCTATAAAATTTTAACGAGATACAATGAAAATATTTACTCTATATCGTTAAACGCCGAATAAAACAAGGAAAATTTTGGTGTAGGTTGTTCTTATGTAAGACTAAGGGTAAAGGTTTTATTGACCTCTAAACTCGAGTATCTATACTTATTTCCCCGACAGCCGTGTGGCCTCCGGAGTAGTGCAGGTCTTTCTAGTTGACGCCCGTGGGCGACCTGCGCGTATTTAAATGATCATATGCTTTAATATGAAACATTGTAGCTAGTCGGCAATACCAGTATTATGTTTCTGCACAATGACTATTCAGATATTAACCCACATTGCAGTAATGCAGTTATGAATATAATATATATCGATGTGTTTATACGGCAACTGGGCTAGCCTTTCATGGTGGTACGTGAAAATAAGTACCCGTCTTGTACTACACACGTCTGTGGTTGCAACAGCTGCGAGGATACCGTGTTGATCTGCGAATCATGAGGTCTCAGGTTCGAATCCCAATCCTGGCAAATATTTTTGCTACCAGATTATCGGTTTAAACGATATCTATACTATATAATAAAGCTGAAGAGTTTGTCCGTGTGTTTGTGTCTTTAAACGCGTTAATCTCTGGAACTACCAGTCGGATTCGAATAATTATTTTTGTATATGATAGCCAGATTCAAGAGGAATAGTTTAGGCTATCATAAATTTCGGACAGACCACTCCATTCCCTGAATGTAGGCCCTTTTGCACAAATCTAAACCGTTTCACCGATCTAATAACTTGACGGACATATTGTCGCCAGGCGACAACGACTAAAACACTGTATCATGATAGTCAACGCCGCACCATTGATGGGCAGGTTGTCACTAGGCACAACGATTTACACTGTATTATGGTAGTCCGGTGGCGTAATCGGTAGCATGCTGAACTGCTATGCCCAAGATAGCGGGTTCAAATCCGGCCGAAGTCATAGGATTTTTTAAGAGCGTTAAAAATCCTTGCCGGCCCCGTGGTGTTGGGGTAGCGCACCTGCCTCTCACCCGGAGGCCCCGGGTTCGATCCCCGGCTCCGTCAGGGATTTTAAAACTGACGTGAGGTTTGGAACGGGGTGCACTCAGCCTCGTGAGGACAATTGAGTAGCTTTCTGACAGTGAGACAGCGCCCCGATCACGAATACCAAGATTAACGGCCGAGGGGACCCGACGCGCTGATCACGTGTCACCCCAATATCTGCAGGCCAAATGGTTGGGCAGCGGTCGCTTGGTCGGCCTTAGCCCGTCATGGGCTGGATAGTGCCAGGGTTTTTTTTGTTAAAAATCCTTCATTATGCCTTCCTTCGGAGGGGAAGTAAAGCCGGCGGCCCCATGTCATAGATTTATGGCATGTACAAGATCCTTTCACAGACTAAACTTGTGTAAAGCAAAATTTGTTTGGTTAGGTTTCGTCAGAACGCTCTATCAAAGTTCCAACGTTCACCACTAGGTATCATTGATATCTGGTGGCGAAAGTTGGAACTACTTGAAATTGAACGGAACTTGTAGCTCACCTTTTAGGGTATCCGCTGGAAGCAGATACAGACTCAGGCGAGCCGAACATGTCCTCGGACACTCCCGGCACTAAAAGCCATACGATAAATAAATAAATAAATAAATAAATAAATAAATAAATAAGTCCGGTAAAATTTGCTAAAGGACACATGGGAAAATTGATTGACAATCAAGGATTGTATAGGACTGTAGTATTCTCTATGCTATCGTATGCAAAGTAAATGAGCATATTAGCAAATGCTATCCTGTCATAGAAAAATAGTGGCAAACATTCCTACATTCTCCTATCGCCGTTTTGCAGTTTTCATGTGTAGACAGTTGCCCCATGCACATGGGTGTGTGTGTAGAATTTTTGTGATAACCTGAGTTATTGTCATTGTTGCACTAGCATGTGTAAATCTATATATATATAATCTAAGAAGTGATTATCCGGGCTGTTAGGCCGTGGTCCAGTAGGGCTGTTGTTCACGTCGGCCGTGAAAGCCTAAGTTTGTATATATATATATACACACATCAAAAAAAGTTTTGCATCACCTCGGTTCCAAGAGTTCCGGAACCGTTAAATACAAAGGGAATAGAGATCAACACAAACAACATTTCAGCTCGTTTTATTGCTCATGAGACCCACACATTGCATGTTGTACCATCATACAGCTAGACTTTCAGCATTTGTGGTCCAGATTGCAGTACACACCACTACCTCTAATACCCAGTAGCACGTCCTCTTGCATTGATGCATGCCTGTATTCGCCGTGGCATACTATCCACAAGTTCATCAAGACACTGTTGGTTCAAATTGTCCCACTCCTCAACGACAATTCGGCGTAAATCTGTCAGAGTGGTTGGTGGGTCAAGACGTCCATAAACAGCCCTTTTCAACATATCCCAGGCATGTTCGATAGGGTTCATGTCTGGCGAACATGCTGGCCACTGTAGTCGAGCGATGTCGTTATCTTGAAGGAACGCATTCACAAGATGTGCACGATGAGGTCGAGAATTGTCGTCCATGAAGACAAATGCCTCTCCAATATTCTGCCGATATGGTTGCACTATGGGTCGGAGGATGTCATTCAGGTATCGTAAAGCCGTTTCGGAGCCTTCCATGACCACCAGTGGCGTACGTCGGCCCCACATAATGCCACCCCAAAACATCAGGGAACCACCACCTTGCTGCACTCGCTGGACAGTGTGTCTAAGACGTTCAGCCTGACCAGGGTGCCTCCAAACACGTCTCCGACGATTGTCTGGTTGAAGGCATATGCGACACTCATCGGTGAAGAGAACGTGATGCCAATTCCGTGGGGTCCATTCAGCTTGTTGTTGGGCCCATCTGTACCGCGCTGCATGGTGTCGGGGTTGCAAAGCTGGACCTCGCCATGGACGTCGGGAGTGAAGTTGCGCATCATGCAGCCTATTGCGCACAGTTTGAGTTGAAACACGACGTCCTGTGGCTGAACGAAACGCATTATTCAACATGGTGGCATTGCTGTCAGGGTTCCTCCGAGCGGCAATCCGTAAGTAGCGGTCATCCACTACAGTAGTAGCCCTTGGGCGGCCTGAGCGAGGCCTGTCATCGACAGTTCCTGTATCTCTGTACCTCCTCCATGTCCGAACAACATCGCTTTGGTTCACTCTGAGACGCCTGGAAACTTCCCTTGTTGAGAGCCCTTCTTGACACAAAGTAACAATGCGGACGCGATCGAACTGCGGTATTGACCTTCTAGGCATGGTAGAACTACAGACAACATGAGCAGCGTACCTTCGTCCTGGTGGAATGACTGGAACTGATCGGCTGTCGTACACCCTCCGTCTAATAGGCCCTGCTCATGCATGGTTGTTTACATCTTTGAGCAGTTTTAGTGACATCTATGAACAGTCAAAGGGACTGTATCTTGGATACAATATACACAGTCAACGTCTATATGCCGGAGATCTGGGAACCGAGGTGATGCAAAACTTTTTTTGATGTGTATATATATATATATATATATTGTGCCCTTTCAGCAAGAAATATGCAAATCACAGTATGCCAGCATTGCTCAATTCGGGATTTTCGGGGTTGTATTAAGTTCTCCCACTCTGTGACTTACACATTTTGGATTAAATAGAGGATACACTTGCAAAAATAACAACAAAATCAACTCCTATTTTAAAAATTTAATTAACCAAAATTATGGCGCTACAAACAATAAAACAATTAAATTACTGACCAATAATCTTCTACTTGCTCCAAGTGAACAAGGAATAATATAAGAGTAAAACAAATATTGTATTAAGACACATGGTTTCCTTTAAAACCAACAATTCATAATTATTTTTACTTCCATAAAGTACCTATCTTAAAGTTCCATATAACTACGAGCTCCTTTGGCTCGATATTTTCCAATAATAATGGTGTCATTCTTCTAGTACACCTCAACTACTATTTTTATATTTTCTTATCATCAAGACAAATATATAATTACATTTAAAATTACATGTTAATTATCTACTTCAATATTTGGGCACTTCACATGTTCTCAGCATTTACCATCACTCTCAAGTTTCACAAATTCATTACAGTGATCGGGAAAATACTTGTGTACTCCAGAGTTATAAAGATTACTTGACAAAGTCAAATACTATGATTACTCCCGGAAGCTAGTTACCTTCATTTAACTCGTGGAAATCCTACTTCCATACGACATTACAATAGGGATTGTTATTTATTTTATTTGTCTTATACGACCATTATCACATAAGAAAACTACGATTCTGAACTTGCAAGCGATAATTTCATCCACAAGGACCTCGGTTCAAAGCCCGAGTCATTAACAACTTTTAAACACTCACGGTGTATTATTTACTTCTTACAGACGGCCTCCAGCCACCCCTCCTGCACCTAGGGTCTGACCGTAATACTTGAGCGAGATTTATGACTGGTAGGGTGACTCCCTGTCTAGCCTACGGTTGGAGCTCTCTTCAATGCTTTTAAAACAAACCTTCCTTTCTTTCAGTTCTATGGAGAGGCCTAGCATTTAACTTCTCTTTTCACTTTCAACAATATTATTTGGCTCATAAACCACTTTCGTAACCTTGGCATTTATTAATTAGGAAGGGTCCTCATTGATTGGGAAGAGTAATACACATTTTACGACGAATAATTAGGGGCTTCAACAACAAGAGGATTCTGGGTTCGAATCTCTTAACATGCCTCGGAAACCATTTCCACATTTGAGGACTTATACAAATTGCGATTTAGGGTCAGCCTTAGCATACATGACCTACGCTCAATAATACCATACATTTGCTCTCTTTTCAATATAAATAACACACACATGGCCTCGTGATCTACGTCACAATTAGAGGACTTACAACATATCTCAATTCACTGCAATCAACTACCCTTCATAAGTAATTTACCAAGTACTTTTAACTTTTACGCGTTCCTAGCGTGACATTTTATTTTAATTGCGCTCCGTTGCGCTATACTTTATTTTTAAGCCTAGCGTCATCCAAAGAACTGATAAATTCCATATTCACAATTGATACATATCTCAATTTTTATATTATTCTTTTCCTTTGACAATAATTGCTCTATTTTAATAACATGCGTTAATATCATGTCTTATACTTTTTATTAAGGCTCCAACGCTCTTATGTTCATATCATTCAATTTGATCTTCATTTATATTTCCTTACCGTGTTATTATTATTATTATTATTCATATTATATCTTCATTCCTTACAAAAGCTCAAAAGCTATTTCTTTCATATAACTCAAATTTACCTTTATTTAAATATCTTTCATGATAATTATTATTATTACGCTTGCTCTTATAACATTCGTCAAATACACTGACATTTTATTCATACATTTCCTCTACAGGATTTATTCTTTCACATAATTATTTATAATTTCTCAAAATTCTATTTTTGTTCAGACCGCGTTCTTATTCTGTATTTAGTTATTTAGAAACATCCCTTTTACTCAAAAACTCCGGTGGATTTGTACACAATCATTTTCCCGACACCCAAAACATAATGAAAATCTTTACTCACATGTTTAAGGTCGTTTCTTGACCCTTCTCCTCGTGCGATGTGTCATTTTTGGCCCACTTTTTAACTTACTCCATCGTGTACAACTTCATTGCATGTACAGATATATCTTGACACATATTTAACACGTATATATTTAACACTAATAACATTTTAAATACACTGGTGTATCCGTTTAGAACACACAATAAAAAAACTCTGGAAATATATTATTTTTAACACAAAAACTTGATATATTTACACTTCACAAATTTTGATCACTAGGTCGCTATTTAAGCCTATCACACGTGACCTCTTGATCTCCCGTCTCCGAGGGTGAAATTTAGTAATGTCGGCTTCCTATCCTCTCTGAATGTGAAAGTCTCGAATCATCTACTTCCTTCCTGCACTAGCACTCCTTCGAATCTCGTTCTTGACGACCTGCTATTCCTCTGACACGAACGGCTCCCTTTTTAGATCCTATTTATTGATCTTAGCGAAAGTCTGTTCTGTTCACGGTCCTCTCGATAATTTATCGGTGACCTACGGATTTTTAGCAACCAATACTTCTTGCGTCTTAGTGTTTTTGAATAGTTCGTTTGCTTTCTTAAAACGATGTCTATTAGTTTCCTGTCTTCCTCTTTGCTTATTCGGTTCTTGCACTTCTAATCATCGAAAATACTTACGAACCTTATTTTCTCTGTCCCTGCTCGGGTTCTTTAAATTAGATAAACTGTTTATCTTTCTGTTACGGTACTTCCGTACGTTATGATATTTTTGGTCGTTTACTTAAAGACCTATCGCTCTGAGTCCTAAGTTCGCAGCCTGCTCTGACTATATTTTGCGAACTTTTCACTGTAAACTTTTATACTGTCGGACCTAAATCCTGTAAATAGGATTTTCCTACTTTTTCAAACACGGCGATACTGTACTTTTACTTCTTTACAACTCCTTACGGAGGTACGTAAATTATTGATAACGCGACGCCCGTGGCTATCGGATATTCTTCATTCGGTGTGATACAGCGTTTTTTCCCCTCAAGGAAAGCTGGTATACTGTCTTCGGTGTGTTTCAGCGTGACGCCCCACACGGACTATCTGAATTCGATGTCTGATGAAGCAGAGTGACGCCCCCTCACGGATTGTCGGAATACTGCTTGTACTGATGCAGAGTAACGCCCTCCTAGGCTCTCGGAATACTGCATGTACTGATGCAAAGTGACGCCCTCCTGGGCTATCGGAAACTGCATGTACTGATGCAAAGTGACGCCCTCCTGGGCTATCGGAAACTGCATGTTTGGCTTGGTGAGGCCAGGAGTTTTATACTTTTTAATCACAAAAAGATAAAATCCTAGTCCTTTTCGTGACCAACTTTTGAACTAATTGTCGTACAATTATAAAAATTATATCTCCAGAAAGCTCGTCTTCTCAACGTCAAATGATCTCATTGCGCATAAGAATCGATCGTGCAATTCGGAGATATTAATTAATTTGTAGTCTTCAGCTGCGTGGGTGTTGCTGTTCATTTTTAATATTCCCCACTCCTCTGGTATCAGTGAATCCCCAATGACGTATACTGCGTTTGCAGTTTTTTCCTGTGCAATTATTACAAGGTTTTTCTTTACACAAAAATCTCTAATCCAAAATGATTCACAGTCCAGTGATTATTTACTTATTTTCATTCCTGTAAATGGGTTAAATTTAATTATTACTCTTCTGGCACATCGGCGATGTTGCCGTTTTAATGCAAGCTAAGCTGGATTTCCGAGTCACGCTTCCTTGTCTAACAGCCGAAACTTTCCACTCGTCCTATTAATATCCATGACTGGCTCCTTCTCAATGTCAAGAGGCATGATCTCATCTCTTGAACACCTGGTCCTCGCGCTTGCACAACGTTAGGCTAGAACCCTTGCTTGAAATCTCTCTATGTTACATTAGAAACTGTATGTTTCTTTCATTTCTTCCCCAAATACATGGATTCGACCCCTTTTGAGCCAATGGTACATGGGTTCAATATATATAAAGCTCAATGTTTGTCTGTCTGCTGTCTGTTTGTCTGTTTGTCTGTCTGTCTCTCTGTTATTTATACAAATCTACACCGTTTCACCGATCTGACCAAAATGTGTACACTTACCCTTTGGAACGCTGCGGGTAACCCAGTCTACATTAAATTTCGGACAGACCACTCCATTCCCTGCATTTAGGCCCTTTGTCAAAAATCTACACCGTTTCACCGATCTGAACCAAAATTTGTAAACTTACCCTTTGGAACCCTGTGGGCAACCCTGTTAACGTTAAATTTCGGACAGATCACTCCATTCCCTGCATTTAGGCCCTTTGTCAAAAATCTACACCGTTTCGCCGATCTGAACCAAAATGTTTATACTTACACGTTAGAACCCGACGAGTAACACTGTCTACTTTTAGGCGGCTTCGGTGGCGTAGTCGGTAGCATGCTGAGTTCTATGCCCAAGATAGTGGGTTCAAACCCAGCCGAAGCCGTCGGATTTTTTAAGAGCGTTAAAAATCCCTCAGTATGCCTTCCTTCGGAGGGGAAGTAAAGCCGGTGGTCCCATGTCATAGATTTATGGCATGTTAAAGAACCTTCCGCTAATTGTACCAGTGTGAAGCTAAATTGGATAGGTTAAGAATGTAAACAACGCTCTTAGGTTTCTACGTTCGTTGCCAAGAGCCGACTGCGGTGGCGTCTGGTAGCTAAGTTCTGAACTTGGCCTAGTAGTCGTTGACGGTGGCGCTTGGCGGCAAAATTAGAAACTATTTGAAAAATTCTAAGTTGCAGTACTTAAATAAAAAAAACAGATAACAAACACTAATTCAGACATCACAATTAACACCGGTTATCAGACAGATTCTACACACACCCAAAGTACACGGGGCTACAAGACCGCTTTGTCGCAGCCCCTAAACTTAAGAACCAAACAACCGTCTACTTTAAATTTCGAACAGACCACACCATTCCCTGCATTTAGGCCCTTTGGCAAAAATCTACACCGTTTCATCGATCTGAACCAAAATTTGTATAGGCTACTTACCCTTTGGAACCCTGCGGGTAACATTGTCCACTTCAAATTTCGGACAAACCAACCTCATTTCCTGCGTTTAGGCCCTTTGGAAAAAAACTACACCATTTCACCCATCTGAACCATATTTTACATACTTAGGCAACCCTTTGGAACCCGACGAGTAACACTGTCTGCTTGAAATTTCGGACAGACCATCCCCTTCCCTGTATTTAGGCCCTTTGGCACAAATCTGCACCGTTTCACCGATCTGAAACAAATTTTACATAGCCTACTTACCTTTTGGAACCCGAAGAGTAACACTGTCTGCTTGAAATTTCGGACAGACCACTCCATTCCCTGCATTTAGGCCCTTTGTCACAAATCTACACAGTTTCACCGATCTGAACAAAAATTTGTATACCTACCCCCTTGGTACCCTGCGGGTTACACTGCCCACTTTAATTTTCGTACAGACCACTCCATTCCTTGTATTTAGGCCCTTTGGCACAAATCTACACCGTTTCACCGATCTGCACCTAATTTTGTCTACTTACCCCTTGGAACCCAACGAGTATTTCGGTGAAACTGTGCGGGACCAGAAAATCACGTTTTAAGGCCCTTGAACCAATCGTGTCAGAAGTTAAGCTACACCACACTCTTCCCCGCTTGTGATTTTAAAAATAAGCCTTTCTATCAGTTTCTAAGTTTGATGAACCAGTTCAGTAGTAGTAGTCATCTCTCCACATAAAGTCTTGCTCAATAGTGGTAGTGTATGTATGTCCCCTATGCGCACATATACCACTAATCCGATTGCGAAGAAACTTGGTCGAGTTGTGTGGATTGCAGGAAAGGTTTCTGCCTACAAATTATTTATGTAACACAAAAGGGTGAGAGACTTAACAGGATGCTTTAAATACCATAGTAACCCAAATGCACAATGCCGTGGATTCCAGGGAAGGTTTCTAGCAACAAACAATTTATGTAACACAAAAGGGTGAGAGGCTTAACAGGAAGTTTTAAATACCACAATAACCCAATTGCACAATGCCAGTTGTGATGATGATGATGATGGTAATTGTTGTTTTAAGGGGCCTAACATCGAGGTTATCGACCCCTAATGATTTGGCGGATCGTGAAATTGAGACTACAACTAAAACTAACTACAAAACTTACGGGCTAGAAGAAGATAAGTACAAAAGAAAGTTATAAGGGAAATAAAAGACAGGAGGAAAGGAAATGCCCTCAACCCTGGATAAATGAGAATTGAGGGACTTGGAAGGAAGGAGAGCCACGAAAGGCAGAAAGGAGGGGGAAAGAGGAGAGGTCCGCCCCAAAGGCAATGGAAAAAAGGGGTAAAACCGGACCCAGCTCAGGAATCCCTCAGGGTTGCCAGCTCCTGAACTCACCAGCCATGAGCCCTTAAGGGTGTAGCACTATCTAGGGTGCACCAGAATTGGTGGGGCTACACACACTCAGCCTCCTTGAGAGCCTTGAACAGAGGACAGGTGATATTATGAAAAGAAAAAGAAAGCTGACCCCTCGAAGAATGAGGGTATCAAGGAAGATGAGACAAGGACCAATTAAGGCGGGAAAGTGAAAGACTCCCTAGGCCTCGGATACCTAATACCGTCGGGGTTGGAAGAGAACAAGAGTTGACCAAGGGAGGTCGCCAGGGAAGAGAACTGAAAGGAGCCCGGCACCTGTAAGTAGAAGCTGGGGTCCCGTGGTCACCAACCCACCTCCCACAACTTGTGAGACCCTGGGGGGGGGGGGGGTGAGGAGGGGGGAGGGGCAGTTATGAGAATAGCTTGCTGATTCATCGCGAGGTGACATGAGAAGATTGTCCAGAGCCCGCCGTCTTATCTGGTATTGCTGACTATGCTGATGTTCATACAGGGCCGTTGCTCAAACCACTGTGGTGTTACGAAATAGTCAGTGATTCACCGGTACGATCCTCTCAGGTCCGTGCAGTTGGGACCAGAGCAGTACGTCATAAGCTCTTTCACTATAGTGCGTCTCTGCCTTAAAAGACAGTATGGAATTAAATGTAGTATTTGCCTCTCACTCGCAATCCTATGTCCTCCAATTAGCTTCGTCCTTTTCTACCCCGGCGATGTTGCCGTTTCCCAATGATTGAAAGTGACAAATCTAAGAAAATGTTTCCGTAGTCTTACAGAGAATTTTTCTAAGGCACTATGCGACAAAAGACGACACTATTGATCTCTACTTTTCTAACAGCCAATGAGATATAGTCCCTAGGCAGTGTTCGCTGTTTCACATACTCCTCATTCTAATCATATTTTTCAATTCGTTTGTAAATTACGTATGTCAGTACTGTAGTTAATAAATAGCCGTTTCCCTATTCATTATTATCATTATCATTACGGGAAAATTACCTGAATGTTATGTCGATTATACTGTACTACTTATCACCCCTACTACCACCACCCTAAACAGTTATATTTTTAAAATATTTTTTTCTTTTAGTTTAAGTAACATGTGACAGTTCTGTAGTAGTATTCATTATCATCCATAAAACAAGTAAATCTACCGGGCGAAGCTGGGCACTACTGCTAGTACGGTTGGTTTGTCTGTCTGTTATTTATATAAATCTACAACGTTTCACCGATCTGAACCAAAATTTGTATACTTACACTTTGGAACCCTGCGAGTAACACTGTTTACATGAAATTTCGGACAGACCACTCCATTCCCTGCATTTAGGCCCTTTGTCACAAGTCTACATCGTTTCACCGATCTTAACCAAACTTAATGTACTTACCCTTTGGAATCCTGCGGGTAACGCTATCCTCTTGATATTTTGGACAACTCTCTCCATTCCTTACATTTAGAACAACAGAGAAAATGAACTTGAAAACTACGTTTTAAGGTCCTAGAACCATTCATGTCCGTATAGTGTGACTGTAAGAATACTTTAATAAGACAATTGTTGGCTGGTAATGCGAGCTGCATCAGGTCACCCCTACCAGAATTGCAAAAATAGTTACAACTTGCGCTGCTTATAAATTGGAGTCACTGGGAGTAATTATTGCAAGAAGATTTCTTAGGCCCCTTAAAACAGTTATCATCATGAAAACAGTATGCCTCGGTATTAGTGCGATGGTGTTGGTGCAGTAAGCGTTGGTGCTTACAAATTTACTTTCATTTATTCAGATCCTTATCCTTGAGCAGTATGTGGCGATAAATGACACTATTGCTACTTCAGGAGCTCGGAAGAGTCGAAGTTTTCCAAAGTGCTCTGATTATTTTCCTATGGCACGATGTGACAAAATACGACACTATTGATCTCTATTTTTCTAACAGCCAATGAGATATAGGCCCTAGGCAGTGTCTCTTATTTCACCTACTCCTCTTTCTAATCATAGTTTTCAATTCGTTTGTAAATTACATGTGTCAGTACTGTAGTTAGTAAATAGCCGTTTTCCTATTCATTATTGTCATTATCATTACGGGAAAATGACCTGAATGTTACGTCCACTATTCTGTACTACTTATCACCACCACCACTACCACCACAGAAGTTATATTTTTAAAATATGTTTTAGCCTACTTGCCACATTTTGCAAAAATGAGGAAAAAGTAGTCTTATGAGATCAATCCGGGAAAATGTGTGTCTGTCTGTCTGTCTGTCCTTCTGTCTGTCTGTCTGTCTGTCTGTCTGCCCTTCTGTCTGTCTGGCTATGTGTGTAAACACACACACCCCCTATCAACTCCTAAACGGCTGCAGCAATCGAAACCAAATTTAATATGAGTAAAGATGTATACCGGAATATCTCAAGCCCATATTTGAAAATGATGTCAGTGCTACCAACTGATGAAAAAAACCACTAGAAATTTGAGCTCCATTTTGGATATCTCGGAAGGTATGCATGGGAGCTATTCCAAAATTGGCAAACATGTAGATAATACTATTTCAGTTTAATTTCCAGGAGGCCGTACGTGACTGTTTTGCCAATATTATTTTAAGCCTTCTGATACGTCAAATTTTTAAATGCATATAACTTCTACACTATCAATTGGATTTCAACCAAATTTTGTGTGTAATATGTGTACATAAACAGATTTGACTGAGCGTATTCTTGAGAGCCACCAGGGCTGCCAGATGTTAATTATTGCTCTCTCTATTTTATTATCCAAATACCAATATATCAGGAAGTATGCAAGCCGACAGTTTTAAACTATGCACAAGCCTAGTACCTGACATTTTAGATTAATTTGGAGTAACTTATATACGTCAGTGCTACCAACATGATTCTAAGCCTGCTGATGGGACCAATTTTTAAATACTTGTAACTTCTATACTATCAGTTGGATTTCAACCAAATTTCGTATGTGCTATGTGTAACATAACATATATGACTATAAGTATTCATAAGAGCAGTCAGGGCTGACAACTGTTAATGAATGCTGTCTATATTTTTTACCCTAATATTAATATATCAGAAAGTATGTAAGCCATCAGATTTAAACTTTGCACACGTATAGTACCTGACATTCTAGATTAATTTGGAGAAACTGATATACTTCAGTGCTGCCAACATGACTCTAAGCCTTCTGATAGGTCCAATTTTAAAATACATGTAACTTCTATACTAAAAAATGGATTTCATCCAAAATTGGCACAACAAGATATAATATTTCAGATTATTTCTGACCAGCACACGCATGACATTGTTGCCAACATGATATTACGCGTGCTGATAGATCCAATGTCTAACTGCATGTAAGGTCCATTGGACTTCAATCAAATTTTGTATTCTGTACCTTAAGAGATGGAATTAAGAATATATTCAGTCACCAGGACTGCCAAATGTAGTGCTCTATTAGGCTACCTTATACCAAGTATATTTCGAACTAATTAGACGTTTCGAAATTACCAACTTAATTTCGTCATTATCTAGATAGGTCTATATAGATTGGCATGAATCTTAATTTTAAGAAAAAACGGCTCTTAAGTTCGTCACGGAACTTTTTTTTCTGTTAGCTTAAGTATTATGTGCCAGTTATGTAGTAGTATATTTTATCATCCATAAAACAAACAAATTCACCGGGCGAAGCCGGGCACTACTGCTAGTTTATCATAAAATTATGCGTCATTTTAACAGAATCTACATAAAATTATGATTTATCTAATTTTTATTACAATATTTTGCACCAAGCAGGAGTTGGGAAATTTGATTGTATTGAACATTATTTCTAGTAGTCTATAGATAGGCTAGGGACTATGGTTTCATTCCTCCTCTTAATTTACAGTATAATATGTGATGTTTGTTCAAACAAGTGTGACAGTAGCTTATCTCCAATTCAATCCATTCATTCATCATAGTACCAGTATGAAAACGGAGCTTAAATTAACATTTTAAGAATGTCCAAGCTGTGTAGTATACGAGAAGGATAACATGTCAGATGACTTCACATACATTTCATCTCAATTTCATAGTAGGATAACCTGTCAGATGTTACACATCATATGCGACTACTGTAAGGCTCGTACATTTTAGCCTATTTTCATTTATGAAAAAAAAAAAAAATGAGATCACCTTTCGTCCGTGCGTCTGTGTGTGTGTGCGTGTGTGATGGATTTTGTGCCCCCCCCTAATAACTTCTAAACGGCTAGAGCGATTTCAATGAAACTCTGTACGACCGTGCCATTAAAATTTTGTTACGTCTCACCAATCCAACATGGCGGCTGTGCGAATCTTTTCACCAGCATTCAACATCTCCGAAACTATTACCGATATCACCCTGGAATTTTGAACGGTGACAAAGGGAACTACTAGAAGTTCACCTATGTGACTTTTGAAAACCTGGTAACTACAAAACAAACATGGCGGCCAAGCAAAATTGCGACTTTTAAATAGACGTTTCTCGCGATTTAAACAACCAAACGCAATGAAACTTGGTGCAGTATATGTTTATATACATTGTAATGCACCGACATCTAACTTCGTTCAATTGTTTACATAACCTGAAGAAAGCGGCTGTGCGAAATATTTCACCGGCATCCTATACCTCTGAAACTATTGCCGGTATCACCATAACATTTTGTACGGAGATAAAGAGCACTACTAGAAGTTCATCTATGAGACTTTCAAAAACCGGTTAACTCCAAAACGAACATGGCGGCCAAGCGAAGTTGAAAGTTTTAAATAGACTTTTTTCGCGAATTAAAGATCTAAACGCAATGAAACTTCGTACAGCAAATGTTTTGTAATGCACTGGTATCTAATTTAGTTCAATTGGTTACGTAACCTCAAGATGGCGACTGTGCGAATTTCGAAAATTAAGTTTTTATTTCTTGTTTTCTAATCATGCGATCGAATTCAACATTTGCATAATGAACGTACACAATAATCATCATCTAATTGTACATAACTCTATGGCCTACATATATTAAAGTCCAACATGGCGACCATCCGAAATATTTAGACGGTTCTCAATATCTATTAATCTTCTACAGCAATCGATCTGAAATTTTGTAAGTGTATAGAGGCTATAAGCATAAGTTCACGTATGGGACGTTCAATAACCTGGCGAGCACAAATCCAACATGGCGGCAACGTGAAATTTAAGTATTCAAATGGGCGTTTATTGCGTTTTAACCATCCGAGCGCAATGAAACTTGATACGGTATATGCTTATACAAATTTTAATCGACTGGTATCTAATTCATTTAAATTATTTTCATAACCACAAGATGGCGGCTGAGCCAAATTTTAAAATCCCGCTTTTATTTCTTGTGTTCTAATCATGCGATTGAAGTTTGAATACTACACGTAGGCTACACAATAATCTTCATGTAACAGTGCATAACTCTAAGCGCTACATATATAACAAGTAGTTCCGTGAAGAACTATACAGCCTATTTTCATATATCCTGCTCATGTTAATTGCCTCTATCAACATACAAAATTTCAGTTTAATTGCTGTAACAGATTCGTAGATATTGAGAACCGTCTAAATATTTCAGATTGTCGCCAGGTTGGATTTTTATTTTTGTACTATTACATTAAGCTTATTGTGTACGTGTGGTATTCAAACTTCAATCGCATGATTAGAACACAAGAAGTAAAAACGAGATTTAAAAATTACGCACAGCAGCCATCTTGTGATTATGCAAACAATTGAAATAAATTAGATGCCAGCGGATCAACATTTGTATAAGCATTTAACGTGCAACGTTTCACGGCACTCGGATAGTTAATTCGCCAGAAACGTCCATTTAAATATTTATACTTCGCGTTGCCGCCATGTTGGATTTGTGCTCACCAGGTTACTGAAAGTCCTATAGGTGAACATATGTTCATAGTCTCTATGAACATACAAAAATTCAGTTTGGTTGCTGAAAAGGATTCATAGATATTGAGAACCGTCTAAATATTTCAGAAGCTCGCCATTTAGGATTGTTATATGTATAGGCCATAGAGTTATGCACCATTCAGGGACAATTATTGCCTAGGTTCATTATTCAAACTTTCACTTCGATCGCATGATTACGACACAAGAAATAAAAACTTAATTTTAAAATTTCGCACAGCCGCCATCTTGAGGTTATGTAAACAATTGAATTAAATTAGATGTCAGTGCATTAAAATATGCAAAATCATTTACTGTACCACATTTCACTGCGCTCAGAGAGTTAAATCACGAGAAAAGTCTATTAAAATATTTCAAATTCGCGTGGTCGCCATGTTCGTTTTGTACCTTACAGGTTTATGAAATATACATAGACAAACTTGTATCTGTACCCTTTATCACCGTACAAAATTGCAGGGTGATATCAGTAATAGTATCGGAGATATAGAATGTCAGTGAAATAATTCGCACAGCCGCCATTTTGAGGTTATGTAAACAATTGAACTAAATTAGACTCCAGTGCATTGCAATGTGTATAAACATTTGCTGTACCAAGTTTCATTACGTTTGGATAGTTAAATCGCGAGAAAAGTGTATTTAAAAGTCTCAACTTCGCTTGACCGCCATGTTGGTTCTGTAGTCACCAGGTTTTTGAAAGTATCATAGGTGAACTTCTAGTAGTGCCCTTTATCACCGCACACAATTTCAGGGCGATATCGGTAATAGTTTCGGAGATATTGAATGCTAGTGAAATATTTCGCACAGCCGCCATGTTGGATTGGTGAGACGTAACAAAATTTGAAGGGCACGGTCGAGGTCGCCGGGAATAGTGCTATGAACTTACCGAGTTTCATTGAAATCGCTCCAGCCGTTTATATTTTATTAGGGACACACACACACACACACCCCACACACACACACACACGCACACACACACGCACACGCACACACACACGGACAAAAGGTGATCTCATAAGCCTATTTTTTCAAAATTGAAAATAGGCTAAAAATCCAACATTGCGACCATCCAAAATATTTAGACGGTTCTCAATACCTACGAATCTATTACAGCAATCAAACTGACAATTTGTATGTTGATAGAGCCAATTAATATTAGTAGGATAGATGAAAATAGGCTATTTAGTTCTTCACGGAACTACTTGTTTAAATTGAAATATCACGTTCTGTGGTTCGGATTCCACGTAAATTGAGGTCCCCTGGCTCATGATCGCGAGATTAATGATCACGTAAAACTGCAAGCTTGCTTCGTTCCTCCCTTTCTTCCTTTCGTCCTTCCATCATGTGTAATGCATACTGCAAACCAATCCTGCTAGTTTACATTACATTTGATTCCCATTCGTAACTGTGTCTATGAATTTGTCTTCTCGAGTTGTAAATACGACATTGTCAGAAGTAAACGCTCTTAGATGCTTTCTGATTGAGCCGGGACCAAACCTGTTCAGATTGCTTGAGCTGATGCCTTATGATTCTTTTCTTTGGGGAGATTGTACCCCTGCTCTGATAACACCACTGCTGCTATGATGCCCATTGACAGAAGAGAAGGAAAATTTGCGAAAATACTAATTACTAAGTAGAATGCACTCTCGTTAATTCGCGGCAATGCACGAACTTCCGCGAATAACGAAAACCGCGAATTATCCGCAGTTATTTTTGTTAAGCCTAGTAAAAACAAATATATTGGTTAAAATACTGCAGAAGGTTTCTATAAAATAATTATTCGATTTCAAAACCGAGTTTTTTTTCCAAATTATTAACCATAAAAATATGAATGATACTTCAAATGAGCCGCAAAATCACCAAGTTTGTCTCACACACTAAAGGTATCCTATGTGTGCCCCTTTGGTCAGACGACAAACTCATAAGTGATAATCAAACTCACTCACATGTTTTGTAGCACTGAGAAGATTCAACTAAGCTCATGTAATTTCTTTAACTTTATCACTAACACCATTAATTCATGTATTCATTCATTTATTCAGACATTCATTCAGTCATTAATCAACTATCAGTCAAGTCACGGTAACTTTCGACATCCATTTTAAGCGCGGCATTTTTGGAACATACTGGGAAGGCACTGAATTTGAATCCTCATGTACCTTTCCTAAACGGAGCTTAAACATTTTCAGACACACATATTAGAGAAGGTAAAAGAATAACGAAGATTTACAAACACAATTCATTCACGAAATAATTGACGGGCATTATGATACATTGTTTTAGGCTTCTTAAAGGCAATGAGAATAAGAGCCCGGAAATGTGTTGCTCAATTACTGTGGTAGTGACATTGAAATATATTAAGATCTGAAATGGGTAAGGCACACCGGTTTTATATGTAGGTCTGTGCATGTACGTATGTGGATTATTTTGAAATAAATGAACATTCCAATATTATTTTCTGTAACTTCGACCTCCAGACGAAGTCTTGAAGTCACAATTCGAGATGGTACATCCAACATATAGCTTTGTTTCACGTTTTCAAACTCAATGATCACGATTCAGTAAAACGGTTGGTCTAGACTCGAACATAAAAAGTGAGACGTCTTTCATCAAGCTGAAGGCCGCTCGGATCCTAGAAAAGAAGACATGCTCTCAGAGATTTTAACAAAATAATTGACGGAGATGATGATCACTTTGTTTCAAGCTTCTAAAATGCTGTCAGAGTATGAGCCCTGTTTTGCCTTTCGTTAAACAAGTGAATAAGTGAATAGCGTAAATATGAATATTCTAAATGTACGTTGTATTTTTGAGGCATATAAGGGGTGTACTCAGCCTCGTGAGGACAATTGAGTAGCATTCTGACAATGAGGCAGCGCCTCGGTCATGGAGACCAAGATAAACGGCTGAAGGGACTCAACGCGCTGACCACGAGTCACTCCATAATCTGCAGATTAAATAGCTGGGCAGCGGTCACTTGGTAGGCCTAGAACTTCATGGATTGTAGCACCACGGGGTTTGGTTTGGGTTTTGGATATTTGAGTCACTAATCACTGTAGGAGGCTGTTGTTGTTTTTGTTGTTGATTCTTTAGGGGCTTTGCGACATCATGATCATGTAGCATTGTGTACTTGAGTGGGTGTAGTATTTGTCTGAAAACCTGTGCCATTGTGATGTCTGTACTAGTGTATGTATTTGTATTGTAATTAAGGTAGAATTCGGGTAGGAAGCGGCTGTGGCCGTGAGTTAGGTACCATCCCAGCATTTACCTGGAGTAGGAGGGGAAACCGCGGAACCACTTCCAGGATGACTGAGGTAGAAATCGAACCCACCTCTTCTCAGTTTTGCATCACGAGGCTGAGTATACCTCGTTCCAGCCCTCAGAACTAAATTAAATTTCTTTCCTGGTCTGGGGATCGAACCCAGGCCTTCGTGTTGACAGCCAAGAATGCTAGACACTACGCAAAGATGCAGACGTGTAGAACGTTTTTTCTAAGCCATAGTCAGGGTTTGGTGAGGTGCAGAGGTTTTGTTTAGCTTGAGAAAAGTAAAAGTATCGCACTTGCTACTAAATGACGAAAAAGTTTAAACCAAAAAAGTCAATTACGAATTTAATTATAACATTGATTGAAATAGCACGTCGACCACTCTGGGAGTTGCAATTAACCTCATGACCTCTCTAATTTACACACAAATGAATATCGTAACGCAAAGCTCGGGTAGAGCATGAGGAGTTTGGTCACGAAATATCGAAGTGTTTCATCAACACTTTTTAATAACATAAATAGATAGTTAATCGTCCTGTCTTAATAACCCAACAATTAGTGTAGTGTTCTTTCTCTGCTAAGAACTTTAGTTGAGACTAATCTCTTTTAAATAGGAACAGTTTTTAGTTGTTTTTGATTTTGTTGATGTTTGAGTCTTCAGTCTTCTGACTGGCTTGATGCAGAACTCCATTTCTCCCTGTTCTGACCTAATCGATTCATCTCTACATAGCTACCACACCTTACATCCGAGGCAATCTTTTAACATATTCTAACCTTTGTCTACCCCTACAGTTCTTGTCCTCGACCCTTCCTTCCATAACTAAGCTTGCTATTCCTGGGTGCTTGAGTAAGTGTCCTACCAACCTACCTCTTCTCTTCATTAGCAGTCACCAAAAACATCTCTACTCGCCCACTCCTCTTAAAACGCCTTCATTTGTTACTCTATCTACCCATCTGATCTCCATCATTCTCCTCGTAACACCACTTTTTAAAACCTTCAATTCTCCTCTTTTCTGCTGCACCAATAGTCCAAGTTTCACTTCCATACAGTGCCACGCTCCTGACAAAGGCTTTCAAAAATGACTTCTTAATACCTAAATCTATATTTGATGTCAACAAATTCCTTTTCTGTAGAAATGTTTTCCTTGACTGATCCAACCTTCTTTTTATATCCTCTTTGCTTCAGTCATCACTGGTTATTTTGCTTCCTAAGTAGCAGAAGTCTCCTACTTCCTTTAGTGTTTCACCTGCCAATTTTAAGAACAACCCGAAACACAGGGGCGTTGACAGCATCTTGTTAATGTGATTTGTTTCGAAACAATTTCCAAACTATTAATCGGGGTAAAATCTCATATTTTTTTTCTTAAATCACGGCCGAATTTCAGAGATTTTCATTTGGCTCTTCCAAAAGAATCTGCGGAGTTTGAAATTTTGAAACCTCGCTGCCTACCCATTGGAAATTATTGGCTGATGGAACAAATACTTTACGTGACAACACCATTAATTCAACTTCCATTTGTCCACTTCCTGGTGTAGCGGCTAGAGTTCTTGGCTGTCACCCCCAGAAGTCCGGGTTCGATTCTCGGCTCTGCCAAGAAATTGACATATCGCACCCCTGCTACAAATCAGAAAACACACTTACAAGACAATTACTTTTAACATTTTAAGTGCTGAGTTAGCTGTTTGCAATTCCAGTGCTGAATTTTTCATTTGCATATAAAAACAATTGTAGAAGCCGTAATTTTTTGCGTATCGGGGGGGGGGGAGGTCTTAAAATGTCTGTAGGTGTAGGGTCTTTATTAATCAAAATGCAAAATCAAAACTTTATGTTTATAGTAATTCTTATTTAGAGATAAATCCAATTTTTGTGTCCAACCTTGCATCATCTCCATACTAGGTAAAAGGCCCGAAAGAAAATTATTTTCTAAAATCAGTTGGAAACTATTACTTCTTGCTCCTTGCTACTACACATTCTTATGTTCTTTGATCCAAATTCACAACATGTAAAACAAAACTTGCTTGTTTACATCAGAGCATTTTGTCCTCTACAGCTGGAGTTCATACTTGAGACGTCTACAAAATGCTCTGTTAGTTACTTCTGGAATCAAAAATCCAAACTCAAGCAGTGCTACATAATGCCCACCAGATGGCAGACCATGCCAGTGATTGATCTGGCACTTAGGAGTGAACGGGGAATATGTAAGAAAATAAAAGTTTTCTTGCATTGTCTATAGACGGGCGTAGCAAGAAACAGGATAAAGCTATGCAAGCATTGTAATGAAATGTAAAGAAAATACTGCATAACCAACTTCTCTTCAATATTTGATGTAAAAAAGGTCTACTGTCATAAAACATGTGAAGTTTAAACTACATTTTTCAGTGTTGTCTTTTAGATTAGGTTACTGACTGCACTTGGAGAATTTCCTATTGTCAGCGTCCGACTGCAAAGTGCCGACTGTACATTGTGGGCCACGAGTCGAAACCTCTTGCTGTATAATGTACTGGTATAGCTGACGCCGACTTGTTGATGATCATATTCCAGTATGAGACACACTTCCCCTGACGTTAACCTTGGAGCTCTCATATAAACTCTTGCTGTACAGTGTAATGTACTTGTGGAGATGCACTCGATTTTTCGATGATCATATTCCAGTATGGGACACACTTCCCCTGAAGTTAACCTTGGAGTCATCATATAAAACAATGGGCGATGATTAATAAGCCATGAGTACCGTAGCCAACAAGTGAAAGTGCCTGGGGCAGCAGAAGCTTCTCTCAGGGTCGACAAGTCGAGCTATCTTCAGTGTGACCTTGTGAGAGCTGACTGCAAGATGCCGTCATGTAACCCTCTACTGGTAATAATAAATAGTGTAGGAGAACATCCGTGTGATTCACGCACATGATCTTCTCATGATTGGTTGCATCCGGTCACGAAACATTTCGCCTGGACAACTTGAGACCATGAAACAGGTTCCAAACCGTCGTTCAAGAGGGGGGAAATGTAAATTATTATGTAGTAGAGATGGACGGCAACATTTGGATACACTGTAGTATCTTACGAAGAATCGCGCATTCCCAGCCTAACGGTATGAGAAGGAAAATAGCTATACGCTACAGCCAGTTAGTTTATTAATCCCTGCAGTCTGAGTGGTGGAATGGGGTACACTCAGTCTCGCGTGGCAAAATTGAGAAGAGGTGTGTTCGATTCTCACTCCAGTCATCTTTGAAGTGGTTTTCCATGGTTTCCCACTTCTACTTCAGGCACATATCGGGATGGTACCTAAATTAAGGTCACGGGCACCTCGTACATAAATCCTACCCCAATTAGAAATACGCACGCTAGTGTAGCCATCACAATGACACAGGTTGTTAGATGGTTGGTTCCTCGGTTTAGGGGCTGCGACAACGCTGTCATGTAGCCACGTTTACTATGGTGTCATGTAGCCCCGTTTACTATGGGTGTGTGTAGAATCTGACTGATAACCGGTGTTAATTGTGATGGCTGTGTTAATGTGTGTTATCTGTAAGGACTGCAGACGATCAATTTCCTACTTTTGTTACCAAACGCCTCTGTCAACGACAACTAGTTCTAAACTTGGTTACTAGATGCCACCACAGTCGGCTCCTGGCGACGATCGTTGGAACCTAAGAGCGTTAGTCAAATCTAACCCATAATTTAACTTCTCACTAATGCAATTAGTGGAAGGTTCTTTTACATGGCATAAAGCTCTGACATGGGACCGCGCGCCGGCTTTACCTACCCTCCGAAGGCAAATGCTGGGATTATTCCTTTCAACAGATCCACGGCTGACTTCCTTCCAAAATCCCCTGACCCTTCCTTAATTAGAACCAAGTTAGCGGCCGCCTGGTCGATCGGCCTGTCACTATCTTCAAATGTATCTGCGGACAAAGTGTGCTCAGCTCCCAGACACCATCCTTACAGCGGGAGAGGAATGATTGATCCCTCGCAGAGTCCGTGGGTGAAGGTGGATAAGCTACTTAAAAATATTGTAAGACCTATTAATGTTATAATCTTATTATATAATACGCTAAGGTGTAAGTTTCACAAAACTCAAGCTCCTAAACCAGAGACAGTTAGAAGGTGAGGTTTGTGCCCAAATCTTCCAAATCGTGTCGATAGTGCAGGCAAAAACTTTCATTTCTTGAAAAGTGAACGGAAATATTTTTATTTGTTTATAAAGTGCTTTAAACAAATAAACTAGAAGATAGCCCTGGCAGAACTGTGTCGCGTAAAGCCCGCATAGCACTAGATCCGGGCGTAAAGTCTGTAAACATGGGGCACACACAACCCATTATGCGAGAGTTCTCCCACGGGTCTGATAGTAATAATAATAATAATAATAATAATAATAATAATAATAATAATAATAATTTAATTCATAATAAAAATATAATAATTAATAATATTATTCATTCCTTCCAAAAATCCTCCCCTGTCCCTTCCTTCATTTTTGTTGTTGCTGATATAAGGGGCTTGGAACTTCTTTGGTCATCATCCCTATTCTCTTGTGTGCATGTGTAGTATTTGACTGATAACTTGTTTTCTCGAGCAACTGCAGTAGTGTTAAATAATCGATGTGATAGCTCTGGCGAGACGAACAAAGGAGTAATGTTCTCATTCGTGGAAGGTAAACGTTTCTTGACCATTACGGTGAGTTAATTACCGAGGTTAATTGATTGCGATTTATAACCACTGTTGTTTTAGAAGTTCTGTTGTGGAGCTTCTCACACGCTTGCTCAATGGATATCTAGTCACGGTGGGAAGATATTTACTACGACAGATGTGTATCCTCAACTATGTAGTCGTGACTGCGATCATCTCTGTTGAAACTGTTTTCTCACGACGTGATGAGCCAAAAGGGCAAGCCTTGTGAGTGTCTTCCAATACTGACTGTCCCTCTCAGACCGAGTCCCTCGAGGTCGTCCTCTTAATGAACATTAGCGGAAGTTGAAGAGGCTGGAATAACAGTTGATATTGAGGACTGCCATGATTTCGTCCTTCGAAAATATCACGTCTAAGCCGACACCCACCTTAACTTTCAAATTCCAGACACTGGATCTTGAATGATCAGCTGACACTGGTGCCGAAGATGGGCGGTGGGAAGAAGATACTCTCGTAAACCATTGAAGAACGCCCTTTTCATACAAATAATTTAATGGTATATTTGCTTTCACCGCCAGTGAATTAAAACTCAGCAATTTTCCTAGGTTTGTGCCATGTCGTGTGGGGGTTTCGCTTAGGACACCAAGCAGTCCCATCAGCGGGCTTTTGGTGTCCCCACCCGGACTCCCACAGGAGTAGCGAACTACGGGCTACCTCCCTTTTTATGAAGCGCACCTGCGCCTCTTTAATACGAGAACTAATAGCTCAAGCATCTATAACCTCCCTATGAAGGCTTCCAAAGAGAGCTTGAGCTTTAAGTTCTCGCAGTAAAGAGGCGCAGGTGCGCTTCTTAAAAAGGAAGGTAGCGCGCAGTTGGCTACTCATGTGGGGTTCCGGGCGGGGACTCCAAGAGCCTGCTGATGAGCCAGCTTGCTGTCCTAGGCGAAACCCCACACGACATGGCACAAACCTAGGAAAATTGCTGAGTTTTAATTCACTGGCGTGAAAGCCAATATACCATCTTTTTGGAAGCCTTCGTAGGGACGTTATGGCTGCTTGAGCTATTAGTTCTCGCAGCAATGAGACGCAGATGCGCTTCATAGAAAGGGAGGTAGTGCGCAGTTCGCTACTCCTGTGCGGGTCCGGGCGGGGACACCAAAGCCCGCTGATGAGCCAGCTTGGTGTCCTAGGCGAAACCCCACACAAGACACGGCACAAACCTAAAATAATTGCTGAGTTTTAAATAATTTAATGTTATGCATATGTCACATCTTTGAACTGCTGTGGTATCAAGATGTCACACTGAAGGGTGTATTTTACAAGCTACCCTGCGGCAACGTAACCGTGGGCGTGAAATCGCGCACCATGGCCACGAGAAGGGCAGCAGCAAGCCAGAGGATTGGAGATTTGAATCCCGGTGCTGACAATGGCTATCCTGCCTTTTTGGCTATCTGATTTGTTGAACATTTCCTCCAAGCATATGCCATGATAGTAGCCTAGCTATAACAAGAGCCGGGCGACCGATCGTATTCCGGCTCTAATTATTACATACACTACTATCGTCACCACAGAAACAGTCCGCCTCGTTACGGTGCGGATAGCATTCTTAGCTGTCACCGCGGAAGCCCGGCTCGATTTCCAGCTCTGTAAAGAAATGTAATTCTGGTCTGAGGGCTGGAACGGGGTACACTAAGCCTCGTGAGGAAAAAATTAGAACAGACGGGTTTGATATCCACCTCAGCCATCCTGGAGGTTGTAGCCAATGGGTCAAGAAAATGACTTTTGTTGGAGAATTGTGAATGCTTTTAATTCACATTCTGAATGTAACAGTTGTTGTTGCATATGCATTTAGGGGATTGGGACATCGTAGCCGTTATCCCCATGTAGTTGGGTGTATGTGTTAGTTGTTGTTGATTTAAGGGGTGGAACAGCGTTGCCATCTGGGTGTAAGTTAAGCTTGTCTGATAACCTACTGTATACGCCTGTGGTGACTGTAGTAGAGTGTGTAGACAGCGATGAGATAGGCGCCCCAGGATTTGAAATAAGGCACTATCTCGGCATTTGCCAGCAGGGAGTATAAAGAAAACGTGAAAAACACACTCAGCATAGCCGCTGTTAGCGCAGGGATTCACACCTGCCATCTCCGGACTTGATGCAGCTGCCCTAACGGCCGAGGTGGACAATTTAACAAGCACAACTACGCCGCAGGTTGAATATAATAATATGTATACCTTATATGCCCTATGATCGATAGTTTGTGACTTACAGACTTTCCAATATTATAATAGAATTGTTGGTAGTAGCCCTGCGTCGCACATCAAGTAGCCAGTGTATCAGCAGTGATATGGCACTTTATTTTAACTGCTCAAAATATCCACCTGGCACCTGGACACGCCGTGCTATTTATTGTCGGATACGATATGACGCTATCAATGAGAGAAGCTTGCGGTTTTTCTTTTCGTCTAAAGAGGAACAGCAGACATCATCGAACCTGTAACTATAGGTGGCAAAATAATTGAAACGAGACAAGACTGAACTACTGACTTCAAATTAATACGACATATTCCTCACATTACAGGTGATTGCATTAACAGATATAACTGCTAAGGGATCGAGGATCCATATTCCTATTCTTGGGAACACTTGTACAGTCAACAAAATTGCTCTTCAATCGGTAAACACAAAAGTGCCCAAAATACAGTAAATTTGGCAGAAAGTGACGATTATTAACATTGATATGTTTTTGGGATGGGGCCAATCAAATATTCGCGTAAAAAAACTAAAATTGTGATGGTCATCTTGACCTCGTATATGGTTACCAAGCTTACCGCTTAGGGGCAAGGTGCCCGGTAGACCGTCACACATCATCATCTAGAATCTCCTCGCAGGGCTACTGACAATGATTTCCACATACACAAAAATGAAACAGTGGAAATGGTATTTAGGAGAGGAGGAAAAATTTCGAGGACTGATATCATGAAGAGACGAAACTAACAATTAAACGCTGGCATTTTATGTTTGAGTTGACCGGACCAATTTTATCATATTAATTGATAATTTATCTGCTCAATCGGAAATAACATCATATTCCCATTTGGGAATATTCATAACCTATTTGGATTGCCAAGGTAAGGATTTGTTTTATGAAAGGGAGCTTGACTTCCGTAGCACATTGGCATCGCTCGTGACGTCAATACTACTTGCATTTTATGTTTTGCGATGGTCTTCTCAGTATGTGCTAGCCACACGTATTGGTGAGGTGTGTCTCTACCAACTGACGAGCTCAACGGCACACTGGGGCGAAACGCTGGCATTTTATGTTTGAGTTGACCGGGCAAATGTTATCATATTAATTGATAATTTATCTGTTCAAACGGAAGTAACATCATATTCCCATTCGGGAATATTCATAACCTAATTAAATGTAGTCAACAAATTTAAATACCTCGGCATTACAATGCAGCCTACTGCTTCAACATTCAACAATCACATACAAGAGAGATCAGCAGCAGCTATAAGAGCAATGTGCAGCATCGAAAACATCACATCGCTGAAACTAGCAACGTCGATGAGACTCTTCGAAACGACAATCGCCCCCATCGCTACATGTGGGATTGAACTCATATGGGATAAATTGAAAACAAGTGAATTAGAGAAAATCTAGAAAACGTGAAAGCACGCTTCATCAAACGGGCCATAGGAGAAAGCAAATATGCGCCATATAGAATGACATACTGTTCATTCTAGCAAAATAAACGTTTTCCTTGAGGATGTAAGGCTCAAGGAATTCCTACCAAGTACACGCGCTTATACAGAAGTAACAGAAAGAAGGAAACAGAAGGAGAAAGAGGTAGATAATGGATTGTTTGGAACAGATGCCATGTTAAATAGACATTGGACCAACACCAATCAAACGCAAAGGTACTAAATCATAGGGCTCGCGATTCCATGGTTTCCACCATAAAATGTGTGTAATTACTAAATATCACCAAGCAGATGACAAATGCGTGAGTAAAATATGCGGCGAAAGGTGTGAACTTTATCACATCAAGCAATGCAAAAGCTGGACAGGATCTCGTAATGTCCTTATAAATGCAAGCAAATGAACAGTGCAACTGTGATCAAATATAAACCTGTAACCTGATATTGCAAACCTTTCCTGGCCATTCGGCTGCAATAAATTTATTATTATTACTCGTAGATCTGATAATGATATTTATTTATTTATGTATGTATTTATTTATTTATTTAGCGTATGGCTTTTAGTGCCAGGAGTGTCCGAGAACATGTTCGGCTCGCCAGAGTTTGTAGCTGCTTTTATGCGAACACCTATGGGGTGAGCTACAAGTTGACTACCGTAGCATGTGGATCAGATGAAATGAATGAGCACGTTCCATTTCAAGTAGTTCCAAATTAGCCACTGACTCCCAGTGGCGAACGTTGGAACTTGATAGAGCGTTTCTATCCAAATAACCAACACATTTACCTACACACTATCAATTGTAGTGGTAGGTTCTTTCTTATGCCATAAATCTATGGCATGGGACCGCCGGCTTTACTTCCCCTACAAAGGAAGGCATACTGAAGGATTTTAACGGTCTTAAAAATCCGACGAGTTCGGCCGGGTTTGAACCCGCGATCATGGGCACAGCAGTTCAGCATGCCACCAAAGCCACTAAGATATCGTAATTCGATATTTCTCAGTGTAGCGGTGGAACTTAAATTAATTTTTTATCTCCCTATTATTTGAAAGAAATGTTACATGAATTATACATCACACTTTTTATAACAAATAGTGGGAGTTTACTTGGATCACACATTTCGCTTATCAAGCATACATCATCAGACCCAAATATACAAGACAAAATCGCTCAACAAAACACTAGCAATTCTACAATGGCACCCACAAACAGTCGCTTCCTTTAAACAACAACTCGCGAAGGGCACGGCAAATACTTTAAGAGTGTGGCATCTACTGCTTATAAAGTAATAAGGACCAGAATTACTAGTTAACCTTCCTAACAAGCTCTATAGCAAGGTTATATTACAGTCGAGTGCGTATTTACACTACTCGCAATTTTCATGAGAGTGGTCTGTAAATTGTTTTTTATAATATTGTTGACACAAAGTTAGCTATTTTTGCATTGATGTGGGGACAAGTAAAAATCCATAATAAGGAAGGCTGGAATGAGATGCGGGTAGTATCTGCGCGCAACCGCTTAGGGGCAACGTGCGTGGTAGACCGTCACTCTTCCTTGTGTAAAACGCAAATTGTATCATGCAAAGTTGGCTTGGTGTCCAGCCCAAAACCATATCCATGTAAAAAGCTCTACCGGTATTTACATTAATGTGTACAAAGTTGCAACACCTATACAGTATACTTCGACGTTTTAAATACAAGAATGATTTTGCTATTGGATTTCATTCTGGCTTTGTGAAATGTTGTAAGTAAGGCTAAGTGACAAAGCAGTTTATTATGGTAACGAGGCGCACGCTTTGTCTGGGATGACACACGAGCTCTCTGCGAAACAAAGGATTCTGTGCCGTATAGCTGTCGACAATCGTTATATCAGCATGTTCCTACTCCCAGACTAGAAGTGTACACTCAATACAATACAAGAGTCATCAGGCACAGCGTCTCCGGTGATTCTGAAGATATTTATCTATTGTATTTTGCTCAAATGAAAACTGTTTATCCCTTTCAATCCCAAGAATGGCCATGTGGCTCAGCGGTAACGTTTTCGCCTGCTGTTCCGAAAGTTGCAGGATCGAATCCTGGTGCAGTCAGCTGGCGTTTGAGGGTGAGAAAATACGAGGGAGCCATGTCAGTAGATTTACTGGCACGTTGAAGATCCCATTCGGGGCAAAATTGTGGCACCCCGGCATCTCTAAAAGCCGCAGTAGTTAAAAGGGACGCAAAACCAATAACATTATCATTATTTCAATCCCAAGCATCTATTAGCCAACTTACGATATTTTGCAAAAAAATGAAAGTAAACTTACGAGGTCCACACGGGCCAAAAGTGCCTGTCTGTGTGTTTCAGTAATTAGATCTCATGATGCCCACTTGACGAGCAAAACATATCGTCCTACAGTTTTTCCCTCTTCTGTAGACCAGGGGTTCTCAAACTTTTTCTGTTTCGCCCCCCCCCCCCTTCTGAAACATGGGGTATGTAGTGCCCCTCCTCTCACGCTCCCCTCCCCCTCCCCCTTGTCTTAGTCTTCTTTCCTTTCTTATCGCTTCCCATAGACTACTTCACACAAAAAAAAAAGAATCGGATCACATGATCTACAGTATTTGCTTCTGTCTAATTTCTGCAACTACCAGTTACAATAATAATAATAATAATAATAATAATAATAATAATAATGAAGCAAGCCTGAAGCATTATAAGCTTCTGAAACGCTGATTATTGGGGGCAGATCATTAATTATAGATATGGAATAGCAAGAAAGGAAAATCCTAAGAAAAAAAATTGGACCATTCTGTACAGGGGGAATCAGGATGAAAGGAAAATCCCAAGACTTATACCAGCACTCGGTGAAAATCTCAGACACATTTAGAGAAAGACGATTGAAATTTTACGGGCATATTCTCAGGATGGGCAATCAGAGACTGACCAAGAGGATTCTTAACCTTGCCCAGTCAATGAAAATTAAGAACACCTGGCTGCTTGAAGTTGGAAAAGATCCTCAGGAAATAGGCACCACATATGTATGACATTGTACTAGACAGAGCTAAGTTCAGAGAATTAGTCGATAATCAAACCTTTGCAGACCATCCAAGCACTATCACCAACACAACCTGGTCAGAAGATCGCAAGAGAAGCCACAGCGAGAAGATGAAGAGATTTTGGGAGATGAGAAAGGCAATGCCATCTGCTAAATAAGTTCAATCGCATTCCTTAGTCGGGCATGACGAACAAAGAAAGAAAGAAAGAAAGAAAGAAAGAAAGAAAGAATAATAATGAAATGAAAATCCACAGCCTGCTTCCAGTCTCCGACCGGGTCAGGAATGGAATGAATGAAGCCCCCATCTAGCGGCGAGGATATGAACTGTGCCGGCTGCCGAGGCCTGACGCACTCCTCTGGGGCAATGATTAAATGAATGACAGATGAAATGAAATGATAGTGGAGAGTGTTGCTGGAATGAAATTTTGACAGGGAAAACCGGAGTACCCGGAGAAAAACCTGTCTGCCTCCGTTTTGTCCAGCACAGATCTCACATGGAGTGACCGGGATTTGAACCACGGACCCAGCGGTGAGAGGCCGGCGTGCTGCCGCCTAAGCCACGGAGGGTAAAGAATAATAATAAATAGAATTAATGTTCCTGGTGGGAGCAGAAGTAGACGTGAAAGAACAATGGACTTTGTTTAAATTCGAATCTTGTTTTTTTTTTTAAGACTGAATATTTACGAAGGAGGGCAAGCACTATCCCTTTCGTGGGGTCTCTTTGTACCACTGCTAATAAGCCATGGCTAATGGCGTCACTTGTATCAGTGTGTTGTAAATCGGGCTGACCACTTCCACTGAACGCGCACTAGAATTCAGCTGTTCACTCACTGTCTTTGAACTGACAGCAAAGGCCTGGCTGAATTCAAGTCGAAAATGGCATAAATAGAAGAATCTATTCTTGTAAGGAAGTGACAGTCACATTGTTAAGCGGCTTATTGTCATCAGTGGTTGTTAAGTGTTTGGTAAGGAGATATCACTGCGGGTGGTGGGTGAAAGGGTGCTGTCTGGGAAATGTTACTTTTCACCTCAGGATTCCTGCTAGCAGGATCTACTGGTCAGTTATTGTGAAATAAGACAGCAAAAGTGCGAGTTTATTAGTCTTGAATGGTCGTGGGAGCTTTATTATTATTGGAATTAAACACAATGTGTACAAAATTATTACATAACATATAGCCTATCATTGACATTCGTCCTTTGCATAGTGCGAGTTTGGCATTGATCCTTTTTGTACATTCAAATAGGCGATACTGTGTGCAGTATTGGTTGCAGAGTTCACAGCTGCATTGAATGTCGGCGTTGTGGTAACCTTTCCTGTTGCAGATTTTATGGTGGAAGCTGTGTATTGCTCCTCGGGTGTAGAGGTGTCGTAGTTCATAGCCGGCTGATCTCCATTCCGTCTCCTTCATGGCTGGGGTGCGGTAGAATTCGGGGTCTATTTCTGTTGATTTCTGGGCTCTTTCTTCCAGGAACTTGATGCATGCTTGTGTTTGAATCAGGTTGTGTTTTAATATTAGGTCTTCTATAAATGTTTTTGTTCCCACCAGTTGATAAACTAATCTGGTTGGGGCGTACTTCGATACGCACAGTGTTTTCTTGAGGTATCTGGCTTTAACTCTATCCAGGTCTTTGATGTTTTTGTAGTTCAAGTGTGGCCAAATTATTTCAATTGCGTATGATGCTATTGGGGCGATTTTCAGATTGAACAGTGAAATTGATGTTTCTAGTGAGAGGCTATGAAGTCTTTTGATTTCCATTGTGGCTTTTATTGCGGAGATTGATCTTTCCTCAACATGTCTTGTGAAGGTGAATCTGGTGACCTGCAGAGTTACCCCAAAATATTTGTACGCCTTCGCTATGCCTAAAGTGTGATCCCCACATGTGAAGACATCCTTCGAGGATATTCGTCCGCCTTTGCGAAACTTCATTACTTTTGTCTAGTTCTGGTTTATTTTAAGTTCGTTTGCTTTCGTCCATTCCTCTAACCTATTGATAGCTTGCTGCATCGCTTCCCTGTTTTTGCTTAGAATCACCATGTCATCTGCATAGAGCAGTATTTTTACCCCTTCCGTTGTGATCTTAGGAACTACGTCATTTGTGAACATGTTTAAAAGTATCGGGCTTAGAGGGTCACCTTGTAGAACTCCGTTTGTCTTTTTTATGTTCCTTGATTCTAGCTGATCGTCACATATGCTTATTACGTTGCTGTGCAGTATGCTTGTTATGAGGCTAAGGAAAGAGTCTTGGGAGCTTTCTGCCTACGATACTTTCATGGATATGAGGATAGCAATATTTGTTGCAGAATATGAAACATAAATATTTTTATCAGAGCCGGCGTCCCCCTTAATCACTCTCTGTGCCCCCCTAGGGGAGCGTGCCCCCACTTGGACCTCTGCTGTAGACCATAACATACCAGGTGAATCAGCTTTCCCTAATAATATTGATTTATGCATCCCGTATTGTCCTAATGCACAGCAAGCGTGTCGTTGTTAAGTTATTGTTGTTTTAAGTGGCGGAACTACAAGGTCATCTGCCCCATGCAAGCACGATACTCAACACTTATTTTCTCTCGGTGTGACTACAGACTAATACGAAGGAAAATAATAGTATTCAGTATCGTTTGCGAGATATGCTTGCAGTGAATTATGACCATACGGGATGCAAGCAGAGAAATATCGACCTTCCTGACAACACGTGTTAGTTGGGCTACATAAAACAATATTATTCACCCAGTATGTACATAATCACATGTAATTTTTCAGGTTATTTTCCTCATGTCCCAGTAATTGGAATTATATTGTGTTGACCGACTGAAAGTTCTCAATATCAAATGTTGACAAGTTATATAGATAGGCAAAAACATCTGCTCTCTCAGCCTGGAGTCCTGAATAGTTTCAGAACTTTTGCGTCACACTGTACACCACATGTTGCTTTTCTCGAACGTTTCTAATTCGTGTGCCGATCATTTCTGGCGATGAGGTAGCATCGTCACGCCTTTGTCCTGATTACCGATCAGCTAGTCCGGTACGCCCACGTGGAGATTCTCCTACCACATGTTCCTTGTACCATCGCCGTTTATTTTAGTTAGGAACTGTTCCTTCCTTGCATCCTTCAATTTAAGATAGCGAAATGAACTCTTCAAGAAACATCAAAACGCTGAAATGAATCGCTTAGTTTTAACCCTCTATAGGTCACATTAACCACCTATTATACGGACAATTTATATTGTCAATTATGCTAATGGTTGGGGGAGCGTGATGGCGAAATAGCTTAGCTGCTCGTCTTTCACCCGGACGGTCGAAGTTCGAATCCCGGTGACAGCGGGATGAAATTTTCACATGAAAAATCACGTGGCGTCAGGAAGGGTATCCGACCTTAAATCCCCGGCCAAAACAAAAAATGAGCCAGGTTGGCACCGGCGACCCCAATTAATTGGGATAAGTGGAAGAAAGAAAAAATTATGCTAATGGTTGAATCTTTCAGCCACATTTCAACGAATTTTCATTTGGAAGTGATAATATTTGTGAAGGCAGGGAGGCATGGAGAGCTGCATCAAACCAGTCGAAAGACTGAAGACTCAAGCAACAACAATATTTGTGAAAATCAAATATTATTTGATTATCTCCTTTTCCTAAGGTGATTGATACAATTATTTTTTAAGAAAAGCAATACAAATTGTAACGTAAAGAACAAAATGGATAGTAAAAGAAATTAGAACTAAATATATATATATATATATATATATATATATATATATATATATATATAAATAAATTCGTGTTAGTTACACTATTTATAACTCAAGAATGGCTGAACCGATTTGGCTGAAAATTGGTGTGGAGGGGGCATAGAACCAGGAGACGGACATAGGATACTTTTTATCCCGTGACGTGACGTGACATAAAACGTCAAGGAGAATACAAGTCACTATAAAACGTAACGCAAATGACAGCCAAGGCAAGTCGTTTCCAGGCAACAGTAGCTCTTGACGAGACACGGCCGACTGGATGCGTGTAGCGCTCTCCGCTACCGGTATAGAAAATGAGGCTCTTAATATGAAATCCCGTTAGTTACTTAACGTAATTTGTATTCTCTTTGAATCAGCATTAACAATGCCGCGACATAGACGATCGAAGCTTACCTTATATAATAACAAGTAGTTCCGTGAAGAACTATATAGCCTATTTTCATATATCCTACTTATGTTAATTGCCTCTATCTACATAGAAAATTTCAGTTTGATTGCTGTAATAGATTCGTAGATATTGAGAACCGACAAAATACTTCGGATGGTCGCCATGTTGGATTTTATGTATGTAGGAACAAGAGTTATGTACTGTTACATGAAGATTATTGTGTACGTGTAGCATTCAAACTTCAATCGCATGATTAGGACACAAGAAGTAACAAGGAGAGTTTAAAATTTCGCACAGCTGCCATCTTGTGGTTATGGAAACAATTGAAATAAATTAGATGCCAGTGGATTAACATTCGTATAATGATTTACTGTACCAAGTTTCACTGCACTCGGATGGTTAAACTGCGGGAAACGTCCATGTGAATATTTATAATTCGCGTCGCCGCCATGTTGGATTAGTGATCACCAGGTTATTTAAAGTCCTATAGGTGAATTTAAGTTCATAGCCCCTATGAACATTAAAAAATTCAGTTAAATTGCTATAATAGATTCGTCGATATTCAGAGCCGTCTAAATATTTCGGATGGTCGCCATGTTGGATTGTTAAATGAACAGGCCATAGAATCATGTACCATTAAAGGGAAATTATTGCGTAGGTTCATTATTCAAACTTTCACATCGATCGCATGATTACGACACAAGAAATAAAAACTTAATTTTAAAATTCGCAAAGCCGCCGCCATCTTGAGGTTATGTAAACAATTGAACTAAATTAGATACCAGCGTATTAAAATGTATATTAACATTTCCTGTACCAGATTTCATTGCGGTTGGAACATTAAATCGCGAGAAAGGTCTATTTAAAATTTTCAAATTCGCTTGGCCGCCATGTTCGTTTTGTAGTTAACTGGTTTTTGAAAGTCTTATAGATGAACTTCCAGTAGTGTCCTTTATCTCCGTACTAAATTTCAGGGTGATACCGCTAATAGTTTCAGAGATATAGAATGCCGGTGAAATATTTCGCACATCCGCCATCTTGTGGTTATGTAAACAATTGAACGAAGTTAGATGTCGGTGCATTACAACGTGTATAAACATATACTGTACCCAGTTTTATTGCGTTTGGTTGGTTAAATCGCGAGAAACGACTATTTAAAAGTCGCAACTTCGCTTGGCCGCCATGTTGGTTTTGTAGTTACCAGGTTTTCAAAGGTCACATAGGTGAAATTCTAGTAATTCCCTTTATCATCGTACAAAATTCCAGGGTGATATCGGTAATAGTTTCGGAGATATTGAATGCTGGTGAAATATTTCGCACAGTCGCCATGTTGGATTGGTGAGACGTAACAAAATTTGAAGGGCACGGTCGGGGTCGTCCGGAATAGTGCTATGAACTGAGTTTCATTGAAATCGCTCCAGCCGTTTAAAAATTATTGGGACACACACACACACACACACGCGCGCACGCACACACACACACGGACAAAAGATGATCTCATAAGCCTATTTTTTCAAAATTGAAAATAGGCTAAAAAAGGATGTTCATTTGTTCGTCTTTTATGCGTTCATAAACCATTCATCCGATTGCGATCAAATTTTGGTGAGTTGTTGTGCACACTTCCGAAATCATTATAGGCATAGTTAATCCAATTTACAATAGATAGCGCGCGAGTAGTTTAACAAATAAGTGCTGGCGATGCGTTCATATAGTCTACAATACATCCGATTGCGACCAGATTTTGGTGGGTTGTTTAGCACACTTCCGGGATGTTATAGGCATAGTTACTCCAATTTACAATAGATAGCGCGCGCGTAGTTTAAACAAATGAGTGTTGGCTATGCGTGCATACACAAATCATCCGATTTCGATCAAACTTTGGTGAGTTGTTGTGCACACTTCCGAAAAAGTTATAGGCATAGTAAATCCAATTTACAATAGATGGCGCGCGAGTAGCTTCAACAAAATGGTGTGCGATTCGTTTCAACAAAGACCACCTGCGTTCATATACCATTCATCCCATTGCGATTAAGCTTGGGTGAGATGATGTGTACACTCCAGGGAAGGTTTCTGGCTTAGTAAATCCATTTTACAATAGGTAGCACACGAGCAGATTCAACAAATGAGCGACGATGCGTGAAACGTTTCAACAAAGCCCCGTATGCGTTCATATACCATTCATCTGATAGCGATGAAACATGGGTGAGATGTTGTGTACACTTCAAGGAAGGTCTCTGACTTGGTAATCCATTTTACAATAGGTGGCGAACGAGTCGATTCAACAAATGAGCGACGACGTGCGAAGCGTTTCAAGAAAGTACCGTATGCGTTCATATACGGTACCATTCTTACGATAGCGATGAAACTTGGGTGATATGTTGTGTATACATCAGGGAAGGTTTCTGGCTTAGATCATCCACTTTTCAATAGATAGCGCACGAGTAGATTCAACATATGAGCGACAACGCGCGAAGCGTTTCAACAAAGTCCCATATGCGATCATATACCATTCAGGTGAAAGCGATGAAACTTGGGTGAGTGTGTACACTCCAGGGAAGGTTTCTGGCTTAGTACATACATTTTACAATAGGTAGCACACAATGTTATTCATCAAATGTGCAAGGGCACGTGAATCGTTTCAAAAGAGTCCCATATGCATTCATATACCATGCATCTGATTGCGATGAGACTTTGATGAATCGTTGCGTACACTCCAGGAAAAGTTTCAGGCTTAGTAGCCTAAATCTATTTTACAATAGGTAGCGTACGAGTAGATTCAACAAACGAGTGACGGCACGCGTATCGTTTAAACAAAATCCCGTATGCGTTCATATGCCATTCATCTGATTGCGATGAAACTTTAATGAGTTGATGTGTACACGCCTGGGAAGGCTTTCGACTTAGTAAATCCATTTTGCAATAGGTAGTGTACGAGTAGATGCAACAAATGAGTGACGACGCACGAAGCGTTTCAACAAAATCCCGTATGCGTTCATATACCATTCATCGATTGGGATGAAACTTTGTTGAGTTGTTGTGTACACATACATGAAGGTTTCTAACTTAGTAAATCTATTTCACAGGAGGTAGGCCTAGTGCAAGAGTAAATTTAAAAAATGAGTGACAGCGCACGAATCGTTTAAACAAAATTCCGTATGCGTTCATATCCCATTCGTCCGATTGCGATGAAACTTTGGTGTATTGTTGTACACGCTCCTGCGAATGTTTCTAAATTAGTTAATCCATTTTACGACAGTTTAGAGGCAGTTAACGGAAATTAAAAAAAGATTGTTTCCTAAAGCACTTCAAGAAACAAAATTACAACGCCAAAACTTTCTTTGATTGGCATTGCAACGCATGCCGGGTACAGCTAGTAAGCTTATAAAATTCAAATAATCATTCCATCTGTCTCTCCACAATAGTTAGTTTGTTATTGTTGTTTTAAGGGGCGGAAATACGAGGTTATCTGCAGCTTCTGCCCACTATATTTCCTGATTTATGCACATAATAAATATAAATAAACTTTTAAATTTATAATATTTTTATCATTTTAATTTCAAAACTATAAGAATAATATAAAAATAAATATAAACATGAAAATGTTGAAGGAAACAAAAATAATTTAGTCTAAAATATTTAAAATTAGTTTCAATAAATAACTTACAAATAATATGTAATAATATTTTGCCATATAGAGGGTTGAAACCCCGTTAGTCGTTGTTTTTGACTATTTAGTTTTATGTGATAAAATGAAAGCTGAAGGATAGATAAATAATTATGTGTAGAAACATCATACATTTGCTGTAGGCCTATACTATGGCGGTGAGAGGATCGTAAATATTTGCTCCGTTTTGTAATATTTGTAAGTGACTGACCTGTCCAATAAAGAGCAATTTAATATATTTTTGATTACTGTATATAACTGGAGCACCACTAACAACGAGTGTATTTGATTTTTTAAATTTATGAAGCATGTTTCATGGATTAAAATATTTAAAAAAAATCTTGTGAAAGCTGGGCACAATATACAGGTACTGTAAATATTTTTAACTTTGAATGGATTAATTAACTTAGCTGGTAACATGAGCGATGTGGTATGCGTCCATGTGCAGCTGCTATTACTGCTATTACTCCAGCTAAGTTCTTTATTCCATGCCAAGTTACAAACACCAACCTGACCATTTACTAACCACAACAGATTATCACACTAAACAAGCAAATCTGCAGGCCAATAGCCACTAACAACATCGTAACAAACATTCTGGGCTAGTTGCGCAAGTTAACAATAAACGTCTTTAACTAAATATGTGTACATATTCTAGATATCTGAACCCACACTCTTAATAGCCTGAGGGTAAGGGATCTGACGATGATCACTGACAATCAAAACTAGTCATCCAAGTATATTTATTAACCTCATGTAATTTTTCCAGGGTTAGGGCATAAAATATAATGCTATTGGGTACAATTCTGTTGACTGAATGAAAATCATAAATTTTGTTTACTAAGGCAACAATGAAATATGGTCTCCAACACGATAATTTAACAGATTTGTTCGTGGAACATAACAGAAGCGTAGTCACCCATGATATGTTTACTTGATATCAGGAAAGAACCAACCTTTCTTTCAAATTCGTTGTCTTCAATAAATGACAAACATGATCGATTGATTTAGGTATTACAGATTGATTAATTGCATTATAGCCTTGGATAGCTTGCTCTCATGTTATTCAGGTGTACGACTGACAAGGCAACAATATCTCGGTACACATGTTGGCCAGGTCTCATGGAAAATAACTGTGATGGTATTTCATCCCCAGTCATCCCTAGAGATGGTGAAATTGTAATCTACGTGTTTGAATAGTGACGCTAGACTCGGAGCAGCACATATGGGTATGTGCGATGAGTTTTCCTATTCTCTCCAACCAATCGCACTGCAACTACTTCTCCTCTCAACATGTTGGGGTGGAGTGGTTTATGTAGTGCAATTGATCGGAGAAGATTTGAGAACTCAGTATTCCCATCCACACAGGCCTCATCATTATTCAGATACTTAGAATTTCGCCTTCTCTAGTGATGACTCAAATTAAATTGGGTATTTTCCATGTGACCGGGATGCGAGATTGCAATTTCTAGTTCACTTTTAGCATTGGAGAGCGATACGGCTTCCTGATTGGCTTTTCTGACGGAACACAACTGCAGCAAAGGATGTGATTAGTCAGCGTAGATATAGCGTGGAATCTATCAGCGATGCCGTTCCATTAAGTTAAGGTTTATATGCTTGTCAAATTTATGCATCCATAACGAAAAGAAACCTTATACTTCAATAAATGCAATAGCAAACACTCAGGAAGTGATGACTAGGGACATCCATGTTAATGACAAATTTCGTAGTCTATTGATTTGTTGTATCGTTCAATTCTCAAATTTTTATTAAAATCTAGTCTATTTGTAAGATATTCATGTATACAATGATACATTTCTCATAGAACTGAGTTGTTAGAATAATAAACTCTATACAGCCATAGAACCATAAAGTGTCCCCTATTATGTAGAATCACCCAAATGGTAGGCTACAAGGGGGTGTTAATCGATGAAAAACATTCTGGTAATGATTCTTCTTGATTTAAGAAGATATGGAAACACTTATGGCCTAGGAACAATGATCATGCAACTATTTCAAGGCGCATTACGAAGTTAAAATAGCGGGAGTTCTACATATTTTTTTTCAAACCTGGAACGACATCGCTGATAGGTTCCACCCTATAACTGCGCCGACTAATCACATCCTTTGCTGCAGACGTGTTTCGTAAGAATAGCCAATCAGGAAGCACTGTCTTTCTCCAATGCTAAAAGTGAACTAGAAATTGCAATCTCGCGACCGGGATAATATGTATGCAACGTTTCACCGGGATTGGCAAACTGACTATCGCTATGTTCCCATAAGGGGGTCAGTACAGCTTCACACCTTCAAAAGTTAACAATTTCAGACAATTTTATCTCCGATTCCAGCATATACAGTATAAACCAACTAGCAGTAGTGCCCGGCTTCGCCCGGTGAATTTATTTGTTTTGTGGATGATAATGAATACTACTACAGAACTGGCACATGATACTTAAACTAACAGAAAAACATATTTAAAAAATATAACTTTTTGTGATGGTAGTGGTGGTGGTGGTGGTTGTTGTAGTGTGGTTAAAAGTAGTACAGTATAATGGACGTAACATTCAGGTGTTTTTCCCGTAATGAGATTAATAATAATTATGAATAGGGAAACAGCTATTTACTAACTACAGCACTGACACATGTAATTTACAAACAAATTTTAAAAAAATGATTAGAAAGAGGAGTAAGTGAATTAAAAGACACTGCCCTGGGCCTATATTTCATTGGCTGTTAGAAATGTAGAGACCAATAGTGTCGTCTTTTGTCGCATAGCGCCGTAGGAAAATAATCAGAACACTTCGGAAAACTTCGGCTGTACCGAGCGACTGAGGTAGCAATAGCGTGATTTATCGCCACATAGCGCTCAATGATTAGGTTCGGAATAAATGAAGGTAAATTTGAAAGCACCAACTCTTATTGCAGCTTGTAACCTCAATGTACTGCACAAACACCATTGCACTTATACAGAGGCATAATATTTTCATGATGATAACTGTTTTAAAGGGCCTAAGACATCTTTTTGCGCTAATTAATCCCCGTGACTGCAATTTATGAACAGCGCGAGATGCAACTATTTTCGCAATTCTGCACCAGAACATTGGTAGGGGCGAAGTGATGCTGACCAAATTGGCAGCCAACAATAGACTTATTAAAATTTTCTTACAGTTACACTACTACGGACATCATGAATGGTTCTAGGGCCTTAATACGTGGTTTTCAAGTTCATTTTGTCTGTTATTCTAAATGTAGGGAATAGAGAGCGTTGTCCAAAATATCAAGTGGACAGTGTTACCAGCAGAGTTTCAAAGTGTATGTAAAATTTGGTGCAATTAGGAGAAACGGTGTAGATTTGTGATAAAGGGCCTAATTTAAAGTGGTCCGTGTCACCCGCATGGTTCCAAAGGGTAAGTATACAAAATGTGGTTCAGATCGGTGAAACGGTGTAGATTTGTGCCAAAGGGCCTAAATACAAGAAATGGAGTGGTATGTCCAAAATTTCTTGCAGACAGTGTTACTCGCAGGGTCCAAAGGGTAAGTATACACATTTCAGATAGGTGAAACGGTGTAGATTTGTGCCAAAGGGCCTAAATACAAGAAATGGAGTGGTATGTCCAAAATTTCTTGCAGACAGTGTTACTCGCAGTGTTCCAAAGGGTAAGTATACACATTTTTTATGAGATGGGTGAAACGGTGTATATTTGTGAAAAAGGGCCTAAATGCAGGGAATGGAGTGGTCAGTCCGAAATTTCAAGCACACAGTGTTACTCGCCGGGTTTCAAAGTGTAAGTATGTAAAATTTGGTTCAGATCGGTGAAACGGTGTATATTTGTGCCAAAGGGCCTAAATACAGGAAATGGAGTGGTATGTCCAAAATTTCATGCAGACAGTGTTACTCGCAGGGTTCCAAAGGGTAAGTATACAAATTTTAGTTCAGATCGGTGAAAAGGTGTAGATTTGTGTCAAAGGGCCTAAACCAGAATTTTTGAATTTGTTTAGTGGCTAACTATAATGTAAATAAAGGCAGTTATAACATCACAAATGTTAATTTACAATTTAAAGGGGGTGTCCAAAAACATTTTTGAAAAACAATTGGCATATTTTGAGACCACCTAACAGCTACCACATTGAATGTCTATCTATCAATTTCCCTTTCATATAACTATTAACATTAGTGATTTTGATGTCGCCTACTAAATTTATCAGTTTATCGCCATTATACCAAGAAATGTAACTTATTCCGGGTAAATCTGGGACTTGTTCTCCTACAAAACTATCGCCTTCAGTGACATCGGTCAAAAGCGAAAGCTTTCAAAGATAATCGCCACTTAAGTGGAAAAAGCAGCGCCTCTATGCGGTTCTCATCAGGACATATAACATATTCTTTCACAAATGCAATTCTTTATGAATATTTTTTCCTTATTTCATATTCAGTTAGGTAGATTTCATTAGAAAGCTAACTATTGCAATGGGTACCATGTTTCGACTTCCGGAAAATTTCGACATATCTTCGCGTTTCACATCCCCCAGACCCCAAAACCACCGTCAGTTCTAAAGTTTATATATAATTTATGTATATATGTATATATGTATCTATCTCTATATATATATATCAGTTTCTTGTGGACACGATAACTGCCGTAATTTTGTACCAATCACTTTGAATTTTTTACAAAATATGTATCCCTATAAAATCTCGGCCGAGTTCGTTAATGGGCAAAATCGGTCGAAGGGGGTGAAAATGGGGGGCTTTTTTCGAAAAAGTGAAATTTCGCTATAACTCTCTTAATACGTGAAATATCGAATCCATTCAAAGTTCATAATATGTGTCGGATAAGTGCCAAAAATTTATGTCAAATAAGGTTTTTGATAGCATCAACCATTGACCAAAGGGGTGGAAAAAAGTGGGTTTTTCGGGAAACATTAATCATATCTCTCTTAATAGGCACAATATCAAAACCGTACAAAATGGAAAATATTCCCCTAATAATTACCTACAACTTTTGTCTGAAAGAATTTTTGATATGACCCACCATTACGCCAAGGGATGAGAAAAATGATTTCGGAATTTTAAAAAATGGCAAGTGCCATCAGAGGTTACCATAACAACGCTTTTAAATTGATAAGGGATGATCTATCAGAGGTTGCCAAGACAACGCCATTGACGAGATCACATTCATTTTTAGCCTACTTTTCACACTTTTCAAAAATGAGGAAAAAGTAGACTTATGAGATCGATCCGGGAAAATGTGTCTGTTCTTCTGTCTGTCAGTCCTTCTGTCTGTCTGGCTGTGTGTGTGTGTGTCCCCCCCCCCTATCAACTCCTAAACGGCTGCAGCAATCGAAACCAAATTTAGTATGAGTAAAGTTGTATACCGGAATATCTCAGGCCCATATTTGAAAAAGATGCCAGTGCTACCAACTGCTAAAAAAACGCACTAGAAATTTGAGCTCCATGTTGGATATCTTGGAAGGTATACATGGGAGCTATTCTAAAATTGGCACACATGTAGATAATACTATTTCAGTTTAATTTCCAGGTGGCCATACATGACAGCGTAGCCAAAATATTTTTAAGCCTTCTGATAAGTCCAATTTTTAAATGCATATAACTTCTACACTATCAATTGGATTTCAACCAAATTTTGTATGTAATATGTGTACATAAACAGATATGACTGAGTGTATTATTAAGAGCCACCAGGGCTGCCAACTGTTAATAAGTGCTCTCTATTTGGTATCCAAATATATCAGAAAGTATGCAAGCCGACAGCTTTAAATTATACACACGTAAATTACCTGACATTTTACATTAATTTGGAGTAACTTATATACGTCATTTCTACCAACATGATTCTAAGCCTGCTGATAGGACCAATTTTTAAATACATGTAACTTCTATACCAACAAATGGATTTCATCCAAAATTGGCACATAAAGATATAATATTTCAGATTATTTCTGACCAGCACTCGCATGACATTGTTGCCAACATGCTTTTACGTGTACTAATAGATCCAATGTCTAAATCCATGTAACGTTCCTTGAACTTCAACCACATTTTGTATTCTGTACCTTAGGAGATCGAAGTAAGAATATATTCAGTCACCAGAGCTGCCAACTGTATTGCTCTATTAGGCTACATTATGCCTAGTATACCTTATTTCGAACTAATTAAGACATTTCGATATTACCCACTTAATTTCGTCATTATTCTAGATAGGTTCATATACTGTAGATTAATCTATGGCATGAATCTTAATTTTAAGAAAAGTAGGCTTTTTAGTTCGTCACGGACCTTCTTGTTCCATCTGACTATGAGGGAAGCGGCAAACTGGTAGCAAGCTGAACTTCTATGCCTAAGGTCGCTGGTTCAAAGCCGGCCAAAGTCGCCGGATTTTCTAAGAGCGCTAAAAATCCGTCAGCATGCTTTCCTTCGGAGGGGAAGTTACAACGCTCGTTGCAGGTTGCTGGTTGCGGTGGCATCTAACAGCCAAGTTCACAGCTAGGTGTCGTTGACGTTAGTATTTGGTACAAAATTAGGTACTACTACTTAAAATTGACCTTCTGCAGACCTTACCTGAATTACAGACTAATACAGTCATCACAAATAACACCGTTTATCAGACAGATTCTACACACACCCAATGTACACGGGGTCACAATACCACCTTGTCGCAGCCCCTAAACTGAGGAACTAACTAACATCTCTGCGGGAGATAAAATTTTGCGTGAAGAAGTAAGAGACTGTTAGATAGTTACACATTAGTTCCAAACCTTGCATCAGGACAGTGTGATCACAAGTATAAAAAATAAAAATGAACCCCAAATGACAAGAAGGTTACCATACCCATAAGACAGTAAAATGTTAAAAATATGCATAGAAAGACGACAAAATGTTAACTAACCTCCATTTGTAAAATACTTTCTCGCAATAAATGAGGTCTGATCCTCCTACGAAAACCTGCATATTTTGCCTATTATAGCCTATCCCCTAGTTTGCCCGGTGAAATCTACCTCCGCCTTCCGGCGTGCCGAGAGGATTTTTTTTTTTGAATGGGGACGTATTTTTCTAATAGATACAGTACATTCCTAATGAAATGATCTTTAATATGAGACCCTATTGAGGTTGATTGGTGAATTCGAACTTGAATTATTTTTGTTTGAACCTGTAAAAAAGATATAATTCATAGTTTTTGGGTTAAGTTTTGGATTAGGATTAGACACATGCGTCCTAGTCCATTTAAATTAGTTTTCTGAGCATATTTATGCATGAAACATGTGAAAACCATACATTTCATTAGACGAATGAAGCTTCATCTGGAAATTAACAGTGGAAAAGTGAGTATTCCTTCCAAGTACGCCACTTCAAACGTATATGAATACCTTAGGAGGTGACCAGTGGAAGTAGAGACACCTGGGGTGAAAGAAAATCCAGAATTCGATGTGTTCAATTATAAGGGGTGTTCAAATGAAAAGGTTCGAATCGCCGTAAAACCAAAACTGGTTAATATTTGAATATGACGCTTTGGGATAACGTAGGCCGACATCTAAGAGATGTAGTGTCCGGCGTGGGCCTACGCACGTGGCAATGCACACATATATGACGCAGAAGAGAAGCTGACAGTTGGACGTTCCGTTCCGTCCAGTTGAAGTTGAAGCAGCAGCAGCAGTGATGGCGTTCACATTGCACAATTCGACAAGTGAGGAGCAGAAAGCTGTCATCAGATTTCCGTCTGTAGAAGGCCTGGACTGTTCACGAAGGGGGTGATTCTGCTCCATGATAACGCTCGCCCACACGTCTCTAACGTCACACAAGGGGTATTGGCCACGTTCAAGTGGGAGCAACTTGAGCATCCGCCCTACATGCCGGACTTGTCACCTTGCGACTTCCGTCTATTTGGTCCGTTAAAAACATTCAACGTTTCCAATCGGACGACGAACTTAAGGACACCGCACAGGATTGGCTCCGGTCACAACCACAAGACTTCTGGGAACAGGGAATCTTGCGGCTAGTGAAGCATTGGGACACCTGTGCACAGGCCTGTGGTGATTACTTTTGAATAACGAATAAATTGTACCCACAGTATCGTATCGTACCTTTTAATTTGAACACCCCTCATAGGTAGACCCTAAGATACAACTCCAAATTGAAAGCTACAAGTCCAACTGGCTTACCCAGGAGGTAAAGTAGGAAAATGTGTTTGATGGATTTCGTTTTTTGTGAGACTACAGGATACGATGATTGTCGTTAAATACTCTGTTGATTACTCATCGCTTAGTTCGGGTCTCGCTTCAGCAGTCACAAGGTTGAGGCCAGCTTGCAGCAGGACACAGCGACTGAAATAGAACAACTCCTGAGGAGATGAGCCGAAACAGCCTTGAACTACCTTCACGGTGCTAGTTCGCTTCCAGCTAAGTGAGTGGTACCAATTCATTAAGCAAGACAATCATGCCTATTGCCTCATCTTTATGGCAGTTTAACCATTTTAATATCTGATATTTCTCGCTATGCAATACAAGGAATCTCGCCTGTAGCGACATTGGACCTTGGGGATGGTCCGCGAGCTATGACAGCTCATGGTCTCAATACAGAGAAGGGCTAGACAAAGAATGGATCCACCTCCTGCCTGAAGGGTGACCTCACTTCTCAAAGATGTCTGTAGTTTCCAACAACGTAGGCGAGTGGTCTTCCATGACGGGACTGAGAAGATGAGCGTTTAGAGAACCGAAGTTTGAATCCCGGTGCTGACAATATCTGCTGGCACCTACCCCATTCCTAGACCCTACTATTTACAGTTACACAGCTACAGTCATAAAAACACGAGTTGTCAGGCAAATTGCATATACACGGTGCTGGATACCCATAGCTTTTTGTTGTTGTTGTTTCATTGAGGGCCTAGGATATCGTGGGTTTGGGTGTGTATGTAAAAGAGAGAATTTGCCTGATAACCTGCGTTATTGTGGTGTCTGTATTATTATTATTATTATTAGTAGTAGTAGTAGTAGTAGTAGTAGTAGTAGTAGTAGTAGTAGTAGTAGTAGTAGTAGTAGTAGTAGTTTGCCTGGAGTGGAAGTGGGAATCCCAAGGAAAACTACTTCCAGGATGGGAATCGAATTCACCTCTTCTCTGTTTAGCCTCACGGGGCTGAGTACACCCCATTCCAGCAGAATTAAATGTATTGCCAGACCCGAGGATTAAACCCAGACCTCCTAGCCGCTACACCTGAAGGTGGACGAATTCCATATCAGCAGCAGCAAGAATATCTAGGAAGTCTTTGTAATGTATTATATTTTGGTAGTCCATCCATCACATCCTATGCTCTGCAACCACACAACAAAACGACTTAATAACTCTTTTGCCCAAATTTATACTTCAGATAACGTCAACCAAAACAACAATCACCCACCCCCACCACCATATGAACCTAATCTTTATGCATGAGGTGGGGATGGGTGATTAAAAGAAATCGGTAACCTGTCTAGTGAAGTACGCTCTATTTTGCAAAAAGTGACGTTCTATTGCACATTCCTTATCACTGACTGTACATCAACCCAAATGAACAATGTCTAGTATTTTGGGCAATGAAATTCTGAGTCAGAGAACAAAATCTGTACCTCAGAACCAGACTTACGTAAGTCACATTATGCCAACTTTCCAGGAGAGCATAAAAACTGTAGAAAATGAACTCTATGTCTGACTGCATAGCTAACACTTGAATTAGGCAGCAAAAAAAAACTAATGACATTATTAAAGTTGTATATACTTAAACCCTTTATTGGTATTTCCTTTAGAATTAACGCAATATTCAGTCAGGACTGGACTTAGGTTTTTTATGGCTGTACTTATGAAATCGTTTTAGGACTTAAGACTGGACTTGCGTTATGTTGGCTGTACTTATAAAATCGTTCTAGGACTTAAGACTGGACATGCGTTATATTGGCTGTACTTAGAAATCCAGGTTTAGGACTTAGCACTATGACAAGGTGTGTTAATGGGACTTGCGTTTTAATGTATTCTTAACGCTTCAGAACCACAATAAGGTAAGTGGATTTAAGTTTGTCTGCCTCAATCATAGGTTGGGACTTACGTTCTTACAACCCTTAGTAAATACGAAACCTGATGTTTCACTGGACTTAAGTTATAATGGCTTAATGTAGAATCAAATTCTACATACAATGATGTAATAACCTGAAAATCGTAATTTTTGGACTTACGTTCGTCTGGTTCTGAGGTACAGTAATTGACTATTACATTACGCTAGAAAATTCTCAACGAAGACGCTACATACAAATTATTATTATTCTATATTTTATTATCTTTAATTTCTCATAAATATGGTACAATTCAGTCTACAAGATACGTACTTGACAATCAAGTATCCTGTAAACCTTACTGATATAAAAAAAATCCTCTCGGCACGCCGGAAGGCGGAGGTAGATTTCACCGGGCAAACTAGGGAATAGGCTATAATAGGCAAAATATGCAGGTTTTCGTAGGAGGATCAGACCTCATTGATTGCAAGACAGTATTTTACATTTGGAGGTTGATTAACTTTTTTTTCGTTTTTGTATGCATATTTTTATCATTTTATTGTCTTATGGTGATGGTAACCTTCTTGTCATTTGAGGTTCATTTTTATACTTGTGATCACACTGTCCTTATGCAAGGTTTGGAACTGATGTGTAACTATCTGACAGTCTGTTACTTCTTCACGCAAAATTTTATCACCCGCAGAGATTTTTGTTGGTTCCTCAGTTTAGGGGCTGCGACAACGTGGTCATGTAACCCCGTGTACACTGGGTGTGTGTAGAATCTGATAAACGGTATTAATTGTGATGACTGTATTAGTCTGTAATTCACGTAAGGTCTGCAGACGGTCAATTTTAAGTAGTAGTTCCTAATTTTGTACCATATACTAACGTCAACGACACCTAGCTGTGAACTTGGCTACTAGATGCCACCGCAACCAGCAACTTGCAACGAACGTTGGAACTTGCCCTCCAAAGGAAAGCATGCTGAGGGATTTTTAGCGCTCTTAGAAAATCCGACGACTTTGGCCGGCTTTGAACCAGCGACCTTGGGCTTATAAGTTCAGCATGCTACCAGCTAGCCGCTTCCCACAGAGTCAGATGGAAAATGAATGTGATCTCGTGCGATGGCGTTGTCTTGGCAACCTCTGATAGCTCATCCCTCATCAATTAAGAAGCGTTGTCATGGTAACATCTGATGGCACTTGGCATTTTCTTCAATTCCGAAATTATTTTTCTCATCCCTTGGCGTAATGGTAGGTCAGATCAAAAATTCTTTCAGACAATGTTTTAGGTAATTATTAGGGGAATATTTTCCATTTTCTACGGTTTTGATATTGTGCCTATTAAGAGAGATATGATTAATGTTTCCCGAAAATCCCACTTTTTTCCACCCCTTTGGTCAATGTTTGGTGCTATCAAAAACTTTTCAAATATAAATTTTTGGCACTTATCCGACACATATTATGAACTTTGAATGGATTCGATATTTCACGTATTAAGAGAGTTATAGCGATATTTCACTTTTTCGAAAAGAAAAGAAAGCCCCCTCCCCCCCCCCCCCCCCCACCTTCAACCAATTTTGCCCATTAACGAACTAGGCCGAGATTTTAAGGGGATACATATTATGCAAAACATTCAAAGTGATTGGTGCAAAATTACGGCAGTTATCGTGTCCACAAGAAACTGATATATATGCATATGTATACACACACACACTTATATATATAAACTTTTGAACTAACGGTGGTTTGGGGGTCTGGGGGATGTGAAACGCGAAGTTATGTCGAAATTTTCCGGAAGTCGAAACATGGCACCCATTGCAATGGTTAGCTTTCTGATGAAATCTACCTAAATTGCAATAGTTGGCTTTCTGATGAAATCTATCTAAAATAGGGTACATAATTACAAATACTACCATCAACGACACCTAGCTGTGAACTTGGCTACTAGATGCCACCGGAACCATCAACTCGCAACGAACGTTGGAACTTCCCCTCCGAAGGAAAGCAAACTCAGTTTTTTTTAGCGCTCTTAGTAAATCCGACGACTTCAGCCGGGTTTGAACCCGCGACCTTGGGCATAGAAGTTCAGCATGCTACCAGTTCCGATACCGAAGTCGCTTCCCACAGACAGATGGAAAACTGAATGTTATCTCGTGCAGTGGCGTTGTCATAGCAACTGTTGATGGCTCATCCCTTATCAATTAAAAGTAAAGTTGTCATGGCAACCTCTTATGGCACTTGGAATTTTCTAATAATTTAAATCATTTTGCTCACCCCGTGGCGTAATGGTGGGTCATATCAAAAATTCTTTCAGACAAAGGTTTTAGGTAATTATTGGAGGAATATTGTCCATTTTGTACGGTTTTGATATTGTGCCTATTAACAGAGATATGATTAATGTTTCCCGAAAAAAACACCTTTTCCCACCCCTTTGGTCAATGGTTGGTGCTATCAAAAAACTTTTCAAACATAAATTTTAGGGCATTGTCCGACACATAGTATGAACTTTGAATGGATTCAATATTTCAGATATTAAGAGAGTTATAGCGATATTTCACTTTTTCGAAAAATAGCCTCCCATTTTCACCCCCTTTGACCGATTTTGCCCATTATCGAACTCGACCGAGATTTTAAGGGGATACATATTATGTAAAAAATTCAAAGTGATTGGTGCAAAATTACGGCAGTTATCGTGTCCACAAGAAACTGATATATATATATATATATATATATATATATATATATAAAAATTATATATAAACTTTTGAACTGACGGTGGTTTTGGGGTCTGGGGGATGTGAAACGCGAAGATATGTCGAAATTTTCCGGAAGTTGAATCATGGGACCCATTGCAATAGTTAGCTTTCTAATGAAATCTACCTAAAAGAGCCTAACAATATGATACGCATCCAGCAGCACTGCCTTCTGTATTCCGGCAAACAGGTGTTCCATTTGCAGTTCCTTCAAAGCCATTACCAACGTGTTTGGAACAACTTCCGTGGAAGAGATCACCACTGGCAAAATTATTATTATTATTATTATTATTATTATTATTATTATTATTATTATTATTATTATTATTATTATACCATGAAGGGTAGCTACGCACTCTAAGGCATGGGCCCAGGCCACCTTCGGACCAGAGAGTTCGAACCCTAACTGAAGCCGTCTGATTAGTTTTTCGAGGTCTCCCATATTAATATCCAGCAGATGCAGAGACGCTACGGTACCTTCCAATAATCCAGAGCTGTTCTTCTCCCACTCCTAGACCAGTTTCATCTTCGTTCATTTCATCTTACATTAAATCCACTGACGAGGTTGCTGCCAGGAAGAGCATCAGGCCGTAAATCCATACGTAACACTGAGACTCATCTCAATTCATTCCCGACCCCATAAAATCGGTGATAATAAGAGTCAATACAAGTCAATTTAGCAAGTAGGTGGTCGAGATATTCAAGGTTGTTTGAAATTCATGCCTCTGTTCATGCCTAAGCCAACGAGGCTCTCCGCTACTACAGTATATCATCTATTATCTTCCACGGGAAGAAGGGGGAATGTCACTCAAAATGTAAAATCGAGATATCAGCGAGATCTGGTAGGCCTCTTGGCGACGTATTGAAGACACAATTGTGTCTAAGAACAATGACGGTCGTGAGAAAATGGCGTTTCAAGTTGATAAGTACATATTAACTTTCTTCGGCTTTTCCCAATTAATTGGGGTCGCCGGAGCCAACCATGCTCATTTGGGTTTTGGCCGAGGATTTAAGGCCGGATGCCCTTCCTGACGCCACGTGATTTTCCAGGTGAAAATTCCACCCCACTGTCACCGGGATTCCAACCCCGGCCGTCCGGGTGAAAGACGAGCAGCTAAGCCACTGCGCCATCACGCTCCCTTGATGCGTACATATGAGTACATATAAGTAGTGTAGCGGATTTTTGGTTATAATGTTATCCGCGAAATATTTCAGCAAACATATATATGTTATTACAACAATATATTTACCCCAAATATGCCATATTTTTCGATATTGAACCCCCGAAATATCGCGAAACACAGTTATTTTGCTAAATGTGTTATTTTCACCGTAAAATACTAAAATACCAACGAAATGCTGGTAATAAGATGTTTTTTAAACTATTTACTTCAAAGTGAAATGAAACTGTTCCATTATCTGTCGTTTGATAGAAAATAAGAAATCTTCAATATACAGTACATTTCTCATAAGATGCGGGATAACGAAGTGGGTTCAAGTCCTCAAATCATGGAAACAATGCTCTACTTATGGTTGCTGACAACATACGTTTCATGAGATAAAGACTATGGTAGTCATGGAGATTATTTGTTGAGGTAAATGTTACGTTAGGTATTAATCACAGAAAATATACCGTAATTAATTTGAATTTTAGTTCTTGCGAAAAAGAAAAAAAATATATAATAAATTGTTTTTTATTCCCTCAAATGTTTTTATTATTATTATTATTATTATTATTATTATTAATCTTGATTGGTCACATTGGACCACTTCTTGGACCACAATCACTTCTTCTTTGAAGGTAGTACTGCTTGGTTCTTGCGCTCTTTCCAGTACTTTTTCATTCTTTCAGATCGGGATTTTCTCAACTCATCTGAAATCTCCATAGGCTTTCTATGTGTCATTTCTGCAGAACATTTGTGAGTTTTAAGAATGGTGTTAATTTTATTTTTCTCCTCGGCATCTGTTATCTTGAGTCCAACTGCTTTGAGATCTTGTTGGATTTCTTGGATCCATTTTCCTCCAGTTTTCTTTCCTAGATTTCTCATCACCAGTTGGCGTACAATTCTGTTTTCTGGAAGCCGTAAGATGTGAAAAAAATATGAAATTCTTTTCTTCTTCATTGTGCTGGTGATTGGATCAATCTCACGATAGACAGTTTCATTTGGGAGAATCCTCCAGACTCCCTCAACCTGATACTTTTTATTTATGCACGTTCTAATGATTCTTCTTTCCGTTTTGAGGAGCTGATCAGTTCTTTGTTCATTTTTAATTTGGAACAGTGTTTCACAAGCATAAGTGGCTTCTGGGAGAGTTACAGTTTTATAATGTTGGATCTTAGTAGCTATTGATAGGCATTTTTTTTATTATATGTTGACCAGGTTAGAGAGTGTGCCTTTTTCATTTTATTTGTTCTATTTATCCAAGTTACTTTTTCGTTTAAGTTATGTGTTATAATTTCTCCAATATACTTAAATTGAGGAACTAGGTTAATTTTATGATCATTTATATAGACTTCATTTATATCTAAGGGTTTCAGAGGCATGATCTCAGTTTTTTCAAAGGATATCTGTAATCCTATCCCTTGAGCAATTTCGTGGAGACTAGTGATCTGAGTGCAAACCTCTTCCTTGTCTAGTGCTAAAAGAGCCAAGTCATCTGCAAATCCTAAGCAGTTTATTTTTATTGATGGTTTTGTTCCAATTTTGATCTTAGGAGGGTTTTCCTTTTGTCAAACCTTCATGATATAATCAAGAGCCACATTGAAAAGCAGAGGGGATAATCCATCACCTTGTCTGAGACCAGTTTTTACTGTGAAAGCTGTTGATATTTCTCCCCTAAATTTAACTTTCGAATTTGTGTTTGTTAATGTTAATTGAATGATTTTTATCAATTTAGGATGGAGACCGTATGATCTGAGGATTTTTAGCAGTGTCAGTCTATGAATACTATCATAGGCTTTCTTGAAATCTATAAAAGAGATAAAGAGTTGCTTATTTCTGTTTTTGTAATATTCCATTATTAATTTCAGGCTAAGGATTTGGTCTGGACAACTTCTGTAAGGGCGAAATCCTCCTTGATATTCTCCAAGTTGTGGTTCCAGAATGTTTTTGATCCTGTTGTAAATTATGCGAGAGAAAATTTTATATGTGCAGTCCAGAAGGGTAATTCCTCTGTAGTTATCTGGGTTCGTTTTGTCTCCTTTCTTAAATAATGGATGGATTATTCCTATGGTCCAGTGTGCAGGAATTTCTTCAGTAATCCACATTTTAACTAGATGTTGATGAAGATTTATAATCGCAGGTTTACCAGCATTTTTCCAGATTTCAGCAAAGACTAAGTCTTCGCCACAAGTTTTGTAATTTTTTTGTTCTTTAATTGCGAGTTCCACTTCATTAATGTTTGGAGGATTTATTAAATCAGGTGAAGTTAAAATAGGTGTATCAGTGTTTACTTGCAGGGTTTCCAGTGGATCATCACAATTTAACAGTTTCTCGAATGCTTCTGCAAGGATCTCTGTATTTTCTTGGTTAGAATGTGCTAACTTTCCTGTTTGATTTTTCAACATTAATGTTGGAGCTTCAAAATTTTTAGATATTTACCAAATGTTTTGTAATAATCTCGAGATTGATTTTTCTTGAAATCGTCTTCTATCTTTTCCAGTGTATTTTTAAGATGATTACGTTTCGTTTGTCTGATGATTTTATGGGTTAATTTTCTTTGTATAGTTAGTTCTAAATTTCATTCTTCTGACTTTAGAGCTTGATGTTTTATCCTTGCTTGGTGTCTTTTCTCTGTTGCTTAATCACAATCTACATTCCACCATTCATGTTTTTTCCTTGGATTTATTGGTGCTAACTCCTTTGCTATTGATTTTAATTTAGTGATTAATTCGTCCAATGTTTTAGTGTTGAGAGATTTTTCTCCTGTTCTTTCACAGTACTCTATATTTTTTATTAAGGTAGAAGGATAAAATTTCCTCCTATTGTTATTATTAGTTTTTTTCTTGGCCATTGGAGTTAATTTTATTTTTATCTTTACTACATAGTGGTCTGATCCTGAGTCAACTGCCTTTAGAACCTTGACATTGTGAATTTCACGATGGTGAAATTTATCCATGCAGACATGATCCAACTGCCATTCACCCCTTCTGAAGTCAGGATGTTTCCAAGTTTTCAATTTATGGGGCTGTCTTTTAAAACATGTTGATTTAGAGATTAATTTGTGGTTTCTACAAATTTCGACTAATCTTTGACCATTTTTATTGGTTCTTCTATGTGCTGTCCATTTTCCAATGATATCTCTCTATCTTCTTTCTTGTCCAAGTTGCGCATTGAAATCACCAAGGAGAATTTTGAAGTTTGATGAAGGGATGTTTATTAAAGTTTGATCCAAAAGATCCCAGAATTTTTGTACTTCTTCTCTGTCCTTAATGGTGGTGTTTTTTTGATTAGTAGGAGCATGTGCATTAATAATTGTATATGTTTTATTTGCCGATTTCAAAGTTAGGGTCGTAAGTCTGGAGGATTGAGATTTAAATTCTGTTATCGAGTCAATGATTCTGAGATCTATTAAGAATCCGTTACCAAATTGTGGACAATTTTTCATAACTCGTTTTCCTGGAATTCCTTAATATAGTCTGTATCCTTGTGATTCCAGATGGTCTTGATCAGTATTTCTAATTTCCTGAAGGGCCATAATTAGAATTTTATGACTTCTCATGATATCCGTGATGATCTTCAATTTTCCAGTTTGAACCAGAGAGTTAACATTATGTGTAGAAAAGAATGAGACTTGTTTAGGTTTAATTTTCCGTAGTATTTGTTTGTTTGCTACTTGATGAGTTTTCAGACGCTCCGATTCGTCATTATCTTCCGCATGACAGCCCAGCGTATCCGAATGCTGTCTTTTCTGTAATCTATCATTACAGACGGTGGAATTATTCTTCAAATGACTTTTCATGGTCGACTATCTAAGGTTTCACCTTGAGGGGAGGATAAATCCTCGAATTACAATCCTGAATGTTATTCAGAAAGGTGAAAGAACTGAGAAAAGAATTCTCAGACCCCCCCCCAACACTAGTCTGTTCACTGACCCAGTTTCCCGCTGGAATTGATTACCCAACCTTCCACTGGGTTGCTCAGCTTAGCAGGGGACACCACATGCAGGTCAGTGTTGGGAGTTGGAGTGGAGAGGTTATGAGGATTCTCTTCTGCTGAATCCTTGTATATCTGATTTTGTTGGTTAGTATCATCACATCACACTCCCTTTGTCCAGGTCTACAAATTCATGAACTGTACCCTCACATCTCAGTTTTATTTATTTCACCACTTTGGATATTTTATTTCACCACTTTGAACATTTTATTTCACCGCTTTGAAGCCTTTTATATTACCATAAATCAGGGTCCCTACTTATAAGTAACGAAACTTTAAAACTCGTTTCCTGAACATTTTACATTAGTTGACATTTCCCCTTCTTCCCGTGGACCCATCAATTCCTAATTATCTCTCCATTATATTTCGTAACCTACGCCTAAATAGAAGTACAATTTAGTACGTTCCAATATTGATGATCCAAGTGTCAATTTGGTAAGTACAGTAGTTAGATAAATTATGGAACGTTGTTTGAAATGCATGCCATTTCTTTAAAATGAAGGTCTCTATTAAGCGGGTATTGGCAATATGATTGTTTTCATAGTACCATTTAGACACCCATAATTTTGTTTACGGTTTGTCCCAATGGTATAATCAAAGTCGTGATCACAAAGCTGACGGTCGGCTACTTCACACAATGATGTATTGTACAGGGAGTCAGCACTGCGGCTGACGTACGTGAGTGTATGTATATTTTGTTATTATCGTTGTTGTTAAATCATTTTAGAGACTTTCTACATGTTGGTCATTAGCCCCATATACTGTTGTTGTGAAAGTGTAGGCAATAATATTACTCTTCATTTACGTCCGAGGGAAGCTTTGTACGAGAACGGACGCTTCATAGGAATCATGTTTCTAATACCAGATAAGTTGACATAGCCTGATTCCATTCTAGTGCATTCAACACACGAGATATTACAATACAATTACAGTAGGCCACCAGTTTAAAATAGGAACGGTTGATTTAGAAAATAAATCTCTGAAAATAATGCAGACAACATCATTCCTGAAGTTAGTCACAATAATAATTCAATAGATCAAAGGTTAACATACTTAACTACATAAACAACAACGCAACATTTATAGAAATGAGCAACACTAATTTTGACGCGTTACATAATTGACTATTTTACAATCTTATGTAATCAAAATGTTGTTTATGTTCGGCCATGCCGAAATATAAATATTATATATCAGAAACCTGCATCTTAATGAGGCTCATTATAGTTTAAGTTTCATTATGATCCAGTTTCTCGAACAATCAGAGCTCCAGATTTTCATTACGATACAGCTGTTTGACCAATTAGGTAAGGATAGCATCGCACCTGCGCTGACTTCCACGGCCTCCTATTTTAAATTTCCCTGCGTGGCTAGTGCCATAGTGTGGCATTCTAGGAGGCCGTGGTCGAATACAAGGTTAAATTTCACTGCGTGGATAGTGTCATAGTGGGGTCGAATACAAGGTAGCCTACTCTCTGCGTCCAATGCGCTCTGTTCAGTTAACGAAACTGGCGGATTCTCGCCAGATATTTATGAATATTTATGTTCGAACATAAAATAGAGTTATAATTATCGTCGAACATAAACAGTCGTATGCAACTCGCCTATAATGGTTATTGAGACACTCGTATCGAAATTATAAACATACTCGTGTCTTTATTATTGCCATTATAGGCTCGTTGCGTAATGTAGTACTGTGCTAATATATATTTCTGCATACGTGTAATTCTTCAACATCGTAGCTTATAATAACTAAGCCAAGTGAGCAGGATCTGAAGATGAATGCTTGACGCACGAAACATGTCATCCAACTAAGTACCCCATTGTGTACATAAAAGCGTGTTATTTTGTGATGATATTTTATTTCTTTCAGGTTAGGGCATGTAAATATTTGCTTCCCGCCTAATGTAATTGGGTACAATCTGTGTTGACGGACTGGAAAGCTTTCTTTAATAGAACTAGGCAACATGGCTTCTATCACTTCAACTTATTTTACGTGTTTACTTCACTAATACCAAGATCTCCTTCGTCTCCCACACAGAGGTTTAAGTGGCTGGAAGAAGGGACCACCCAAGACGATTGTTCTCTGAGTACTTCGTGATCAAATCCCATTACGAAGATTTATATCCTACACAACAACGCCGGGACTCAAGCCTAAGCCAACGAGGTGGGGAGCTACCACAATATCTACCTGTAGCTTATGAAAAGTATCTTAGTTCAGGCAAGGAACGCATTTTTTGCAGAAAATAAATCTGTTAAAACTTTAAATATAAATTTAGGTATCAGCAAGTCATTTTTGAAAGCCATTGTCTGGAGTGTGAAAGTGAAACTTGGACTGTAGGTGCAGCAGAAAAGAGAAGAAAAAGTATTTGAAATGTGGTGTTGCAGGAGAATATAAAGTTTACATGGCTAGATAGTGTAACAAATGAAGAGGTGTTAAGACGAGCGTGAGAGGAGAGATGTTTCCGGCAACTGCTAATGAAGCGAAGAGATAATTTGATAGGAAATATACTAAAACACCCAGAAATAGCAAACACACTTAGGAAGGTAGGTTCGAGGACAAGAACTGTATGGGTGGACCAAGGTTAGAATATGTTAAACAAAGTGCCTCGGATGTAAAGTGAACTATGTAGAGATGAAAAGATTAGCTCAGGACAGGGCGACATGGAGGACTGCATCAAACCAGCCAAACGGATGAAGACTCAAACAACCACAGCTTATGATGCCAGCTTATTATTCCTAATTTTCTCCTCATTATCTTTCGTATTACATAGAAATATGAGCTGGCATTGAGCGTTTTTGGAACAGCAGTTCATTAACTCCTTGTGTTATTTATATTTACTTTCTTCTTCATTAGTATGGTGGCCTTGAAGCGCTGTGGTGCGAATGGAGCTAATAAGAGGAACCTTTTGGCGGAGGATAGGGGGCAATAGGGCGTGGAGAGGTCAAGGATCGGTGGATTAGACACACATTGTACGGCAAACTTTGGATGAACCCAATGACACTTCTGAACTTATGTTAGCACGCCAGAATAGGGAACGGACTGATTAGATCACTGCATTGTTGGTGGAATTGGTGTGATGGTAGGCTAAGTTATGCTTAAAGGAATGGGGCGTCGATTTCTCCTGTCCCACGCAATATACAGTTACGAAGAAGAAGATAAGCGTTGGCCTTCGATCCTAGCTCAGTCCGATGGCGATCAAAATGCGACAACCTGGTGCCAGTAGATTTAGTACTATATTAAAGATTCCCAAGGGCGAAATCCGACGGTTTGTGTTCTCTAAAATCACAGCAGTCAAAAAATCCAGAAAAAGAGGCCCACAGAAAACATTTCCTTAATCAATTATTTCAAGAGTAAACAAGATAATTGGAATACCAAACCGAAAATAAATAGGCTGAGTAGCCCAGTAGATACAGGCCAACTCTAGCGATTTTCACCTAGGTAGTGGATTTTGAAAACAAAACTACCTCTTTCAGAAACGTTATTGACCCTCGGTTTCAATTTCTGGCAGCAGAGGTGTACAGTGGTAGTGTCGAACTCTAAATAAAGTGTAATAATAATGAAGCAGGGGCTTGTACCTCCCACTGTTCCATGGTCCTCCATAGCAAGTACGGAGATGCTTTTGTTTACTCAATAGCATCAGTAAAAACATTAAATTTGACCGCACATTGCTATTTGCTCCCAATCTCGAGGAATAAACAGGAGAACTTGGAAATTGAATGCACCTTGTATATTGAGCTGTTGCCTGCGATCGTGGAACAAACACACGAGCTAATAAAAGAAAACACTGCTATGGTATTGTGCTGACCTGAAACGGATTAATATCCCAAGGAGTTTCAAAAGAAACAGATGTACAAATGTATAAAGATTTGATCACACGTCCAAAGTGTGGCGAAAGTGCTACACGAAGCGACTTGCCACGTTATATTCGTGGTGATCAAGGCAGTGGAATTACTATCATTGTGCTCAGGAAGAGAGTGGCGTAACTGATTCTGAAGACGGTGGATGAGTGGGTCATTGAGACAGAATACTGGAAGTTAGTTCGTGTAAAGGAGGAGGGGAAGCAGCCTCCTGAAATGAGCATCAAGGATGTATAATCTGACATAATATTCGTAATGAAGGCATCTGGGAAATTGCCTCGTCTTCTCGAGTTTCCTTGGAGGACTTAAACTGTTTTAATGATGGTCATTTTAAAGTTTTAGTAACTGATGTTTGTTTCTAGCGAGGTTTATTATTAGGTTTGAGGTGGAAACATCTTCAACAGCCATGAAGTTGCATCCGTATTAACGAAAGAATAATGTTAACAAACCAATTAAATAAGAGGAAATTTTGTAGATAAGTGAAAATAAATATCACACTTGAATGAAATCGCTAAATAGGGAATGGTGGAAGTAAAACTGTTTAATGTGGTGGTTGGATGGTTGGTTCCTCAGTTTAGGGGCTGCGACAACGCGGTCATGCAGCCCCATGTACTTTGGGTGTGTGTAGAATCTGTCTTATAACCGGTGTTAATTGTGATGACTGTATTAGTGTGTGTTATCTGTTTTTAATTCAAGTAAGGACTGCAGACATTGAATTTTTCAAGTAGTTCCTACTTTTGCCGCCAAACGACACCGTCAACGACTACTAGTTCACAACTTGGTTACTAGACACCATCGCAGTCGGCTCCTGGCGACGAACGTTGGAACTTAATAGAGCGTTAATCAAATCTAACCTACAAATTTAGCTTCACACAATAATTGTAGTTAGTGAAATGTTCCTTCAGATGGCATAAATCTATGACATGGCCCCAACGTCTTTACTTCCCCTCCGAAGGAAGGCATACTGAGGGATTTTAACGCACTTAAAAATCCGACGACTTCGGCCAGGTTTTAACCAGCGATCTTGGGCGTAGAAGCTCAGTATGCTACCAACTACGCCACCTAAGACACCCAATGTTCTGCTCCCAATAAACTAATCGAGGTGGTGGACAGCAAATGTTGAGCTTTTCCTTGAATAATAATAAAAACAGCATTCGTATTAGGGAATTACTTTCTGTGTTAAAAGTAATAATTCGCTTAGTCGTTTTCATTATAGGCTTCGTGATGGCCCTTCAGCGTCCAGTCTAGTTTGTAAGCCTCTTTAATAGTACGGTTCAATTAGACCCAAATCTCAACATCCAAAGTAAAAGTTTCCCTTCAAGCCCAAATTAATCTATACAGTCCACATGTTGTTCTGTAAAAAGTCTCACCATTTTGAGCGTCGGGTTGGGAGGGAACGGGGGAGGGGGGGGGGGGGCAGTAGCTGGTAAATTAGTAGTTTTTATCAGTTTTTCTTAAATATTTACACAGCTATGCGGTTTAGCGCAAACAATGTCATATACAAAATTAATCTACATTAAATTGCGAAAAAAAAATGGTCCGGTGCATAATCTTGCTAAAGTGAACGGTTCCAGAGTTACGGAGGTTGTAAATATGGATTTTTTTCGTATTTTTTGTTTTTTTTTGAAAACAATATGACATTATCACTAAGGAAACTAATTTTGTTTATACAGGATTGTGTTTTGAAAAAGAAAATACCGATTTTATTGACCGGTTGGTTGGTTGGTTGGTTGGTTCTTAAGTTTAGGGGCTGCGACAACGCTGTCATGTAGCCCCGTGTACTTTGGGTGCGTGTAGAATCTGTCTGATAACCGGTGTTATTTGTGATGACTGTGTTAGTGTGTGTTATATTTGTTTTAAATTTAAATACTGCAACTTAGAATTTTTCGAATAGTTCCTACTTTTGCCGCCAAGCACCACCGTCAACGACTACTAGGCCAAGTTCAGAACTTAGCTACTAGACACCCCCGCAGTCGGCTCTTGGCAACGAACGTAGAAACCTAAGAGCGTTGTTTACAATCTTAACCTATCCAATTTAGCTTCACACAGGTGCAATTAGTGGAAGGTTCTTTAACATGCCATAAATCTATGACATGGGACCGCCGGCTTTACTTCCCCTCCAAAGGAAGGCATATTATTGACCAGTGGTTTACAAAACAAAAGTTTGGTTCTTTCCAGTCGGTCAACACGAATATACCCAAAAGAGTTAGGTAATACCCTAATCCTGAAAAAAATACATGAGATTAATAAACACCTACCATCTCATGTAATTGTTTTCAGGATTAGGGTATTACCCATTCTTTTGGTTACATTCGTGTTGACCGACTGAAAAGCACCAAACTTTTGTTTACTAAGGCAACACTGAAAAATGGCTTCAAACCCCATAATGACCGGTGGTATGTTAGTGATAAGCCCTTGAAGGAACATCAATCTCACCACCTTCTCAAGGGGCGCTACTTTTTAAGGGAAAAGAGGCTTCCACTGGCCTAAGCCATATAAACCTGTGGTACGGAGAAACCCACTCTGAACTATTTAAACTAATAAAAATGTAGAATGTTAAATTCGACCTTAAATTAATGTAAAGTAGGCTATTCATCAGTATTCAGTCCTCTTCAGACAAAGCACTTTCCTGTTCTAGATCTTCGTCTATGATGTTCGTGTCCCTGTTATCACATCCTAGGCCTGAGCAATTACCGCATATGCTCGAGCAGTTTAGACCACTCTTTCTGCACTCGCAATTACGGACGCATTCGTCTTTGCAAGTGCACACTATGAGGGAAAGTAATTCCTGTGGAGCTGCAGGATGTGCTGTTGTAATTGGCCTCAGGAGTTCGCCAATCTTCTTCCACCCCCACTCGAGCGGATTCTTCTTCTCATTCAGCCACAGATGCACCTGGTGGTAGGTTCTAAATCAATGCTGCCTGGAAGCTGCCGAAGTGGGGGAAGTGCAGCCAACTTGAACAATGAATGTATAGGCTGCTTTGCAATAGCCTGCAAGTAACACTGGTAGCGAAAACAATCTAGATCTTCAGTGTTCTTGGCTCCAAACATCGCAAGAAGGAAATGCTTCCCAGCGTCAGCCACTGCGCTGGGGTCAGCTTTGGGGTCGTTGAAGACTAGAAGTTTTGTACGAAGAGCTATGTTGGCTTGCTCTTTCCCATACGGTGTAATTTTCCCCTTCTTGTAGATAGCTGACACAGTGTCACATCCTGTGAAGGCGTATATTGCTAAAAGTACACCTTTCATATCCCCAATGCCTCGCTGAATGTGAGAAATAGTGTACACTTTTTCCTGCTGATTGCCTTTCCTTGGTACCACCATTTTCAATTTGTTCTCTGAGGGTGCGTGGACAGTCAGCAAGACTAGTAAATCCGTGTCGTCACCAATTACTCAAACGTAAACTCCTTACTTAGCTTCATCAATCTCTGTTAAAACAATTAATAAGTTAGCGTCACCCGATGTTTGATGAACTGTGCAACCACTTGTTTGCAAGTGCACTGTAAGGAGAGAAATAAGGCCCATTTTGTTTTTAGCGTTAGCTAGAAATTCACTTTGATTGATATTTACATGGATTGAGTCTTCTACTTTCACTTCAATGTCAGTGGTAGAACGTGATCTGCGTAAGTGTTCTTCATCTTTTGTGTTTCCTTGCTCTTATCCATCAAAAACAACAGTTGCTGGCCCATAATGAGTAATTATGTAATCTGTGTATTGCTCGCAAATCTGTCTGAAGGTAGCTGGGCGTCGCCAACAACACGATTAAGGAGGTGACTTCCATCAATGATGTAGGACACTTTCTCTGAATCTGGGGTGATTGATGATTCATTTGAATCTGGAACCAAAACAGTCACCATTGAAGATTTGCTTCCCTTCCTCATCAACACATATTCGTCGAAGAGGGATGGAGGATACGCACATAATTCAAAATTGAAATATTTCTTCAAGTCTCTCATCACTCCTTACTGTGCACACCATCCGATGTAATAGAGTGTTAGGGTTCACACATACAGTGTCGTTGTTAATTGTCATAGACTTGGTTATAGAGGCTAGAGACTTAACAGCTAACTTTCTTTTCAAGTGTATCTCATTGAATGTGTTGTTCCCAATCTCTTTCAAGGCTAGTTTTCCAACTTCAAACGCTTTATCACAGTTCACGTTTTCATCTGCTACTACCCCTGTTGACGAGGAAGAGAATTCAGATGTTTTTAGAAAACGGATTATGTTCCTCAAGCCGAGATATAAAAGTTTGCAAGTCCTTGCAATTTATTTTCTGCCTTGCCTCTCGTAGCTCCATGTGGTGCTCTGAAGAGACGCTACACACACCTGGTGGCCGCGCTTGTACTAAACCGGTGTTTGTTCCCAGTATTTTTACGCTTCAAACCCTTTATGGTGCCTCAGCCTCTTTTGGACTACAATACGATTGTACAATATTACTTTTTAATAAAATTGTTTAGTTATTTCTGTTTACATAGTAGTTATAATTTCATTTTTCCAAAAAATCTAACAAAATACGAAAAATTGCTACTTTCGCACCCTCCGTAACTCTGGAACCGTTCACTTTAGAAAGATTATGCATGGGACTTTTTTGTTTGCAATTTGATGTAGATTAATTTTGTGTATGACACATTTTGCGCTAAACTGCATATATTCGAAATATGCAAGAAAAATGATAAAAACTACAAATTTACCAACTTCTGCCCCTCCCCCCCCCCCCCCCCCCCCCAAACCCAACGCTCAAAATGGTGAGACTTTTTACCGAACGACATGTGGACTGTATAGAACAATTTGGGCTTGTAGGGATACTTTTACTTTGGATGTTGAGGTTATGCCGTTTTTAGGACTAATTGCACTGTACTATAAGTGTACAAGGAGCTTCCATAATTCCCTTATAAATTAGTACTGCTGCCTCCTCTATTTATTGATCTCTAACTTTCAGATCGTTAGATAAACTATAATCTAACCATCTCCTTTTAGGTCTACGTCTTCTCCTCATACCCAATTAAGGCAGAGTTCATTGATCTCCTAGACCCACATAGATTATCTCTCTTCGACGTGACCCCACCATCTCGCCGGCTTTTGACCATTTCTCCCTTCATTTCGATAACCCTCCTCGCATCGTTCCAAGCTGATTGTGGCAGCAATCATGCATGCTACCTTCGTATCAGTTACTGCAAGCTTATGCATGACATATCCTGAATCCATCCAGCTCTCACTCCCAAAGGACAATATCAGTTTGAATACCGAGTGATTTAGGGAGAGTTTCGTAGCAGCACTTTCTTGCAGAACGCAGCATATCGCGACTTCAAACACAATATATTGGCTTTTTACACCATGACTCTAACGTTTTCAGTACACAACCATTATTTTCTTCTAGGAAAATAGAGCAAAAGCAAAATCCTTTCAGATCACTGAAACGGAAAACAATAATAATAATAATAATATTGTTGTTGATTCGGTTAGCGTGTGATCATGTAGTTCCGTATTATTGGGTGTGTGTGGAAAATGTGTGATAACCTCTGCTATTATGAACTTGGTATACACTGTTCTCGTGTTGCTAGAATATTTTTATGTTCAAGGTGTTCTCTTAATAATGCTGATGTTGTTTTAAAGAAAAGAACATGGTGCTAGAAACACTTGGTTATAATGATTTGAGAGGAGTTTCAGAAACAAAAATAATCAGCTTGCATTTACTCCCACAGAGCTAATTATCTTCATAGTTGATTTCATTTTATTATTTGTGTTCGACGATGCCGAAATGTAAATATTATATGCCAGAAAACAATATCATAATGGGAGTCATTAAAATACTACTTTTCATCATGACACAGTTTCTCCAACCAATCAGAGCTCAATATTTCCATTCATTGACCAATCAGGTAAGTATAGCTTCGCATATGCACCCAAAATCCAACATGTCGGACATGAATTACATGATTTGAAAGTTGACAATGTAGCCAATATTGGATCAACCATTGTAGTTACAATACCAAACACAAATACAAAATCATCACGAACCTGGTAACAGAAAAATACTAAGAAATATGCAAGACATTTAGAAATCTACATCCAGAAGTTTGCAACACCATCCTTCAAGCCATTACCTACACGGAAAGTGTGCACCGTCCTTAATGTTTGTATAAACAAACTGGGCAATATCGCAAAAGACCTTAATATCCACAACTCCAATTTCTCATTACATTCGTAAGATTCCACCGACAATTTTAGAGAATGCTATTGTTGACATAGACACACCAGAAAGTCATGGAGGAAGCAGGCCTATAACATTAGTTCCACGGAAATTATAATCCAGCTCTCTGTTCAGTAAATGGATTTCTTATGCGAAACATTCCGCCAGATGTCATAACTGTTCTATTTGGGACTCAATTTATTTGCCGCCTGTTGACATTATATATGCATCGAATTTGAAGAATAACTAGTTGATGATACAATACATTTTAATTTTAAAGCGTTTGTAACAGCCTATTATGTGTTATTTGACCAAAATAACAAAATGATCCTACGAAGTACCTGTGCAATATCTGTTGGTGCTACTTCAGAATAAATAATGTTTCAAAGCTTTGGAATTCGTTACTGGGTATAGATCAAATGCTGATCCCACACAATTCCCAAGAAGAAGAAGAAGTCAACCGACAGAATTTCGACAGATATTTGTGAATATTTTTAGAACATGTAATCTCTACTCTCTACTTAGTATAAAAGAAAGTCCCCGATTCTTGGATGTTACGGGTAAACTCGAGAGTCACTGGATGGATTTTGATGCGGATTTCACCATTCTGTAAAGGATATCTCGAGGATGATTTCTGTAGAAAATAATTTATTTATGATCAAAGGAAGCCGAGCAGTAACGATTTCAGTGGAAAAGTTGAAAAAATACCTGGCGTCCGAGCGCTTTGTAAGCTTACGCTGGGCAAACCGTTAAACATATCTAAATACTATGAGTGTAACAATTGTTCAGCATGAAAAGTTCTACAAAAAAGTCCGCGAGAGCATATGTCTATCTTCATTTCATCGCCCACTATAAGTATTTTTACGTTTTATTTTCTTCCAACCTTGTTCATTCAACTACTGAGGCGACAGTTTACGAGCTAGCTAAGGGCGAGTCTATCATCCCTGTTACAGCCTAGCTAGCGGGCGAACCTATTGCCCCGGATACAGCCAGCAGCAAACCGTTGAGTCGTGTTGTGTTATGACTTCTGAGAAGGGTGGTTGAGTTTGGAGTTTCCCTGGAAGTGCACCTCGGGTTTTCTTCATTTCGCCTGTGAAACACAGTCAAGTTAAGATTGGACGGAAGGGGGATTTGAGTTTCATTCACCTCACCATTCCCTGGAAATGCAACTCTCATTTCGCCTGTGAACTTTTCGTTCCGCAAAATTCACAGTCAATTTAAGATTGGACGGAAGGGGGATTACATTATATTAAATTATACTGATTGGCGTATAATCTCTACTTAGTATAAAACGAAGTCTCCGATTCTTGGATGTCATGGGTAATCTCGAGAACCACAGAATGGATTTTGATGCGGTTTTCACCATTCTGTAAAGGATATCTCGAGGAAGGTTTTTGTAGAAAATAATTTATTTAAGACCAAAGGAAGTCAAGCACTAACGATTTCAGTGAAAAGGTAAAAAAAACTGCCGTCCGTGCACTTTTTAAGCTTACGCTGGGCAAACCGTTGAAAATATCTATATACTATGAGTGTAAGAATTGTTCAGCATGACAACTGCTACAAGAAAAGCCCGGGAGAGCATATCTCTATCTTCAATACATCGCCTACTATAAGTGTTTTTACGTTTTCATTTCTTCCAACAGTCTCCATTCAGTTACTGAGGCGACAGTTTACGAGCTAGCTAGGGGCGAGTCTATCACCCCAGTTACAGTTTAGCTAGTGGACAAGCTTATTGACCCAGATACAGCCAGCAGCAAACTGTCGAGTCGTGCTGAGTGAAAAAGATACATTCAGTCTGAGAGACTAGACTTTATATCATTTCAAATGACGCATTCTCTTTCAACAGACTCCATTACCCGTTAACTCAGGATTCCCGCGCAGGGAACGGAGAGCGGGAGGTACTCTCTGTTACATGACGTCACGCACACGCCGTCTCCGTATCGCATAACGCCAGACCCCAGGAGTAAACTCAGACTCAACAGACTCCACTACCCTTTAACTTAGGCTTCCCGAGCGGGGAACGGAGAGCGGGAGGTCCACTCTGCTGCATGACGTCACGCACTCGCCGTCTCCGTATCGCATAACGCCAGACCCCAGGAGTAAACTCAGACTCGGTGCATATGCACTGAACAACATGATGACGTCATACACGCCGTAACGCATAACGGTAGACCAAAGCATAACGATGAAGTCGACAAGATCATTTGAAATGATAAAAGCTTTTTAGAAGAGTGGTTGTGTTTGGAGTTTCCCTGGAAGTGCAACTCGGCTTTTCTTCATTTCGCCTGTGAACTTTCCATTCCGCAAAATTCACAGTCAAGTTAAGATTGGACGGAAGTAGGATTTGTGTCTCATGAACCTCGCCATTCTTAAATTACATCTGACAAGAATTTGTTGCACATGCATCTCCATGATAATATAATTAATAGTCCAGTCAGTGATTTTAACCCATCATGCCGAGACGTAAAATGGATAGTGTTCATTCACATTTAAAAAAAACGCTTATCACGTAATTCATTCATGACTGTTCCCGGGCGAAACCGGGTCGGGTTGCTAGTAAAGTTATAATTAACGTCGATCATAAACAGTCGTATGCAACTCGCCTGTAATGGTAATTAAGACACTCGTATCTTTATTATTGCCATTATAGGCTCGTTGCATAATGTACTATTATAACATTCATTTCGAATCGTCTAAGTTGATATCAAGACAAAGGTACAGCATTTAAACCAGTTTCATTACGCAGGACATCAATGAGGAGAGGATTCAAGTGGACTACTTCGTTGGATCCACCACTGCGTGTATCTGTTGTATTTGTTGTTTCTGTCCTGGGGGGGGGGAGGGCGTGGTGGTGAAGTGGTCAAGTCTCTTGCCTCTATCCAAGGCGGATCGAGTTCGATTCCCGGACAATGACATGAGATTTTCAAAGTGAAATATCACGTCCTGTAGTTCGGATTTCACGTCAAAATGGAGGTCCCATGGCTTATGATTACGAGATTAAGGGTCACGTAAAACTACAGGCTTCCTTGTCTGTCCTTGCAGAATGTGCTTCACGGACTGTTAGCGGAGGAACGTCTTTATGTAAGAATGTTCTCACAACTGCTACTCACTTCACTTCCGAGAGACAGTGTGTTACTATTATAGTACATCTCTATCTGTGACATTCCCTACACTTTCTGTTTACCCACGACTATGTCACTCAGTGCAGCCTTGAGAAAACTTGTACACTGTGCTCAGCTGCAGCGGAATTTCTCTACACGTAAAGTTGATGATGATAATTGTTGTTTTAAGGGGCCTAAGCCTAACATCCAGGTTATCGGCCCCTAATGGTTTGGGTGATCGTGAAGATGATAAGGAAATGCAAACTATAACTAAAACTAACTACTAACTTACATACTAGAAGAAGAAATGGAAAATAAAAGGAGAATAAGGCAAATAAAGGACAGGAGGAAAAGAAATGCCCTCAACCCTCGAAGAATGCGGATTGAGGGACTTGGAAGGAAGGAGGGCCTTAAAAGGCAGATAGGAAAGTAAAAGAGGAGAGGGTCCACCCCACAGGTAAGGGATAAAAGGGGGGGGGGGGAAACCGGACCCAGGTCATGAATCCCTCGGGGTCGCCACCTCCCAAACACACCAGCCGTGAGCCCCTGAGGATGTAGCAATATCCAAGGTGCACCAGAAGTGGTGGCGCTACTTACACCCAGCCTCCTTGAGGGCCTTGAGCAGAAGGCAGGAGATAACAGGAAAAGAAAATGAAGGCTGACCCCTCGCAGAAGGAGGGTATCAGAAAAGATGAGACAAGGGCCAATTAAGGCGGGAAAGGAAGAGACTCCCTAGGCCTCGGATACCCTAATATCTTCGGGGTCGGAAGAGAACAAGAGTTGACCAAGTGAGGTCGACAGGAAAGAAGACGGAGAGGAGCCCGGCACAAGTAAGTGGAAGCAATGCCGGACTCAGCTGGGGCCCCGTGGTCGCCAACCCACGTCCCACTAGATGTGAGCCCCTGGGGGAACACGTAAAGTAACTTGCTCCATTAAACTATGGAACGGTAAAAATTACCTGCAAGCATAACGTTGCTGTTGTTTGATATAAGGTTCTCTGCGTGGTGCGGCGGTAACGTCCTCTCCAGTTGTTCCCAAGGTTGTGGGTTGGAATCCTGGCTCAGTCAGTTGACATTTAAGGATGCTTAAATATGAGCGAGCTGTGTCAGTAGATTTACTGGCACGTTCAAGATCCCCTTCAGGGCGTACTTCCACCACCCCAGCCAGCATCTCTAAAAGCCGCAGTAGTTGAAGCAGACGTGAACCCATGTTATTATTATACAGATTCATAAACTCCTCATTGTACAATGGTACAATAACTGAAAATACGAACTATATCAAGCACTTTCAGAGTCCATTCTTCATTTAAGAATGTCGCACTGTGATGGCAAGTGTCCAAGATCACCGACTTTTGGATCTGTCCCAGCTTGTGCGTCACTCCGAGACCCTGTAGTTGGCTCATCAGTTTTGAAGGTACAATTCCAGTTGAGACAGAATGAGAAGCTGGATGTACACGTGCTTTAGCTTTCACATTTATTAAACTTCAATGACCAATTCTGTGTAGTTATTGACCTTTTTGGGATAGGCTGTTTGAAGGTTGTGGTTAAGTGGAATTCTCTGTCCCAGTATAATATATGGATTCCATTGTCCAAAACATTTTGGCTGATACTTATAATACGGAAGAGAAGAGTCATCTAGTCCCATAATTTTAGCCGTCTACATATGCACGATTTTAGCAACATTATTGTGACGCAAGTTTAGTCCATAGGACTTAATTATTATTTATTGATTTATTTAATCGATTGTTCCCCTTTAGGAGAGCGATTTAACTTGAATACATGATTTCATCTTCTGGCGTTTTCCTGCTTCTGTTCCCAAAATCTCTTCATCCTCTCAGAATGCTCCTTCTTCCGCTCAGCTGTCCATTTTCTTCCAGGCTGTCGTGTTGGTCTATCTCAAACTTAACATTTTTGATTTTATTCCGGCACTCGGTGCGGTCCTGGAGATTTTGTATGTTGACCTGCTGTAGGTCCCCCTGAAACTCTGTTAGCCACTCTGTGCCACACTTACTCTGTGTTATAAGACTTTATTATTACATTATGCGAACCGGCCAAAACTAATGACCACGCAAATATCATTTAATTTCCTTCTCATAGTTCTTTCTTCCTTTCTCTTCCTCCACACTTCCTTCATTCTTTCAGAGTGTTGCGCCTTTCTCTCTGCTGTCCATCTTCCTTCCCTGCGTTCTTTCTTTTCTCCCACAAGAACCTTTATGTTGGAAAGTATTTCCCTGAATTGTGTTCTGTCTCGACAGTCGTCATCTGTAATTCCTAGCCTCCGGAGTTCTTCCTTCATCTGCTTGGTGTAACCCCCTTGGCTCTTCAGATTATATATTTTATCAAACATTTGTTTATTTATTCTTGTCGGATCCATTCTAATCATATGTCCATAGAAACGTAAACGTCTTTTCCTAATTGTTGTTTCCAGATCTTCCACCCTTTCATATATCCCCTTGTTTGATCTTAGTCTGTAGGATCCCTGTACCACTTTTGGGCCGTAAATCCTCTGCAATATCCTCCTTTCAATCTTCAGAAGCTTTTCCAGGTTCAACAAGTTTGCCGTCACCACACCATATAGGATCACCGGTTTTGCAGTTTGGCATTAAGGGAGAGGTTCTTTCTGTTGTATATATTTTTAGTGGAGAAGTTGAGTTTTTCTTGCTTGAGTCTTCTGTTTTCCATTGACTCTTTGTCCAGTCCACTGTTTCTAAAGATCTCTCCGAGGTATTTAAACTGTTTCGAGACCTTTACTCTCCCATATTTCGTCTTAACTGTTTTCTTTGTGTAATTCCTGTTGGTGCTCATCATCTCTGTTTTTGGAAAAGAGATTTGTAGCCCTGTTTTCCCAGCGATTTATTTTAGTTCATTTATCTGTATTATTGCTTCCTGTTCCGTTTCAGTTAGAAGTGCTAGATCGTCCACGAAGGCTACACATCTGGGATTGATGATTGTATTTTTACTTCCAAGTAATGCCCCGGAGTCATTGGTTGTCCACAATGTCTTCATGATCTTATCTAGAACCACGTTGAACAAAATCGGTGATAGGCTGTCTCCCTGCCTCAATCCAGTTTTTATTTGGATTATTATTATTATTATTATTATTATTATTATTATTATTATTATTATTATTATTATTATTATTATTATTATTAGTATTGAAATGGGAGCTTGGGACATTGTGATCCCCATCCTCATATACTTAGCACGGGTGGCTTGAATGGGCACGAGTCCCCACCCCCGGAATAAGCCTCTGCCCATCCGATTGCCCTCCTAGATTATTCAAGAATGAGAAATAACAATGATTATCATAAAATAATGTCAAGTACGGTATATCACAAATAGTAAACACTCAATGCATTGGCGTAGTCTGTTAGAAGCCACCATCCTGGTGTTCTCCTGGAGTTGGGAACTGGAACCCATAGAAAACCATTTCAAGGATGATCAACGATGAGGTTCGAACCTACTCCTCTCCCAAGATTGGATACTCTTGTCTGAATGAAGGCTCGAATATGCCCGGGTAAAATGGAGGGCACGGCTGGGAAATTTCCCGAGGTCTAGTTGCGACCTCATCAGGGTCAGAGGTCGCTGAGTATTACGCATGAGAAAGTGGAAATGATGCGTGCTGCACCTATGATGGTGATCAGACGCGCCTGCGACATCCCCGTTACAATATTAAGATTCAAGCTGTCCAGGAACATTTACTTTCACATCGTTAACGAGACTGGATTCCAGGGGTTTTAAATGGGAGAGGCTAAGAGCGAAAGTGATCAAAGACAGGTGATAAATAAATAAATAAATAAATAAATGGATATATAAGTAAATATATAAATAAATAAATGAATGAAAAATTGTATAAATAAATTAATCAATAAATAAACTGTTATTTATGCAACCAGGCAGACAAAACTAATAACTGAAAAAATGAAAATCCACAGCCTGCTTCCAGTCTCCGACCGGGTCAGGAATGGAATGAATGAAGCCCCTATCTAGCGGCGAGGATATGAACTGTGCCGGCTGCCGAGGCCTGACGCACTCCTCTGGGGCAATGATTAAATGAATGACAGATGAAATGAAATGATAGTGGAGAGTGTTGCTGGAATGAAATTTTGACAGGGAAAACCGGAGTACCCGGAGAAAAACCTGTCTGCCTCCGTTCTGTCCAGCACAGATCTCACATGGAGTGACCGGGATTTGAACCACGGACTCAGCGGTGAGAGGCCGGCGTGCTGCCGCCTGAGCCACGGAGGCTACAAAACTAATAACTAAAATGTATTATTTCTTTCGTTGTTGAGCGCGTTGTAATTAGCTCGTAATAGGCCTATGTGTGTCCCACACGTTTTTCTGTTGGTGTTGTTGTGGTTGTTGTTGTTGTTGTTGTTGATGATGATTGTTTTAGGGACTTTGGGACATCAGAGTCATGTGTCCCCGTATACTTGGGTGAGTGTAGAATTTGTCTGATAACTTGTGTCATTGTGATGTCTGTACAAACCCACGCGTTTTACCCTAAGCTATAATGAAAATGATCAATGACTGATCATCATCATCATTTATTGTACTCCAGGCCATGAAGACTCATGACAGAAAACAGAGAATATACATTTCATTACAAAAGACAGGGCGAATAAAGTAATAAGTGAAGGAACTCCGGTAGTTGACCGATTCCGCCGCTAGGTGGTACTAGCGTAACTTGGCCTCCGTGTGCCTGTATGGCTCGTCTCTTCTTAGTATAAAACTAAGTCCCCGATTCTTGGATGTCACGGGTAATCTCGACAACCACTGGATGGATTTTGATGCGGCTTTCACCATTCTGTAAAGGTAATCTCGAGGAAGATTTCTGTATAAAATAATGTATTTATGATCAAAGAGAGCCAAGCAGTAACGATTTCAGATTTCAGTGAAAAGGTCGAAAAAAGAATCTTGCGTTCGTGCGCTTTTTAAGCTTACGCTGGGCAAACCGTTAAAAATATCAATCTACTATGAGTGTAAGAATTGTTCAGCATGAAATATTCTCCAAAAAATTCCCCGAGAGCATATCTCTATCTTCGATGCTTCGCACACTATAAGTGTTTTTAGTTTGGATGGGAGGGGGATTTGTGTCTCTTGCACCTCGCCATTCTTAAATTGCGTCCGACAGGAAATCTTTACACATTCACAACTGTTTCCGGGCGAAGCCGGGACGGGTTGCTAGTTGTTTATTAGAAGAAGTATTGCACTAAATACTAAGCAAGTTGTGAAACAAATCTTCAAGGGAATACGAACATATTAAAATACTATCCAGAACACACTAAAATAAATTTCTAAGAAGAGTAGAGCATACCTCTAAACAGAAGAGACTTTCATTATTTTTCTCGCTGATATTGAAGACGATCTGGATCTCAGTTCCCTGGACATCTTTTCGCCCGGAAAATGAACCGGCATTTAATGTAATGAAACACTATCCTAGGGAAATATAGTAACAGATGATCCTCTGAGCGCCGGCCCTGTGGTGTTGGAGTAGCGCGCCTGCCTCTCACCCGGATGACCCGCGTTCGATTCCCGGCTCCGTCAGGGATTTTAGAAACTGACGTGAGGCCTGGAACGGGGTGCACTCAGCCTCGTGAGGACAATTGAGTAGCTGTCTGACAGTGAGGCAGCGCCCCGGTCACGAAAACAAAGATTAACGGCCGAGGGGACCCGATGCGCTGAACTGTCGTCACCCCAATATCTGCAGGCCAAATGGCTGGGCAGCGGTCGCTTGGTAGGCCTTGACTCTTCAAGGGCTGTAGTGCCAGGGGATATTATTTTTATCCTCTGAGCAGCACACATTTCGGAACACAGGAAGTTCACAGATCATATCCACACAATCTGAAAAGATATCAAAGCCTCCGTGGCTTAGGCGGCAGCACGCCGGCCTCTCACCGCTGGGTCCGTGGTTCAAATCCCGGTCACTCCATGTGAGATCTGTGCTGGACAAAACGGAGGCAGACAGGTTTTTCTCCGGGTACTCCGGTTTTCCCTGTCAAAATGTCCTTCCAGCAACACTCTCCACTATCATTTCATTTCATCTGCCATTCATTTCATCATTGCCCCAGAGGAGTGCGTCAGGCCTCGGCATCCGGCACAGTTCGTATCCTCGCCGCTAGATGGGGGCTTCATTCATTCCATTCCTGACCCGGTCGGAGACTGGAAGCAGGCTGTGGATTTTCATTTTCTGAAAAGATATCGCCCCACAACGCGCCTTCTTGCTCCAACTTTGCCTCCACTACTGCATCTACACGTTTCATTACGTAAAATGTCCGGCTCCGTGGCTAAATGGTTAGCGCGCTAGACTTTGGTCCGCCGTGTCCCGGGTTCGATTCCTGGCCGGGCCATTAGGGATTTTAATCTCTTGGGGTTCATTCCCGTGGCTCGGGGACTGGGTGTATGTGCCGTCTTCATCATAACCTCATCCTCATTACGACGCGTGGGTCGCCCACGGGCGTCAATTAGAGAGACCTGCACTCGGCCTCTCAGGAGGCCATACGATCATTTGTTTTTGTCATCACGTGAAATAAAGAAATAGACGGGTATTTGAGAAATTTAGATTCACTTCCGCCAGAGTCTCACAGCATGGTGAGGAAACATACATCACTAACAGCATTAAATGTTTCGGAATCACTTTCCAATGTCCAAATGCAGGAAGTACATATCACAATCTTCGTTGCTGCTGTGTGAATCAGGTAACCACTCAAATAATAATCAACGTTATCGCCTGCTCTCTGAGAACTCTCATCATTAACTGACAGGATTATAGGGTTCAATTTCTGTCAGTGTAATAGTTTCTTTAATTTGCTGACAATTGTTATCCTTCACCTCTCTGCTCGTATGTATTTCATTTCTCGCCATTGACCGTATCCATTAAGAAAGAAAGTTAATTGTCAATAACGCCCGCATAATTAGCTTGTGAAGAAAGGACCTCTTTCACTGGTAGGCCTATGTACAGTATATTGTATATCCTAGACTGAAGCAAATGGAGGCGAAAAAAGTGAGTAGAAGTAGGATGATCTTCACTGCTTGAACCTCGTTGAAGTCCAAAATACCTCTCAGAAGGGTCTTGGTTTAATTTTGCAGTTAAAACGTACTTGTATTGTAAGTACAATTTGCGCACGGTAATGCGTCACTGCTTGGCAGCCGGCATCTGCTACGACCATACGCTCAGCGCAGCGCGTGGTGTTGAAATTTAGAACTACTTCATCTTAACCATTGACTAATATGGAAGTTCCTTCACTTATTACTTTATACGCCCTGCAAAAGATATACAGTAGAAAAAATATTCCGTGAAATAACAATGAAGAAAAAAATCAGAGGTTCAGTCACGAGGAGCATGTTTCTGGTCACAATTTCAAATATTATTGCAGATGCTGTTCCACCTCCATCAATGGCTGATAAAGACAAAAAATGGGCAGATAACCATGCAGTTTTGCCCCTTAAAGCAACAATAACTATATAACTAAAGTCATAAATTATGTTAACTAACATTGCTCAGGGTGACAAGTTTCGAAGTTCTTGGAGTAAAAGGCATCCATCTTTCCTGTACATATCGTCACAGTTTCACTGCGCTTGATTGATTAAGTCGCCAGAAAAGTCAATTTATGTATTTGGACTTCGCGTTAGTTTTGTGCTTATATAAATTTGAAGGTCACATATGTGAAGTTACTTTGTGGTCTTCTAAAGTCATACAAATTTTAAGGTTGACTGTTACGGTAGTTTTGGATATAGAGCACAGCGTACCGGTGAAATATTACGCGCGGCCACCATGTTGGATTTGTGGCACTTATTGAAATTTAAAAGTTACATTTAGGGTCGGACGGGGTAGCGGTAAGTCCTAACCAAGTTTCTTTGAAATCGCTCCAGCAATCAGAATTTATTCGCGACACACATATGGTCAGAAAGTGATCTAATAAGGCAATGTTTTACATGATATCTCGTAACTCCGGCTCTTGATGCTGGGAAAGTTTGAGACTCTTGAAAAAGAAAGAGCACATTTCGAGCATCTACTTTCAATGAACTGTAAAAATGAACTAAATCCATTAGGTAGATCGTTGGTAAAAGGAAAGTTCACAGTTTTTAAAAGTTGGTTTACATGCCTTAAAATATCTCTAGAATTTCCATTCCATGCTCCGTCCGTGACCATGGGTTTTTTATGGTGTCCCAGAATGAGCACGACCTGTAGCCAATAACTAGGGTCAGTCTATACGGGAATGGCAATACAAGGCTTACCGTTTTCTAGATTGTCGTACAACACCTGTTGCTCATGTTGGAATCTTAAGGTAATACAAGAGATCTTTCATGAACCAACACTGCCTTGGATTATTTTTCCACCCTTTAATAATCTGACTCCCTCCATCATAGTTTCCACAGAGAATGTTTATGATACAGCAATGCACTTCATTTCCTGAAAACTTTTCATATTTCACGAAATGTTTAATAAAATAGTTACTGTTGTGGAATACAGGAACTGAAAAATATTAAAAACTGTCATGTTGTATAACACATACTAAAAGATAAGTTACACACTTTCTTCGCCCAGCGCGTGTGAGTTAATACCTAGTTCCGTCATAAACAGTATTCTGTTGAATATTTAACTGCAGGAGAATGTCAACATAATCTTACTTTCTTTCTCTTTTAAAACGTGAATATTTACTTACATGGATTTTTGTTTAATTCTATGTCTATTGTTAATTGAAAGTAACCTGAGTTTTTTTGATGACATTCAAATATTAATACGATTTCTTTATTGATTCAATTACTCAGGAAGAGTACGACAAGAGGCAATGTTTGTGGGAAATAATAAAAACATTATCATAATTATTCAGTGTTGTGACGTAAAATTCAACTATCCCAGTGAATCAAGGAATGAGCTGATCGCAGTAAAATCAGCTATATTGAGTTATTTCCAATATACATTGACAACGTTTATGTCGGTCATCACATACTCTACAGACGTGCTCATAATATTAAAATATTGAGCTATTTCAGTTCTCCAGATAGAGAAATTAATTCTGAAGCAGTCTCTTAACGATTCATTTTCAAACCAGTATACTTTAAAGTAAATTTATTTCTTTAATTTGTTTTGCGTATTTCGGGTGTATTTGAACTAAAAATATCAAACATAAATAATAACAAATTAATTAGGCAGTGCCACATTGTTGTGCACAAGTAATAATGTTATTGAATCATAAATATTTATATGTAGTCAATGTTGCCGAGTTATTCAAACAACTTATGATTTGCCTCTTTATGGGCAGTGTGGCATGTGAGTTTATTTTCTGAATAAAAATATTTTCCGATTAAGAAGGAAAAAGTGTGATAATTCTTCACAAAAAATTGGAGTAGAAAAGACCCCTTCGGCTAATTATAATTGTATAAAATATTACTTAGCTCAAAATATAGAAATTCTACTCTCATCATTGACTAAAATAAAATTTATGAAAACACCAGTTACTGTCTTAATTAGGGATACAAATTGTTAATGAACTGGGATTTTATTTTAATTCTAATTATTCGGCCACGTCTGATCATCCAAATACACTTGAGTCCCGATTATCCGAACTTGATAGGACCGAGGGTCATTCGGGTAACCGAAAATTCAGACAATCCGGAAACAAACTATTTGCGCAATATAAGGAGCATATGGCACCTTTTATAAATAAATCTTAAAATGAAGCCAATATACCATCTTTTTAATATGAAGGGTTTAAAAAGGTAAAATAATAATTGTATTCGTTAAGTACAGACACTCAAATGGAATAACAACAAGATGTTTAATTTTTTAATTCGGTTAATCCAGACCTTAGTTAATTGGGACGAAGCTCATGGTGTACCAAGCTGTTGTCATCTCAACATTGTTGTATGGCTGTGAAACCTGGACCCTCTATCGACATGACTTCCGAAAGCTTGAGCGCTTCCATCAACAGAAACTTCGATCCATCCTTAAGATAAAGTGGGAAGACCACATCACCAATCTTGATGTTCTTGAGAAAGCGCTTGCTAATAGTATAGAATCATCCATCATTGGTCATCAACTTAGATGGATTGGACATGTCCAACGGATGGATGGTACGAGACTACCACGCCAGGTTCTGTATGGTGAACTCACCTCCGGCACCAGACCTCATGGAGGCCCTAAGAGACGTTATAAGGACCAATTTAAGCAAAATATGAAGTTGACAGGTCTCAATCCACAAACCTGGGACCAGCTTGCTAAAGACCGTTCAACTTGGCGCCAGACCATCCCGGCTGCTGTCAAAATGTTTGAAGAAGAACGTCGTAGAATTGTTAAGGCCAAGCGACAAGCACGAAAGCTCCGTGCAGCACAGCCACGCCCTCCACCAACAGTTCTGTGTGATCTGTGTGGACGTTTGTTTCATGCACGCATTGGGCTGTTCAGTCACCGCAAACATGCCCACAGACCTCAACCTTAGATTATTTTAGACTGTTTTGGAAGAAGATGTATACTCGGAAACGAGTTAAAGCCGACGACGACGATGAGTTAATTGAGGTGCTGATAAACGTGATTTTAGTGTACAGACGTGGCCAAATTATTAGAATTAAAATAAAATATCCCAGTTCATTAATAGTTTTATCCTTAATTAAGATAATAACAGGTGTTTTAATGAATTTTATTTTAGTCATTGATGAGAGTGGAATTTCTATATTTTGTGCTATAAAATAATTTATATAATTATGTTGAGTCGAAGGAAACTTCTCTCCTATATTGTTAAAAACTGTCACAGTTTTTCCTCCTTAAAAACATTTTAATATCTGTAGGAAACCAATGCAAATATATAGGATGTTTTAATAACTACACAACATTGACAATGTACTGTATATATAAACCAATAATATTAATATTTGGGAACAATGGTGTGGCACTTCCTAATTGATTTGATTTTATTTATTTCCGATGCCATTTTCTTCAATTCACCCGAAATCTTAAAAAAAAAAAAAAAAAAAAAAAACAAGGAATACTCTTACTTCAAAATATACTGGTATTAAAATGAATCGTTAACAGACTGCTTCATAATTAATCTCTACCTGGAAAAATAGTATAGAATATTACTCTAATAACATGGCTACGTCTTATACTAGGCAAGAAAAAATTGTGAATAATTAGTACGCACAGATAGAGAAGATTTGTTCGTCGAGCGATCATTATCAGATCTAAATTAATCGAATCAGTCATATATACAAAACAACCAAGTAGCAATACAAAGCACTAAAAATACTCACAAACAGTCACGGTCTGTCGCCACTAATCTACGAATGTGTGCCTACTTACTGAACTGCTCTGCCCCAGATCACGGGTTCAAACCCGGCCGAAGTCGTCAGATATTTAGGAACGTTAAATGCCTTCAGTATGCCTTCCTTCGGAGGGAAAGTAAAGCCGGCGGGCCCATGTCATAGATGTATGGCATTTGAAAGAACTTACGACTACAATTGGTAATGTGTAGCCAAATGTTTAGGTTATATTTGGTTGGTTAGAAACGCTCTATCAAGTTCCAACGTTCGCCGCTAGTATCAGCGACAGTGGTATCAGGTAGCCAAAGTTAGAACTAATTGAAATTGAACTTGCTGGGTGCCCCCGGGCGTTCAATTAAAATACCCTGCTATGGCCATTGGCTGCGATTCATATACACCATACAGTGAGTCTCTCTCACGACTCGGCCGGCCGGCGCGCCCAGCTTATCTGTCTCCCGTTGACTCATCACTTCCCGCTCGGCATAACTTAGCACTTCGTTCACTTTATCCGTGCATGACCTGAGATAACAATTAAAATTAAGAAAATAACAATTAATGAAATAAGCTCGTACCTTATGACAGGAGATGCTGGAAATTTGCTCCTCATATATCCACACATTTCCGGCATCGTCTTAGGAAACTCCGATTCACACGCATAAATTCGTCTCCCGTAATTGAGGCTTTATATCTTTCCGGATATGTTCTTTCAGTTCTCCCAACGTGTGAGGGTTTCTTTCATACACTTTATTCTTTAAGCACCCATATAAATAAAAGTCACAAACAGTTAAATATGGGGACCGTGACAGCCATAAGTCCGTACTAATTACACGGTATTCAAAAATTTCCTCAATTAAGTTTAATGTGTATGCGCGGTGGCAGAGTCTTGCTGAATATATCCGTTTCAATAGTTAGTGTCAGTCAGTTCGTCAAAAAATGGTTTGAGTATATTATCCCTGTACCTTTGTGCATTAATTGTGCCTTGAAAAAGGATAGGCCCTATAATAATGTATCCATTCACTGTGCACCATACTTCGACCCATTCGTTAATTAGAGGGATTTCGTATATGCGATGGGGGGTTTCTTTACTCCAATATCTGTTATTCTGCGTCATCGAACCATACCCGTGTAAATGGAACCAAGCTTCGTCCGAGAAAAATATTAACATATCCGGAGAGAAATAGCCTCAATTACGAAAGACAAACATATGCCTGTGAATCGGAGTTTCCTAAGTCGATGCCGGAAATGTTTGGATGTAGGAGGAGAACATTTAGAACATCTCCTGTCATAAGGAAGTAGCAGCTTATGTTATTAATTTTAATTGTTACCTCATGTCATGAACGGATAACATTAGCGAAGTGCTATGCTATACCTAGCGGGCAGTGATGAGTCAACGGGAGACAGATAAGCTAGGCGCGCCGGCTGGCCGAGTCGTGAGAGAGACTCGCTGTATACTACTATTGTATTATTCTACAGGGATAAGCCCTTGAATAAAACTACAGATAATACTAAGGAATATTTATCTATGAACATTGCTTAAAAATTGTGTAATGCAAAGTTTTGAAGCCATTCATTCAGTGTGGTGAAGCCTCCGTGGCTTAGGCGGCAGCACGCCGGCCTCTCACCGCTGGGTCCGTGGTTCAAATCCCGGTCACTCCATGTGAGATCTGTGCTGGACAAAACGGAGGCAGACAGGTTTTTCTCCGGGTACTCCGGTTTTCCCTGTCAACATTTCATTCCAGCAACACTCTCCACTATCATTTCATTTCATCTGTCATTCATTTAATCATTGCCCCAGAGGAGTGCGTCAGGCCTCGGCAGCCGACACAATTCCTATCCTCGCCGCTAGTTGGGGGTTTCATTCATTCCATTCCTGACCTGGTCGGAGACTGGAAGCAGGCTGTGGATTTTCATTTTTCATTCAGTGTGGTCTATACAAACTGTCAATTGTGACTCTTCAGTCGGTCAACACGAATTTGCCCAATGACAGGGTGGGGTACACTGTATATAATAGACTCTCCGGCTCCGTGGCTAAATGGTTAGCGCGCTAGGCTTTGGCCCGAAGTGCCCCGGGTTCGATTCCCAGCCAAGCCATCAGGGATTTTAATCTCCTGGGGTTAGTTTCCGCGGACTGGATGCATGTGACGTCTTCATCCTCACTTCATCCTCATTACGACGCGCAGGTCGCCCACGGGCGTCAACTAGAAAGACCTCTGCCTCTCCTGAGTCCACACGATCATTACCTCCTCCTCTATATCAATAATAAGTAAACACTGTAACATTTTTGGGGGGGGGAATATGTATTAGCTATGTTATGATCGCTATTATAATGGGGCATTTTAGGATTATACGTGTCGACATTCAAGCAGTCGTCATCAGATCCTGATCGCTTGGAAAAGGGAGGAAGGTACTTTGTTTTGTACATAAAAGCGTGTTATTTTATTTTACCGCTTAATGTAATTGGGCACAATTTTCTTTGACCGACTGAAAAGCTTTTTAGGCAACTCTAAAAATGGCGTCCAATACTTCAGCACTCTGCAAATAGCATTTGATTTTAACGTGACGAAGAGAAACCATGCCCCCAAAAGGAATGTATGTTTTAATGTCGCACCGAGTACGAGCGATGCCATGTGTTCCGTGTGTAATCAGCCGGACATCACCTTACGCAATGACTCGTCTGTCACTTTCTCCCGACCCGTGTCTTACGAGAGCCATCTTTTGTAATTTCCTTTCATAACCATAATGTCCAGTGAACAATGTTGTCGACTGAGCGGAAATTACGCAGAAATTGACATATTTTATAACAGAGACACATCTTGCAAAAAAGGATATCTTCTCAGATGATCTGCTATTGTGGAGAGCCTGACTGAGGAACTCATGTGGAATAATGATAGATTATTTCACCAAATACTGCCTGCGGTGGCCGAGAGGGCTAACGCGCTACCTCGTGTCTCGCTGGCATCGGGAGAGCGTGGGTTCAAATTCCACCTCGGCCGTCCTGAAAATGGTTTTCGTTGTTCCCCATTTTCACAAATGGGGTTGGGTTACTTCTGCTAACTGCGATTGTGGAGCTAACCTGCAAACCATCGGACATATTGTTGGTGAATGTCCGCAACGAGCGTTCCAAGGATCAGTAGGTGACATTCATCATGCATCTTCTGAGGCACTTCAGTGGATTGATGGCCTGGACTTAGAAGTTTAGAACTTTTGTTTATGACTTTGTATATAACTGTATATATAACTTGATATGTAGTGTATATTTTAACTCTGTATCATCATACGATAAATAATAATAATAACTACCAGGCAAATGCCGGGACGGTTTCTCTCAATAGGTCCACGGCCGATTTCCTTTCATAATCCCTTCCCTGACCCGTCCTGAAAAGAAAAATACATTGGATGCATTAATAAAAATAAAAAATAAAATATCACACTATCCTCTTTATTATACCTACTGTAAGTAACACAAATTTGATTACTTAACAAATCTTAGCTCAACAATAATTGTAGAGTACATTCATCATAAATATTTGAAAAGTATCACTTAAAACTAACTTTAGAAGGTAGTTGTCGAAGAACGGGTCTTTTAAAAGGTCTCTTCCCCAAACTGTGATTGGAGCCTTCTCAAAACTACCGAAGGATTAGCGCTTTCTTCCGCAATAAACTTGATTATAATGCACTACGCAACGGAGGGCTGTACCTCTTGCCCACTCGTGATGTACTGAAGCGAGCGATTCTCCACGCTGTGCGTGGGCGCAGACTCCCTCTACAGACATACCCACCAATATCATAGTCAATGCCACTATCAGAACCGCCAGATTTAAATTCCGGTTTATATAACTGTATACTTACTAATTCCGACACCTTAGCCGAAGGCTTTTTGATTCACGCTTTAATACTGCAAGAGAGATTTCTACCTAATTCAAAATTTCCAGGTTGGGATCTTGCCACTAACAGTGGTTTTCCCCGGTTTTTCAACAATCCCTCGAAACAATTGCCAGGATGGTACCTTAGTTCAAGTCTCGGGCAACCTACTCTAATACTATACTCAAATATATAATTACAGTTACACACACACTATTAGAGTCATCACAATAACATAGGTTATATAATAGCTGTAATATACACTTGTTCACGAGACTGATACCCACGAGGTCCCAAGTCTCATATTGAAACAAAATACAACTTTATTTAGTAAGCTGTTTGTATATAGTAGTGTTTATACCATATACTGTATTTGCGATATTTCACTTCTTTCAAATGTGTACAGTCGCTTCATCAAGGAATGAGCACACTCTTGGTAACTTTTCTTAACGGATAAAAAGAGCCTAATGTGAACTTGAATTCATAACATTCCGTCTCTTCAATGTCCAGAATAATCTAATAACGTTCGCAGACCACCTCATGGTGTAGAGGCTAGCATTTCTGACTGTCTGCAATCAATTTTCACATCTGCCATCATATAAGTATTTTTCCGTGGTTTACCACTTCTAATCCAGGCAAATATTGGATTTAGATACTAACTGAAGGCCTCAGCCACCTCGTTTCCAATCCTCGCCTCAATTACAAATACACACACACTACCATAGATACCACAATGACACACGTTATCAGTCAGATTCTACACACACCCAAGAACACGGGGCTAAAATGTCCACAATGCACAGACATCACAGTGAATCAGGTTTTCATACAACTTCTACACACATACCAAGTACACGGGGCTACATGGCAACGAAATCGCAAAGTCCCTTAAAGAATCAACAACAACGAATCTATTTTCGACTATGTAAGAGAAAAACAAGATGTTCAGTAAAGAACATATAGCCTACTTTCTCCTAAATGCATGGGTATTGTTATAACTCTTTGTCCTTTTCAAGGAGTATGATTGAATGTTGGTTGTAGTAGCTTGTTGAAATACAACGTGCTATAGGGATATTAAACATGAATATGAGGTGCCCTTTGCTAGTGCTACCTCTGTACCAAATTTCGTTCAATTCGGTTTCACCGTGTTTGAATTGATAGGGGGAATCGATTTGCACACATACTTGGCCACCATCTGCAAACTATTGGGCTGATGTTCTTGCAGTTTGGTCTGAATATGTTTCCCACATAAAGATATGGTGTTGCAAAATTTGGTAGAGACTAGATTATTAGGTTGGTCGTAATTACATTTTAGCTTTTAACATTTGGGTGGCCGCGATTACGTTTCCGTTAAGATAGCGGTGATATAAAACATGACACTGAGGTGCCCTTTGCTAGTGCTACCTCTGTACCAAATTTCGTTCCATTCGGTTTCACCGTGTTCGAATTGATAAGGGGAATCGATTTTCACACAAAGATGGCCGCCATCCGCAAAATATTAGGCTGATGACCTATTAGTTTGGTCAAAGGATGCTCCCTCCATAAAGGTATGTTGTTGCTAAATTTGCTAGAGATCGGATGATTAGGCTAATCGTAATTTGATTTAAGCTTTGAACATTTGTGTGGCCGCCATTACGTTTCTGTCAATATGGCGGCGATATAAATCATGACACTGAGATGCCCTTTGCTAGTGCTATCTCTGTACCAAATTTCGTTCCATTCGGTTTCACCGTGTTTGAATTAATAGGGAGAATCGATTTTGACACAAAGATGGCCGCCATCTGCAAACTATTAGGCGAATGACCTATTAGATTGGTCAAAGGATGCTCCCTCCATAAAGGTATGTAGTTGCAATATTTGGTAGAGATCGGATGATTAGGTTAATCGTAATTTGATTTAAGCTTTGAACATTCGTGTGGCCGCCATTACGTTTCAGTCAAGATGGTGGCGATATAAAACATGACACTGAGGTGCCCTTTGCTAGTGCTACCTCTGTACCAAATTTCGTTCCATTCGGTTCCACCGTGTTCGAATTAATAGGGGGAATCAATTTTGACATAAAGATGGCCGCCACCCGCAAACTATTAGGCTAATAACCTATTAGATTGGTCAAAGGATGCCCCCTCCATAAAGGTATGTAGTTGCTAAATTTGCTAGAGATCGGATGATTAGGCTAATCGTAATTTGATTTAAGCTTTGAACATTTGTGTGGCCGCCATTACGTTTCTGTCAATATGGCGGCGATATAAATCATGACACTGAGATGCCCTTTGCTAGTGCTACCTCTGTACCAAATTTCGTTCCATTTGGTTTCACCGTGTTTGAATTAATAGGGGGAATTGATTTTCACACAAAGATGGCCGCCATCCGCAAACTATTAGGCTAATGACCTAGTTATTTGTTCAAAGGATGCTTCCTCTATAAAGGTATGTTGTTGCAAAATTTGGTAGAGATCGGATGATTAGGTTAATCGTAATTTGATTTAAGCTTGGAACATTTGTGTGGCCGCCATTACGTTTCCGTCAAGATGGCGGCGATATAAAACATGACACTGAGGTGCCTATTGCTAGTACTACCTCTGTACCAAATTTCGTTCCATTCGGTTGCACCGTGTTCGAATTAATAGGGGGAATCGATTTTGACACAAAGATGGCCGCCATCCGCAAACTATTACGCTGATGACTTATTAGTTTGGTCAAAGGATGCTCCCCCCATAAAGGTATGTTGTTGCAAAATTTGGTAGAGATCGGATGATTAGGTTAGTCGTAATTTGATTTAAGCTTTGAACATTTGTGTGGCCGCCATTACGTTTCCGTCAAGATGGCGGCGATATAAAACATGACACTGAGGTGTCCTTTGCTAGTGCTACCTTTGTACCAAATTTCGTTCAATTCGCATTCACCGTGTTCGAATTGATAGGGGGGGACAGACATTCAGAGTACACACACTCACACACACACACACACACAGACACACACACACACAGACTCACACAACACATACACACACACAGACAGACACACTTTTTTCGCCCTGTGTTGATCTCATAAGTCTACTTTCATTTTTTGCAAAAATCGAAAGTAGGCTAAAAATAACACATACTTAATGTTTGAATAACTCCAGAGAGCGACTTTTAGAATATCTAAAGGTACGATTTGAACCCACCTCTCTTCTACGTTGTCCTCACCAATCATTTGGTTGGTTCCTTAGTTTAAGGGCTGCGACAACGCGGTCATGTAGCCCCGTGTACTTTGGGTGTGTGTAGAATCTGTCTGATAACCGGTGTTGATTGTGATGACTGTATTAGTGTGTGTTATCTGTTTTAATTAAAGTAAGGACTGCAGACGATAATTTCAAGTAGTTCCTACTTTCGCTACCAAATGCTGCCGTGCACGACACCTAAATTGGCTACTACTAGATGCCATCGGAACCAGCGCCTGGTGACAAACGTTGGAACTTAAGAGCATTAATCAAACCTAACCTACACATTTTGCTTCACACAAGTTTAATTAGTGGAAGGTTCTTTTACATGCCATGAATCTATGACATGGGCCCGCCGGCTTTACTTCCCCTCCAAAAGAAGGCATACTTAGGGATTATTAACGCTCTTAAAGAATACGACGACTTCGGACGGGTTTGAACCCACGACCTTGGGCATAGAAGCTCAGCATGCTACCAACTACGCCACTGAAGCCGCCTCTCAACAATCTCATATAACGATTAAATTGTTCCATTGTGAAGCCAAAAATGAATTTGAGTCGTCTGAGTGGATATACAGGGTCTTTCAAATAAAATAAGGGCGCCAAGCGGAGGCTTTGTTAACCGCAGCTGCGGTCACCTTGGCCGAGCTTGTGGCGCGCCACGGCCCCCTGCTGTAGTATTGAAAGCGCGCGCATAGTACATACATACGAGAGCTGTTTTTATTATTATTGACCGTGCAATAAGCGTGCAGTTGCTCAGTCGCCAGTCTAAACCTCAAGTGCTAACATGGTGAGACAGTTATCATTGCAACATCGTATTTTTTACGTAAAACTTTTTTTAAGTACGAGTCGGCTCGGCGGGTACGTGATGCATTTGTTCATCAATTTCCTGATGAAGTGCCACCTTCACTAGCACATATTCACGTAATTGCAAATAAGTGTGACACTACTGGCTCGGTGCTCAATAAAAAACATGCCCGCACACGAACAGTTTTAACAAAGGATGAGCTAGATGACATTGGCGAGAATCTTGAACGGTCTCCGAATAAATCACTCACAAAATTAGCACAAGTAGGGGTTTCGGTTTCATCAACAATAACTAACTAACTAACTAAAGTAAGATTTCAGCATTGTACACACGCTAGCAAGGCCGCTGCATCATATAGGATTGTACACACGCTTAAAGCAGGGGGCCTTGGCGCGCCACAAGCTCGGCCAAGGTGACCGCAGCCGCGGTTAACAAAGCCGTCGCTTGGCGCTCTTATTTTATATGAAAGACCCTGTATACTACATCGTGGGGTAGGCCGGCAAATCTTGACGGTATTTGGTACATATTCTATGGTCAATGACTTGTTATATAAAGTTTTTTGTAGGAGGGAATGTGGAAAATATTGCCTGAGACACATGAGGGGTCCGCATAAGTGTGTGGGATTCTTACCCACTAAAAGCCACATACCCTTCTCCTACGACGTGTGTCTCCGCTCCGGAACTGCTCTCGCATTACTTCGGGGTCGTGTCGTGCGTGAAGCCTCTTCTTCTTCTTCTTCTTCTTCTTCTTCTTGTACTTTCAATTCTCCTTTATTATCGCTCATAGGCATCTAGATCCCTCTTCTTTTGACGCCGGGCCGATAACCAAGATGTTAGGTCCCTTAAAACATCAATAGATTATCATCATCATATTCTGACGTAAAGTACTTTCCACATCTGCTACCTGATACCAGGATTCCTCATTTTTCAGGATAACCTGCACGATGTTGTCTGGAGTCAGTTCTCCCTGCTTAGCTTCCAAGCACCTTCTTTGTGGCAGCCAGTAGCCACATGTTTTATAAAGTTGTGGTAGTAGTAGTGATGATGATAGTGATGATAATGATGATGATGACGATGATGATCATGACAACGAAGGGAAGTGGGGGTGTGAGTGGCTTGACGATAGCACCCAAAACGTGTTGATTAAAGATCATTGAACGAAAAATACTTTTGATTGAAGAAGTAAAACAAGAAAGTGACAGATTCAGCTTCCTTTTTATGTTAAGCCTTCCCATATCCTGCACATTTTGGGTGATTGAAACTCTTTAAACCTTCTTCACTAACGGTGAATGTTTTCCAGACTACGGTAGTGAATTTTCGTGCTTATTATTATTATTAGCGTATGGCAAGGAAATTATATACATAATATATACAATATATACACAATAACAAAAAACATTGATTCACGTCAGGCATTAGAGTTATTCATCAAAGCTGAATGTCCAACTTTTGAACCCACTGCAGTGCCTTCGCTGTTGGTGATACAAAGTCTTCCAATCTACCTGGATAAGCCCGTAGTTGACACTCGCTTAAAATGTGGGGAATGGTCTGGCGAGGGGCTCCACAATCACATTCTGGAGAAGGTACAAAGTTCCACTTATAGAGGGAATCCCTGCACCTTCCATGACCTGTCCTGATCCTGTTCAGTCTGGACCAAGTTGCACGCGGTAGTTGGAATCCGTTAGCAATTTTTTCACCTCTGAAGATGTTATGTAGGGGCAAGTCAGTGGAGTTATTCCAGCGGCCTTTCCATTCCTCCAAAGCATCGAAGTTGGTGGATGTCTTCAGAGCTGCATCACAAAGAGGTGGATGTCGTGATTTCAATCTTTGGAGACTAAGAGCTGGTATGTCGCCTAGAACAGGTAGCAGAGGATTCTTGCAGATCTTGTTGTACTCTCGAACAAGAGCACTGGATCTTCTTAAGTCAGGTGGCATTATACAAGACAATAGTGGGAGCCAGTGGACTGGAGTTGGTCTGATGGTGCCAGATATAAGACGCATGCTGGTATTCAATTGTGGGTCAATATACTTCGTATACGGGCTATTAAGCCACACTGGAGCACAATAGTCGGCAGTAGAGAAAATCAATGCTAAGGCTGAAGAGCGCAGGATGTTCGCAGCAGATCCCCAGGTAGTACCAGTTAGCTTCTAAATAATATTGTTTCGGGTTCTCAGTTTCTTCGACAAGTTCAAAAGATGTTGCTTGAAGGATAAAGTCCGAACCAAGGTAACACCAAGATATTTCGGAAACCTATTGTGATTAAGTACTCTATTGGAAAAGGTAATATTTAGTTTGAAGTTAGCAAGCCGGTTACTCAAATGGAAGCAAGAGACCTCCGTCTTGGCTGCACTGGGTCAGAGTCTCCAGTTCCTGAAATATTCTGTCAGGGTGGATAAGTCCTTAATCAAAATGTCTTCAGTTTTCTCAATGATCTTGTGTTGTGTGGCCAGCGTCAAGTCATCAGCATAGCAGAACTTTCTGGATATTGTTTCTGGAAGATCAGAGATGTATAGATTAAACAGTAGTGGCGACAAAACTGATCCCTGGGGCAAACCATTATGCAGTTTTCTCACTGAGCTTTTCTTTTCACCTAAAGAGACCTGAAATTTTCTGTCACTGAGCATGTTGTTTATAAGCTGTGTAATTGTTCTGCAGGGTATAGCTCTGAGTAATTTATAAATCAATCCTTCCTTCCATACGGTACCAAAGGCAGCATTGAGATCCACAAAGACAGCAGATGTTTTAAGCTTTTGCTGGAATCCGGCCTCAATGTAAGATGTTAATGAAAGTACTTGATCACAGCAGTTTCGGTTAGGTCTGAAGCCTGCCTGATCCACAGGAATGAGATCTAAAATGGTTGACCCAATTCTGTTGTAGATAAGCCTTTCAAAGAGTTTGTAGCAACAGCTAAGGAGGGCTATGGGTCTGTAACTTTCAGGTATATTTGCAGGTTTTCCAGGCTTCAATATGGAAATGATTTTAGCTTTCTTGAAGTCGGGTGGGATTTTCGCGCTAATAAAATATAATGTGTGTCGCGGGTCAGTATCACCCTATTACCTAGGAGTAAGGAGTCCCGCAAAAAGATGCGAGAATAAAGCCCATACTTCAGTATTTTAGGTCACCAATTCCCGTTGTCACTAGTGGTAGGGATTGCTATTTTAAAGTGCGGGTCAATGAGGACATCAGTTCCTGCTGTTGTCACTCTATGTTAGCCCACATAAATGGTAGTCCTGTACACTCGATTATAGCAGTACCCATCACGCTGTAGATACAGCGCTGAGCCACACTATACGACTGCAATGGGAAACTACTATAAATTCAGAGATCTAAAGTTAGAATCCTGACCAAACAGCAGCCATCAAGAGTGTCCTTTTCCCCGGTTTTCCATTACTTCGTACAATAATAGCTGGGCTGGGACCTTATTCCAAGACTCAGGGCTACTACCCCCAATTATTATTTTGAGTATGACACGAAACGTATATACTGTACATTAAGTACAACATTACACAGTAACATAAAACATTAGAGTATACCTCAGGCAACTTCCAGTATCTCACAACTGAATGTCCATCTTCTCAATCCATACACTGCTTCTGCCGTTGGTATAAATAAGTCTTCCATGTTGCTTGGAGCTGACACTCACTTACAATGTGGGGATTGATCTAACGTGGAGCTTTACAGTCACAATATAGAGATGACACGATGTTCCATTCGTAGAAGGAATCCGTAAATCTTTCGTCACTTGTCCTGATCCTGTGTTAACTACTAACCTAATAACATCAGTTACACGCATCATTATAGGTTCACAGAATTATAGGTTATAAGTCAAAATCAATTAATGTACACTCAAGCACACAGGCTTTCTCAAGCCTCAATCACAAGTAATAACAGTAATAACAAGTAGTTCCGTGAAAAACTAAATAGCATATTTTCATAAATCCTACTGGTCATACTTAGGACACGAGAAATGAAAACGAGATTTTAAAACAAGATGTTCAGGTAAGAACATATAGCCTACTTTCTCTTAATGCATGGGTATTGTTATAACTCTCTGTCCTTTTCAAGGAGTATGATTGAATGTTGGTTGTAGTAGCTTGTTGAAATACAACGTGCTATAGGGATATTAAAAATGAATATGAGGTGCCCTATGCTAGTGCTACCTCTGTACCAAATTTCGTTCAATTCGGTTTCACCGTGTTTGAATTGATAGGGGGAATCGATTTGCACACATACTTGGCCACCATCTGCAAACTATTGGGCTGATGTTTTTGCAGTTTGCTCAGAATATGTTTCCCACATAAAGATATGGTGTTGCAAAATTTGGTAGAGACTAGATTATTAGGTTGGTCGTAATTACATTTTAGCTTTTAACATTTGGGTGGCCGCGTTTACGTTTCCGTCAAGATAGCGGTGATATAAAACATGACACTGAGGTGCCCTTTGCTAGTGCTACCTCTGTACTAAATTTCGTTCATTCGGTTCCACCGTGTTCGAATTAATAGGGGAATCAATTTTGACATAAAGATGGCTGCCATCCGCAAACTATTAGGCTAATGACCTATTAGATTGGTCAAAGGATGCTCCCTCCATAAAGGTATGTTGTTGCAAAGTTTGGTAGAGATCGGATGGTTATGTTAGTCGTAATTTGATTTAAGCTTTAAGCATTTGTGTGGCCACCATTACGTTTCTGTCAATATGGCGGCGATATTAATCATGACACTGAGATGCCCTTTGCTAGTGCTATCTCTGTACCAAATTTCGTTCCATTCGGTTTCACCGTGTTTGAATTAATAGGGGGAATCGATTCTGACACAAAGATGGCCAACATCCGCAAACTATTAGGCGAATGACCTATTAGATTGGTCAAAGGATGCTCCCTCCATAAAGGTATGTACAGTGAAACCCCTCAAATCCGAACCCCGGAAATACGAAATCCCGGGTAATCCGAACGACTCCTTTCCGACAATTTTAAGTTAGAAAAACACACGCAAAAATGGGAAAATTATTTAGGCATAAAACAATTATATATTCGACATTAAAACCTTAATTTACATAATTATTTGATAAATTAACAAAGAAGTACAGCTAACATACCTGACAAACACGCTACAAACTTATCTCATCCACGATTGAAAAACGGAATAGTTGGTTGTTGTAATTCCTTACGTTAATCACTTTGCAAAAACAATGAAATGACAATAGAAACACACAAAATATCACTTAATCTTTCACTAGAAATCAGTTATCTTCAATTGTCGAAGTGATGAAAATCTTCCCGCGGTGACAATTGAGCGTCGCTGCAGCGTGTTGTTCTACGAAGCACAATGCGACGTCAAGAGCAGATGTAGCTTCAGTATAAGTCACATTGTCTGTCGAAGTTTCTTCATCCTCACTGTCACTAGCCTATCTCGCTCAATGTACAGTCCGATACCGTAACGAGGGCTGGTTATTATGTTGGGTTATGCAAATTTTTCGGCTAATCCGAACAAATTGAAATCCGAACAAGCTACATCCCCAATTAGTTCGGATTTGAGGGGTTTCACTGTAGTTGCAAAATTTGGTAGAGATCGGATGATTAGGTTAATCGTAATTTGATTCAAGCTTTGAACATTCGTGTGGCCGCCTTTACGTTTCAGTCAAGGTGGCGGCGATATAAAACATGACACTGAGGTGCCCTTTGCTAGCGCTACCTCTGTACCAAATTTCGTTCCATTCGGTTCCACCGTGTTCGAATTAATAGGGGGAATCAATTTTGACATAACGATGGCCGCCATCCGCAAACTATTGGGCGAATGACCTATTAGATTGTTCAAAGGATGCTCCCTCCATAAAGGTATGTAGTTGCAAAATTTGGTAGAGATCGGATGATTAGGTTAATCGTAATTTGATTTAAGCTTTGATCATTCGTGTGGCCGCCATTACGTTTCAGTCAAGATGGCGGCGATATAAAACATGACACTGAGGTACCTTTTGTTAGTACTACCTCTGTACCAAATTTCGTTCCATTCGGTTCCACCGTGTTCGAATTAATAGGGGGAATCAATTTTGACATAAAGATGGCCGCCATCCGCAAACTATTAGGCTAATAACCTATTAGATTGGTCAAAGGATGCTCCCTCCATAAAGGTATGTTGTTGCAAAGTTTGGTAGAGATCGGATGATTATGTTAGTCGTAATTTAACTTAAGCTTTGAACATTTGTGTGGTCGCCATTACGTTTCAGTCAAGATGGCGGCGATATAAAACATGACACTGAGATGCCCTTTGCTAGTGCTACCTCTGTACCAAATTTCGTTCCATTCGGTTTCACCGTGTTTGAATTAATAGGGGGAATTGATTTTCACACAAAGATGGCCGCCATCCGCAAACTATTACGCTGATGACCTATTGGTTTGGTCAAAGGATGCCCCCCAATAAAGGTATGTTGTTGCAAAATTTGGTAGAGATCGGATGATTAGGTTAGTCGTAATTTGATTTAAGCTTTGAACATTTGTGTGGCCGCCATTACGTTTCCTTCAAGATGGCGGCGATATAAAACATGACACTGAGGTGCCTTTTGTTAGTACTACCTCTGTACCAAATTTCGTTCCATTCGGTTGCACCGTGTTCGAATTAATAGGGGGATTCGATTTTCACACAAAGATGGCCGCCATCCGCAAACTATTACGCTGATGACCTATTACTTTGGTCAAAGGATGTTTCCTCCATAAAGGTATGTTGTTGCAAAATTTGGTAGAGATCGGATGATTAGGTTAGTCGTAATTTGATTTAAGCTTTGAACATTTGTATGGCCGCCATTGTGACTGTTCCGGTCACAATGTTCCCAAACCCTTATTTGGTTGACTGCAAGAGAAGTCAGGTTAGGGTAATTTGTTCATACCATTTCTTTTCTTGTTCATCATCATCATTTAGGTTGTAGAATTTCATTTTATTTAGTGTATATATATCTTGTGTATCTCGGGGACTCAGTCAGGAATATTTCATTTAATTTGTATGGGAGATGTCAGTATACAAGACAGCGGATTGTGTAGGTAAGCTACAAGATGTTGCAACAGCAGGAAACTCTAGGCCAAATTTAGATTGGGCCGAGAATAACTTCCCTTGTCTTGAAGAAAGCTTTGTGTAAATTGTGTAAGGTTCTGACGTCAGAGAAGAGTTTCGCGCCACGAGTTGTAAGAAATATACATGGGTTCGAGATTATTGGTGTATTTTGTATGGGTTGGAGGGTATCATGACCCTGGCGGAGAAAGACGAAAACATGTGTTTACAAGATGAGAGGTGGGATTTTCGTGTATAGCGGGGCTTCACTTCTATTGTAGCGTCTGATTGGAAAGGTCGCGTTCTCGTAATTTGGCGTAGGCCTATTTGGAGAAACAGTTTTGTTGAAAGCATGGCTTGTGAATATACTCGAAACGGCTACATATCACAACGATGTTATCTCTGTTAGCACAATTCAAGTTGGGTACGGAAGCACATTCATTTCTCTCGCAGAGATGTGGCTATGTAAACTAGTAAACATCTCTAACCTCAAACCACGTGTGGAAAATCTTAGAAATGCTGGGGAGAACTGATCTATCGAGCATGTCTCGTAGATTATCTGCTAGATCGTCGATGAGTGAGTAACAAACATCTTTATATTCCAACATTCATTTTGGGTCACATGTTTTCGTCATTGCCGAGGAGAGAAGATAGTAAACCATAGTCTGTTCGACGAGAGTCCCCGCCATATGTTTAAAGTTGATATTAATACACATATTTTGAAGGTTATAATTAGTTTTCTTTATAGGGAATTACACCTAATAGTTGAACGCCCAAATGATACCAGTTAGGTTGACCAAATGTGTGTCCAACACTCCACGACCCTGCCATTTCAATTGTGTGGTATATGATGAAGTACTTCCGATCAAAAATAGGAGGATGATTTTGGGAAGTTTTAAATCAGTCGCCCAAGAAGGGCTGGTAAAAAGTTACAACATAGCACCTCAACGTGGGGCAAGAGTAGGGAAACCTAGCAGGTATCATTAGGGCACATATGCACACAGCCGATAGACACCTTAGGAGTATTAGGGTTCACAGTAATTTGTTTTGTTTTAAGGGGTATGTCCACATCAGACAATTTAGAATTAAGGTCAAGGGTTGTGTGTAAATCAAACAGTAAAATGTCAGGTAATCAGGAAACTGGGGGAAGTGGCAGTGAGGAAGATGTGGAAAAGACAGTGGGAACATATGTTACCATTGTTACTACTGAGTCGCAGCTGATCGCTGAAGGTAGTAACTTAAATGTAAATGGGGGGGTTATGAACGATAGTTTGATCCAAATGCTACTGAGTGAAATAAAAGAGATTAAGAAGCAAGGAGAATCTATGAGTAAGGAAATTAAGGAGCAGGTAGGCTCTGTAAATGAGAAGGTAGAGTCAGTGACCAAACAGATAGTAGAAGTGAAGGAATTTGTAAGTAAGGAAATTCAGGAGAGCAACAGGGCCACGAACACAAGGATAGAGAGTCTCAGCAAAGAAATACGGGACCATAAGTCTGTCCTTAATAGTAGAATGGAGAGTATGAACCTGGAATTAAGTGGGAAAATTAGCAAACAGGGAGAGGAAATCAGGGCAGAAATGCAGGGGAATCAGGCTGGGATCACAAGTAGGCTAGAAGGAATGGAAGGCCATCAGAACCAGCAAGATGTGGAAATAACGAAAATTAAGTCAGAGATAGCTAGTTCAAGGGCAGAAGTACAGAATGTAACGGGAAAGTGTGATGAGATATGCAACACTGTAAGTGGGAATAAGAGGGAATATTTAGATAGAGTAGGTGCCGTTGAAAATAAGTTGGGAGAGATTGAGGGTCTGAGAGGGAAGCAGGTGGCATTGACCGAGAAAAACGAAAAGCTGCAGGAAGAGCTGATAAAGGTCAGGAGAGAGTTGAAAGAGCGACCGATGAGTCAAAGGGTTGTGATGCCATCTAGTTTGCTACTCAGGGACCCTGGTCTGCCACAATTTAACTCAAGGCAGTTCAACCCTATGGAGTTTTTAAAAACCATTGAGAAGAAATTCAGCAAGGATCTAGAAGACGGGGTTGTCGAATGGGAAACAGTGTTGGAGATCTTGTCTAACTCATTTCAAGGGGATGTGAAAGCATGGTTCCAAATATACAGGCCTAACATGAATAGTTTAAGGGAATTCAGGGATAAATTCAAAGCTAAGTTCTGGGGGGAGGGGGTACAGTCCAGGGAAAGGGAAAAATTAACTTTTGGGAAATATAAGGAGAGAGAAGGGGTATCCCTGACAGAATATTTTTTGGCACATGTACTTATTTGGAAGAATTTGGATGGGCTGACCTCTGACAGTGATGTGGTTAGGGTCATGTTGAAGCACTTCCCACCTAGAATTCAGGAGGCAGCTTGTATGCAGAAGGTAAGGACGGTAGAAGAGTTGGAAGAGCTTCTTACGAGCTTTGACGTTTTAGGCAAGCAGCACATGGAGAGGCCAGAGGTCAAACAGGAATTTAGGGGCAATAGGGGGAATAATCAGGAGTTTAATAGGGGTAGATTTAATCAGGAGCAAAGAGATTATCCGCAGAGGCAGGAAAACTATCAGAGAGGTGGGGGGCGTCAGGATAATTCACAGCGACAGGAAGGTAACTATCAGAGAGGTGGGGGGCGTCAGGAAGGTGGTAACGAAAGAGTACAGGTGAACCAGAGGAGACAAGAACAAGGTGGTCAAGGAGCTTTAAACTCCGAACGGGCTGTGCAGGGAGGTCAGTCAGTCAGGCAGTCCGTAAGAAATGAAGTCAAGCAGTGTGTTATTGTGGGTGAGGAGGATTTTATGCCTATGAGTCGGGAGGATCTGCTAGCTGACCAGCAGGAGTTCTCATGTATCGGGGAGAAGGAGGCTTTTATGTCAACTGTTGAGTTGAGCATACTAGGTAAGAGAGTGCAGGCATTGGTGGATTCGGGGAGTGAGAGAAGTGTCATCAGTAAGGGATTTTATGATACTTTAATCAAGGACGGTGGTAAGTTGGAAGAAATTCCAGTTAAGTCGACATATGTGGTAACTGCTGTTGGTAATAAATCCCAAAGAGTGGGAAAGCAGGTATTGTTGCCCATGAGGTTTGGTAATGAAGTTGACCACAAGACTTGCTTGGTAATTCCTAACCTAATTTATGAAATGATTTTGGGGATAGACTGGCTTAACGAGCATAGTGCTGTTATTGATTTTGACCGGGGTGTCATCAACTTTGTGAGGGGGAATATAAGCCAGGAGATGAGAATGAAATGCAAGAGTGTAGATAAGACAGTAAAGGCATGTGTTACTGAGGTCACTGTAGGGGATATGGCAGAAGGTAAGGCTGACGATGAGGAGGAAGTTGTGGATTTATGTCACATTGCTGTGGAGGGTGATAAGTGTGATCAACTCCAGCAGGCTGTGGATAAGAGTGGTTTAAGTGTTGAGGAGAGGGATAAGTTAGAGGTTTTAGAGCTAAACCAAGAAGTTTTCAGTGACAAGCCAGGGCTAACACATGTCTATACGCATCAGTTCGAAATTGTAGATCATTCTCCATTTTCAGGACCCAAGTACCCGATACCTCACAAATTTGCTGATGCTGTGGAGAAAGAAATAGGCATTATGCTGAATCAGGGTATTATTGAGCCTTCAACTAGTGCATATCTGAATCCCTTAGTTGTGGTTGGGAAGAGTGATGGCTCGGTCAGGTTGTGTATTGATGCCAGGCAGCTCAATTGTAGGATATCTGGGGACCAACAGAGGCCAGAATGTGTTGAGGAACTGGTTCAGAAATTCAATGGTAAGCAATGGTTTTCCACTATGGATCTGAGTGCATCATTTTGGCAGGTACCGTTGAGAGAACAGGACAGGAAGTTGACTGCGTTTAGCTTTAAGAGTGGTTTGTACCAATTCAGGGTCGTTCCTTTCGGAACAAAGACCAGCAGTTCAGCGTTGATTAGGGCCTTAAATCTAGTGTTAGGGAGGGACACACACGAGTTTGTGACAATGTACATAGATGATTTAATTGTTGCATCTTACACATTAAAGGAACACCTGGATCACTTAGACATTGTTTTGGGGAAATTAAGGGACGGGGGATTTACAATTAAACTTAAGAAGTCTCTGTTTTGCACAACATCAATCACATTTTTAGGGCATACTATCACAACACAAGGGGTGTCTCCCGAACAGTCACGATTAGACAAGATTCACAACACTGCTACACCACGTAACGCCAAACAATTGAGGTCAATATTAGGGGTTTTCAATTATTTTCGTAGATTCGTAGTTAAATATTCCTGTCTTGTAGAACCGTTTAGGGAATTGCTGAAGCAGGGTACTAAGTGGGTATGGACCCAGGTGCACGATGAGGCTTTTAAGGAGTTGAAGAGAGGCTTTGTAGAGACTGTCATGCTTAGGTATCCTCGTCTGGATTGTCCCTACATTTTGATGACTGATGCGAGCATGCAAGGCATCTCAGGCATTTTGTGTCAGGAGGATAGTGAGGGCAATCTAGGGATTGTCTCATTAGCAAGCAGAGGGCTAAGCATGGCGGAGAAGAGATATACAATTACTGAAATAGAGATGTTAGCAATCGTATACTCTCTAGGGAAGTTTAGGAGTTATGTGTTGGGCAGTAAGTTGCAGATACTGACTGACCATCATGCATTACTTTTTATTGGATCCTGCAAGCTCACTTCGAACAGGATGTCAAGGTGGATATTGGCTATAAGTGAATATAACTTTGAGGTAAGGCATATTAAGGGTACTGAGAACATTGTGGCTGACTTCATGAGTAGAAACATTGGGGGTGATGAGGGTCATCAGGTACTGGAGGTACAGGAAGGTGTTGTTATCTGCGTAACCAAGGTAAGCGAGTGTGATTATGAGATACGCTGCTTAAGGAATCTGCTTGTAGAGCAGGAGAAGGATGAGGTCTTAGGTGATATCTTGACTCAGTTGAGAGGTATGGATGTGGATAGTAGAATTAAGGTTGGAAAGTATTGGTACAAGTTGGAGTGTGGTTTCTTGGCTAGGCTGTGCCATGAAGGTGCCTGGAGAGTGTGTGTGCCAAGCTCATTGCAGGTAACGATGATTTGGTATCATCACAAGGCTTTAGGGCATTTTGGATCAAGCAAGGTTCTTTTTGCTGTTCAGCAGCATTTCATTTGGAAGAACATGGGAAGGCAGATTAGGAAAGTTCTGGCAAGTTGTGACTCGTGTCAACGGTGTAAATGCCCAACGAGGTTTCTTGAGGGACCTCGGCAAATGGTGATCACAGAAAAACCAAGGGATTTACTCTGTGTCGATCTGTATGGTCCATTGGTTAAAGCCCAGTTTGGATATCAGTATATCTTCGTGGTTGTTGACGCATTCAGTAAACTCGTCAAACTGTATCCCCTGAGAAAAGCGACCGGGAAGGGTTGTGTCCTACAGATCACTGATAAGTATGTACCTGAGTTTGGGGTGCCTCTCAGGATACTATCAGACCACGGTAGTCAATTCACCTCAAAGATCTGGAAAACCAAGTTGAGTGAATTGGGTATCAAGCACATATTCTCATCTATTCGATATCCTCAAGGGAATTTGTCCGAACGAGTTATGAGAGAATTAGGGAGAGTATTTCGCACCTATGTGAGCAATCGCCACAATGCGTGGTTCTCCAAGTTAGGAGATATTGAACGATGGTTCAATAGTACGTTCCATGAGAGTGTAAAATGCACTCCCTATGAAATTCAGTATGGTAGGAAGCCTACCAATGAGCTTGCTAGAATGCTAGGTTTGGTCACGGGAGAGGAGATTGGGAAGGATGTTTGTATCCAGCTGGCTAGGGACAACTTAATCAAGGCAGGGAATAAGCGTAGGCGCCAGCAGAAGCGGGTAAAGTTTGATTCTTTTGAAGTAGGCGATCAGGTGCTTCTGAGGGTTCCATATCCGTCTTCAGCTGTAGATAAGGAGATAGGGAAGTTTTTTCATCTATTTCAGGGGCCTTTTAAGGTGGTTAAACGTATTGGTGAGTGTGCCTATAGTTTAACGGACCAGGATGGTAAGTCTGTCAGTACACATAATATTAGGAATCTCCGTAGATATCACTCTGTAAAATAATATGGCATGGACTCTTAGAGAATCAGTCAACATAACGTGATGGCATGACAAAACTCAAGAGATGTGACGAAGAATGCTAACCAGCAAAGTGGCATCGAGTGTTAGATGGATAGATGGTATGATAAGGCCTGTGCAGGCAAATACCATGGCTTGTGAAGCGATAGGGTCTCATGATGAGACGAACAAAATGAAGTGGTAGACCTAAGACACTTGAGAGAAATCAGTGACGCTAGGAAATGGACACAATAAGACATTCGAGAGAGTGAGAATGTGTGAAAATTTGACAAGTGTGTATGTATATATGTCTTCCAGGGTTTATTTATGTAATAGTGTAATTCTTTGTGTTTTCAGTGCGTTGCTTGTTTGAGTGTTTGTGATCCACACTTGTTTCACCCGTGTGAATCACATGGGGGCGTATTGTGACTGTTCCGGTCACAATGTTCCCAAACCCTTATTTGGTTGACTGCAAGAGAAGTCAGGTTAGGGTAATTTGTTCATACCATTTCTTTTCTTGTTCATCATCATCATTTAGGTTGTAGAATTTCATTTTATTTAGTGTATATATATCTTGTGTATCTCGGGGACTCAGTCAGGAATATTTCATTTAATTTGTATGGGAGATGTCAGTATACAAGACAGCGGATTGTGTAGGTAAGCTACAAGATGTTGCAACAGCAGGAAACTCTAGGCCAAATTTAGATTGGGCCGAGAATAACTTCCCTTGTCTTGAAGAAAGCTTTGTGTAAATTGTGTAAGGTTCTGACGTCAGAGAAGAGTTTCGCGCCACGAGTTGTAAGAAATATACATGGGTTCGAGATTATTGGTGTATTTTGTATGGGTTGGAGGGTATCATGACCCTGGCGGAGAAAGACGAAAACATGTGTTTACAAGATGAGAGGTGGGATTTTCGTGTATAGCGGGGCTTCACTTCTATTGTAGCGTCTGATTGGAAAGGTCGCGTTCTCGTAATTTGGCGTAGGCCTATTTGGAGAAACAGTTTTGTTGAAAGCATGGCTTGTGAATATACTCGAAACGGCTACATATCACAACGATGTTATCTCTGTTAGCACAATTCAAGTTGGGTACGGAAGCACATTCATTTCTCTCGCAGAGATGTGGCTATGTAAACTAGTAAACATCTCTAACCTCAAACCACGTGTGGAAAATCTTAGAAATGCTGGGGAGAACTGATCTATCGAGCATGTCTCGTAGATTATCTGCTAGATCGTCGATGAGTGAGTAACAAACATCTTTATATTCCAACATTCATTTTGGGTCACATGTTTTCGTCATTGCCGAGGAGAGAAGATAGTAAACCATAGTCTGTTCGACGAGAGTCCCCGCCATATGTTTAAAGTTGATATTAATACACATATTTTGAAGGTTATAATTAGTTTTCTTTATAGGGAATTACACCTAATAGTTGAACGCCCAAATGATACCAGTTAGGTTGACCAAATGTGTGTCCAACACTCCACGACCCTGCCATTTCAATTGTGTGGTATATGATGAAGTACTTCCGATCAAAAATAGGAGGATGATTTTGGGAAGTTTTAAATCAGTCGCCCAAGAAGGGCTGGTAAAAAGTTACACCATTACGTTTCCATCAAGATGGCGGCGATATAAAACATGACACTGAGGTGCCTTTTGTTAGTACTACCTCTGTACCAAATTTCGTTCCATTCGGTTTCACCGTGTTCGAATTAATAGGGGGAATCGATTTTCACAAAAAGATGGCCGCCATCCGCAAACTATTACGCTGATGACCTATTACTTTGGTCAAAGGATGCTCCCCCCATAAAGGTATGTTGTTGCAAAATTTGGTAGAGATCGGATGATTAGGTTAGTCGTAATTTGATTTAAGCTTTGAACATTTGTGTGGCCGCCATTACGTTTCCGTCAAGATGGCGGCGATATAAAACATGACACTGAGGTGTCTTTTGTTAGTACTACCTCTGTACCAAATTTCGTTCCATTCGGTTGCACCGTGTTCGAATTAATAGGGGGAATCGATTTTCACACAAATATGGCCGCCATCCGCAAACTATTACGTTGATGACCTATTGGTTTGGTCAAAGCATGCTCCCCCCATAAAGGTATGTTGTTACAAAATTTGGTAGAGATCGGATGATTAGGTTAGTCGTAATTTGATTTAAGCTTTGAACATTTGTATGGCCGCCATTACGTTTCCATCAAGATGGCGGCGATATAATACATGACACTGAGGTGCCTTTTGTTAGTACTACCTCTGTACCAAATTTCGTTCCATTCGGTTTCACCGTGTTCGAATTAATAGGGGGAGTCGATTTTCACAAAAAGATGGCCGCCATCCGCAAACTATTACGCTGATGACCTATTACTTTGGTCAAAGGATGCTCCCCCCATAAAGGTATGTTGTTGCAAAATTTGGTAGAGATCGGATGATTAGGTTAGTCGTAATTTGATTTAAGCTTTGAACATTTGTGTGGCCGCCATTACGTTTCCGTCAAGATGGCGGCGATATAAAGTATGACACTGAGGTGTCGTTTGCTAGTACTACCTCTGTACCAAATTTCGTTCCATTCGGTTGCACCGTGTTCGAATTAATAGGGGGAATCGATTTTCACACAAATATGGCCGCCATCCGCAAACTATTACGTTGATGACCTATTGGTTTGGTCAAAGGATGCTCCCCCCATAAAGGTATGTTGTTACAAAATTTGGTAGAGATCGGATGATTAGGTTAGTCGTAATTTGATTTAAGCTTTGAACATTTGTATGGCCGCCATTACGTTTCCATCAAGATGGCGGCGATATAATACATGACACTGAGGTGCCTTTTGTTAGTACTACCTCTGTACCAAATTTCGTTCCATTCGGTTTCACCGTGTTCGAATTAATAGGGGGAATCGATTTTCACAAAAAGATGGCCGCCATCCGCAAACTATTACGCTGATGACCTATTACTTTGGTCAAACGATGCTCCCCCCATAAAGGTATGTTGTTGCAAAATTTGGTAGAGATCGGATGATTAGGTTAGTCGTAATTTGATTTAAGCTTTGAACATTTGTGTGGCCGCCATTACGTTTCCGTCAAGATGGCGGCGATATAAAGCATGACACTGAGGTGTCGTTTGCTAGTGCTACCTTTGTACCAAATTTCGTTCAATTCACATTCACCGTGTTCGAATTGATAGGGGGGGACAGACATTCAGAGTACACACACTCACACACACACACAGACACACACACACAGACTCACACACACACATAAATACACACACACAGACAGACACACTTTTTTCGCCCTGTGTTGATTTCATAAGTCTACTTTCATTTTTTGCAAACATCGAAAGTAGGCTAAAAATGCATAGGCCCCATTTTTAGCCTACTTTTCACATTTTGCAAAAATTAGGAAAAAGTAGACTTATGAGATCGATCCGGGAAAATGTGTGTCTGTCTGTCTGTCTGTCTGTCCTTCTGTCTGTCTGTCTGTCTGTGTGTGTGTGTGTCCCCCTATCAACTCCTAAACGGCTGCAGCAATCAAAACCAAATTTAGTATGAGTAAAGATGTGCACCGGAATATCTCATGTCGATATTTGAAAATGATGTCAGTGCTACCAACTGCTGAAAAAACGCATTAGAAATTTGAGCTCCATGTTGGATATCTTGCAAGGTATACATGGGAGCTATTCCAAAATTGGCACACATGTAGATAATACTATTTCAGTTTAATTTCCAGGAGGCCAACCATGACAGTGTTGCCAAAATAATTTTAAGCCTTCTGATTGGTCCAATGTTTAAATGCATATAACTTTTACTCTATCAATTGGATTTCAACCAAATTTTGTATGTAACATCTGTACATAAACAGATATGACTAGGCGTATTCTTAAGTGCCACCAGGGCTGCCAACTGTTAATAATTGCTCCCTCTATTTTTTTAATCCAAATATCAATATATCAGAAAGTATGCAAGCCAACAGCTTTAAACTATGCACACGTATATTCTGACATTTTAGATTAATTTGGAGTAACTTATATACGTCAGTCCTACCAACATGATTATAAGCCTGCTGATAGTAGCAATTTTAGGTAGATTTCATTAGAAAGCTAACTGTTGCAATGGGTACCATGTTTCGACTTCCGGAAAATTTCGACATATCTTCGCGTTTCACATCCCCCAGACCCCAAAACCACCGTCAGTTCAAAAGTTTATATATAATTTATGTATATATGTATCTATATATATATATATATCAGTTTCTTGTGGACACGATAACTGCCGTAATTTTGCACCAATCACTTTGAATTTTTTACATAACATGTATCCCTATAAAATCTCGGTCGAGTTCGTTAATGGGCAAAATCGGTCGAAGGGGGTGAAAATGGGGGGCTTTTTTCGAAAAAGTGAAATTTCGCTATAACTCTCTTAATACGTGAAATATCGAATCCATTCAAAGTTCATAATATGTGTCGGATAAGTGCCAAAAATTTATGTCAAATAAGTTTTTTGATAGCACCAACCATTGACCAAAGGGGTGGAAAAAAGTGGGTTTTTCGGGAAACATTAATCATATCTCTCTTAATAGGCACAATATCAAAACCGTACAAAATGGACAATATTCCTCCAATAATTACCTAAAACTTTTGTCTGAAAGAATTTTCGATATGACCCACCATTACGCCACGGAGTGAGCAAAATGATTTAAATTATAAGAAAATTCCAAGTGCCAAGAGTGGTTGCCATGACAACTTTACTTTTAATTGATACGGGTTGAGCCATCAGCAGTTGCTATGACAACGCCACTGCACGAGATCACATTCTGTTTTCATATGTCTGTGGGAAGCGACTTCGGTATCGGAACTGGTAGCATGCTGAACTTCTATGCCCAAGGTCGCGGGTTCAAACCCGTCTGAAGTCGTCGGATTTACTAAGAGCACCAAAAAACCCTGAGTATGCTTTCCTTCGGAGGGGAAGTTCCAACGTTCGTTGCGAGTTGATGGTTCCGGTGGCATCTAGTGGCCAAGTTCACAGCTAGGCGTCGTTGATGGTAGTATTTTAAATTATGTAGCCTATTTTAGGTAGATTTCATCAGAAAGCTAACTATTGCAATGGGTGCCATGTTTCGACTTCCGGAAAATTTCGACATATCTTCGCGTTTCACATCCCCCAGACCCCAAACTACCGTCAGTTCAAAAGTTTATATATATGTGTGTGTGTATATATATGCATATATATCAGTTTCTTGTGGACACGATAACTGCCGTAATTTTGCACCAATCACTTTAATGTTTTACATAATATGTAACCCCTTAAAAATCGGTCGAGTTCGTTAATGGGCAAAATCGGTTAAAGGGGGGGGGGGGAATGGGGGGGGGGGCTTTTTTTCGAAAAAGTGAAATGTCGCTATAACTCTCTTAATACGTGAAATATCGAATCAATTCAAAGTTCATAATATTTGTCGGATAAGTGCCAAAAATTTATGTCAAATAGGTTTTTTGATAGCACCAACCATTGACCAAAGGGGTGGAAAAAAGTGTTTTTTTTTTCGGGAAACATTAATCATATCTCTCTTAATAGGCTCAATATCAAACCCGTACATAATGGAAAATATTCCCCTAATAATTACCTAAAACTTTGTCTGAAATAATTTTTGATCTGACCTACCATTACGCCAAGGGAAGAGAAAAATGATTTCGGAATTAAAGAACATGCCAAGTGCCATCAGAGGTTACCGTGACAACGCTTCTAAATTGATGAGGGATGAGCTATCAGAGGTTGCCAAGACAACGCCATTGCACGAGATCACATTCATTTTTCCATCTGACTGTGGGAAGCGGCTAACTGGTAGCATGCTGAACTTATATGCCCAAGGTCGCTGGTTCAAAGCCGGCCAAAGTCGTCGGATTTTCTAAGAGCGCTAAAAAAAACCTCAGCATGCTTTTCTTTGGAGGAGAAGTTCCAACGTTCGTTGCAAGTTGCTGGTTGCGGTGGCATCTAGTAGCCAAGTTCTCAGCTAGGTGTCGTTCACGTTAGGATATGGTACAAAATTAGGAACTACTACTTAAAATTGACCGTCTGCAGACCTTACCTGAATTACAGACTAAAACAGTCATCACAATTAACACCGTTTATCAGATTCTACACACCCGGGGTTACATGACCACGTTGTCGCAGCCCCTAAATTGAGGAACCAACAAAAATCTCTGCGGGAGATAAAATTTTGCGAGAAGAAGTAACAGACTGTCTGATAGTTACACATCAGTTCCAAACCTTGCATAAGGACAGTGTGATCAGAAGTATAACAAGTAGTTCCGTGAAGAACTATACAGCCTATTTTCATATATCCTACTTATGTTAATTGCCACTATCAACATACACAATTTCTGTTTGATTGCTGTAATAGATTCGTAGATATTGAGAACCGACTTAATATTTCGGATGGTCGCCATGTTGTATTTTATATATGTAGGTCCTAGAGTTATGTACTGTTACATGCAGATTATTGTGAACGTGTAGTATTCAAACTTCAATCGCATATTTAGGACACAAGAAAAAACAAGGAGATTTTAAAATTTTGCACAGCTGCCATCTTGAGGTTATGGAAACAATTGAAATAAATTAGATACCAGTGGATTAACATTCGTATAAGGATTTACTGTACCAAGTTTCACTACACGCGGATGGTTAAATTGCGAGAAACGTCCATGTGAATATTTATAATTCGCGTCACCGCCATGTTGGATTTGTGATCACCAGGTTATTTAAAGTCCTATAGGTGAACTTAAGTTCATAGCCCCTATGAACATTAAAAATGCAGTTTGATTGCTAAAATAGATTCGTAGATATTCAGTATCGTCTAAATATTTCGGATGGTCGCCATGTTGGATTGTTAAATGTATAGGCCATAGAGTCATGTACCATTAAAGGAAAATTATTGCGTAGGTTCATTATTCAAACTTTCACTTCGATCGCATGACTACATCACAAGAAATAAAAACTTAATTTTAAAATTCGCACTGCCGCCATGTTGAGGTTATGTAAACAATTGAACTAAATTAGATACCAGTGGATTACAATGTGTATAAATATTTCCTGTACCAGGTTCCAGTGCGCTTGGAACATTAAATCGCGAGAAATGTCAATTTAAAATTTTCAAATTCGCTTGGCTGCCATGTTCGTTTTGTAGTTAACCGGTTTTTGAAAGTCTTATAGATGGACTTCCAGTAGTACCCTTTATCTCCGTACAAAATTTTAGGGAGATACCGCTAATAGTTTCAGAGATATAGAATGCCGGTGAAATATTTCGCACATCCGCCATCTTGTGATTATGTGAACAATTGAACGAAGTTAGATGTCGGTGCATTACAATGTATATAAACATATACTGTACCAAGTTTCATTGCATTTGGTTGGTCAAATCGCGAGAAACGTCTATTTAAAAGTCGCAAATTCGCTTGGCCTCCATGTTGGTTTTGTAGTTACCAGGTTTTCAAAAGTCACATAAGTGAACTTATAGTAGTTCCCTCTATCACATTAGAAAATGTCAGGGTAATATCGGTAATAGTTTCGGAGATATTGAATGCTGGTGAAATATTTCGCACAGCCGCCATGTTGGATTGGTGAGTCTTAACAAAATTTGAAGGGCACGGTCGAGGTCGCCGGGAATAGTGCTATGAACTTTCCGAGTTTCATTGAAATCGCTCCTGCCGTTTAGATTTTATTAGGGGGGGACACACACACGAATCACACACACACACACACACACACACACACGCACACACACACGGACAAAAGGTGATCTCATAAGCCTATTTTTTCAAAATTGAAAATAGGCTAAAAATGAACCCCGAATGACAAGAAGGTTACCATCCCCATAAGACAATAAAATGATAAAAATATGCATACAAAAACGAAAAAAAAGTTGATTTTTAACCTCCAAATGTAAAATACTTTCTTGCAATCAATGAGGTCTGATCCTTCTACGAAAACCTGCATATTTTGCCTATTATAGCCAATCCCCTAGTTTGCCCGGTGAAATCTACCTCCGCCTTCCGGCGTGCCGAGAGGATTTTTTAAATACATGTAACGTCTATACTATCAGTTGGATTTCAACCAAATTTCGTATGTGCTATGTGTACCATAACAGATATGACTATAAGTATTGTTAAGAGCAATCAGGGCTGCCAACTGTTAATAAATGCTGTCTATATTTTTTTACCCTAATATCAATATATCAGAAAGTATGCAAGCCAACAGCTCTATATTTTGCACACGTATAGCACCTGACATTCTAGATTAATTTGGAGTAATTAATACAAGGCAGTGCTGCCAACATGATTCTACGCCTGCTGATATGTCCAATTTTAAAATACATTTAACTTCTATACTAACAAATGGATTTCATCCAAAATTGGCACAACAAGATATCATAATATTTCAGATTATTTCTGACCAGCACACGCATGGTATTGTTGGCAACATGCTTTTACGCGTGCTGATAGATCCAGTGTGTAACTGCATGTAACGTCCATTGGACTTCAACCAAATTTTGTATTCTGTACCTCAAGAGATGGAACAAAGAATATATTCAGTCACCAGGGCTGCCAACTGTAGTGCTCTATTAGGCTACATTATACCAGGTATATTTTGAACTAATTAGATATTTCGATATTACCAACTTAATTTCGTCATTATTCTAGATAGGTTCATTTACTGTAGAATAATCATTGGCATGAAAAGTAGGCTGTATAGTTCTTCACGGAACTTCTTGTTAAGTTCTCATAAGATTCAATTAAATTAGACGTCAGTATATTAAGGCTTGTATGAAGATATACGGTGCCAAGTTTCATAGCGCTCGGGTAAAAAGTTGCAAGAAATATCAATATAAATATTTAAATTTCGCGTCACCGTGATGTTGCTTTTGTATTCACCAGGCTATTGAATGTTCCATAGGTGAACTTATGTTAACCTTGCGTTACCCATGCTAACACATTACACCAATGCCCACGCACGGACTCAGAGACCGTGTTTTCTTTTCATTGTTAAAATTGGGTTACAATGAACAAGTTTTGATATTTTTGGCAAATTCTAATTTACATAAGAAGTATAGAGTTATACTAGTGGTAATTACCTGTTTTACGTAAGTACAAGTCTACACTAATATGTGTAATTATAAACTAAAAACGTATAACTAAGGAACTAATAACTGAAAAACCTTTTTACGGGAAATACCTTATCAAACGACATTGCTTTTGAAAATGACATCTTAGAAAACGTGAATGTAAATAAATCTGTTTGGTTAGGATAATGTCAACTCTGTAAACATCTGACACTTTTACACATACACACTGACACTTTTAAGTCTGAATCTGTTTCTTCCAGAAGATCATCAAATATATCAGGTTCACTTGACACTTCATTTAGTAGACGAAGAATCCTATTCTCCTCATTATGATCCATTTTGTTTAGGATTTAGACATAACAGTCTATACTAAAATGTTGAAAAAGCACAAACACATTTACTCACGCACGGAATGACAAACCAGGCTAGGTGAAAACAGCACTGTTACAACTCAAGGTCACACCGCAGACTGAACGAGACAGTAGGGGTGGGGTTGGGGGTTGGAAACGGAAGCTATACCGTCTCGCCGCACTTTTTGCCAACTTATAGGTATGTAACAACAACAACAACAACAAATTACGCCAGGACTGTGAGACCGTGCACGAGTAACGCAGGGTTAATAGCCTCTATCAACATACAAAATTTCAGTTTGATTGCTGTAATAGATTCGCAGTTATTGAGAATCGTTTAAATATTTCGGATGGTCGCCACGTTGGATTGTTACTGTATATGTGTAGGCCATAGAGTTATGTACAATTGGATGAAGATTATTGCGTAGGTTCATTATTCAAACTTTCACTTTGATCGCATGATTAGGTCACAAGAAATGAAAACTTAATTTTAAAATTCGCACAGCCATCATCTTGAGGATATACCTAGGTATAAACAATTGAAATAAATTAGATTTGCTGTGCCAAGATTTACTGCGCTCAGATGCTTAAATCGCGAGAAAAGTTTATTTAAAAGTTTCAACTTCGCTTAGCCGCCATGTTCGTTTTGTTCTTAAAAGGTTTATGAAAATTACATAGATGAACTTGTACAAAATTTCAGGGTGGTGTCTGTTACTGTTGCTGATATATAGAATGCCAGTGAAATAGTTCGCACGGCCGCCATGTTGGATTGGTATAACGTATTAAAATTTGAAAGGCATGGTCGAGGTTGAACGAAGTCGTATTATGTATTTACCGAGCTTCATTGAAATCGCTTTGGCTGTTTAGATGTTATTAGGGGGGACACACACATACACACAGACAAAAGGTGATCTCATAAGCCTATTTCTTTCAAATGAAAATAGGCTAAAAAGTACCAACAGTTAGTATCACATCCTGTCATCAATGCTCTAATGATGATTGGCTGGCTGCGTGGCTCAGCGGTAACGTTCTCGCTTGCTGGTCCCAAGGTTGCAGGTTCGTATCCTGGCGCAGTCAGCTGGCATTTGAGGGTGCGTAAATGCGAGGGAGCCATGACAGTAGATTTACTGGCACGTTAAAGATCACCTTCGGGGAAAAATTCTGAGACCCCGGCGTCTCTAAAGGCCAGAGTAGTTAAAAGGGACGTAAAACCAATAACATTATTATTATTATTATTATTATTATTATTATTATTATTATTATTATTATTATTATTATTATTATTATTATTATTATTATTATTATTATTATTATTCTAATGATGATTTGTAAACGAATGTGTAAAGATTGATTTCATTAGGTATAGAGAGCTTCGAAGCCATTTTTCAGTGTTGCCTTATTGAAAATTGATATTGCAATTTTTCAGTCGGTCAACTGAAAAGTTGTGATATTAATGATTCCATTAATACAGCTTATGAAAATGCACCGATTCCGCGGTGCAGGCGTGCGCTACACTTGTGGTCGGTGCCCTCGATCTTGAATTAAGTTACCATCCCGCCATTCTCTTGGAGGGAATGTTGAAAACCCATGATGCCACTGTCTCTACCGGGAATTGAACCTCAAACACCGTACTTGCATTAGCTCCCTAGCATTCATGTAGCGTGACTTTACACTCTAAGGTACGCTGCTGGATTGCTGTATCGAATTCCAGAATTTGTTAAATTCATTTTGAAGTGTTTTGTCTTAGCTGAACTGTTTGAAGTACAGACATGTGCCTGACCTTCACTGCGAGCAGCTAGAACGGAGGCTAAACGGAAGTTTAGATGCTGCGTTGTTCCGGAGAGGGAAAGTGAGAAGAAGATGCGGCCTTTCACTAAAACCAGAGGAGGGGGGTGTATGTATGAGGAGTTGCATCACCGGGCGCTCACAGCTCCAACTCGCGTTGAGAGCGTCCTAAGCGTCAGTCTGCGTCCGCTTCACCTGCACAACAGTCGCTTCTCCGTCAGGTGAGCTCTCCTCTATATCGATTACACTATTGATTGTATTATATCTAATATAGTATATGACTAACAGTCTTCAAAATATATATAATTTCAATTTTATTTTCATAACAACTGATCATTAATTTTAATTTCATTTACAGTTTATTTGAAAATTATTTTCCTTTACCAACAATACCAACCTTAATCCCCGATACCTTCAGAAATTAAGAACAATTTTTAAAATAATTTATCAATGCAAATATTTGGACAGTTCTATGGGCACTATTCAGTAAAATCCCTTCAATAAATTGCCAAATTCAATTTTCTCTCCTATACTAAAATTAATATAAATACAATCTTAGAGAACTTTGATTTTTAAAGAAAAACAACTTTTTTAAATATTTTTATTCGGAAATTAAACGGAGATAACTATTCAGAAATAATATTTCAATTTCATAGATTAGAACATAATAATAATAATGTTATTCGTTTTACGTCCCTTTTAACTACTGCGGATATTAGAGTCGACAGGGTGCCTGATGTTTGTCTAACGTGCCAGTAAATCTACTGACACGGCTCCCTCGCATTTGCGCACTCTCAAATACCAGCTGACTGCGCCAGGATTTGATCCTGCAACCTTGGGAACAGCAGGTGAGAACGTCACCGCCGAGCCATGCAGCCAGTCTTGGATTAGAACATCATTGTCTGCTAATTTTAAATTATTACCTTTCATAAATAACCTGCCTTCAACGGAATCGAACAGGACCCGCAATTATTCCGTTAGAGACAGGTTTCTGGCTAACAGAGGTAGGTCTATGCTAAAATAATTAAACCATAAACGTGTATTTTGGAGAGAACAAAAAGGAAGACCAATTTGCACATTCCTCGTTAGCTACAGATTCAACTGTTACAGCAGAGAAGATAGAATTTCACAGGGTGCCTGAAAGTTTTCTTGAACTTGGAAATTTTGCGTTAAAATGCGTATTTTGATTTCCGTTGTCCGCATAACAGAGTTTTCGTTTAATGAAGGATATGTAATACGTATTTAACGTCTGAGTTCACGGGGCCGTCAAATATTTCCGTTTAAGACAATTTTCCGGCTAATAAAGTGTCCGTTGAAGGCAGGTTATACTGTACTATCGTTGTTTGAAAATCAGTATTTTAACTTGAATGGACTGTGATTTGTATAAAACGGTTCCTAAATCCGATTTATAATTACCACATTTTAAAATTTTGAATTTCATTTAAGCAAATAAGATGTTCAAGTGGATATCAGGGGCTCATTGGAGCCAACGATCTGATAGACGGGGGTTAGTTAGTTAGATAGTGAAGGCTTTAGAAGAAAATCTACAACTACTTTCAGGACGAATATAGTCTTGCAGCCCACGAAATCTCTAACTGCAATAAATACCAGGGAATTCTTGAAGACGATGTCGATCAGACTGTGAGGTGTCCACGCTATCCTATCTAGTGCTGAGCAAGAATCCTGTAAGTGAAAATGTCCTTGATCAACGACTCAGTTGCCCCTTATTATACATTAGGAAATGGTTTAAATATTTTTGTTAGCTGATTTAGGGGATTAAGATATCTTGGTCATCAGGTACGTGAACTTGAGTGTGTATTGAATTTGATAATACCCTGAGTTTGTATGGTTACCATAGTAGTGTGACTGTATTTAACAGGATTCAGTTAGGCATATTGGAACTGAAATAAGGTATCTAACGGCATTAATATAAAAATAATAATTAAAATAAATATGAATGATTATTCTGAGAAATTGAGGATATTACACAAAAAAGTAAGCTTTTATTTTTATGTGACCGTTAATCTTGCGATCATGAGCCACGAGACCTCCCTTTTACGTGGGATCCGAACCACAGGACATGGCATTTCACTTCGAAAATCTCTCATGCATTGTCCGGAAATCGAAGAGGTGAGAGGCAAATAGCATGACTGCTGCATTACTACACCCTCTGGATATTACACAGTTTATAAACTCCTTTTCTATAGTGTCAAAGTACTGGAATACACAGGTATGAAGTTTTTTATCCAATTCTTAAAATCAAAATACATAATTTTGTATCTTCTACAAATTGAAAATGCATTCCAAGAATTGGTCTTTCACGACCATATTGATAAATTGTTTTAATAAAATGTACCTTATTAAGTTTTTATTAGCACTGGATATAGGAAAACAAAAAATAGTTAGATAACTGTGGAGGTTCAGAGTCCGTAAAATAAATTTCCTGAACGTCTACTCAGCCTCTAGCTGATGCACTCCATCATGGACTAAGGATTCAGTTTTATTGAACTGTATACTTTCTTTCTTGGCTATCAGTTGTTATTCAAAGTATCTTTCTTCATAAAAGAAGAGACGAGAGCAATGTGGTCTCTCCACCATTGAGGGTGTCGTGACAAAAAAAAATGGAACAGTTAAAGTAAGAAAACCTTCAGCAAACGGGAATCTAACTGCATCGAACTCATAACATAAGGTGGCCATGGCAGATTGTTCAGAAATAATGATACATAGAAACTTGAAATTAGTAATTTTAAGCCTCTTAGAAACATCTCGAGGCCTCATTGTCACCATTTGACCTACAGTAGTATTGTACATTACCTCTTATCTTCCGTACTTGAAGTGATGATGTTCCAGTTAAAATTTGCTTTTTCCAAAGAATTAATCAATATATATATATATAATATTTTATGGCCTCGGGTACCGGGTGCAAGCTTTGTCAATTGACGCCCAGAGGGCAGCTTGCATGTCGAATTTTATCGCTCCTTCGAGCGCTATGAAATTCGAGGATGTTAGATAGGCTATCTAAGATCCTTGACACTATAGCGCTTTCTAGTAGAGAAAGGATAAACTCTTTTGTGTTGGCTAAAAATCCCGAGATTAAAATTTTGCCATTATGAACACGGCCTACTGAATTAAAATGGGTTAGTTAACATGCCAGCAACGTATGACATGCGTACCGTGATATTTGTCGCCTTTCAAGAATCACTTACCACGACCAGGAGCGAACCTGCAAGCTTGGGGTTGGTAGTCCGACACGATAACTACTCACCTACCGTGCAAGCAGTAAGAATCAATCATTAGAGTTAATCAGTTTTAATTCATTAGAACAGCTCAAAAGATATGAAACAAAATAATAGAGTAATTATTATTTATTACGAAATTGCACCTCACCTAATAAAATCCATTTCCTGAAAACTGTTCAAAACATCTTTGGCCAAACTGGATTTCGAACTGTGAGATATTAAATGTGCTCATCCTTAATGGTTTCTTGCTTTGTAGAAAAGAAGGTTTCATTTCATTGTTTTATTTAGGCGGTTGGCACATATTGCTCATCATCTCCGTGTACTTGTGAGTGTTCGAGTCGAATTTTTCTCAGAGCTCTTGTGATGAGTGATGACTGTGTGTACAAGTGTATCATTATAGCCTATGATTGCGTTGGCTGAGATAAGGTATCATCCCGACAGAAGCCTGGAGCGAGTGAGAAAAATACAGCTCTCAGGGTGGCACAGATCTCCAAACACCAGCTATCAATTCCATTCCATTCGTGGAACGTGCCTTCGGCGGCATATGTACGCTGATAAGTGATAATTATTGGAAGTTAATATTACGTAAAAATGTTGTACTGGAGAATTGCCTGTGTAAAGAATCATTACTCAAGTTGCTGTTTCCGTCACCGTTCGTCATCTTCGTTGTTGTTGTTGTTGTTGTTTAGTTTAGTGTCATGGGATAAAGTGGTCATCAGCCCTGTGGACTTGGATGTATAGCCTATAGTATTTACCTGACAACCTGTAATATTCTATTGTGTCTGTATCGATGTGTAGCCTACTTTTAATTGGTATTGAGAATTTGGAAGGGGATAGTTGTGGCCTCAAATTCGATATGATCCCACTGAAAATTTGGGTTGATAACCTCGATGTTTCGTCGTCCCTTAAAATGGCATTGACAATCTCCATTTAAAATCACGTGAAATATGTTGTTGATTGATTTAGGGGCTTTGCGATATTGTGGCCATATAACCCTGTGTACTTGGATGTGCGTGTGGATTTTGTCTGATAACCCATGTTATTGTGATGGCTGTATGAGTGTGTGCATTTATAATTAAGATGGGGATTGAGAAGGAGGCAGCCGCGCTCTTATGTTAGGAACCATCTCAGCATTTGCCTGGAGTAGAAGTGGGGAAATCATAGAAAACCCCTTTCAAGATGACTGAGAAGGGAATAGTTTTGCCTCACGAGGCTGAGTATATTCTGTTCTAGCCCTCAGATCAGAATATTTGTTTTTGGCAGAGCCGGGAATCGAACCCGGACCTCCAAAGTGACTGCCAAAAATGCTAGCCACTACACCACGAGGGGATCATTAATTTCAAATATGGCTGAGGTGAAATTCGAAGCCATCTCTTCCCACTTGTTTGCACAGGGAGGCTCAGATCACCGTATTTTTACCCCTTTGGCTAACATTCGAATTTAGGCATATTCGGGAAACGAACACTGGACATTCGGGGCAGGACTTTCAATACATACTCCTACACAGCAAATATGGCACTTGGATCTGGAAACGAGACAAAACGTACGAATTGGCGCTTCAGGAGGCTGTTATGTTTGAAGACTTGCTATAAGATTTGGGGTTGGGATGGGCATTACACCACCTGTGCGTGTGTTCTTATGTTAATGTTTATCTGAGTTGAGCAATGCGAGTCTGCACTCTGCATATCCACGGGTTTCTTCTCACCAGCTCAGCTCTGCGCTGAGAACCTGGGCTTAATTAGTGGCTTCACTCCACACGTTTCACTTACAGCGCAATGCTCACACTCGCGCCTCGAGAGTTTCTCTTTCTTTTGTAAATACTACACAAAATAATAATAATAAGTCAAACATCGATAACTCGAAACATTATGGAATGTCAAAAATTCGTCTTATCGGAAATTTGAGTTATCGAAAATTTGAGTTATGGAGATCCGTAGGAAAATTGTTAAAATTTGTGATGTACTAGTCGCAAAATAGTGTATAAAGACTGACAACATAGTCGTTTGTAATGATGACAGCTTTATTACATTGTCTAAGTAAGTTGCATATATAAGTAAGTATAGAAGTTGCGTACGGTTAACTCAACTACAGTAATCGGTGGAGAATTCTAATTAAAACCTTCCAATGAGACAAGTTGTACTGCAAAAATACGTATATGTTCGAGATTTAAAAACAACAAGTTTAAGTGCCAGGGATATAACTTCAGCTTTGATATATCGAAAAATTCGAGTTATAAAAATTCGACTTAATGGGGAACATACAGATTTAGTAACCAAAAGAATATCGATTTTAATATTAATTACTGTGTCACACACACAAATCTTGCACAACAATTATACACATTTCTAAGGAAACACACATATCACACAATTAGAAGTAAAGTTTAAATTTTTCAAAATTCAAATCATATTCATTATCCATTGTTCAAAATTTGGTCCCTGCTTTGTGTTGATTTTCACCGTTTCCCTCATATCTCCTACCGTCACCAATTCAACATGGCGGCCATGCAGATCATTTCCCTAGTACTCATTCACCAATCAATCTGAAATAGAAGATTACATATGAAGTTCATGTATGTGACTTTCAAAAACCTTATCAACACCAAATCAACATGGCGGCCCCACAAAATTCATATATTCAAATTGACTTTTCTGGCAATCTAATCATCCGAACACAATGAAACTTGGTACAGTGAATATTTCATTACAGTTACATATATTGACGATTAATATTGTTCATCTGTGCGAAATTATAAAAACATTAATTTATTAATTAATTTATAGGGGGCACGCATGTCAGTTATTCAAGGAGGAACTCCTCTAACTCGTTGCTGAATGATCCCATCTCTATGAAACTTAGTATAGTAGGTCACTAATATGACATTCCACAGATACATATATATCTTATTTTTCATAAGTTATAGATGACGCGCATGTAAATTCCTCAAACATGAATTCACGTAATTCGTAATTTTATGTTCCGATCACTGTGGAAAATTACATAGTTGACCCCAACTATAATCTAAACCTCCAGGTAGATAATTACATTGCTTCCTTTTCACATATTATAGATGGCGTGTATGTCGATTCCCCTTATACGTATACATCCAACTCATCAGGGAATGACCCTATCGCAGTGAAACATAGTAGGCTACGGTAGCCCCAAGCAATGAGGGAAGCATTCTGGCGAATAATTTTCTAGAGCAGCTCTTCTCAATTATAGATGGCATTCGTGTTATCATCTAAAATTAACGCCTATTAAGATGAGACCCATATTTTTTTTTGTCTTGTCGAAAATGACTACGATATTTGGATACTGAGTTATGAGTTTGTTATGGTTGCCCAATGTTTTAACACAATGTAGGTCAATCATCGAAAATATATTTAGTTCATCCCATATAAAAACATTTATCTGAAGGGAATCAGTTCGAATGGACCATTATAATTTATAACAGTACCAGTAGTTCCTTGAAGAACTAAATAGCCTATTTTCATTATATTCTACTGGTAGTTTCCATTTAAAACCTCTCCCGTCTATTAAACATTTTTCACGTGGTGTATTAAACAGCTTTTAATACACGACCTTCAATGTGATGACGTATTAGAGCAACAATTTTTAAATGAAAACTCAAAATCCAAACATTGTAGGCATTTCAGACAATGAACATAAAACTGAATTTTAAGAAAGAACAAGTAGTTTTGTGATGAACTAAGGCCTATTTTCATATTATATCCTACTCATGTTAATTGCCTCTATCAACATACAAAATTTCAGTTTGATTGCTGTAATAGATTCGTAGATATTGAGAACCGTCTAAAAATATCGGGTGGTCACCATGTTGCATTTTTATAAATGTAGGTCTTAGAGTAATATACTACTGCATGAACATTATTGTGAAGGTGTTGTATTCAAACTTCAATCGCAAGATTAGGACTCTAGAAATAAAATCGAGATTTTAAAATTTTGCACAGCTGCCATCTTGTGGTTATGAAAACAATTTAAAAAAAATTAGATGCCAGTGGATTAAAACTTGTATTAGAATGTACCGTACCATGTTTCACTGCACTCGGATGGTCAAATCGCGAGAAACGCCCATTTAAATATTTATACTTCGCGTCGCCGCCATGTTCGATTTGTGCTCACCAGGTTATTGAACGTCCCATAGGTGAACTTATGTCCATAGCCTTTATGAACATAAAACAATTCAGTTCGGTTGCTGTAATAGATTCGTAGATATTGAGAACCGTCAAAATATTTCGTATGGTCGTCATGTTGGATTGTTATATGTGTAGGCCATAGAGTTATGTACCATTAAATGAAAATTTTTGCGTAGGTTCATTATTCAAACTTTCACTTCGAGCGCATGATAACGACACAAGAAATAAAAACTTAATTTTATAATTTCGAACAGCTGCCATCTTGAGGTTATGTAAATAATTGAAGAAAATTAGATACCAGTATATTACACTGTGCATAAACATTTACTGTACCATATTTCACTGCGCTCAGATGGTTAAATCGCGAGAAAAGTCTATTAAAGTGTTTCAAATTCGCTTGGCCGCCATGTTCGTTTTGTACTTTACAGGTTTTTGAAAGTTACATAAATGAACGTGTTGTAGTGCCTCTTATCAGCGTACAATATTTCAGGGTGATATCAGTAATAGTTTCGGAGATATAGAATGCCGGTAAAATATTTCGCACAGCCGCCATCTTGAACTACATTAGAAGCCTGTGAATTACAATTTGTATAAGCATTTGCTGTACCAAGTTACATTGTGATTGGATGGTTAAATCCCGAGAAAAGTTTATTTAAAAGTTTCAACTTCGCTTATTTGCCATGTTGGTTTCGTAGTTAACAGGTTTCTGAAAGTCTCATAAATGAACTTCTAGTAGTGCTTTTTATCACCGTGCAAAATGTCAGCGTGATATCGGTAATAGTTTCGGAGATACAGAATGCCGGTGAAATATTTCGCACAGCCGCCATGTGTGATTGGTGAGACGTAATAAAATTTGAAGATCGCGGTTGGGGTCAGCCAAAATGGTGCTATGACCTTACCGAGTTTCATTGAAATCGGTCCAGCCGCTTAGAAGTTATTAGGGACACACACACACACACAAACAAACAAACAAACAAACAAACACACACATACGCACACACACACGGAAAAAGGTGATCTTATAAGACTATTTCTTCATAAATTAAAATAGGCTAAAAATGGTCTTATTATGGTACTAGTGCTTGCTCTGTCTTAAATTAAAGCGTCTATCATTACTCAAGATAACTCATACCAACATTCAGTACCTCCAACACTGGACAATATGTGTACAAAGTTAAACGATGAGGTTTATCTACAATATATGAATAAAACATTAGTGAATTGTGTTTATGGTATTGGTTCATCACCTTCAGAGAGACGGGTTAAATGAGACATAAGTAAAATAAGTTTCTTTTCAGATATAAACAAACGGATAATATATAATTTAGGATAACTAGGCTACATTATAAAATTTCCACTAGATGGTATCCGTGTTCCACCTCATAAAACAATCTCCACCCCCACTACGATGAAAAAACATGCGCTCGAATATATAACTTTCTGTATCGGTAATTATGGTTCTTCCTGCGAGATGACATCTTTCTGTAACGAATTATGGGAGTTGATTTTAAGAAAAGTCTAAAGTCAAAAATGGCTTTACGAAAAATAATCTACAGATTTCGGTGCTATTAGGCAATGATTATTATAATAGTAGATCCTACAAATCTTCTCTTTGATCACATAAATATGATACAAGACGTAAATATAGGGTTTTAAAATTTCGAGCTGACGCCAACATGAATTTCTGAAAACGATTGAACATCATTAGATATCTACAGTATATACTAAGCCTTGAATATAAATTCTCTGGGCCAAATGTCATTGCTCTCGGGTGATTAAATCCCCAGAAAAGTAATTTTAAATATTTTAAAATCATTTGACCACCATATTGGATTGTTTTATACAGTATATAGAACATAGAATTACAGTATATGCTAACAGATGAAGATTATAATATTGGTTCATTTTACAAACTTTAATTTCGATCGCTTGTTTATGACAAGAGAAATAAATCCATGATTTTAAAATTTTGTACAGCTGCCATTTTGAAGTTCACATAGAAATTGAATTAAATTCTAGTATATTAAGCCTTGTATAAAGATTTACCGTGCCACGTGTTACAGCACTCGGAAGATTAATTCGTGAGAAAAGCCTATTAAGTAATTAAAATTTGCGCCACTGCCATCTTGGTTTTTTGTTTATGAGGTTGTTGACAGTCCCCTATGTGAACTCATTTGATGTCTACTGTGAACATTTAAGTCTTATTGCTATAATAGATTCACATATGTTAAGAACCGGGGAAATAATCGCATGGCTACCATGAGTTATGAACCAGTAAATGAAGATTATTGGGTTGATTAATTATACAAACTTTGATTATGACACAAGAAACTAAAACTTAATCTTAAAAGTTTGCATAACTGCCATGTTGAGGTTATGAAAGCAATTGAATTAAATTATATGCCAGTAGATTTATTCTTGTATAAAAATTTACCGTACCAACTTTCAGTGCGCTCAGATGATTAAATTACGAGAACACCGCCATGTTGGTTTTGTACATAACAGGTTTTTGAACGTTACATATTATTTTACATCAACGTACAACATTTCAGGTTGATAGCTGAATGGAGATATTGAAAGCCAGTGAAATATTTCGCACGGCCGCCATGTTGGATTGGTGAAACATATTAAAATTTAAAATACACGTTCGAGGTCGTAAGAGGTGGTAGGTAAGTCCTTACCGAGTTTCGTTTAAATCACTTCAGCCAGTATTATTTTATTAGGGACACACACACACACGCACACACACACAGACAAAAGGTGATCTCACAAACCTATATTTCATAGGATGAAAATAGGCTGAAATAAGCTATAATAGTTATTCACAGAACTACTTGTTCACCTTGAATTCGCAGATAGATGAACAACGAATCAAACCAATTCTCCTTGATGATAAACAAGCACCTTACCCCTGCACTCTCACGCCCCAGAACTGAATACCGATAAAATCAGTTGACATATGGGGATTTAAAAGCGAGTACAGTTATAGGAGAAAATATATTTCTGGACATAATTCGGATACAGGCATGTCAATGAGACACACAAGTGACACCATAGAATTTGACGTAAGGTACTCGTATCATCTCGGTATTTTCCTAAAAAACACCCCTGGGAATCCCCTCGGGATGGCCACTCAAAGCTTCCATCACCGGACTTGTAAAAGTGCAGTTGTGACGCGAATGGTTATGCTGTAGGGCAGTGTTTCCCAAACTTCTTTGTGTGTGTACCACTTTAAGAGAAGAGAATCACTCGCGTACCACCTAATGGTAACCCCCACCACCACTACGAAGCAGAACAAAATATGGATTTAAATTGTTTTTGTTAGAGTTGCACTGTTAGAGTTCAAATAATAAAAAGTGTGTCCAGTTGTTTTATTATTTATTACAATAAGTATTCAATTCAAACATAAAAACCAAAGATCAACTAACAACTTCAATGTGAAGGGTGGCCTTAAAGATTAGAAGCCAACTTAGGAATGTCTGGTTTAAGATTGCTGAGTCTCCAACGAAGATCGTTTTCCACTGCAAGGAGCCTATTCCGGTATTAATTCTTGAGATAAACAAGTGAAGAAAATGCAGTCTCACACAAGTACGAAGTAGTGAAAGACAGTAAAAATCTAACTGCTTTGTCAGCTATGTCTGCATAGTCTGCATGCCTCTCACCCAAAAGTTCACAGGAGCCATTATTGAAAAGGTTTACCTTAGTTCTGAATCACAATTCAATTCATAAAACTGCTCTTTATCTTTGGCCTTAAAGCCCTCCAACATATCGATGTTTTAATATTATTTTATTTTTATTTTTTTCGTAACATCACCGCGTACCACTGCAGTAGTACGATCGTACCACCAGTGGTACGCGTACCACTGTTTGGGAAACGTTGCTGTAGGGCACTACTGAAGCAACGGTGTGGGAAAACAGACGACTATATTAACTTGTGCATGGGGAACTGCATGTCGTGCACGGATGTTCTCATTGTTGCTGACGAGCAGGAGACGATCTCCGAGGAATTCATTCTCCACGGGGCTACAGTATCCCGTCACAGATCGTGTCCTAAGGTCATATTAAAGCGCACTTCCTTGACAAAGTATTTGAGATCGTCTTCGTCACAGATTTACAGTAGTTGCCTCATGTTACGAAAGAATCCTTCATATACTTCTCAGAGTTTACATAATATTCTCATCTTTGTAGTGAGCTTATGGTGCCATTGGCCAGCCGTGTTATCAAAACTTTCTCCCAACAAACCAACTATTCCATCATAAGAATGCGTGACCTTCACACAGCTATGGATTAAAAGTGAAACCACTTTTGTATTCTTGGCTGTCACCCCTGAGGTCATGGGTTCAATTCCCATCTCGGCCATTCCAGAACGGTATTTCTATGGTTTCCCTCTTCTATTCGAAGCAAATGCCGGGAGAGATTCTAACTTAAGGCCACGACCACTTACTTCCCAAACCTTGACTCAATTATAAACACTAATACATACACTCCAACAACACAGGCTATCAGACAAATCCTGCACATACCCAAGTACATGGCGCTAAATGATTAAAAGAGACGTTGATCTTCAAATTTAATTTAGGTTATTGTGCAACATTTCTCTATTGAATATACTAGAAATTACTTAAATTAATATACACACATATATGTCTACCCCTTATAGTTCCCGTTTTCAGCGGGGTTGAGGATGAGATGCGATGAAAGTTTGTATGGCGGATGGTTTTTGCCGCCCCGGAAGTCCGGATTCTATTCCCGGCCCTGCCAATAAATTTAATTTTGTTCTGCTGGCTGGAACAGGATACACTCAGCCTCAGACGCAAAACTGTGAGGAAGTGGGCTAAATTGCCACCTGAGCCATTCTGGAAGTGGTTTTCCGAGGTTTCCCACTTCTACTCAAGGCAAATGCCGGGATGGTCCCTAACTAAACGTGGCTCAGCGGTCAAGCCGTTGGCCTCTCATCAAGGTGGGTTTGATTCTCGGTCAATACATGTGAGATTTTCGAGGTGAAATGTCATGTCCTGTGGTTCGGATTCCACGTAAAAAGGAGGTCCCGTGGCTCATAATCACAAGATTCACGGTCACGTAAAACTACAATCTTCCTTCCTTCCTTCCCAGTTCTCACCTGAATTACATATACACACACTAATACAGCCATCACAATAACATAGGTTAACAAACAAAATCCCCCTCCAAACACGCACAACTACACGGGGATACATGACCTCGAAGTCCAAGCCCCTAAAATGAAATAATAATAATAATAATAATAATATTGGTTTTACGTCCCGTTTAACTGCTGCGGCTTTTAATGACGCCGGGGTGCCGGAATTTTGCCCCCAAGGGGATCTTTAACGTGCCAGTAAATCTACTAACTCAGCTCCCTCACATTTGCCCACCCTCAAATGAAAATAACAACAATTGAAATTACAAAATAACATTTTGAGCAGAGTAACATTTTTTTTCTGGATAGGCTTTCACGGTCAAGTTATTTGTCTCCAGCAACGGGGATTCATTCAGGAGTTTAATTGGTTATTACTGTTGCTTTAAGGGGCAAAACACGGATGTCATCTTACCCTTTTTAATTACTTAGACGTGAAATACAATATTCCTTTTCTTTATATACTTCTATAGGAAAGAGAAAAGTTGAAGGAGCACCCACAGCAAAGTAGCACAACAATGTATAGGACGTAGTGTAGGGTTTGATACCCCTGTGGGGGCCAGGTAGGCCGTTCCTTAAATCTGCTGATGAGTCAAATTTGGTACACTTGGGCGACCCTTCAACTGACACAGCGAAAACCTGGAATATTTGTTGGAGTTAAAATTTTGGAGTTAGTGGAGAGAAACTCAGACACCGTCGTAGAAACTAATACTGAGGTTAGAACTTGAACTCCATATAGGCTCCCACACACCGGAGCGATCACGGTGGCGGTGGCAAGCGCGATGGCGGGTGGCGGTCAAATACTTCCTGCAGAATTAAATAGAAGCTTTCAGACAGGCAGCGATCACGCGGGTAGCGTTCAGGACAGTGGAGCGTTCTACTACGCGGTGGCGATCAGAAGCAGCTTGTCGAGTTTGACCGCTGCCCGTGTCACTGTGTGTTGGCAGTACAATGAGTGCGACAACAGAGAAACTCATTGAAGAAGTGAAATTGCTTAACATAGGGCCTATTATTTGATTTATCGCATTCTGACTATAAACATATAGTCCAGTAGATCATCAAAGCATTTCATTGGCATCTGAAAGTAAATGTAGAATTGTTCTTCATGTTGTCGCAGTTGCCAATATGAAGTGTGAATTTCTCCTTGATGCGCACGAAGCAGATTCAGGTCATGAATCCACGTTCTCTTACTTTTTTTTTTCAAAAAAAAATATATTATTTAATTAATATATATTATTTGTGACTTGTATTATTTGTAAATACTTCTCACATTTCCTACTCAATGAAAGGACTAATTACCTTGCTCACTGCTGCTCCTCATCATCAACTACCACTGCCAACAGTAACGCATCTACCTCCTGTTGAGATAACTGATGCATCCTTGACGTACACGATTTTCCAATCTGATCGCACAGGTTCCACAGTGTCGTAGTTTATCAGACATATTCTAGGCACATTTCATATTACCATACATCGTTATGATCGATTTAATAAAACACAAATTGAGACTGTTTATTTTCCCTTTTGTGGCTTCTAGAATTCATTAACAGTTCACATAAATATCACCCATGTATTTATAAGGTATTACTAATACATTGTACGTAATATTTTAGTGACAGATTGAATTTTTCGGGAGTTACTGAATACTTCCTTCGTATTTGTCATGTACTCGATCTGAAATCAGTGAAAACTACAGTACGCATGAAAATTATCAACGCAAGCATTTGACTAATAATTACGTTTAATTAAGCCTACACGAAATCTCTCTTATATGATATATAGTTATTGTTGTTTTAAGGGGAGGAACTAAGAGGTCATCTGCCCCACGAAATCTCTCTGTGATCGCTTTAGTAGTCTACTATATATCATGAATTGAAAATAATATCTTTAGATTTTGGTGAGGATGCCATCTTTAATTTGTAAAAATTATATTATAGTCGAGGCTTACTATACCAAGAAATGATCAAAGTAGTTTGAAATTATCACGTACTGGCATGAATTTGTAAATACTTAATGTGATGATAATCTCCCAGAAAATTTTGCTAATGACAGACCTGCATTAAAACGGCTTCGGGCGTAGTCGGTAGCATGCTGAACTGCTGTGCCCAAGGTCGCAGGTTCAAACCCGACCGAGGTCGTCGGATTTTTAAGAGCGGTAAAATCCGTCAGTATAGCTTCCTTTGGAGGGGAAGTAAAGTCAACGCGCCCATGTCATAGATTTATTGCACGTAAAAGGACCCACCACTGCAATTGGTAGTGTGTTATATTTGGCTAGTTAGAAGCGCTCTATCAAGTTCCAACGTTCGCCACTAGGTTTTAGTGACAGTTGCATCTGGTAGCTAAAGTTGGAACTACTTGAAATTGAACTTGTTGGCAGTCCTCAGGCGTTTAATCAAAAATACCCAGCTATGGCCATTGTCCGCAAATCATATACAATGATATTATAGTTGGGGCTTACTATACCAAGAAAAGATCAAATTTTTTTGAAATAAACACGCACTAACACGAATTTGTAAATACTTAAAAGGATGATGATCTCCAAGAAAATTGAGCTTATAATAGACCTTCATTTGTCTGTTTCGTTGATATCATTTCAATTTACCAGTAGTTAACGGCAATGTTCAAAATCTAGCATATACGTTACGTAGACTTTGTGAAGTAACTTGAATAAATTAGTTGCTCCCTCATTTATTTCACAATATTGAATCACTGAATCTACCACATAGAAATTCATTACAGCCCCGACCCCCATACAGACTAGAGCTCCCGGTTAAGTACGTATTTAAACGTTTCCCTACTAACCACGTGTCGTAAAACGTTCAATTAAATGAACGTTTTCTTGTGAAATGTGTTTTAATAAATGCACTACAAAACTTTTTTAACAAATCGTTTCCGAAGAAACGTTTTGTGAAAACAGTTTTATGATTTAAAAGATCAAATGATTTGTATACTAATTTTCACCTACATTTGTTTCTTTAGTCTCTAATGTGTTCAAATTTCGTGTCCTTAATTTAATAAACTCATCGTACAGATACAATTCCCTTTTGTTTCTCTTTCCTTATATCCATCCATACCCCCCCCCCCCCTCCTCTGCTCTTTCTCCTTATTTGAACATCCCCATTCTTCGAGGAGTCTCATTTTTTTCCCGGCCCCTTTTCCTCCTCCTTCCATACTACTCTGTCCACCGTTCTAATTAATATGGCGCGTTTCTTCTACCAAGGTCCATACAGTAGTTTCTGGCTGCTCTCTGGTGACGAACAAGTGAATTTCTCTAGTTTTTGTAAGTTCATTGACACACATTCTTTGGCCACATTGTTTTAACTCTATTGAAAACGGAGGCAAGGTTCCTTTCGAAACGTTTAGAGTTTTAAATGTTATTTTCACACGACATAATCCCAAAAGCATGAATAATTTGAATATCACCGTAATGATATTTCGTGTTTGACGGGTGTTATTGCTGGTGTAATAAACAACTTTCCTTTCATCAGCCTTTAAGCCTGAGTGGTACCGGTATTTCTCATACCAAATGGCGGTATTTAATACTCCAAAATACAAGAATACCGCTCCACTGTGCACTGTCCTCGCACTGAACTTGTGAACTGTAAAACCTTCATAACATTTCCCTCAGAATCAGTCAAAACGCCAGCCGTCAGAAACATTTATTACATTTAATTGTAAAATCGTTTAAGAGGGTCAACATTTAAAAAGTTACTCTAAACGTTTAAGGAAACGTTTCTTTAAAAACCGTTTAAACATTTATTAAAAGAAACGTTCTAAAAGAGTTTAATTTAAAAAAGGTTTTCTATTGTGACGGTTTTAAACGTTTAATCCAGGTGTTCTCAACCTAGTGCTCGCGAGCACTAGATCTATTCTTCAATTCAAATTCTGTTGAAAGAACCGGAATAATAATGTTTTCATTACAAGTTTTGACAGTCAGAAATTGTATAGATGAAATAGTATTCTTAATCTTCAGTAAAAATAATTGGATATCCCTGCTTAATGCGCAACACGAAAGATGCTGATTCTACTCAACCGTCCACACGTAAATGTATCTCAGTATCTTATCTGCATGAGTCATACAATCAGTTGCAGCATGCCTGGTGACCGATATTTCATCACATTTGATAAGAGGGTGGGGAGAATAGATAGGAGGTGCATGATTGTCACATAACAATATTATCTTTATTAGTATTTTGCTATATGGATCAGAAACTTGGACGTTTAACAGACAGTAAGAAAATAAATTTTTAGTAAAAGAGATGGATTATATATTGGAAGAGGGCGGAAAGAGAATCAAGATTGGATAAAATTGGAAATATGAGAATTAGGGAAATTATGCAGGTAAAAAATGTACTAGAAGTGGTTGAAGAAAGAAGATTGCAATGGTTTGGACATGTGAAAAGGATACAGAATAGTAGAATTCCAAATTTAATGTTACATTGGCAAGCTGAAGGCAAACGGAAACGGGGTAAACCAAGAGAACAATGGATGGATGGTGTAAAGAGAAGCATGGCTACCAGAGGCTTAACCGAGGAAGATGCTGAAGACCGAAATTTGTGGAGGAGTAGAATATATTTGGGTTGAAGGAAAACTACTGTATTTTAGAATATTCCTAATAAAGAAGAAGAACTATTATTATTAAATTATATACAATACTCACATCAGAAGACATACCAATGTAGTGGAAACAAAGCATTATCATAGTTCTACACAAAAAGGGAGCCAAGAACGACATAAACAACTACAGACCGATCAACCTAATTGTAAACCTCTACAAGCTATTTATGAAGATCCTAACCAATATAATGACAAAGGCCCTGGACGAACAGCAACCGATAGAGCAAGCAGGATTCAGAAAGAGTTTCAGTACATCAGACCACTTGCAAACAATAAATCAACTCATGGAGAACGTTCAGGAATTTAATCTAGAGGTGTATATAGCATTTGTGGATTACAACAAAGCATTTGACTCCGTAGAACAGGAAAGCGTCTTAGAAGCACTGGAAAAACAAGACATCCCAAACAAATTCGTTAGACTCCTAGGCAAACTCTACGACGGTAACCAAGCCAGAATAAAGACAGAAAGAGAAGGATGTAACACCATGATAGAAAGAGGAGTAAAACAGGGAGACACCCTCTCACCAAAATTATTCACCTGTTTGCTGGAAAATCAGTTTAGAAAACTAGACTGGGAAGAAAAATATGGCATCAGAATCGATGGGACAAGACTAACACATTTTCGGTTCGCAGACGACATTGTTTTGGTGGCTGAATCAGCGAATGAGCTGGAACAAATGATAAAAGAATTAGATAAAACAAGTAAAGAAATGGACCTTACAATGAACCCGAAGAAAACGAAGCTGATGACCAATGCGTTAGAAGTCCCAATTAATGTGAACGGAGAAACACTGGAATATGTTGAAGAATATGTATATCTCGGTCAGAACATGTCATTTTCAAGTCGTTCAGAGAAAGAGGTCAAACGAAGAATAGGACAAGCATGGAAGAGCTTTTGGTCCCTAAAGTTTATACTGGCAGACAAGACCCAAAAACTCACTTTAAAGGCTGAAGTTCTGGAAAAATGCGTGATACCGGTGTTACTATATGGTTGCCAAACTTGGGCATTAACATTGAAACAAAGACAAATGATCCAGAGATGTCAACGGAAAATGGAAAGGAAGATACTTCATGTCTCATTGAGAGATAGAATACGGAACGAAGATTTAAGAAGGAGAACCGGCATGAAAGACGCTATGACATCAGCAGACCAGCTCAAATGGAGATGGGGTGGACATGTAGCGAGATTAGATCCTAACCGATGGGCGTACAAAATGACGATGAGGGACTCAAGGACAGGAAGACGAAACGTAGGGAGGCAAAGAATCAGATGGGAGACTGTTTCGTAAAATGAGGAGGAAAACAATGGACAAGAACAGCGAAGATGAGGCAGGAGTGGAAAGACCTAGGGAGACTCGCATGCAGTGACCAATAAAACAATGCATCAACTAGAAATACACCGTTCAGTGGACATGCAGCAAAGCGGTACATATCTCTGGTGTGCAATAAAGGCTTCTCACAGAGCGGTGACCTCAAGAAGCACAGCGTTGTTCATACTGGAGTGAAGGAATACACTTGTAGCACACGTGAGAAGTAATTTGCACGGCGGACAGAGCTAATGGAACATTTTGTCGTTCACTCAAGGAAGAGACCGCATTGTCTGTTTGTTGTGCCCAAAGCGATTCAGCTCGCGCTCTTAATTTGAGGAAACATCATCGTGTTCACTAGGGAATAAATAACCTTACTGCATCACCTGTTACAAGGAATTCAAAAGGTTCGACTATCTTGCGAAACACTTCTTGTTAATTCGTTCCGGGACCACATGTGCACAACATAGTGAATGATTTGTGGGATGTTAAAGAACGTGTATAGGTTTCTGCATCCAAACTAGATGTTAAAACTCCACCGGTAAGGTTTTGTATTGCATTTTAAAAAGACATTTGAAACGGTTCAATATACGCAGATTTTACTGAAGAGTGAAGACTTGGCAGTTTCTGTCAATGTTCAAGTGCTTAGACAGGGTAAGCTGTGTGCTTAGTGGCAATGGGAAGCTCCCAGATATTGGTTGATGGCTATTATGATTTTCGCAATACTAATGGCCTGTTCGCCATCTCTTGATGAATACAGTAATTTTGCATTTGTCAGTTGGCACAGGCCAGAGTAAAAGGTGGCTTTTCACCGATGTCTCAGTCTCACTCATGGCTGTGATTATGTGGAAGCTACTGAGGTATGGGTGGGGCTTAGTAATGGCATACCGACAGAAGTGGCTACGCGGGCTAAAGCGCTGCGTTAGGTCAAGGGACCAAGCTCTCTGCTGACTCGGTAGACGCGTGGGTTCGAGCCCCACCGTCGGCTGTCCTCGAAATGGTTTTCCGTGGTTTCCCATTTTCAACACCAGGCAAATGCTGGGACAGTACCTTCTGACAGGCCACGGCCGCTTCCATCCACATCCTTGCCCAGTTTCATTCATCTTCATCCATTCCATCTCTCATCCCGACGCGCAGGTCGCCCACGGGCGTCGACTAGAAAGACCTGCACTCGGCCTCTCAGGAGGCTACACGAAAAAAAAAAAGTAATGGCATTCGAGGCACAGTCAGTGCCTGTGAATGCTGTGAAAGGTTCAACTCATAGGGTTAGGACTACTGTTCTGACTCAGTGAGGAAAGCAATGGCAAACTACCTCACTCCTCTTCTTGCCTAGAACGCCTCAAAATAGTGCTGCCTTGGGTTTTTGTGGGTATCTACTCACATAACGTAACGGCGGTACTTTTTGAGGATCCAACCAGCCTTCGGGCTGACTACCTAACAGACAGACAATGGATATTTGCGGCCTTGATATCGCCAGACTCAGAAATGAAGATTGTTGTAGCGAATGCTATACCAGCGTAATATAATTTACTTAATCTTTAATCAGCTGCACATCTATATAGAAGGCCCAATCAGAAATAATAACCCCGAAAGCTCCTCAGGACTTGCTCACCTGATGAGTTAAAACTGAGCAATTTCCTGCAAAGCAGGAGGCCATAGCCCTTATGGGATTTGTAAGGCTATTTATAATAATAATAATAATAATAATAATAATAATAATAATAATAATAATTATTATTATTATTATTATTATTATTATTATTATTATTATTATTATTATTATTATTATATTTAACCCGCAAGGACTGGCGCATGGGTATTTTTGACCCGAGGCTTTAATAATGCACTTTATTTTCGTTTTGGTCAGCCCTAATTTCCGGTCGCTTACTGTACCTTCCTTCCTCGCCTTGAACGTCACCCTGCAAAAGAAACACGTCCATAGCTTTCTGAACACTCAAGTTATTTCGATATTATTTACGATCGGGTCAGATTTACCCATGGCGCCAGTCCTCGCATGACAATATTCGGCTTACGTTAGTCCGGACAAACGGTAAAAAATAAGGGGGGAAATCTACCTATTTTGGTGAAGCACAATCACATAGCTCACGATCTTGTTGATCAATGTTTAGGGTCCAGGGGCCCCTTTGTCATCAGTGTCACTGTTCAAGAAAATTGAGATGACTACTTTCCCGCCACTTTCCAGGTCAATTAAACTGATACGAAAATTGACATTTTTCTGCATGTTAAATTTGAAAATTATAAATAAACCTCATTTTATATTGGGAAGAGTTCATAGGAAGACAGCAGGTGTAAAATTACTTCATTAAAATCCGTACGACTACGACAAAAAGGGAGTGACACACTATGGGTCAAAATGACCCGGCGCCAGTCCTCGTGTTATATTTTTCACGCCAGTTCTCAGGAGTTAATTGGTGTGTCATGAGAGTGGTGCTCGTAGTCTCAAAAAGGTTTAGAACATCTGGTTTAATCAAAAACATTTCTGATCGTAAGCCCTAATACACCATTTCATAATACGAAGCTCTTTCGAGAGATTATAAGAGCACTAAGGTGAACTAGTCACTATGCCACTGACTTGGAACTTTGGAGATTAAGAGTGCTTCTATAAATATATTTACACCGGGTGAGTTAGCCGTGGTCGTTACGGCATGACTGCTGGCAGTCGCTCATATCCGGGAGGCGAGGAGGTTCGAATCCCCACGCCGGCAACCTTGAAGATGGTATTCTGTGGTTTCCCATCTTCCTTCCAGGCAAATGCCGGGCTTGGTTCCTAACTATAGGCCGCAGCCGCTACCTTCCAACTCCTTATCCTTACATCCAAACTTTCCTCCCCAGACAACACTCCACACGCGACGGTACGTGTAGCTCACCCATTGGGTGTCCGCCTCGAAGCAGCTACAACACTGCCGAGCCAAACATGTCCTCGGACGCTCCCGACACTAAAACCCATACGCTAAAAAAAAAGTGTATTTGTTTAAACGCACTTTTTAAACAAATTGTCGATATATATGAAATCAGAGAGCAATTCATCACTTCTGCTGGTTGCACAATTGGTTGTGTGCACCCCATGTGTACAGACTACCCGCCCGGATCTAGTGCTACGCGGCTGTACGTGACACAGTTCTGCCCGGGGCTATCGTCTTGTTTATTTGTTTAAAAGCACTTTATAAACAAATAAATTTTTCCGTTGACTCTTCAAGAAATGCAAGATTTTTCCTGTACTATTGAGACGATTTGGAATATTTTGGTACAAACTAAACCTTCTAACTCCCTCTGGTTTAGCAGCATGAGTTTTGTGAAACATACAGCTTAGCGTATTATATACAGGGTGTTTCAGGAGGAATAGTAAATATTTTAGGAGGTGGTAGTATAGATGGATTACAATAAAAAATCCATATAACATGCGTCCCATTTGTATTGCGTACCGAGATACAGATGTTGGTATGTAACCAGGACAGTTGTCGTTTCGTGTGTTGGCACACCGGTTGCTATGGGCACGTTTCTTGGCCACCAAGGCCCCCGGACCTTACCCCCTTTGGATTTTTGCCTCTGGGGATGGTTGAAAGTCGAAATATACCAGGAAAAAGTTAACACAAGAGCCGAGTTGGTCGTTCGGATTACAGATAGTGCAACCCTCATCAAAGAACGACAAGACGCCCTCCGAAGAGCTACACGGGGTGTTATCAAGAGAAGTGCAAAATGCATTGAAGTTGGTGGTGGAATTTTTGAACATCAACTTTGAGCGTCCTCATTTGCCTTGGCTTTACATTTATTTGGGTTAATTACTACCAGCTGTATCTCGGTACGCAATACAAATGGGACACATGTTATACGATTTTTTTATTGCAATTCATCTATACTACCACCTCCCAAAGTATTTACTATTCCTCCTGAGACACCCTGTATATAGAGATAGATACTAAGGTGAACTAGTCACTGCGCCACGGACTTGGAACTCTGGTGGAGAAGTGTGCACTGCCTGGAGTGTACAACACTCCCCTTGTATAATGAGGGTAACCCCCCATCCCAATTAGAAAGTAGATAGGTTGCGCATGGGAACTGTCTGGGTGGGTGATACTGTGCACCTAGCCTCAAGTCTTGTTAGCGTCTCTCGCTGATGAAGAAGGACTGTATCCCACATCACTTTCTCCCATTATTCATAGCCGAGCGCGGCGAGTGTAAAGGTTACCACGATTAACCGGGCAGCTTTCTTCATTTAGAAACTGACTCCAGGTCGTGCGATATTCAGTCAATATGAGCTGTGTACCAATTAACTTGCCAGCTCGAGAGATGGCACAGCGGTGCAGTGGGAGGCTCCTGCTTGTCATTGTCAGTCAAATATCATATTCAATCAATGTCTGGGCTAATGAGGCTTTCCACCTATTGTGCAAAGAGTACAAAGATGAAAGGTGGAGAACTACAGTGTCTGACAAATTATGGAAGCGGACCCACTCCCTCATTCATCAGACGATACCTAATAACACCCGAGATTGTAGGAATCTCATCCTTACCGTGCTATTCATGTGGAATGATTCAAAAATAATTCCATTGCATGCACATTTTATAAAGTGATAGTGTTCTATTTCTCACGACGTACGGCGTCTTTGCGCGAAGTTGTCCCACAGGGGCGGGCACAGTACGTCTATCTAAATGTACATACGTATACTGTATTACAACTGTTTTCATAAATTCAACATGGAGGCTCTGCAAAGTATAAAAAATATTTTTCATTTCTCGTTTCCGATAGAGGTGAACGTTGTGAAACTTAGTTTAAACAGCCACTAGCATAGTTTTCATATATCATGACGCCGCTCTTGTTCAATCCTCAGAAGTGAAGTCCTCTAACTTTTTAAGAAATGATCCGATCACTGGGAAACCTGGTTCTGGAAAATATTCCTTGAGTGGAACATTCTTTAGTACAATGTTTAAGTGTAGATATACAAAATTATAGAAGGGACTTGTGCTACCATCTATAAATGTGTTCATTTACGTAACATCTATTGATCTGATCGCAGTGAACAAACAAGAAATATGTTGGTATATTGGCTTTCATGGCCCATGAATTAAAACTCAGCAATGTTTCTAGGTTTATGCCGTGTCTTAATGGGGGTTTGACTAGGAACAACAAACTGGCCTATGAGCGGGCGAGAGCACTAAGACCCCGCTGATGAGCCAGCTTGGTGTTCCTAGGCGAAACCCCACACAAGACACGGCATGAACCTAGAAAAATTGCTGAGTTTTGAGAAATATGTGCCTAAAATCCTTGTATTGATTCAAGAATGGTGTATTTAGATATCATAGGCGTGGTATGTACTTAATAGGTCCATTTTGCTATCTTAAAATTTTAACATTCATGCCTTCACGATGGTACTTCTTTCCTCATAGCTTTTCTGTATTTTGATGTATGCACTATGTGGTATCTTCTCCGTCCTCGACGTCTCCTTCCGTTCACCATTCCTTCCATGGCATCCACTGACATGCATTCTCTTCTCTTCCAGAATACTAACGAATGTTCTTTCTATTCCAGACAGAGTCAAGTGAACGAATTACCAAAGCGAGTACGCAGCTACACCATGCAAGTGGTGCTGTTCCTTATAGGTGAGTAATATCCTTGCTTACTGGCTTCATTTAAATGTCCTCATCGTTCAGAAGAGTGAATACCAAGTCTTGAGAAATAATGTAAACAAGAATTAACTCAAATCCGAAGAGAGGCTGGCTAAGTGACTTAGCGGTAACGTTCTTGCTGCAGTGCCCAAGGTTTCAGCATCGAATCCTGGCGCAGTCAGCTGGCATTTGAGGCTGCGCAAATGCGAGGGAGCCGTATCATTAGATTGACTGACACGTCAAAGATCCCCTTCAGGGCGAAATTCCGGCACCCCGGTGTCTCTAAAAGCCGACGTAGTTCAAAGAGACGTAAAATAAATAACATTATTAAATCCGAAGGTTGAAGGGGTAGATGACCTCGTAGTTCCATCCCTTAAAACAGCAATAACTAACTAACTAACTAACCGAAGGGGAAACATATTAAGTCGTGTGATTGAATATCTATTTCTATCAGTTAAATGATTCTTAAAATTGGGAGAGACCACACCATCCGGATCCAAGCCCAAATCTCACGCATTCTGCCAGTTGCGTTATCTGTATTCAGTATGTTGTTGATTTATTTAGAATCTTTGCGACATCGTTGTCCTGTATCCCTGTGTACTTGAATTGAACCCAGCGCTTCAGGGATGGGAGCCATTAACGCTAGCCTCTTCACTAGTATTTAAATTGTAGTTTAGAAAAAACTACATGTTAGAGTGTCAACATGTACTGTAGTAACTGAGATAAAATTGAGATCGATTAAATCACTGGCTTGATGCAAATCTTCGAACTTTACACCACCATGCTGATGATGCAGTCCTAGTAGTCTACAGAACCCAGGCCTCCAGAGGGGCAGCTAAGTACGGTAAGCATTGCACCACGGTACGTACAGCAATCGAGAGGAATCTCATTTAACGTATTACAGTATAACAGGTGAACCTGTTTGGAGGCGACGTTAGGATGAACACACTTATTTATTTACATTACATAACGGATGGTGTGTGTAAGAGGCGGCAAGCCCCTCAGACACACATTGTTTGTGAACTAGTTACATACTTGATGGACCATACAGGAAGACAGCCAGTTTCACTTTCAAGGCTACCACACGCCTGCCTCCCCGAGCATAACGGGTTAGATCACTCTTGTTGGTTCTTTTAGAGGCTTGGGTCATCGAGGTCATCATCCCCATTACCTTGTGTGTGCGTGAGAGTGAAATCTGTTCGATAACCTGTGTTATCACTAAGTGTTTGTTTTTAATTGGAAGTTGGATTGGGAAAGAGGCAGCCATGGTCTCTAATAAGGTTCCATAGCGACATTGACCTCTAGATGATGTTTAAACCTCCCAAAATCATCACCAGGTCGGCTAATAGTGGATTCATGGCGCGTGTTATTCAGGTCTCTTGTTTCAATAACTTCAGCTGTGGAATACAATTAGTGATGTCGATTTCTCTCGCCTCGTGCTTCTCTAGGGACGTTAGCCTCACACGCCTAATACTTTGACAACCTCGTGGAGTAGTGGTTTGCATTCTTGGTTGTCACTACAGAGGTTCGGGTTCCATTCCCAGCTAAGACAAGAAAGTAAATTATGGTTTCAGAGCTAGAAGGAGCTTATTCAGCCTCATGACGCATAACTGAGAAGAGGTGTGTTTGATTCCTTCCTCAACCTTCCTAAAGAAGTTTTCCGTGGTTTCCAACTTCTACTTTAGATGGTTGGTTCCTTAGTTTAGGGGCTGCGACAACGTAGTCATGTAGCCCCGTGTACTTTGGGTTTGTGTAGAATCTCTCAGATAGCCAGTGTTAATTGTGATGGCTGCATTAGTGTGTGTTATCTGTTTTTTAAATTCAAGTAAGGACTGCAGACAGTAATTTCAAGTAGTTACTACTTTTGCTACCAAATGCTACCGTCCACGACACCTAGCTTGCGGACTTGGCTACTAGATGGCATCGCAGTCAGCACTTGGCGGTGAACGTTGGAACTAATAGAGCGTTATCAATTCTAACCTACACATTTTGGCTTTACACACGTGTAGTTAATGGAAGGTTCTTTTCCATGCCATATACCTATGGCATGGGACCGCCGGCTTTACTTCCCCTCCGAAGGAAGGCATACTGAGGGATTCTTAACGCTCTTAAAAAATCCGACGACTTTGGCCGGGTTTGAACCCGCGACCTTATGCATAGAAGCTCAGCATGCTGCCATCTACGCCACCGAAGCCGCCCTACTCTAGATGAATGCCGGGATGGTACCTAACGTAAGGCCACGGCCGTCTCCAATCCAAACCTTAGCCCCTATTACCACAAACACACTGGTACAGCCATTCCAATGACACAGGTTATGGGTCAGATCACACACACACACACGGGGATGCATGGTCACGACGTTGAATAGTCCTTGAATGCAAATAATCATAACGACGACTACCGTTCAGCTTGGTCTTCTCCCCAAACCAGCTAGTACAGAAGTAAGCATGTGTACGTTACGCCATCTGTTTAAAACGTAAGGACGAGATAGATAAAGTCACAAAACATATCAAGAACTCCTTACCAATCTTGTGACCAGCATGGGAACACTTTGCAGAGCATGCATGGCCGTCTGTGGTGATCACACACCCTTTTAAGAACCATGTCCCTTGTTTTGTGATGTCCAGGGGACCATCATGGATCGCAGGGACTTACGTGTAATGTATTACCTCTGTATAAAAGTGGCATTTCCGTTCGTCACAACGAATATTCCTTTCAGTTACCTTCCGTGCCATACTGTAGCAGGTCTTCCCATGTATGAGGTTTGTTACTGGAAGTGAAACAACATGCGATAGTTCGTCATTAAGAATTGCACAGCAGTGTAGTTGAGTTCAACAGACTGACAAAGGTGTAACAGGTTACAGGCCAGTGACAATGTTACAACCCACTGCAATCAATATGACGTGGATATATGTGTCACTGGGCGTGCGGACATGACGTGTTAGTTTATTTCGTCCAGACATCAAAAGTATTAGATAATAATATTGCTGTCTCACCCTTAACTCACATTCAGTTGTTTGGACTCCACATTAAACGGAGGTCCCGTAGGTTATGGTCATGAGGATACGTGCCTCGTAAAACCACAAGCTTGCTTGCATTATTATTTGGAAACTGTCTCTGAAGATGTCACGGAGTATCACATGGATACGGAATGAGCATTAGCATGATTATTCTGCAATGCTTGCATGTACTGCAGTATCCTCTATAGACTTGCTACCGAAAATCGTAGCTATAAGCTGTTCGCCTGTTTGCTATTGTTATTGTTATTATTATTATTATTATTTACATCGTTATGCCCTACTCAGGAGCTAATGTGTTAGCCTTTTATTCCTCCCAAAATCTCTTCATCCTCTCACTGAGCTTCTTCCTTCGTTCTTCTGTCCAAGTTACAGAGGCTCTGATGTTGCGTTTGTCTCCAAATTGGAAATTTTCGATTTTCGTTCTGAATCTACAACTGTCCCGTACAATGTCTTCTGAGATGTTCATTTCCTGGAGATCTGTTTCAATTTCCCGAAACCAGCTGTTCTTGGTTTTTAATGTAAGGGCCAGGTTGAGGATTATTAGCTAGTCTGTAATTATTCATTTTAATAATGTGTCTACAAAATTTCAATCTTCTTTTCCAAAAAGTGTGAAAGCTGTTTCCAGATTGACAATATATTTCCTGGGATGATTTTTTCCTCTATATTCTCTCTATACAAACTAGGCTAAACGTTTTTCGTAAACTTTTCCTTTCTTGTTTCTCTATGTCTTTCGTTAAAGATGCACCACAAATGATTAAGGTTTCTAATGCATACAACGCTTCAGGTTTGATTACACTGTTATAGTGTCTAAATTTTGCTTATTATTATTATTATTATTAATAATATAATTGTTAAAGTTGCTTCTTCGTTCAGGCACTTGGGACACTTAATTCATCAGCCCCGTTTATTTAAATGTGAATTTGACTTATCTAACAGGTGGTTCTTCTGTGATATTGCTGATGTATTTATGGGCTTTATGGCATCGTAGTTTATTTGAGACTTAAGTAGTGTGTATGTAGATATAGGGTCTAGGATTTGGGAGGTGCTCCAGATTTGAAATAAGTTAGCCTACTCTCCCTGGGAGAAGTATAGAGAAACACAGATAACTCGTATTCAAACCTCTGAATTTCTAGATGCAGTCTCAGCAACTGCTCTATAACATCAGCCATTACCTCAAGAGGTAATAAGTGAGCTACCTTAGGCGTGAACCGACCGTGGCTTACTAATACAAAGGATTCTGTTTTGAGTGCCAACTCTATAATTTCAAAACTTATTATCATTATTATTATTATTATTATTATTATTGTTATTATCATTATTATTTGGGGCTTGAAATATTTTGATCATCCCTCTATACTTTAGAGTGTGTAAAATTTGTCAGATAAACTATGTTTTTGTCTTGACTCTAGTAGTGTGTGCAACTGTAATTAATAAGGTCAGATATCAGGGTAGTTGGCCCGGGACGTGTATGGAGTGTATGGACAATGCCACTCTCAGGATGACCACAATCAGCACCGGGATTCAAACCATCAATCTGTGTACTTATTGTACGTAGCTCCCCATATCAGTCGCAATACATGTTTATCTCACACGGCTACACCACTCGGCATAATTAATATTATTATTATTATTATTATTATTATTATTATTAATAATATTATTATTGCCGGCCCCCTGGTTATGGAGTAGCATGCTTTCCTATCATCCGAGGCCCCGGGTTTGATTCCTGACTCCATCAGGAATTCTAGAATCCTATGTGAAGGCTGGAAAGGGGTGCATTCAGCCTCGTGAGGACAATTGAGTAGCTGCCTGACAGTGAGACAGCGCCCCAGATTAACTGCCAAGAGGACTTGATGGTCTGACCACGCTTCACCCCGCAATCTGTAGGCCAAATGGTTGGGCAGCGGTCGCTTGGTAGACCAAGGCCTTTTATGGACTGTGGTGCAACGTGGTCTTATTATTATTATTATTATTATTATTATTATTATTATTATTATCATCATCATTAAATTGGATATAATTTCCGTCTGTAACTGTCAATGATACTTTCAAATATGACCTCTGCAACAGACCGAATGACCTATTGAACTTCCCCTCTTTAATTGCACAATACTGAGAGTATGAAGGTTACGCAATGTAGCAATCTGCTTCTCGTGCGCTGCGGGTAATATTCCATCCTAAAGGCTATCCAGTACCCACGACCTTCGCTCACAGGCAGTGGTAATAATTTGAAGATGTCCCGACTGACTTTCACTGGGAGCGTCACCTTGTGACCCCGGAACTACCGTGCCGGGGTCTCTTGGCTTGGACCAAGGCGTAGGTGATATACTGTTAGAAGAGCTCAACAATACCTGAATATCTCAAGTGGTATCTTGGAACCACCGCCGCCTGTGGCAATGCTTAAATCGCGTCAGATTTCCAAAACCGGTGTCGGGCACCGCCAAGGTATCTTCCAGTGGCTTTCACTTTACATGGACCAAGGTAAAGATGTCGCACCCACCTTCATAGCTTAGTGGTTAAGTCACGCTCCACATAAGTGAATGAGTTGCTGCACACTTGATGATCAAAGGTTCAAATCTCAATACATCCTCGGGATCCTCAGTATGACAGTATTTCTATTGGACAATTGATACATAAAAATAAAGAAGCATTCTTGGCTGTCACCGCGGGTGCCCGGGTTCAATTCAATTCCCGGCTCTGTCAACAAAATTAATTATGGTCTGAAGGCTGGAACGGGGTACACTTAGCCTCGTGAGGCACAAATGAGTCGAGTTGAGTTCGATTCCTACCTCAGCCATCCTAGTAGTGGTTATCCGTGATTTCCCATCTTCTAGTCCAGGAAAATGCTAGGATGGTACCCAACTTAAGGCCACGGCCGCTTTCTATCCAAATCCTACCTCAATTACAAACACACGCACTAGTACAGACATCACAGTGACACAGGTTATCAGACAAATTCTATACAAACCAAAGCACACGGGGTTATATGATCAAGTTGTTGCAAAGCCCATAAAAAGATCAACAACAAACAACGATATATTAAATTTCACTTTTTTAGGAACTTTTCAGCTTCCAAGACTGACATTTTTAGATGTAATTCCTCCTTATATGTGTCACATTTTAACTCGTTCGTTTATCAGAATTTACTTTAGTTTAATTTTGCCTCCTGGAAATGATAATGAAAGCGCAGTTAGAATTATGCAATTCTTCAAAATTCATTCAAAAAATACAATTATTTTCAAGAAAAGTCTACCTCAAAGTAGTAAGTAGCGAGTCTTGAAGAACATCCCTTAAAAAATTACATCATTTCCTGTTATTAGCTTCTGAGAGAAAGGGTAAATGAAATGTTGAAAATTAGCTTGGGCAAGCCCCAAGTCCCTTAAATGAAGCAGCAACAATAAACATTATAACTCTCTCCCTCCATCACCCTCCGGCAAAGCCATGCGCGTTAAATCACTCACCACCACCAAGGTGGAGCGCTGAAGCACGTCTAAAGATCAGTGGTTTGAATCCCACCGTTGACAGCGGAGGTTGGTTGGTTCCTAAGTTTATGGGCTGCGACAACGCGGTCATGTAGCCCCGTGTACTTTGAGTGTGTGTAGAATCTGTCTGATAACCGGTGTTCATTGTAATGACTGTATTAGTGTGTGTTATCTGTTTTTTAATTCAAGTAAGGACTGCAGACTTTTGAATTTTTCAAGTAGTTCTTACTTTTACCGCCAAGCACCACCGTCAACGACTACTAGTTCATAACTTAGCTACCAGACGCCACCGCAGTCGGCTCTTGGCAACTAACGTAGGAACCTAAGAGCGTTGTTTACATTCTTAACCTATATAATTTAGCTTCACACAGGTGTAATTAGTGGAAGGTTCTTTAACATGCCATAAATCTGTTGACAGCGGATATCTTGAGTATGATTGTCCTCTGGTTATTCCACACTCTGTCCAGGAAAATCCCGGGATGTACCTTACTTCGAGTCTCTGAGCACCTATCCTTTCTCTGTCCCTAATAATTACAGTTACACACCCTCTTACAGTCACCACAGTGACACAGATTATCAAACAAATTGAATACACACCTAAGTACACGGGGCTGATGACCAAGATGTCCCAAGCCTCACAAATTAATTAGCAATATCTTTCTCTATCACCTCCTGGGGAGCGTGATGGCGTAGTGGCTTTGCTGCCCGTCCTTCACCCAGACGGCCGGGGTTCGAATCCCGGTGACAGTGGGGTAGAATTTTCACCTGAAAAATCACGTGGGGTCAGAAAAGGCATCCGGCCTTAATTCCCCGGCCAAAACCAAACTGAGCGCGGTTGGCTCCGTCGACTCCAATTAATTGGGAAAAAAGGCCGAAGAAAGTTTTTCTCTATCTCCTCCTGAAACTAATCAAGCTAAGACATAACGCCCTGACATAACTAGTTGTTGTTGATTCATTTGGGGAGCTTGGGCATAGTGGTTATTTAACCCCATGTACTTGGATGTATATATATATATATATACTATAAAAAATTTGTCTGATAACATGTGTTATTGTGGTGTCTGTAATAGAGAGAGTGTTTGTAAGTCAGATGAGGATTAGGAAGAGGGCGGCCGTGGCCTTAAAGTTAGAAAGCATGCCAGTATTTTCCTGGAGTAGAAGTGGAAAACCCCGCAAAACCACACCTAGGATGGTTGAGGTAGGAATCGAATCCACCACTTGTCAGGTTTGCCTCACAAGGCTGGGCGTGCCCTTCTCCAGCCTCGTGAGGTTAAAACTGATAAAAGGTGGGTTCGATTCCCACCTCAACCATCCTGGAGGTGGTTTACCACGGTTTTCCACTTCTACTCCAGGGAAATGTTCAGGTGATCCCTAACTTAAGGCCACGGCCGCTTCCTTTCCAATCCTCACCTGAGTTACAAATACACACACTGATACAGTTATCACAATATCACAGGTTATCAGACAACAATGCACGCCACACACATCGAAGTATATGGCGATAAATGACCACGATTTCAAAGGCCTTCAAATGAAACAACAACAACAACAACATCAACATCCTCTTGGTATTATTTCTTAGAGCTGTAAGACTCACTGTTACGTTCCAACATTGAGAGTGAAGGAAGACCGACGTGGAAGGAGATGAAGGAGCTTCTCTCCTTTAAAGGACATTACTTCCAACAAATGTCTGTAGTATAATTGAAACCCTAGGAGTAGCCATTGTATATTCAGGCTGCAGGAGTTCCAGAACCGTGACCGCATTCTTACCTTGGATTCCCGCTGTAAATACTGTGCGATGGACGGGCTAGCCACTGGCGGTGTTACGACATGTGACCTCCTTAGAGTACAGGTGTCTGAGAGAAGAGGAGATGGATCGTCCCACGGCATGACATCACACCAGGTGAGAGTGATAGCTGGTCACCGCCGCCGGGAGGAAGCTTCACTTCACTTTTATAGATAACCGAGGTACTCATGTTAGGAATGTAGTAGGTTAATTGGTGTTATGGTCAGAGCCCACCTCCTGGTGAAGCGGCTACCATTCTTGGCAGTCGTTCCAGAGGTCCGGGTTCAATTCCTGCCTCTTCCATGGTATACACTCAGCTTTGTGAGGATAATTGTGAAGAAGTGACCTTGATGTCCACTTCAGACTTAACAAGTGATTTGCAGTGAATTTCTACTCTATACCAAAGCCAGGATAGTGCCTGGCATAGGATCATGGCATAGTATATACTGTAGACTACAGTGACACAGGTTATCAGATAATTGCTCACAGGCCCAACTTCTTGTCTTGAAATATTGGGTTGCAAATAGTTCGATTCGTTTTCCTGCGCCTGAGCGGACGCAGCCCGTCTCTCAGTGAAGGTAGATATATTGCAGAACTTCACTGCAACTGCCAGCTACAGTAATAACGGATTTCTGATAAACAGAACAAAGCGGTCAGATCACAACCTTTACCACGGCTATTATACGGTAGTACTAATTCAGAGCTATTAGATCGAGTAATTCGATAAACCAACGTTTCGAATCCAACTGCTTGATTCCTTTCCGAGGTTAAGATCGCAATAAAGCATATAATAGCATTATCCCCTAGCTCCCAAAAGGCAAAACGAATCTACATAAGGGGCCATGTCGAAACATATTTCTCAACTACGTGACCCCCTGAGTCAAATATGGTCTACAAAGTGCAGCCATGATTTGCTTAATGTATAGCTGTCCATAGTTAGGTTAGCTCCTTCCGCTTTGACTCAGGGGCTATGAAGTAGCGAAATATGTTTCGACATGGACTCTTATCTCAAGGCATTTATTATACAGAGGTATGCAAATTATTTTATTTATATATTTATTTATCGTATGGCTTTTAGTGCCGGGAGTGTCCGAGGACATGTTCGGCTCGCCTGAGTCTGTAGCTGCTTCCAGCGGACACCCTTAGAGTGTGCTTCAAGTTCTGTTCAATTTCAAGTAGTTCCAACTTTTGCTACCTGGTATCAATGATACCTAGTGGTGAACGTTGGAACTTTGACAGAGCGTTCCGACGAAATCTAACCTAACTTCACCTAGCTTCACACAAGTTTAGTCTGTGTAAGGATCTTTAACATGCCATAAATCTTTGACATGGGACCACTGGCCTTACTTCCCCTCCGATGAAGGCATACTGAAGGATTCTTAACGCTCTTAAAAAATCCGACGACTTCGACTGGGTTTGAACCCGCTATCTTGGGCACAGCAGTTCCGCATGCTACCAACTATGCCACCGACGCCGCTAACCTTCATGATAACAACGATAGTTGGACTGTGTAAAACAATATTATTAGAGGAAGCTGATTAACCTGGTATAACTACTCTATGGGAAAGTCAATAAATGAAATGGCCATCCTTCCACAAGTAAAACACTGACCATTGAATCTGGCTGCGAGAGTTGATACAAAGAAATAAAGAAATAAATAAATAAAGAAAGAAAGAAAGAAAGAAAGAAAGAAAGAAAGAAAGAAAGAAAGAATCGTGTTTTGTCAGGAACGTCGATATTTCTTTGTTTGCGTCCCTTATGGCACTAATGCTCAGCCGTAAACGATAATGAAAATCCACAGCCTGCTTCCAGTCTCCGACCGGGTCAGGAATGGAATGAATGAAGCCCACATCTAGCGGCGAGGATATGAACTGTGCCGGCTGCCGAGGCCTGACGCACTCCCTGGGGCAATGATTAAATGAATGACAGATGAAATGAAATGATGTGGAGAGTGTTGCTGGAATGAAATTTTGACAGGGAAAACCGGTGTACCCGAAGAGAAACCTGTCTGCCTCCGTTTTGTCCAGAACAGATCTCACATGGAGTGACCCAGCGGTGAGAGGTCGGCGTGCTGCCGCTTAAGCCACGGAGGCTTCATCCCGTAAACGATACTGGACTCGATTAGTTTTCCCTCGCTCATATAATTCGAACGGCCTGTACTCACATAAAAATATAAAGAAAGGCAAACCGACCAACCATATGTTTCAACCCTGATGATAAGGTCATCTATTGTACGAGTGGTTATTTACAATCATTGTTTAAAATGTAAGTTTGGGGAATACTAGGATGATATTTTATTTCAAACTGCGGGATAATTTCCTTAATTCTAGCCTTAAATTATTGAAATTGCACATACCAATACTAAAATAAGAAGCATCCTCGTGGCACTGCGGATCAATGGCTTAATAATGCTCGGCTAATATTTAGCACAGTATTACGATACACAGATGGCAATGCGGATGCCCCTCTGAAAACATTACAAAAATCCACCTCTATTCATGTCAGGTTAGTTGATCACGGGCACAACCTCTCCTATAAGTTCCTCAATCGTCCGCATGAAGTTAACTAATGTAGTTTTCCAGATCCTCAAACCAATTAAATTCTCTTTGGTAGAGCTTGGATTAGAACTCGTGGTACCTGGACCGAAAATGGTAACGCTATCGCTAACCATGCCGGTGACGATTAGTTTCAAAGAGAAGTTACTAAAATAGCACGGAGCATCGTCCTACATTACATTGCAACATGAAGCATCAAGCGCCGTGACATACTTTGAATAGGCAACTCTTTAGACAGCTGCCTTACGCGAGTTGCATAAATAGTAACCTGAAGCTGAAGGTCAACAATCTGTGTTCCATATCGACTCCGATGCAGTAGCCAACAGCGTAACAGACAGATGGTAAAGGTCAGGGTAACATCACCCACGCTTCTGATTTACGGTACTATTTTGGGGAAAGGTAGCTACTTCTAAGACGTAATCATAATGTTATTGGTTTTACGTCCCTTTCAACTACTGTGGCCTTTAGAGACGCCGGGGTGCCGGAATATTTCCCCGAAGGTGATCTTTAACGTACCAGTAAATCTACTGACATGGCTCCCTCGCATTTGCGCACTCTCAAATGCCAGCTGACTGCGCCAGAATACGAACCTGCAACCTAGGGCCCAGCAAGCGTGAACGTTACCGCTGAGCCACGCGGCCAGTCCGCTTCTAAGACAGGGAACGATAGTATCCAGTATACAATACTGCTCGACAGAGTGTACTTTATCTTAATCTAAAGCGGCTTCGGTGGCGTAGTCGGTATTATGCTGAACTTCTATGCCCAAGATCGCGGGCTCACACCCAGCCGAAGTCGTCGGATTATTAAGAGTGTTAAAATCCTTCAGTATGCTAAATGAAGCTGGCGAGCCCATGCCATAGATTTATGACATGAAAAAGAACTTACCACTACAATTGATAGTGTGCAGCTACATTTGTTGGTTATTTGGCTAGAAACGCTCTATGAAGTTCCAACGTTCACCGCTGGGTGTCAGTGACGTCTGGTAGCCAAACTTGGAACTACTTGAAATTGAACTTGCCCAGTTTCATTCATCTTTTTTCATCTCATCCACACACGACGGTACTTGAAGCTCATCCCATGGGTGTCACACATAGAAGCAGCTACAATCTCTGGCGAGCCGAACATATCCTCGGACACTCCCGGCACTAAAAGCCATACGATAAATAAGTAAATAAATTTGTATTTATAATAAGCCCAAAATGCTATAAAATGGATAAATGTTTATTTAGTTTCCCAGCTGACAGCGATCTGACGACAACAGACGCAGGCTGGGAAGGATCTCATGCAAGCCTTTCTCTTTGCGTCCATGGACGTGGGTGCCCATTGACGGTTCAGTGCCCGGCTGCCCTTTCCTCCAGACTTACTCCATGTTCCTTGTAACTTGAGGTCCAATCATAATATTGAACTCATGTACACCCGCGAGAAGACACTTTGTAATTGTAAAAAAAAAAAAAAGCGTTGAAGCCATTTTTCAGTGATGTCTTATTGACAATTGATATTGTAACTTTCAATCGGCCAAAACAAAATTATTGCAATTACTGGAATATGTAAAAAAACTGAAAACAAATGGCATGTGATTATTGTGATGACTGTTGAAGAAAAAGAAGAAGAAGAAGACCAAGGGACGACAAAATGTTTCGCTCGTCAAGTGAGCGTCATCAGATCCTAAACTACAAGACAAATAGCTCTAAACAAAACTACAATAACACCCTCAGACAGTATCTGACCTTGAAACCTGAAACAAAACCGTCATTCTCGCACATTAGTTTACAAATCTACAGTAGTTTATGTGTTATTGCTTATGTGTATCACAGCAATAGTAGCCACACCTTCATAGATTAGTTAAGGGGAGGAAGACCGTTTATTGATGGGATCGTCATTTCGCAGTGCTTATTTTCTAAAAACATTTTAAAGGGTACTCTCAGTTGTAGTCGATAAAACATCACGATCTTGCAATTTTCGGCAATTTGCAAAGTCTGGTCATTGTTTGTGTTCGAATCATTAACTGTCAGCTTTTTCGATGCCTGGGAGAATATAAAATAGTTCCTTTTCCTTCAAAACTAACCACACGCACAAAATAACAACCTACCCTACCTCCAAACACTATAAGAACGGAGTGCCGAGTTGCCGACCAAAAGAAACTGATTCAATAGGTCAATTTAAATCTAGGATTACTCGAAATCTCCTCCAGCTGTTGTGAACAGCGCGTTGACGCCAGCTGATCGATGAACTTTCAAGTCGGAAGTTATATTTGCCGGACTAGATACAAATGTACCAATATTTTTTCTTTAACAGTTTTCAAATGTTTAAGGGGTACGCGTACCCCCGCGTTCCCCCATAAAAAAGCACTGGACTCTTTTCTAAGTTTTGGAACATTAAAATAAATAGGCCTACTTTTTCGCGTGTTTAATACATTATTATTTATCAGTAATAGTTACCACTTACTAATCTCTCTGACTGGTTTATTGTTTTTAGAGGGCAGAGGTTATCTGTGGATGTCACTGAAGGTTTACCGGGTGAGTTAGCCGTGGTCGTTACGGCATGACTGCTGGCAGTCGCTCACATCCGGGAGGCGAGGAGGTTCGAATCCCCCCGCCGGCAACCTTCAAGATGGTCTTCTGTGGTTTCCCATCTTCCTTCCAGGCAAATACCGGGGTTGGTCCCTAACTATAGGCCACAGCCGCTACCTTCCAACTCCTCGTCCTTACATTCAAACTTTCCTCCCCAGACAACACTCCACACGCGACGGTACTTGTAGCTCACCCATTGGGTGTCCGCCTCGAAGCAGATACAAACTGGCGAGCCGAACATGTCCTCGGGCACTCCCGGCATTAAAAGCCATAATGCAAGCTTTGTTATTCGACACCCAATGGGCAGCTTGCATGTCGAATTTCGTTGTTCCTTGAATCACTATGGAATTCAGGGAGGTTAGATATTTAAGCTCCTTGACTTTATAGCGCTTTCTAGTAGAGAAGTGAGGAACTTTGTGTTGGCGGAAAACCCCGAGTTTAATTTTGCCATTATGAACACGGCCTACTGAATTCAAATGGGTTCTTTAACATACCAACATCTTATGACATGCGTGTCGTCATTTTTGCCGAATTTCAAAAATCACTTACCACGGTCAGGAGCGAACCTGCAAGCTTGGGGTTGGTAATCCGACACGATAATCACTCGCCCACCGTGGCAAGCATCAGGAAAGTGCGCCAGACACGAGTACTAATATGGCCTCGGCTGGGAAACGTCGCCATTCCCTTGTTAAATGAGTTGCCTTATCATCATTTCCATTGTTGTTCTGACTGTCTCTATTGTGTTTCCACAGGTGTCCTAGCCTGCACGGCTACGGCCCAACGCCGACCACCCAGTTACAGCCTGGACGACATGCCCGAGACCAGCTTTGACTGCAGGGATAAGATCCTTGGTGGCTACTACGCTGACTTGGAGACGGACTGCCAGATGTTCCACGTGTGCGTCAAGGTGCCCGGCGTTGGGGTAAGTGCTGAAGTCAACACGTGAAGATATCATGCCTTTCAACTCGTACATTATTGCATAGCAAGTCTACACTTCACTGATTGCGTCCCAATGGCATTAGCAAATAGCTTCCTTCTCCATCTATGACTTGCAAAAGGATCATTGTCGAGGTGTGACCACATAGGTGTAAGTGACTAAGCACTCATGCCCAGACAGCTGGAGATTCGCATTCGACTCCCAACTGTTATGACATTTCCAAGTTTTATAAAACTGATTTAATGTTGTTGTTGATTCATTTTCATTCATTCATGACGTCGTGGTCTGTAGCCTCGTGTATGTAGATGAGTGTGGAATCTGTCTGATGACTTGTGTGTCATTGTGATGCTGTATTATTTTGTGTATTAGTAATTGGCGCTAGCATTTGGAAGGAGACGGCCATGGCCTCATCATTTGGCTGGAGTAGAAGTGGGAAACCACGGAAAACCACTAATAAGGTAGGAATGGAACCTATCTCTGCTTAGGTTTGCCTAAATATGAAAAAGCCCAATATTAATAACATGACAAATAAAATAAATAAATAAATAAATAAACAAGATGTTCAGTAAAGAACATATAGCCTACTTTCTCCTAAATGCATGGGTATTGTTATAACTCTTTGTCCTTTTCAAGGAGTATGATTGAATGTTGGTTGTAGTAGCTTGTTGAAATACAACGTGCTATAGGGATATTAAACATGAATATGAGGTGCCCTTTGCTAGTGCTACCTCTGTACCAAATTTCGTTCCATTCGGTTTCACCGTGTTTGAATTAATAGGGAGAATCGATTTTGACACAAAGATGGCCGCCATCCGCAAACTATTAGGCGAATGACCTATTAGATTGGTCAAAGGATGCTCCCTCCATAAAGGTAAGCAGTTGCAAAATTTGGTAGAGATCGGATGATTAGGTTAATCGTAATTTGATTTAAGCTTTGAACATTCGTGTGGCCGCCATTACGTTTCAGTCAAGATGGTGGCGATATAAAACATGACACTGAGGTGCCCTTTGCTAGTGCTACCTCTGTACCAAATTTCGTTCCATTCGGTTCCACCGTGTTCGAATTAATAGGGGGAATCAATTTTGACATAAAGATGGCCGCCACCCGCAAACTATTAGGCTAATAACCTATTAGATTGGTCAAAGGATGCTCTCTCCATAAAGGTATGTAGTTGCAAAATTTGGTAGGGATCGGATGATTAGGTTAATCGTAATTTGATTTAAGCTTTGAACATTCGTGTGGCCGCCATTACGTTTCTGTCAAGATGGCGGCGATATAAAACATGACACTGAGGTGCCCTTTGCTAGTGCTACCTCTGTACCAAATTTCGTTCCATTTGGTTTCACCGTGTTTGAATTAATAGGGGGAATTGATTTTCACACAAAGATGGCCGCCATCTGCAAACTATTAGGCTAATGACCTAGTTATTTGGTCAAAGGATGCTTCCTCTATAAAGGTATGTTGTTGCAAAATTTGGTAGAGATCGGATGATTAGGTTAATCGTAATTTGATTTAAGCTTTGAACATTTGTGTGGCCGCCATTACGTTTCCGTCAAGATGGCGGCGATATAAAACATGACACTGAGGTGCCTTTTGTTAGTACTACCTCTGTACCAAATTTCTTTACATTCGGTTGCACCGTGTTCGAATTAATAGGGGGAATCGATTTTCACACAAAGATGGCCGCCATCCGCAAACTATTACGCTGATGACCTATTAGATTGGTCAAAGGATGCTTCTTCTATAAAGGTATGTTGTTGCAAAGTTTGGTAGAGATCGGATGGTTATGTTAGTCGTAATTTGATTTAAGCTTTGAACATTTGTGTGGCCGCCATTACGTTTCCGTCAAGATGGCGGCGATATAAAACATGACACTGAGGTGTCCTTTGCTAGTGCTACCTTTGTACCAAATTTCGTTCAATTCGCATTCACCGTGTTCGAATTGATAGGGGGGGACAGACATTCAGAGTACACAGACACACACACTCACAGACACACACACACACAGACACACACACAGACTCACACACACATACACACACACACACACACAGACTCACACACACACATACACACACACAGACAGACACACTTTTTTCGCCCTGTGTTGATCTCATAAGTCTACTTTCATTTTTTGCAAAAATCGAAAGTAGGCTAATAAATAAATAAATAAACAAAATAAAACTAATAATTATGAAAGCAAGAAAATATATGGAATACAAAAGTCAGAGTTTTATACTCAAAAGAGATCAAGTTCTTTGAGCCAAATAACACTTACAAATTTAGATTGCTGGCCCTAGCCCACTTTCATTTATGACAGTCTACAGTTCTGCATACGTGTTGCTATTTGTGTGTTCTGTTTTCATGATGTCGGTGTATTCCTTGGGTGAATGCTAATGGAATACCTTGAAAACTAAGCTTTTGAGCGAAGTGGTAGGCAATGTAAGGTTGTCACCACGGGCAGACAAAGAGCGGTCAAGTCGAATATTTATTTATTTATTTAGCGTATGGCATTACACATGAAACATAAAAAACACAATAATAATAATAATAATAATAATAATAATAATAATACTAAAAAGTACATACAAGCACAGATATCGACCTACATCCTTATGTCCAGACTATTGTTCCAGTCCAGGCTTGATGGTGTAGCACTGAAAAAGTCGATAGGGTCACCTAGGTATGCTCTTATTTTGCAGTCTTCAACAATGTACCAGATGGTCTGATTTGGTGAACCACAATCACAGCTTCCCCCAGTTGTACAGGTTGTACGCACAAACTCCATGTCCTGTACGGATGCGGGTAATGGTCTTCCATATATGTCGCTGTTGTTCAAAGCCTTTGATTTTTTTACAGGATCTATGAGGTCACGAACTTCGGGTGGGGCATGTCCATGTTTCACGCCATTTAGCTGTAATGTTAAAATTACTATCAGCAAGCTGTTGAGCCAGTCGCAGGGGTGGATTCCTGGACCGGAGCCGGTTTATTGTCAGAGTGGGAATGTCGTCATGGATTGGAAGTGCAGGGTTGTTCATTATTTTAGAATATTCCTTTCTCAGTGCATCTTGTCAAGTCGAGTATGAAGAAGGGAAACACGTTCGGCAGTTTAATTTCGGATCAGAGGAACTGTCACTGAGTATATCTTCCACTGTTCTTACAATCGGTCAAGGAATATGCTACAATGTTACTTTATTTGAAGCCCCGACGCAACTTTCTCAATCAAATTCTTAGTAAAGTACAGCTGTTAACTACAATATACTGACACTGTGTTGTGAACAGGTACAGAACTACCGCTTCCTGTGTCCCAACGAGACCGCCTTCGACCAGGAGAACCAGATCTGTGCCGACTGGTACGATGTGGATTGTGAGGCTGCCGTTCTTTTCTACAGCGACAACTTCGATCTCTATCGCATTGGTGAGTATAACTCTCCTTTCTATAAATATAAAACAATTATCCGCAACCCCAAAATTACTAAACAACCTGAGCCTTTCATTCTAAAGTAAAACCTTCAAATTGCCATATTGTTAAATTAAACGTTTTCAAGGATGTTCAGTGCATAATCTCTCATAAATTGTTGGTGTAATATGTCCAACTTGTTTGTTGTTTGAGTCTTCAGTCATTTGACTGGTTTGATGCAGCTGTCCATGCCTCCCTGTCCTGAGCTAATCGTTTCATCTCTACATAGCTACCACACCCTACATCCGAGGCAGTCAGTTTTACATATTCTAACCTTGGTCTACCCCTACAGTTCTTGTCCTCGATCCTTCCTTCCATAACTAAGCTTGCTATTCCTGGGTGTCTTAGTATGTGTCCTTCCACCCTATCTCTTCTCTTCATTAGCAGTTGCCAGAAACATCTCTCCTCTCCCACTAGTCTTAATACCTCTTCGTTTGTAACCCTATCTACCCATCTGATCTTCATCATTCTCCTGTAACACCACATTTCAAACGCTTCAATTATCCTCTTTTCTGCTGCACCAATAGTCCAAGTTTCACTTCCATATAGTGCCACGCTCCAGACAAAAGTCAACAGATTCCTTTTCTGTAGAAATGCTTTCCTTGCCAGAGCTAACTTACTTTTTATATCCTCCAAATTAATATTGAAAATATTGAAATTACAGTATTCGCTTAATATTTTGTGGTGTTACGTGGCTTAGCAGTAACGTTCTTTCCTGCTGTGTCCAAGGTTGAAAGATCAAATTATAGAGCAGTCAGTTGGCATTTGAGGGTGAGTAAATACGAGTGAGCCGTGTCAGTAGATTTTATGGCACCTAAAGACCCCCTTTGGAGTAAAATTCTGACACTCGGCGTCTCTAAAAAGCTGGGGTAGATAAAAGGGACGTACAATAAAATATTATTATTATTATTATTATTATTAATAATATTCTTTCGTTACGGCCAACTAAGGACCACTGTTTCTTCTGCATTTTAAAGTTGGCCCAGTACTCTTTCATTCGCAATCAATGTTGCACCTTTCTCTCTGTCGTCCACGCCTTCCCGGTTTATAGTTTCGGCTTAAGTTGAAAACTGTAATGATTTTGAAGTTTTTCCCTAAGTGGGCCACGCTCCTGGATATCTTCACATGTTATCCTAATCTCTAACAGATCTTTCTTTACTTCACTGAACCAAGCCCCCTTTGTCTTTTTCTCGTGGAGCAAAGCAAACATTTGGTTGGATAGCCACGTTGATTTAATTCGAGTTATATGTCCATAAAAAGAAATCCTCCGTTTCCTCATCACGTCCGCTATTTTCTCTACGTGTGTGTACAACTCTTGGTTGTGGCGTCTTCGGAACTCGCCGTGTTCTTTGACTGGACCAAGGATTTTCATCAATATCTTCCTTTTCCTGGTCTCCAGTTTCTCCATTATGCCTTTTCTATTCATGGCGAGACATTCCGCTGCATACAAAGCTTCTGGGCAACTACAGTCACTGCGAGTAGAGAACGAGCTCTACAAGAGGGTCTATGAATTTAAAAACTTAGGAGTGCTTTCCACGGTGAGGCAGAGATCAACGCCAGGATCCAAGGAAGGAAACCGAACTCTCTACAACCTAACACAGCTTCTACTGTCCAGATGTCTCTCCAGACAGTTCAAAATACAACCCGTCGTACTATATGGATGTGAGACCTGGAGTATCCGAAAACAGGACTTTCATAAACTACTCGTATTTGAGACAAAAGTTCTTCGGAAGATCTTCGGACCGGTGAGGGATGTACACACGGGTGAATGGAGAATTAGACACAATCACGAAGTAGAAGATCTGTACCATGATGCCAACATAGCTGGAACTATCAAAACCAGAAGACTGCAGTGGGCTGGACATGTAGCCCGGATGGAAGATCACAGATGGCCACGAAAGCTACTGGATTTCATCCCCACAGGAAGGAGGGCACCAGGGAGACCAAGAAAGCGGAGGAGTGATGGACTCCATGAAGATCTGCAATAGGCATCGATACGTGTGGACAGATGGCGGATGGCAGCTATTGATAGGAGACGATGGAAAAGAAAACCTGTAGCAGCGCGAGGTCCGCTGGGCCTGATCGCGTAGAAGAAGATTATTATTACCACGAACATTTTGAGACTTGCTCCACTCACGAATCTTGTCCCTAGATTTGACGAACTGTCCTAGGCTTTAAAGATAAATATGGCACTACAGGGTAATAAGAATAATGAAGTGATGTGCTGGAGTGTATCCTCTAATTATTTTGAGTTTTTATATCGTTTTTCTTTGTATTACGACATAATATGACCCTAACATCAACTCCTATGGTGCATAGCAAGGCACAAATATCTCCTTGTATTTTGTTATCCTGGTGTCTGTTGTATTTGTTCAGGGCTGTACTGTTGCAATGAACTACGTATAATGACTGGTTGCAGGCTACGAACCTGGTGGCGTCAGTCGACCAGTGAACAGAGCTACGCCCATTCCCTTGGGCCCCTCTACTGCACGCCCTCCTGTGCGCTCCCCTGCCAATAGACAGGGTGCTCGTCTCCCGGTGATTGATGAGGAAGAGGACTACTTCTTGCAGCGCAGCGAGACAGGAGATCGCCGTCTGCAGCAGCAACAACAACAAAAACAACAACAACAACTAAAACAGCAGTCTCAGGCTGATCTAAGGTATGGCACCCAAATCTCTAACTTATTTCATTAAATACAAACCTAACTGCAAAACCAGAACAAAATTGTCATTGTAATTGAAAAGTTACTTTCATTTACTATGCGCCTTCACGGTAAGATTCTTCCCTAGCAAACAAAAACATTTTTTATAAAGGAGAATTTTGACATTTAAAAGAGTTTATTGTAATATTGATTTTACAAAAAAATATACCGTAAGTGCGCAATTCATCACTGCTCTGGGTAATTCTCTTTTCTTTTGAATGTTCATTTGTTGCGATTGGTAACTCAAGGGCGATACAAAAGGTATCTATAGTACTGAAATAATATATAGCCTACTAGCCGACCCGTGCGAGATCTCTCGCATAATGGGTTGTGTACGCCCCATGTGTACAGACTACCCGCACAACTTTAGTGCTATGCGGGCTTCACGCGATACAGTTCTCGCAGGGGCTATCGTCTTGTTTATTTGTTTAAAAGCACTTTATAAACAAACAAATATAATTCCGTTGACTTTTCAAGAAATACTAGATTTTTCCTATACTATTGAGATGATTTGGAAGATTTTGGTAAAAACCACAACTTCTAACTCCCTCTGGTTTAGGAGCTTGAGTTTTGTGAAACATACACCTTAGCGTATTAAATAATAAGATGATTATAGTAGCCTATACTGTATTATGCAACGAGTCTAGAATGGCAATAATTAAGACACGAGTATGTTTATAAAACGAGTGTAGCGAGTTTAATAATTTTCATACGAGTGTCTTAATTACCATTATAGGCGAGATGCATACGACTGTTTATGTTCGACGATAAGTATAACTTTATTATATGTTTTAACATAAATATTCATAAATATCTGTGGGATTCAGTAACATCAGTTAGTGAACAGAGCGCATGCGCGTGGGTCAAAACACTTTGAAGGCAGAGATAATTTACTTTGCTTAGCAATGCTATTGTTTACAGCCTGCATGATGACTAGTGCCGTCCAGCTCTAGCATTCACTAATATTGTCACCGACGTCGTTTGAAAGCAATGCGTTGTGTAGAAATTGGAGTTGGGGATATTAAGGTACAGTGATATTCTTGTCTCATATTCACCAGTTTGTTTGTGCAAACATTAGGGACGGTGAACAATTTTCATGTCGGTAATGAATAGAAGGATTGTGTTGCAAATTTCTGGACGTAGATTCCCAAATTTCTTGCATATTTCATAGTATTTTCCCGTTACCTTAAAGGTTTGTTCTGATTTTGTCTTTGTGTTTGGCATTGTTACTACAATGGTTGATCCAATATAGGCTACATTGTCAATTTTCATATCATGTAATTCATGTCCGACATGTTGGATTTTGAGCGCATGCGCGAAGGTATCCTTACCTAATTGGTCAATGAATGAGCTCTGATTGGCTGGAGAAACTGTCTCGTAGTGAAAAACAGTACTATAATGACCATCATTATGAGACAGTTTTCTGACGTATAATCGTCGAACATAAATATATTAATAGTTGTCTCATAAATGGCCTCATTTGAAATTTGTAGAAAATTACAAGAATAGTTAATGAAATATAAAGTATCTAACAACTTGACAAAGACTTTTCGTAATCACCGGGTGAGTTCAGAAATCCTGAAAGATCTGGCTCGTGCATAGGCTCCCAAGAAATGTCGGAGGAGTAGGAAGGCTAACTAAAAATAACTGTCCAACCAAATTTAAATTAATTAAGTATTCTGAAACTTAACAACACAAAAATATAAAAATTGACACTATAAATTAAGCCTAAAATTGACTAACTAATCCTTTAATGTATACTTCGCTTCACAATTCCCAAGGATGATGCTCTTTCTCGCCACACTCCTACTGTTGGCAGAGAGTCATCAAGCCTTTTTCGCTTTTGCGATTTAGCGGAACTTGGTCGCAGATTCCAAATGATGCTCGAAGACTCATCAGTACCCCAGTACCGACACAGTCTTCCTTACAAAGATGCACTAATTGAAACCACAGTAATGAGTGTTCCAGTACAAAAGCCATACTCCGAGTATTGTCTTTAGCTTAGGAGCAGATGACCTCGTAGTTCCTCCCCTTAAAACAACAATAACTAACTAACAAACTAGTCTTTCGCTCAACATGAAAGTTTCGTCTCTACGGTCATGCACACACGCAGCACTTCAAAGTACAGAAACCAGTTCTGAAATACATTCCGACTATACAGTCATGCTCACACGCAGAAATCAAAATAATGACAGGCGGCTTCGGTGGCGTAGTTGGTAGTATGTTGAGCTTCTATGCCCAAGATCGCGGGTTCAAACCCGGCCGAAGCCGTCGGATTTTTAAGAGCGTTAAAATCCCTCAGTATGCCTTCCTTCGGAGGGGAAGTAAAGCCGGCGGTCCCATGTCATAGATTTATGGCATGTTAAAGAACCTTCCACTAATTACACCTGTGTGAAGCAAAATTGGATAGGTTAAGAATGTAAACAACGCTCTTAGGTTTCTACGTTCGTTGCCAAGAGCCGACTGCGGTGGCGTCTAGTAGCTAAGTTCTGAACTAGGCCTAGTAGTCGTTGACGGTGGCGTTTGGCGGCAAAAGTAGGAACTATTTGAAAAATTCTAAGTTGCAATCTGTACTTAAATTAAAAAACAGATACACACACTAATACAGCCATCACAATTAACACCGGGTATCAGACTGATTCTACACACATCCAAAGTACACGGGGCTACATGACCGCGTTGTCGCAGCCCCTCAATTGAGGAACCAACCAACTAACCAAAATACTGACAATACGTACGGTATTCAAACAAGTTTCTCCGGCCCAACATTCATTCTCATAATTCACAGCACAGTAAAAGTCTCGGTTCGAAAGCCATACACATAAACCAAAGTACAAGAAGAAAACAGGTCTTGAGTTTTATACAACATGACCTTAAATAGGCGAAGAACTACTTTCTTCCGCCACTTGTGCCAAATACAGTTCCTGACCATAGTCAACCAATCGTGACTTCAGTTATAGCCTCAGGTCCCCACTCGTTCGTCCGCCAATCATACAGTTCGTCATTTTTCCAGATTCAAATCGGATCAGTCAATCGTAGAGACACACGTCCACTGGCCGACACCCCGAGTCTCCAGCGTTGTCATATCGCTAGTCCGATGAGTCATGGAACTGCCCCATGCGTCATATGAAATATCCCTAGCTTTGAAATTTTTCATCCAGGTTTATAACTGTTTCAACAAGTTACAGCGTGCCAGGCTTAAATACACTTAACATTTGAAATACTGTACTAGGTACAAACGGGATAAAAATATACTATACAACACAGAATTAAATTAAGCTTCAGAATATCGTCAAACAAAACTGAAAGTCACCCTGTTTATTTATTTAGCGTATGGCTTAAATAAATAAATAAATAAATAAATAAATAAATAAACAGGGTGACTTTCAGTTTTGTTTGACGATACAACCCTGTATTTAATGCGAACAGATATTGAAATTGGACACGTTGCCAACACGATAAAGTACTGATATAAAATTTAATTGAAGAAATCAATAATAACTATAGTCAATAAAACTGTCATGGAGGACTCATAATAATATTGGTTACAGTATTATGGAGTAGCCTAAATTTTGTTGAATAACATCACGTGACCATGGCCCAAATGCCCGCCATTGGAGTGCCGCATTACTTTGAACAAAGTGTGCTGCGAATATCTTAAGATAAACATTTTAAAATATTAAATGCTTTATTTGTTACATTGAAATGCTGAGTAAAACCCGAATTTTGTTATGTCACAGAGAAGGAAAGACTGTGTAACATGAAGCCATTGTATTTCACTTTCCTTCTTGAATGATATCATATACTCTTCCTTGAAAACTTTGATGCCAGGAATGGCTATATGAAAGATACTTCCATATAAACTTATCGTCGACCTTCTGACAGTCCGTATTAATTAATTACTGTCTGTATTATATTTCTAGCAACAAAACTCACAATATTTCAGGCAAGTCTATTTTCGAATAGATTCACTTCAACCGGCTGGAATTTGAAGGTTTAAAAAGTGTGTGTGTGTGTGTGTGTGTGTGTGTGTGTGTGTGTGTGTGTGCGTGCGTGTAGTGACGAACCATTTCGTCATTATGAATCTAAATATGAATTTTAACGCGTCTAAGTTCAATAGAACACCATCACCTCATAGCGTGTCAAAATGAATATTATTTTTTATTCCCACAAACATGCGTCTTAATACGTAATATTATATAATTTTAGGAGCAGCAGCAGTGGCAACTTCTTCACCAACAAGAATGAGGACGAGGAAGAACGTGCCAAACCCACTCCACAACCTGCAGCCAACAAGAAGAAGTTAGCTGTGCGCAAGTTCCGTAAACGTCCTCAGCAACAGAGCAACGATTTCAGTACTTCTCAAGGCACCACTCCAGCTGCTCCTTCCACCTACAGTAACAACAACAACAACTACAACAACGATAACAATAACAACTACAACAGCAGAAACAATAATAACAACAATAACTTCGCAGGAGCAAGTACTTATTCTGGCGCATCTTCTCCAAGCACCTACAACAGCCCATCTAGTACCTACAATAATCCATCATCGCCTAGTACCTACAACAACCCATCCTCAGCTAATACGTACAACAACCCATCCTCATCTAATACGTACAACAATCCATCCTCCCCTAGCTCCTACAACAATCCATCTTCAGCCAGCACGTACAATAACCCCTCGGCTTCAACTAGTTTCGCCGCTGCCTCCTCTCCAAGTACTTACAACAGCCCGTCGGCTTCCAGCAGCTACAACGTTCCCTCCACGACCGCCCTCCCTCCAACCTCCAGAAACGGTAACTCTTACTTACCTCGTTACAACACCATCCAGCGAAGTGCTAGCCCGAGTTCCACAACCTTAGCTCCATCTACATCAAACAATGGTGATTACAGCAGTACATATCAAGCTTCCAGCACCTTCAACAATCAAAGAAACAGCAACAATTACAATACCAACTTCGTTCAGAGAACAACAGCCGCTGCTGCTGCCTCATACAACTCTCCATCGTCGACTCCAGCTCCAAGCACATACTACCCAACCACCAACAGCCAGAACAGCAACAACAACAACAACAACAACAACAACAACAACAACAACAACAACAAAAAGAGTAACTTCGTGAGGAACCCAAGCAATGCAAGGTTTAGCAGCAACTACAAGTCTTCTCCAGCAAATGTTAATCCAACCCCATCTTCTGTCACGTACCAAACAAACGGTAATGACTACAGTAGCAATAATAACTTTGCCTTCAACTCGAAAAGTACCACGTACAATCCCTCAACAACTGCAGCACCCACTTCAAACTTCCAATACAACAACAACAACAATAATAACAATAACTATCAGAGGAACTTTGCTGCCCAATCATCAACCACTGTAAGAGCTCCAACCTCCCTCGACTACCAGACTGGCAGTAGTGAGGAGTACAACAACTACCGTGGTGACAAGTATGACTACCGGAGAACATCTGACAACAATGGAGAGTATGTTGACAATGAGAGGAACAATGGTGAGTCCTTGAAGACAGCACCTAGCAACAATTATAGGCCAAGCAACTTCAATACATACACTAACAACAATAACAACAATTACAAGCCTACAACGACGACAACAGCAGCCGCACCGAAGAACTACACTGCCGCAAGCAATAATGTGACACCAAGGTCATACAACACCGGTTCTCCACAGGCCAATTACTCTCCAAATGTAGCCAACAAGTTCTACAGCCCATCCACCGCTAAGCCTTTCACGTCTGCCTCGGCTGTGACAACCTTCAGACCAGTGTCAACTACATCTCAGGGCTTCACCGCCTCCACGACATCCCAGCCTGCTAGGGTCGAGGTGAAGGGTGGCCCATCGCCCAAGAAGGTAGATGCTGTTTACGACTACGCCTACTATGACGATAAGGAACCAGAGTACGAGAGCGCATATGCGATCAGCGACTTCGGTGTTGGAGAGCCACAGAAGGTAGCAAGATCCATCAAGTCGTAGTGCACACCAAGACTGTGAAACAAAGACTCTTACACAGACTGTACAAATATAGCTTGTGAAACAACAAGTAACATACAACATCTGTTATGTTAATAAATTTGTTTTTTTAAGTTATATTATGTTTCTTTAAAGACGTGGTCATGCTAAAGGTACCATTTGCCTACACACGACAGAGACAAGTGACAGAGACACACGACAGAGTTGCGAGACAGAGACAGTTCTCCCCATTCAACCATATAAAGTACATTTGAGAGCGCGAGACAGGGACAGGCGACAGATCGGCGACCGAGATTAACCGTAGGAGACGGCACTCAGAGCAGTAGTGTCTCGTGACAAGTGGACGCAGCACGTGTTTTATGAAGTGATAAAATGTCGGAAATAAAATTTACTGGTGAAGAAGACAAGATATTAGTAGAATTAGTCGGAGATAACCCACCGCAGTTCTATCCTGAAGTTCAGTCATACAAAGATGGAAATAGCTTTATCTTTATTAACAAACAGAAAGATGCTTCTTCGCGTCTGGTTTTGAATATTGAACTCGTAGGTTTTCTTGGTTTCTTTCGCAACAAATAACACAGCAACCCATCATCGTCTTCTTCCTCTTCGAGCAACCTTTTCATTAGAATATTTTTCGTAACAATTTTTCAAAGAATATGTGCACGCACATCTCAATAAACACCTATTGTATGTCTAGGCGTGTCGTCAGTCTCGGTCGTCATCAAATTATGTGAGCGGCGACACGTTGACTTGTATCAGTCTCTCGTCGCTGTCGTCTGTCTCGATCGCTTGTCTCTGTCGTGTGCAGCCAAATGGTACCTTTAGGAAAATTGTATGTTTGAAATGTTCTGTCCATTGCTTGAGGCCATGGCAGAGATTAATGTTTCATGCAATTTTCGCATTCGTCACCAGTCTGCGCTACATTCACGTAGCTCAGTGTATACAAGTTGAAAGTTGGTTGACTTGGTACTCCCTCACTGGCACGAAGGTAGAACGCCAAGCGAACCATCATATTCAACTGGAAGAAATTGTAAAATTTATAGGAAAGTTTGGTACAGTGTATCTCAACGGCTGATTACAGAATTACCCGGCAACGCTGTCGCCCATGTAAGCGACGCACTGTAATCTTAAATTGGGACATCCTATATACCAGGTGAGTCAGCCGCCCCTTATTTTTTTAGTTTTCGGCCGCACTTCCAACGTCTGATGTCAACATGGTCGACAGTTCCCCGTCTACAGCCAAGCCACAATGACCCTAAACGACTTCACAAGATTTATGACGACATGGAAGCAAGACCTTTACAAAAACATGTGTGCGACAAGTGATAATTCAAAGCATCAAACTGTCATACGGGCATGTACAAAGAACATGCCGATTATATGGGTTCAGTTGGATATGAAATAAACGCTTCGTACCATCTAGATGTTAGGACCCTTTTAAGAACAATTATCATCATCATAATCATCATCTTGTAATTGATCCCCTACGTTTAAAAGGAGCACAAAAATATTCAGCAAGGGTGGGATTCGAACCCACCTCCCAAAATCAGGACAGCTACCTTCTACGCACTTAGGCCATTCGCCTGGCCTGAAAGCGTATGAGATGTGATACTACTTTCGGCTTCGAAGGTTCATTCACGTTTTTTATCAGTAAGCCACCGTACCTAGCGTCAATTTCGTATCCAACTGAAACCGTATAATCGGCATGGTCTTTGTACATGCCCGTATGACAGTTTGATGCTTTGAATTATCGCTTGTCACACACATGCTTCCATGCCGTCATAAATCTTGTGAAGTCGTTTAGGGTCATTGTGGCTTGGCTATAGACGGGGAACTGTCGACCATGTTGGCATCAGGCGTTGGAAGTGTGGCCGAAAACTAAAAAAATAAGGGGCGGCTGACTCACCTGGTATATATGTCATTCAATTTCATAAAGAGGACCATTTCTCTTCCAGGCAAGAGAAATTAGGTACTCATTTGAACTAGGATTCCAGTCCTATAACATATCTTTGTAAAGATATGCATGTGCAGAACGGAAGTTCCTTGTTCTTCCGCTGATATGAGGAGCAAATAGTGCCAAAATTTACTCTAAGAAATCAGTATTTGAAACTTATAAGTAACAATATAAGTAAGCAAAGTAACCTGTTATTTAAACATTGTGTTGTACATTTCCCTCTATGGCAATGCTCCAGAAGTGTATCGCATCTTGTGACACAGTAAAAGTATTAATTCATTTTCTACAAGACTTGAAGTTTCCTTTCTTGTCCATATATTCACAGAAGGGCAGTTGAGCTCTCATATTCTCATGTTCTATGACCTAAAAAGTACCTTTAACTATGAAAGTTCACCATATTGAGACTTTGAATAATTCACAATGTAGGAACATTAACAGCTGCATGTATGGTATACAGATATACGTTCCTCTCAAGAAGCAGTAAAATGGTTTTAGCCCAGTCTGGAAATTTCAGCTGATTAAAATAATTGAAAGCTTATGAGAACTAAGGAACCAAAAGATTCCGAAGAAATTGTCAAACTAGTATCAATATTAAATCTGGTATCAGTCTTTGCAGACAAGGAAACAGTTAGAATGTATGAGAAAATGAATGCTCTATGAAATTATTGGAAAGGTTTAAATGACATCCTGTATTATGGAAAAAAGTATTGATTTAATAGTTTGGTTGCAGACTTTCAACATGCAATTATTATTTATTTAGCGTATGGCTTTTAGTGCCGGGAGTGTCCGAGGACATGTTCGGCTCGCCAGAGGCTGTAGCTACTTCAAGCGGGTACCCATGGGGTGAGGTACAAGTTCCGTTCAATTTCAAGTAGTTCCAACTTTCTCTACCAGATGACACCTAGTGGTGAACGTTGGAACTTTGATAGAGCGTTTCAACGAAATCTAACTTAGAAATTCAGCTTCACACAACTTTAGTTAGTGGAAGGATCTTTTACGAACCATAAATCTATGACATGGGACCGCCGGCTTTACTTCCCCTCCGAAGGAAGGCATACTGAAGGACTTTGACGCTCTTAAAAAACCGACGTCTTCATCATATTGTAGAAGAATCTTGCAGTTAACGATGATCCTCCCCGCATACCTTCTACATACTTCGCGACAGATGACCTCGACGTTCCTCCTCTTAACCTCTTCAGACCCAAGGCAAAGTTTGTATCTGAGATTTTCTGGTTCTGCCTTTACTTTTTAATAATGTAAAAGAAAACACATATCTGAAGACAAAGGACATATAATTTTCGAAATATGAAATTTACACATCACCCTTGCCGATCGGTGTACGAGAGCTAAGTCGTGGCCATAGGGCCTGACTATCTTCGGACCAGAAAAACGAATGCGTTTGATTTCCTCAGTCAGACATTCTTGAAAAGGCTTTCCGTTTCTCGCTTTGAAGTCCAGGCAATTCTGTAACGGTACCTTCTAGCACGCCGGAATCCCAATCTTCGAACTTCTTGCCCAGTTTGATTCATTCATTTTTATCTCTCAATGACACCCCTGATGAGCTAGATGTCGGGAATACCTTCCGGCCGTACATCCATCCACCAGCATAAGGCTCATCTCTCTTCACCCATCAGCCCCATAGAAATGCGAATATTAGCGGATAAAATGACAGTAAAGAAATCACATAATACCAATTGCAGCTGAGAATAAAACATTGAAAAGTGAAGGTCCACCCTGGGTCTGAAGAGGTTGGTTGGTTCCTCAGTTTAGGGGCTGCGACAACGTGGTCATGTAGTCCCGTGTACTTTGGGTGTGTATAGAATCTGTCTGATAACTGGTGTTAATTGTAATGCCTGTATTACTGTGTGTTATCTGTTTTAAATCAAGTTTCTTTGTCGTGTGGCCTCCTGAGAGGTCGAGTGCAGGTCTTTCTAGTCGACGCCCGTGGGCGACCTGCGCGTCGTGATGACAGATGGAATGGGTGAAGATGAATGAAACTGGACAAGGATGAGGAAGGATTCGGCCGTGGCCTGTCAGAAGGTACCGTTCCAGCATTTGCCTGGTGTTGAAAATGGGGAAACCACGGAAAACCATTTCAAGGACGGCCAACGGTGGGGCTCGAACCCACGCGTCTACCGAGTCAGCAGAGAGCTTGGCCCCATGACCTAACGCTGCGCTTTAGCCAGCGTAGCCACTGCTGTCGGTTTAATTCAAGTAAGGACTGCAGACGTTATTTTCAAGGAGTTCCTACTTTCGCTATCAAATTCTACCGTCCACGACACCTAACTGTGAACGTGGCTACTACTAGATGCCATCGCAACCAGCGCCTGGTGACGAACGTTGGAGCTTAAGAGCATTAATCAAACCTAACCTACAAATTTTGCTTCTCACGAGTTTAGTTAGTGGAAGTTTCTTTTACATGCCATAAATCTATGACATGGACCCGCCGGCTTTACTTTCCTTCCGAAGAAAGGCATACTGAGATATTTTAACGCTCTTTAAGAATCCGATGACCTCGGCGGGTTCATAACAAAAATCACCACCTCCTTCACTTCTATATAGAATCTCATAGGATAGGGGCAGATGACCTCGCTGTTCCGCCCCTTAACACATCAATAACTAACTAGAATCTCATATTTAATTTAATTTATCGTATGGCTTTTAGTGCCGGGAGTGTCCGAGGGCATGTTCGGCTCGCCTGAGTCTGTAGTTGCTTCCAGCGGACACCTTTAGGGTGAGCTACAAGTTCCGTTCAATTTCAAGTAGTTCCAACTTTCGCCACCAGATATCAATGATACCTAGCGGTGAACGTTGGAACTTTGACAGAGCGTTCCGATGAAATCTAACCTAACAATTTTGCTTCACACAAGTTTAGTCTGTGGAAGGATCTTTTACATGCCATAAATCTATGACATGGAACCACCGGCCTTACTTCCCCTCCGAAGGAGGACATACAGAAGGATTTTTACGCTCTTAAAAAATCCAACGACTTCGGCCGAGTTTGAACCCGCTATCTTGGGCACAACAGTTCAGCATGCTATTAACTACGCCACCGAAGCCGCTTAGAATCTCATATGATCCACAAAGACTCTGATCAAAAAGCGCCTTGGAACAAATTAAAGCATATTATTATTGAAAAAGCTGACAGAAAAAAAAACGTGTTTAAGAAACGAGTGCCGCTAAGCTTGGCAGCGCTAGCGTATGTTGATAATAGCAACTTGAGCCTTGCGAGACGAGCAGGGAGTCACAGTGGTGGCAGGGTATTACCCATTTAAGATTTGATTGCCGCTGAGCGTGGCTGCGCCAGAGATTGTTGATTATTGTAGCAGGAGCCCCGCGGGGTGAAGCGGAGGGCACAGTGTTGACAGAGTGCAGTCTGCACATAAGACAAGCAGCATTGCGCGCGCTAGCTGTCTTAGAAGCGCAGATAAGCGTCACAGGAGCTCATGTCACCGCGGACAGTTAAACGATGACTGGAGCTACTGGAGTTGAGTCATATCCTACTCACGCAACTGTACCTGCCAACGAAGCTGAGTGACGTGTGACACAAGTAAACAGAGAATAGTTCCCATCTCGACCGCCGGCAATCAGTTCGTGAAAGGGTAATACAATGCCCACATACTGGACGTCCAGCACGGCTAAGCGTAACAGGAGCAAATGAGAACAATGACTGAGGCTACAGAAGTTGAGTCATATCCAACTTGTCAACAGTGCAATCTCAAATAGTTTGCATCATGACCACCGGCACATGTATCTAAAATGAATAATACTGAACCCTTTACCCTATGTTGGTTAAATGATTCTACTATTTTATTTCTTCAATTAATACATATTTCAACCAGCATCAAGAAAGTAGCCAGACAGTGATGAGGAAATTTCAAGCATTTGTTGGAGACAGTAGGGACATACCTGCATCAGTTTAACAAAAGGCTAAGTACTTGAGCTATGAAAAGAAATAGCAGAGCGATGTATCATAAGGACAGGTGTGGCTACCTCAATTTTAGAAGCGACGTGCGGTGAGACATGGTTCTGGTATGTTCATTGTGATATTCGCGCCTAGAAGAAATATGATGCAGTAACGTGAATGGCTGATGAAGAAAATAGACACTCCCAAGACGCCAAGATCTACTAGAAACCGCCAAATTACAGAGAAACGGAGAACCAATGAGAAGAGAATGCCTACTTGCGCGCCAACTCTGGCTGGGGTACGCGGCGGCTAGTATTCACGCGGGAAATCGCCTAGACAAAATCTCTACGATCGATTCTAGGATTAATGGGCATATTCTTGACCTGTGAAATATTACGAGTTCAGTGATATGTATTTCATTCCTGTATCACAATTACTTCGATAAATTTTTACATAAAATCCCCCTCCATCTAGACCCAAGGGCCAGTTCATTTATAAGTGTGTCGAAGAGCCAAGACATTGACTTTTCATTCCGTGTGTCTAGGAGACATGACTTTTATTCCGTGTGTTGAGGACACACTATTATTATTCTGTGCGTCTACGAACGTAGACTTGTATTTTTGTGTCGAGGACACAGGAGATTCATTGAAAAGTGGTAAAATCAGTGATAGATAGTCATTGTACTATAGTTATAGGGACAGTAGCGTCGATAATTCGCCAACGAACAGTGACAGGGAATTTAGTACCTGAACAAGCGAATTTAGTAGTCAGGCATAAAGTGCATAATAACCTAATTTTTGTATCAGCGCAAGGATGACATCGATGAATGCAGAAGAAGTGTGGAAGTCTCAACAGTCCGTCCAGATGGCTGCTATGAGATAAAGAAGCATCCAGTTGGGGAATGGCGTATGATGTTCTTTGACGGGTGACTACAACACGAGATGAGTACAAATAATATTTTATTATTTATTAAATTAACTTATGGTTTATGGGACATATTTTTGTAAATACTTTGCTTGTGTGATTAGTGTAGTATATTTTGTTTTGATCTGACACACTTTTGTTTGGAAGCAGCTCGCACAATGGTAGTTAATGGAAGGTTCTTTTCTTTGTGTTGTGTTAACTAACGTATCTACGTGAACGGCCGTGTTCGCCTAGGTTACGAAGTGCGGTTAAAAACGTCTCTCGGAGATATGTCGTGTTTCAGAAGTAGGACTGAATTAATCTAATTATATAGTAGATTGGAGGGTAATTAAATGTTATTGAAAATTATTATTGATCAGATTCAGTGTGATTATTGCCTTTGGAGCAATGTAATTTGTGACGAAGAGTACTCAGCTCTATCGTAGGTTTTAAATATTGTGTTAAATGTTTGCGAGCTTTAATTCAGCAGACCCATGTGAAAAGGCGTTATGTCAGTCCCAGATGTGTGTACTGTGAGTATATTGTTGTGGTATTACAAGCGGGAACTTCAGCAGAGACTGATTTCTGTCAGCTTGGTACCAGATTCAAATTGCATCCTTGCGAGGACAATTATGGATATGTGATTATTGTCTGACCATATGTTGAGTGGGAGGAGATGTTAGCGGCTGTTGATTCCTTGAGATAACAGTTCAGCGGGTCGGCTATTTATATACACTGGATGGGGGACATGACTGGTATTGTGGAAAGGGGTGAGTTGTTGTCACAAGGGCTGACTGAGTTTCGCAAGCAGAGCTCATTAAAGTGGAGTGCATGCCTGGCTCCCAATTACTTGAAAATAAATATAAATGTGAGAAACTGATCAATGGTAAAATTGTTTAAATAAATGGGAGTTGCCTACGAAACACGATTACCTTCGAAGCGTTTCCTTAACATGCAGTTTTGTTAATATAAAGTAATCTTAACCACTCAGGTTGTTTGTTGTGTTGGTTTATTCTTTGTTTATTGTACATGTCAGTGACCCGTGAGTCACGTGCGGCGCTGTTTTTTCCTTGTTGTTGAGTATCTGGCCATGGTGGCAGCTCATTTGGATAAGTGTGTCACCACACTAATAAGGGTCTCAGAGAGATGCCTGTAAATAGTAGAGTTGTAATATGTGTGTCAGAGTTAGATTTAAGGATTTTTATTAATGTTATGCCCATAGCCATAAAAGTTGATTTTACGAGATGATTGTTCGTGAGCACCGTGGCTGTTAACCCGTTGTGAACGAATGATCATCCAAGTACTCATTTTTCGTAGATAGTCACCACGCGAACATAAATTCATATGCAAGATAGTGGAACTTGGATCCACATTTTATTAGAAAAGGGGAGATCTGTCTGACTCCTCAAAGTGATAAATATTCCTGTCAGGGAAAAATTCAGGGAGGATTTTGTTTATTATTGTTTGTTTTATTCTTTTATGCACAGATTAGTTATTAAATCTAGTTAGTATCTTACGTTTTGTCTCCTTTCTTTCTTAGTTATAGTTTTCATCCTATAACCCTTGCCTCAGAAAAGCACGTAGTTTGGCGGACGTAAACACCACACTATGAACTGAACGCGACCCCTTGATCTAAGATTCTTACATAAAACACTGCTATTCTGAAGGGTTCAATACATCGCATCGAACATTTAGGCTATATCCAACACTGTTCTGTTCCCTAACGGATGGACATTTAGGATTCATATCGCGTAATAACTGCCGGCCCCGTGGTCTTGGGGTAGTGACTGCCTCGGGTTCGATTCCCGGCTCCGCCAGGATTTTAGAAACTGACGTGAGGGCTGGAATGGGATGCACTCAGCCTCGTGAGGACAATTGAGTAGCTGTCTGACAGTGACGCAGCGCCCCGATCACGAAAACTAACGGCCGAGGGGACCCGATGCGCTGATCACGCGTCACCCCAATATCTGCAAGCCAAATGGCTGGGCAGTGGTCGCTATGTAGGCCTAGGCCCTTCACGGGTGTAGTGCCAGGGGTTATTATATCGCGTAATAACTATAATCGATACTACTGTAGTACTGCGTTCTCAACCTGGTGTTCGCGAGCACCACGGTGCTCTTTAAATGAAATTTGGTGTTCTCGTCATAAAAGCCAAAACGTGCTCGCGAGCAAAAGCTCCCTTGAGACACATTCTTCAATTCAAATTGTGTTGCACGAACCAGAATAATTGTGTTTTCATAACAAGTTCCGACAGCCAGAAATGTTACCATTTTGTGAAATAGTATTTCTTAATCTACAGTTAAAATAATTGGACATCCCTGTTTTAAGAGTACCGCGAATGATGCTGATTTGACTTGACTATCGACAAGTAAATGTATCTTATTTGCATGAGCCATGCAAGCGGTTGCCTGGTGAGCGGTGATTCCTTAGCTATTTCAGTAATAATATTAATAATAATAATAATAATAATAATAATAATAATATCGTATGGCCTCGGGTGCCGGGTGCAAGCTTTGTAATTTGACACCCAGAGGGTAGCTTGTATGCCAAATTTCGTTGTTCCTTGAAACACCATGAAAGTCAAGGAGGTTATATATCTAAGCTCCTTGAACACTATAGCGCTTTCTAGTGGAGAAATGAGGAACTTTGTGTTGGCGGAAGCTCCCGAGATTTATTTTGCCATTATGAACACGGCCTACTGAATTCAAATGGGTTCTTTGACATGCCAACATCGAATGGCATGCGTGTCGTATTTTTGCCGCCTTTCAAAAATCACTTACCACGGCCAGGAGCGAACCTGCAATCTTGGGGGTTAGTAGACCGACACGCTATCCACTCACCCACCGTGGCAAGCTGGCTATTTCAGTACTTCACAGGGAAAGAGAGGCAGGAATAGAAAAAGGATGCGCAATGCTTGTTCCTTTATTATTATTGTCGTCGAATTTTTAAGAGCGTTAAAATCCTTCAGCATGTCTTGCTTCGGACGGGACGAAAATCCGGCGGGCCCATGTCATGAAAAAGAACCTACCACTACAATTGGTAGTGTGTAGCTAAATTTGTAGGTTATATTTGGTTAGTTAGAAACGCTCTATCAAGTTTCAACGTTCGCCACTAGGTGTTAGTGACAGTAGGATCTGGTAGCCAAAGTCAGAACTACTTGAAATTGAATTTGTTGGGAACCCTCAGGTGTTCAATCAAAAATACCCAGCTATGGTCATTAGCTGAAATTCATATATAATTAATTATTATTGTTATTATATTATTATTATTAATAATAATAATATACGATAATTAATGCTGCTCGGGCACTTGGAATGGTATGAGAATGGTGCTAACAGTCTCAGATATGTTGAGAAAGCCTGCTGTAGAACATGGTCGAGCAGAACAGTTGCTCGCGTCTAGAGCCCTTGCACACGCACAGGAGTCTTATCAGGCTGCAATATGCTCGTTCTTTGACCTACGATGTAATTTCAAATTTCAGGAACAAAGTGTTGTAGCGACACCGTTGATGTGCTACAAAATCCATTTAAGAGAAAATAAACTATAGGCTATTAGAGGTGAGGATATATTTTCTCCAGTTAAGGTTAATCTATACAATACATATCACTTCTCCCTTATAATTTAAATAAAATAGTGTTCGAATAGCCTACTCTACGTGTTTCGTTTCTTTCACGGTGTATTTTGAATTTAAATTACGTTGACTTCACGAGGTTTGTTCCTATATGTGTTTGAAAAGTATTACATGTAAAAAGCGTGTACGTTGGTAAACAGTTTAATCCGTATTGACTAAAGGTAAAGTATAATATGCAATGTGTAATCCGTCTTGTCAATACTATGAAATTATGTTTAAGAATATATTTTAAACGTACATGTTTCGATATAAGAATGATATCCTTATCAGCGTTAATAGAGTATAACATAATAGAGGCTATAATGTAAAATGGATATCCTTTCATAAGTTGATTTAAAATAAAATGCAAAGTTCACATAAAGATTAAATTTTACACACTAGGAATAAGTTTTATCCGTAGCGTAGCGTTCAGCATGGTTAACTACCGCCCCGGAGGTCCTGGGTTCGATTCCCGGCTCTGCCACGAAATTTGAAAAGTGGTATGAGGACTGGAACGGGGTCTACTCAGCCTCGGGGTGGTCCAAATGAGTAGAGGCGGTTCGATTCCCACCTCAGCCATCCTCGCTGTGGTTTTCCGTGGTTTCCCACTTCGTCTTCGGGCAAATGCCGGGATGGTACCTACTGTAAGGCCACGGCCGCCTCCTTCCCTCTTCCTAGCCTATCCATCCCAATCTTCCATCCCTTCCCATCCCTCATGAGGCCCCTGTTCGCTTTGCAGGTGAGGCCGCCTGGGCGAAGTGTTGATCACACCTCCCCAGTTGTATCCATCCCGACCAGATGTTCCAAGCTCCAGGACACTGCCCATAGAGGCGGTAGTGGTGAGTTCCCTCGCTGAGTCCGTGGGAACCACCAACCTGGAGGGTAAATTGACTAAATATAAAATAAATAAATAAATAAATAAATAAATAAATAAATCAATAAAAGAAGTTGTAACTAAAAATGGAATTGCGAAATTCTGTTGAACTGTAAAAACAAAGATACTTCTTATATACGTAAAAATGTATAAACCTACCTTACGAAACTGCCTAAGTCATACTCCTATTATTTGGCTTATTACGTAGTAGTTGTTCGGGTACCGGGTGAGTTAGCCGTGGTGGTTACGGCATGACTGATGGCAGTCGCTCACATCCGGGAGGCGAGGAGGTTCGAATCCCCCCGCCGGCAACCTTGAAGATGGTCTTCTGTGGTTTCCCATCTTCCTTCCAGGAAAATGCCGGGGTTGGTCCCTAACTATAGGCCACAGCCGCTACCTTCCAACTCCTCGTCCTTACATTCCAACTTCCCTCCTTCCCTCCCCAACGGTACTTGTAGCTCACCCACTGGGTGTCCGTCTCAAAGCAGCTACAAAACTGGCGAGCCGAACATGTCCTCGGACACTCCTGGCACTAAAAGCCATCCGCTAAAAAAAAAAAAAAAAAAAGTTGTTCGGGTAATCTTGACAGACAATAGAAATGCAACTTCCAAATGGACAATGAGGTGGAAAACGTAAATCTTAATTTCTATTGAGCCTTCCAACCTCGATATCTGTCGAAGTCAAGGCCCACCACTTGTCGTCTCACTCTTGCTGCATCAAGTAAATCAGCTAATTTATTCACTGATAAATGGGGTAATTCAGGATAATAATATTAATAATATTAATACTTGTATTTCTTTGTCAGAAATAGCGTGTCATATACCTAGGAATATAGTTACCTCGCCTAATCTAATTGGGCAAAAAGTGTGTTGATCGACTGAAAAGAATTAAATTTTGATAAAATATATTTTAATAATATTCTTAATAATATGTGCCAGTAAGCTAAATTTACAGATACTGCTCCATCACATTTAAGCAACCAGAAATACCAACTGACTGCACCTGGATTCGATCCTGCAACCTTGGACACAGCAGGCGAGAATGTTACCTCTGCGCCGTCTGAGAAGAGCTGACTTGAGTAGTGAACGTAACTTGTCACTTGAAAGTTGCATCCAGGTGAAGGAAGTGTCAACAAATGGGAGATGTTACAGCATAGGAAATCTGCTCATTCATTCATCTAATGGCTATGACTTATTACAAAACACCGCGCCGGCGAGATACTTTCTAAAGCAAACGTAAAGGTCGCGTCTTCTTGCGTTACGTAACGAGAAAGTGAGGCAGGAAGGACCAACGTTTTCGAACAATCATCACAAAGGATAGTATTATGCAAATAGATAGAGCCGGTATTGTTTGGAGATACCGCACGTCTCCATTATGTGAAGATGTGTTGAATAGGGCCAAGTTAATAAAATACGATACTCTTGGCAATAAATGACTGCGATTGCTAAAGGCACTTCCAAACGGAAAATTTCCTCGGAATAGAAACGCGGGCATGAATATGTTGTTGTTGCTGTTGTTGTTTCTTTTTAGGGGATTGGACATCGTGGTCATTTCAGCTCCGAGTACTTGGCAGTGTGTGGATTTCATGTCTGATAATCTGTGTCACTGCGATGGCTGTATTAGTGTGTGTATTTGTAATTCAGGCCAGCCCCGTGATGTTGGGGTAGCGTGCCTGCCTCTCACCCGGACGCCCCGGGTTTGATTTCCGGCTCCTGTCAGGGATTTTAGAAACTGACATGAGGGCTGGAACGGGGTGCACTCAGCCTCGTGAGGAAAGTTCAGTAGCTCTCCGACAGTGAGGCAGCGCCCCGGTCACGAAAACCAAGATAAACGGCCGAGGGGACCCGAAGCGCTGACCTCGCGTCACCCCAATATCTTCAGGCCAAATCGCTGGGCAGCCGTCGCTTGGTAGACCTAGGCTCTTCATGGGCTGTAGTGCCAGGGGTTATTTGTTTGTAATTCACGTGAGGATTGGGAAGGAGACGGCAATAGCCTTAAGTTAGGAACCATCCCGGCATTTTCCTGGAGTAGAGGTGGGAAACCATGGAAAACCACTTACAGGATGGCTGAAGTGGAATTCGAACCCACCTCTTCTCAGTTTTGCACCACGAGGCTGAGTGTGCCCCGTTCCAGCTCTCAGACCAGAATTAAATTTCTTATCACATCCGGGATTCGAATTGGGACCTCCGGGGAGACAGCCCACAATTCTAGCCGCTACACCATGAGGTGATTCAATTTGAAGAGAGGTTGTCATTGAACATTAGTTTCAAAAAACTGGGTATTGAGTTTGTCTGATAACCTTTGTTATTGTAGCTGTGTTTGTACTACCCTAGCAGGGAATTGTTACCACTAGATGTGGAGCGGGACTGTTGTGTATACATTACGTCATCTCGCCTCGTTATGGCTGCAGCAAGCGGTTGCGGAGCAAGAGGGGGAACGCATGTACAGTCATACAATTAGAACACTCCGCACAGCGCATGGCCCAACACGAATCATGCACACAAATGACATGCGATGAGGTTTCACTGGCGACGACTGCACGTCCGTCGCAGGCGTGTGGCTGGGCGGAGCGCATTAGTTCCGATTTCCGCCACCGGTAACAATTCGCTGGTAGGGTATTAATTGTAGTAATTTGGTGCTAGAATTGTGGTTGTAGGTGCCACGGGACTTGAAATGAGGTACGATCCCGCCATTTTCCTGGTGAAAGTGTGAAAATCTCCGGGGGCCACTGTCAGTGCCTGAATTCAAATCGTCAATCTCCGGTCTGGCCGCAGCTGCCCATTGCAGTCATGGAGAGCTGCGCAGCGGGGTATTTTCAATGCAGCTTATTGAACAACTTAGCTGTAGTTGATTACCGATCCCAATAACTAACAACAAACAATGGAATACGAACACCGAACACTCACTCGATTTACATTTAACACGTATCGCTTGGTGACAGCTTGTTGGGGCATGTTAGTAGTCATATAACGTTCTAGCAACGGTTACAGGAATTACTCTAGTCATCTTCAAATTAATTTCTTTAATCAAATCAAGCCAGAACTGGATTTCCACGATTATATTGACGACTAATTGAAAGCTCACAGTTATTGGATCGTATTTCAGGTCTGAAAACTTTTCAAGAGATACCTGCTTTTTAAATGCTACTAACATTGAAAGAACTCAGATTAATACAGGTCTGAAACATTTTCAAGAGTTACCTGCTTTTTAAATGCTACTCAAATTCAAAGAACTCAGATTAATACAGGTCTGAAAACTTTTCAAGAGATACCTGCTTCTTAAAAGTTACTCAAATTCAAAGAACTCACCTTAATACAGGTCTGAACATTTTTCAAGAGATACCTGCTTTTTAAATGCTACTAACATTGAAAGAACTCAGATTAATACAGGTCTGAAACATTTTCAAGAGTTACCTGCTTTTTAAATGCTACTCAAATTCAAAGAACTCAGATTAATACAGGTCTGAAAACTTTTCAAGAGATACCTGCTTCTTAAAAGTTACTCAAATTCAAAGAACTCACCTTAATACAGGTCTGAACATTTTTCAAGAGATACCTGCTTTTTAAATGCTACTAAAATTCAAAGAATTCAGAATAATACAGGTGTGAATACTTTTCAAGAGATACCTGCTTTTTAAATTCTATTAAAATTCAAATAACTCAGAATAATACAGGTCTGAAAAGTTTTCAAGAGATACCTGCTTTTTAAATGTTACTCAAATTCAAAGAACTCAGATTAATACAGGTCTGAAAACTTTTCAAGAGATACCTGCTTTTTAAGTTACTCAAATTCAAATAACTCACATTAATACAGGTCTGATCATTTTTCAAGAGATATCTGCGTTTTAAATGCTACTAAAATTCAAAGAACTCAGAATAATACAGGTCTGAAAACTTTTCAAGCGATACCCGCTTTTTAAAAGCTATTCAGGTTCAAAGAACAGATTAATATTTGTACATACAGATTTTTCTTTCACCAAAATTGGTTGTCTGAGTAGCCTGCTGACTTTCTACAATTTCAGATAAGTCTCCACATAATATCTTTCAACAAATTAACAGCAGACAAACAATATTTCGTACGTTGTAGTTAAACAGAGACTTTTTACCATCATCACAGCAGAGTACTCGTAGGTCATATCCACATATTAGTTTACAATTCTACAGTAGTTTAGCGCTTACAGCTTTTAGTGTTTCACAGCAATAGAAGCTACACCTTGAAGGAAGGAAGCTTGTAGTTTAACGTTACCGTTAATCTTGAGATCATGAGCCACGGGACCTCCTTTTAACGTGAAATCCGAACCGCAGGACATGGCAATTCACATCGAAAATCTCACATGCATTAACCGGGAATCGAACCCGGTCCACCTTGGTGAGAGACCAACAGCTTGACCGCTGCGCCACCACGCCACTAAGCTACACCTTCATAAATTAGTTTGGGGGAGGAAGACTGTTTTGTTGATGGGATCGTCATTTCTATGTTTTGCAACATTAAAATAAATAGATCAATTTTCGTGTGCTTAATGCTTTAATATTTATCAGTAACAGTTACCACACTTACTAAGTTTTCGAACAGTTTATTTTTGTATTTTGTTTTTGTAGGGCAGAAGCTATCTGTGGGTGTCACTGCAGGTTTAATAGTGTTTCGTAAAGCTGTTTTTCTTGCGGGGGGCTGCGTGGCGCAGCCGATAGAGGCGCTGAGCTTCTAACTGAAAGGGAGTGAGTTCAATCCCCACCCAGGTAGTGGAGTTTAGAACAAAACTACCACTTTCGGAAACGCAAATGGCCCTGGGGTTCACTCAGCCTACACCAGAAATGAGTACCAGGGTAATTCCTGGGAGCAAAGACGGCCGGGCGTGGAGCAGACAACTCCATCCCATCTAGCGCCGATGTCACAAACAGTGGAAGCCTCTACCTTCCACTACTCTCAGCGCCTCCATGCGCTGCGTGGAGTTGCCTTTGGTTGGCTCTGCTTTGCTTTGCTTTTTTTCTTGCAGATTTGGATCTGATGATGCTCGCCTGACGAGCGAAACATGCCATCCCTTAATTTTCTTCTTCTTCTTCTTCTTCTTCTTCTTCTTCTTCTTCTTCTTTGTCTTCTTCTTCTTCTTCTTCAATAGTCCGTAACAATATTTATAGGCTGTGTATCTAATTTATTTCCGATTATATTTCAAATATTCCAGTAATGAGAATTATTTTGTGTTGACCGATTGAAAATTACATTATTAAATTGGAAGCTTACAACTATTGGATCGTATTTTGTACAGAAAGTACAAGGTATTTAGATGGAAGTCAGATAATACAAATGATGTCTGGTACATTTCCGGATATTATGTTCATAAGAATATCGTCTTTTGAAGTTTGTACAAATGTTTTCGGTTTACTCTGTATGCACCTCAGCAATAATAAATTAAGACTATAGTGTGTTTGTGTGTGTAGAGAAACAGCGAATAAATAAGAATTTGAATGGGGTTTATTACGCCAAAAACAAGGGATATTCAGAAAGGTTTTGAGAGTTGATTAGCTGGTGCTGTGATGCTACAGAAGTTTCTCCAGGTTAGTTCTAAATAGTTCGATTGATGCTCGTTAACGTTTGAAGTTTGTTGTTTCATTTGTGTGTACTTGAGTGTTTGTAGAATTTGCATCGACTGGCTGCATGGCTCTCGCCTGCTGATCCCTAGATATCAAGATCGAATCCAGGCACAGTAGTTGGCATTCGAAGGTGCTTAAATGTGAGTGATATCATTTATCAGGTCCAGGTTCGATTCCCGGCTCTGCCAAAAAATGTAATTTTGGTTTGAGTGCTGAAACGAGGTGCATCTCAGGCAACCTAGAAGATTTTCCACTTAAGCTCCAGGCATTTGTCGGGATGGTTCCTAACGTAAAGCCTAACTGTAATTACAAACATGTAGGCTGCACTACTACAGCCGTCACCATGACATAGGCTATCAGACAGACTCCATACACGCAAGCGCACGGGACTACATGACCACGATGTCATAAAGACACTAAAGGAATCAACAACAACAGCAATTAAGCTTATATTGTGCCCTCGCTGCAAAACCTCTATTGTATGTAAATAGCACACGATGTTTAACAAGAAGTTCCGTGAATAACTATACAGCCTACTTTTCATGCCAATGATTATTCTACAGAATATGAACCTATCTAGAATAATGACGAAATTAAGTTGGTAATATCGAAATATCTAATTAGTTCAAAATATACCTGGTATAATGTAGCCTAATAGAGCACTACAGTTGGCAGCCCTGGTGACTGAATATATTCTTAGTTCCATCTCTTAAGGTACAGAATACAAAATTTGGTTGAAGTCCAATGGACGTTACATGCAGTTAGACATTGGATCTATCAGCACGCGTAAAAGCATGTTGGCAACAATGCCATGCGTGTGCTGGTCAGAAATAATATGAAATATTATGATATCTTTTTGTGCCAATTTTGGATGAAATACATTTGTTAGTATAGAAGTTACATGTATTTTAAAATTGGACATATCAGCAGGCATAGAATCATGTTGGCAGCACTGTCTTGTATTAATTACTCCAAATTAATCTAGAATGTCAGGTGCTATACGTGTGCAAAGTATAGAGCTGTTGGCTTGCATATTTTCTGATATATTGATATTAGGGTAAAAAATATAGACAGCATTTATTAACAGTTGGCAGCCCTGATTGCTCATAACAATACGAATGGTAATATATCTTATAGTACACATAGCACATACGAAATTTGGTTGAAATCCAACTGATAGTATAGAAGTTACATATATTTAAAAATTGGTACTATCAGCAGGCTTATAATCATGTTGGTAGAACTGACGTATATAAGTTACTCCAAATTAATCTAAAATGTCAGAATATACGTGTGCATAGTTTAAAGCTGTTGGCTTGCATACTTTCTGATATATAGGTATTTGGATGAAAAAAAATATAGAGAGCAGTTATTAACAGTTGGCAGCCCTGGTGGCCTTAAGAATACGCTCAGTCATATCTGTTTATGTACAGATATTACATACAAAATTTGGTTGAAATCCAATTGATAGTGTAGAAGTTATATGCATATAAACATTGGACCTATCAGAAGGCTTAACATTATTTTGGAAACACTGTCATGGTTGGCCTCCTGGAAATTAAATGAAATAGTCTTATCTACATGTGTGCCAATTTTGGAATAGCTCCCATGCATACCTTGCAAGATATCCAACATGGAGCTCAAATTTCTAGTGCGTTTTTTCAGCAGTTGGTAGCACTGACATCATTTTCAAATATGGACGTGAGATATTCCGGTGCACATCTTTACTCATACTAAATTTGGTTTTGATTGCTGCAGCCGTTTAGGAGTTGATAGGGGGGGGGGACACACACAGCCAGACAGACAGGCAGACAGAAGGACAGACAGACAGACAGACACACATTTTCCCGGATCGATCTCATAAGTCTACTTTTTCCTCACTTTTGCAAAATGTGAAAAGTAGGCTAAAAACAATAGAACTTCCTAAAGGAAATGCAGCGCTGAAAGATTGACTGAGATTCTGGTTGGTTGGTTGGTTCTTAAGTTTAGGGGCTGCGACAATGCGGTCATGTAGCCCCGTGTACTTTGGGTGTGTATAGAATCTGTCTGATAACCGGTGTTAATTGTGATGACTGTATTAGTGTGAGTATCTGTTTTAATTCAAGTAAGGACTGCATACGATCAATTTTCAAGTAGTTCCTACTTTTGTCGCCAAACGCCACCGTCAACGACTACTAGTTCAGAACTTAGCTACCAGACGTCACCACAGTCGGCTCTTGGCAACGAACGTAGGAACCTAAGAGCGTTGTTTACATTCCTAACCTATACAATTTAGCTTCACACAGGTGTAATTAGTGGAAGGTTCTTTAACATGCCATAAATCTATGACATAGGACCGCCGGCTTTACTTCCCCTCCGAAGGAATCACGTAGTTGGTAGCATGCTGAGCTTCTATGCCGAAGATCGCGGGTTCGAACCCGTCCGAAGTCGTCGGATTTTTAAGAGCGTAAAAAATGTTTCAGTATGCCTTCCTTCGGAAGGGAAGTAAAGCCGGCGGTCCCATGTCATAGAATTGTGGCATGTTAAAGAACCTTCCACTAATTACACCTGTGTGAAGCTAAATTACATAGATTAAGAAGGTAAACAACGCTCTTAGGTTCCTACGTTCGTTGCCAAGGAGCTGACTGCGGTGGCGTCTAGTAGCTAAGTTCTGAACTAGTAGTCGTAAACGGAGGCGTTTGGCGGCAAAAGTAGGAACTATTTGGAAAATTCTAAGTCTGCAGTCCTTACTTGAATTTTAAAAAAAATAGATAACACACACTAATACAGTCATCACAATTAACACCGGTTATCTGACAGATTCTACACACACTCAAAGTACACGGGGCTACATGACCACGCTGTCACAGCCCCTAAACTAAGGAACCAACCAACCAACCGAGATTATCAAGAGGAGTTAGGGGAGGTAAAAAAGATAGATATGCTTGCTTTGTCTTTGTTAAGAGGGAGGTACACCTTTTGCATGACAATTTCTACTCAGTTAAAAATCTCATAAACTACATATTGCAAAGATATAAAACTTTGCAGGATTATTAAACACAGTTCAATCATTATTATGCACAAATCGCATGTCAAAATCTAACGAAACACCAACAGGTGACAAAATGGCGGACACTACGGAAACTGCACGAAGACGTCGAACAACCGAGCATCAACATCAACACGTCATCCGTGACGTCACGGGGGACCTTAAACGAAATTGATCGCAATCTGTAATTGACCCGATTGGTGTTCATATTACAGTAGTACGATACACAATCATGCAAAATTTCATTGATATATCTTGAATAGTATTAGATTTATCATGTAAACGCTGTGTGAATATACAGTAAAGTTTGTAATAAGTTTAAATTATACGCCAATCAATACTTACCCAAATATATCTAATATATAAAAGTGAAAGTCTGTATGTATGTATGTATGTATGTATGTATGTATGTATGTATGTATGTGGGTTGGTTTCGTATACAAATCTACACCGTTCCACCAATCTCAACCATATTTTGCATACACATAGTTTAGGACCCAGAAGGAACCACTGGCTACATGATTTTTCGATAGTCTTTCTCATTCTTCTGATTTCGGTCCTTTTGTACTCGAGCAAAGGCTAATATAAAGTCATAAAATATAATCATGAAGGAATGGCAAGGCTGATCATTTCTATGGCAACATAGCTCAAGTCGAGACACGGCCGACTGGATACGAGTTGCGCTCTGCACTACCGGTATAGAAAATGAGGATCTTTACTTGAAATCCCGTTAGTTACTCAACTGCTCACACAGCACTGTCAACCGAGTATAGCATAACAAAGACTTGACACTATCTACTAGATATTTGTCAAATACCACTCACTCACTCATTCATTCATCACGAAATCTCAGAAACCACCGAACGGATTGGAATTAAATTTAAGGGGGTAACCTGCATTTCATTGAATAGCAATATCTCCCGATTGGTTTCATTGGGGATGTAATACTCGGCATATAAACTCATCATTAAAAACAAGATGTTCAGTAAAGAACATATAGCCTACTTTCTCCTAAATGCATGGGTATTGTTATAACTCTTTGTCCTTTTCAAGGAGTATGATTGAATGTTGGTTGTAGGAGCTTGTTGAAATACAACGTGCTATAGGGATATTAAACATGAATATGAGGTGCCCTTTGCTAGTGCTACCTCTGTACCAAATTTCGTTCAATTCGGTTTCACCGTGTTTGAATTGATAGGGAGAAACGATTTGCACACATACTTGGCCACCATCTGCAAACTATTGGGCTGATGTTCTTGCAGTTTGGTCAGAATATGTTTCCCACATAAAGATATGGTGTTGCAAAATTAGGTAGAGACTAGATTATTATGTTGGTAGTAATTACATTTTAGCTTTTAACATTTGGGTGGCCGCGATTACGTTTCCATCAAGATAGCGGTGATATAAAACATGACACTGAGGTGCCCTTTGCCCTTTGCCCTTCGTTCCATTTGGTTTCAGCGTGTTTGAATTAATAGGGGGAATCGATTCTGACACAAAGATGGCCGCCATCCGCAAACTATTAGGCGAATGACCTATTAGATTGGTCAAAGGATGCTCCCTCCATAAAGGTATGTAGTTGCAAAATTTAGTAGAGATCGGAAGATTAGGTTAATCGTAATTTGATTTAAGCTTTGAACATTCGTGTGGCCGCCATTACGTTTCAGTCAAGATGGCGGCGATATAAAACATGACACTGAGGTGCCCTTTGCTAGTACTACCTCTGTACCAAATGTCGTTCCATTCGGTTCCACCGTGTTCGAATTAATAGGGGGAATCAATATTGACATAAAGATGGCCTCCATCCGCAAACTATTAGGTGAATGACCTATTAGATTGGTCAAAGGATGCTCCCTCCATAAAGGTATGTAGTTGCAAAATTTGGTAGAGATCGGATGATTAGGTTAATCGTAATTTGATTTAAGCTTTGAACATTCGTGTGGCCGCCATTACGTTTCAGTCAAGATGGCGGCGATATAAAACATGACACTGAGGTGCCCTTTGCTAGTGCTACCTCTGTACCAAATTTCGTTCCATTCGGTTCCACCGTGTTCGAATTAATAAGGGGGAATCAATTTTGATATAAAGATGGCCGCCATCCGCAAACTATCAGGTGAATGACCTATTAGATTGGTCAAAGGATGCTCCCTCCATAAAGGTATGTAGTTGCAAAATTTGGTAGAGATCGGATGATTAGGTTAATCGTAATTTGATTTAAGCTTTGAACATTTGTGTGGCCGCCATTACGTTTTCGTCAAGATGGCGGCGATATAAAACATGACACTGAGGTGCCTTTTGTTAGTACTACCTCTGTACCAAATTTCGTTCCATTCGGTTGCACCGTGTTCGAATTAATAGGGGGAATCGATTTTCACACAAAGATGGCCGCCATCCGCAAACTATTACGCTGATGACCTATTGGTTTGGTCAAAGTATGCTCCCCCCATAAAGGTATGTTGTTGCAGAATTTGGTAGAGATCGGATGATTAGGTTAATCGTAATTTGATTTAAGCTTTGAACATTTGTGTGGCCGCCATTACGTTTCCGTCAAGATGGCGGCGATATAAAACATGACACTTAGGTGCCTTTTGTTAGTACTACCTCTGTACCAAATTTCGTTCCATTCGGTTGCACCGTGTTCGAATTAATAGGGGGAATCGATTTTCACACAAAGATGGCCGCCATCCGCAAACTATTACGCTGATGACCTATTGGTTTGGTCAAAGGATGCTCCCCCCATAAAGGTATGTCGTTGCAAAATTTGGTAGAGATCGGATGATTTGGTTAATCGTAATTTGATTTAAGCTTTGAACATTTGTGTGGCCGCCATTACGTTTCCGTCAAGATGGCGGCGATATAAAACATGACACTGAGGTGTCCTTTGCTAGTGCTACCTTTGTTCCAAATTTCGTTCAATTCGCATTCACCGTGTTCGAATTGATAGGGGGGGACAGACATTCAGAGTACACACACTCACACACACACACACACACACACACACACACACACAGACACACACACGCACAGACTCACACACACACATACACACACACAGACAGACACACTTTTTTCGCCCTGTGTTGATCTCATAAGTCTACTTTCATTTTTTTCAAAAATCGAAAGTAGGCTAATAAGAAGACACGTGTCTGAGGGTTTTTCGATGTGGTGTATATTATGATGTGAAAGGGGTGAAAGATGAGGGTTTAAGGATTCCTAACGGAGCGTGTATCTCTTTAACGACATAGGCAAGGAGTTTGATAAGGGGTTCATCGGGAGGGGTGAAAACCTGAAGGGGAAAAAAATTAAGAATATGTCTTGACTCACTCACTCATCATCGCCCAGCCAAAAATATTGAAGTTGGAAACATGGCACTTTGGGTATATGTTCGTTGTATGTCAAAACCGTACACTAAGGGAGGATTTTTGGATATTCAGGCTCTAAAGGGATCTTAAGGGGGTTAAACCTGCATTTCATTGAATAACAATATTCACGAGTGGTTTCATTTGTGGATGTGATACTCGGCATATTAACTAATCATTAGACATAAGCAGACATGTGTCTAAGGGTTTTTCGATGTGGTGTATTATTATGAGGTGAAAGGGGTGAAAAGTGGGAGTTGAAGGATTCCTAACGGAGCGTGTAGGCCTATCTCTTAAACGACATAGGCGAGAAATTTGAAACTCAGCGAAAAATATCAGCTTAAAAAATAAGTAAATTGGTGTTCAACCGTTTTTTTTTTCATATATTAATTTAAGGGGCCAACGGGGTGTGGTGAAATTCTGGGGGAAAAAAGAGAGAAAGTGTCTTAAGTGACTGACTCTCTCACCCACTCATCAAACTCAGGGGGAAAAGACAGCTTAAAAATTAATTTAATAGGTGTTCAAGCGTTTTTTCATCAATCCAATTTAAGGGGATGTATAAGGGATTATCGATATGGTGTATATTATGAGGTGAAAGGGGTGAGAAGTGGGGGTTGAAAGATTCCTAACGGAGCATGTATCTCTTAAACGACATAGGCGAGGAGTTTGAAACTCGGAGGAAATCAATCAGCTTAAAAAAATAAAGGTGAAATTCTGGCAAAAATAATTGAAAGAAAATGTCCTGTCTGACTCACTCACTCATCACGCCCAGCGAAAACTATTAAAGTTGGAAACATGAAATTTTGGGAATATGTTCGCCGTATGTCGAAAACGTCAACTAAGGAATGATTTTTGTTTAATCGGGTTTTAAAGATGTGTTAAGGGGGTAAACGTGCATTTCATTGAATAACGATATGTCATGAGTTGTTTCTTTGGGGATGTGATATTCGGTATATAAACTAATCATTAAAAATAATCAGACATGTTTAAGGGTTTATCGATGTGTTGTATATTATGAGGTGAAAGGGGTGAAAATTGGGGGTTGAAGGATTCTTAACGGAGCGTGTATCTCTTAAACGACATAGGGGAGAAGTTTGAAATTCGGCGGGAAAAACAGCTTAAAATGTAAGTAAATAGGTATTCGACCGTTTTTTCACAAATCCAATTTAAGGGGCCCTTGTAGAGGGGTGAAATTCTGGGGGGAAAACAGGAAAGAAAGTGTCCTAACTCACTCACTCATCAAACTCAGGGGGGAAGAACAGCTCAAAAATAAGTAAATATGTGTTCGACCGTTTTTTTTTTCATAAATCCAATTTAAGGGGTTCATGAGAGGGTTGAAATTCTGAAAAATAAATGAAAGAAAATGTCCTGACTTACTCACTCATCATCGCCCAGCCAAAATTATTGAAGTTAGAAACATGACATTTTGGGGCTATGTTCGTTGTATGTCGAAAACGTCCACTAAGGAAGGATTTTTGGATATTCAGATTCTAAAGGGGTATTGAGGGGGTAGACTTGCATTTAAATGAATAACAATATCTCCCGATTGGTTTCCTTGGGGATGGGATACTCGGCATATAACTCATCATTAAAAACAAGATGTTCGGTAAAGAACATATAGCCTACTTTCTCCTAAATGCATGGGTATTGTTATAACTCTTTGTCCTTTTCAACGAGTATGATTGAATGTTGGTTGTAGTAGCTTGTTGAAATACAACGTGCTATAGGGATATTAAACATGAATATGAGGTGCCCTTTGCTAGTGCTACCTCTGTACCAAATTTCGTTCAATTCGGTTTCACCGAGTTTGAATTGATAGGGGGAATCGATTTGCACACATACTTGGCAACCATCTGCAAACTATTGGGCTGATGATCTTGCAGTTTGGTCGGAATATGTTTCCCACATAAAGATATGGTGTTGCAAAATTTGGTAGAGACTAGATTATTAGGTTGGTCGTAATTACATTTTAGCTTTTAACATTTGGGTGGCCACGATTACGTTTACGTCAACATAGCGGTGATATAAAACGTGACACTGAGGTGCCCTTTGCTAGTGCTACCTCTGTACCAAATTTCGTTCCATTCGGTTTCACCGTGTTCGAATTGATAATGGAATCGATTTTCACACAAAGATGGCCGCCATCCGCAAAATATTAGGCTGATGACCTATTAGTTTGGTCAAAGGATGCTCCCTCCATAAAGGTATGTTGTTGCTAAATTTGCTAGAGATCGGATGATTAGGCTAATCGTAATTTGATTTAAGCTTTGAACATTTGTGTGGCCGCCATTACGTTTCCGTCAAGATGGCGGCGATATAAAACATGACACTGAGGTGCCCTTTGCTAGTGCTACCTCTGTACCAAATTTAGTTCATTCGGTTCCACCGTGTTCGAATTAATAGGGGAAATCAATTTTGTCATAAAGATGGCCGCCATCCGCAAACTATTAGGCTAATGGCCTATTAGATTGGTTAAAGGATGCTCCCTCCATAAATGTATGTTGTTGCAAAGTTTGGTAGAGATCGGATGGTTATGTTAGTCGTAATTTGATTTAAGCTTTAAACATTTGTGTGGCCGCCATTACGTTTCTGTCAATATGGCGGCGATATAAATCATGACACTGAGATGCCCTTTGCTAGTGCTATCTCTGTACCAAATTTCGTTCCATTGGGGTTCACCGTGTTTGAATTAATTGGGGGAATCGATTTTGACACAAAGATGGCCGCCATCCGCAAACTATTAGGCGAATGACCTATTAGATTGGTCAAAGGATGCTCCCTCCATAAAGGTATGTAGTTGCAAAATTTGGTTGAGATCGGATGATTAGGTTAATCGTAATTTGATTTAAGCTTTGAACATTCGTGTGGCCGCCATTACGTTTCAGTCAAGATGGTGGCGATATAAAACATGACACTGAGGTGCCCTTTGCTAGTGCTACCTCTGTACCAAATTTCGTTCCATTCGGTTCTACCGTGTTCGAATTAATAGGGGGAATCAATTTTGACATAAAGATGGCCGCCACCCGCAAACTATTAGGCTAATAACCTATTAGATTGGTCAAAGGATGCTCCCTCCATAAAGGAATGTTGTTGCAAAGTTTGGTAGAGATCGGATGGTAATGTTAGTCGTAATTTAACTTAAGCTTTGAACATTTGTGTGGCCGCCATTACGTTTCTGTCAAGATGGCGGCGATATAAAACATGACACTGAGGTGCCCTTTGCTAGTGCTACCTCTGTACCAAATTTCGTTCATTCGGTTCCACTGTGTTCGAATTAATAGGGGGAATCAATTTTGACATAAAGATGGCCGCCATCCGCAAACTATTAGGCTAATGACCTAGTCATTTGGTCAAATGATGCTTTCTCTATAAGGGAATGTTGTTGCAAAATTTGGTAGAGATCGGATGATTAGGTTAATCATAATTTGATTTAAGCTTTGAACATTTGTGTGGCCGCCATTACGTTTCCGTCAAGATGGCGGCGATATAAAACATGACACTGAGGTGCCTTTTGTTAGTACTACCTCTGTACCAAATTTCGTTCCATTCGGTTTCACCGTGTTTGAATTAATAGGGGGAAATGATTTTCACACAAAGATGGCCGCCATCCGCAAACTATTAGGCTAATGACCTAGTCATTTGGTCAAAGGATGCTTCCTCTATAAAGGTATGTTGTTGCAAAATTTGTTAGAGATCGGATGATTAGGTTAATCGTAATTTGATTTAAGCTTTGAACATTTGTGTGGCCGCCATTACGTTTCCGTCAAGATGGCTGCGATATAAAATATGACACTGAGGTGCCTTTTGTTAGTACTACCTCTGTACCAAATTTCGTTCCATTCGGTTGCACCGTGTTCGAATTAATAGGGGGAATCGATTTTCACACAAAGATGGCCGCCATCCGCAAACTGTTACGCTGATGGCCTAGTGATTTGGTCAAAGGATGCTCCCCCCATAAAGGTATGTTGTTGCAAAATTTGGTAGAGATCGGATGATTAGGTTAGTCGTAATTTGATTTAAGCTTTGATCATTTGTGTGGCCGCCATTACGTTTCCGTCAAGATGGTGGCGATATAAAACATGGCACTGAGGTGTCCTTTGCTAGTGCTACCTTTGTACCAAATTTCGTTCAATTCGCATTCACCGTGTTCGATATGATAGGGGGGGACAGACATTCAGAGTACACACACTCACACACACACAGACACACACACACACAGACTCACACACACACATACACACACACACACACAGACTCACACACACACATACACACACACAGACAGACACACTTTTTTCGCCCTGTGTTGATCTCATAAGTCTACTTTCATTTTTTGCAAAAATCGAAAGTAGGCTAATAAGCAGACATATGTATAAGGGTTTATCGATATGGTGTATATTATGAGGTGAAAGGGGTGAGAAGTGGGGGTTGAAAGATTCCTAACGGAGCATGTATCTCTTAAACGACATAGGCGAGGAGTTTGCAACTCGGAGGAAATCAATCAGCTTAAAAAATAAATAAATAAATAAATAAAATTAAAAAAATAAAAAATAAATAGGTGTTCGACCGTTTTTTCATAAATCCTATTTCAGGGGCCTATGGGTAGGGGTGAAATTCTGGAAGAAAAACGTCCACTAAGGAAGGATTATTGGATGTGCACTCTCATCGACCAACCAAAACTATTAAAGTAGAAGAATGATATTTTGGGGATATGTTTGTTGTATGTCGAAAAAGTCTACTAAGGAGGGATTTTTGGATATTCAGGTTCTAAAGGGGTGTTAACGGGGTTAAACCTGCATTTCATTGAATAACAATATGACACGACTATGACGCGAGCGAAGCGAGACTAAAAATGAGATGGTGTGTGTCTGTGTATTACTCAATCACGCAAGTACCACTGGTCAGATTTACATGAATTTTACATGGAAGTAGCTGACTTACCTGGTTAACATATAGGCTACTTTTGATTTCAATACTTTGCACTATTTAAAGATGGCGACCATTTTAGTGACGTCACTACACCCTTTGGTTTCAAACTTTCATATTTCCATTTCAAATAAAAAGAGAACGCTAAGAAATAGCAAACTTTTGATGGCATATACGAGGTTTAAAATTAAATTTTCTATCCGAAAGGTATCTCCAACGGTTAGCGAGTAAAACCTAAATTTGTGCTATAAAACACGGTCAACGCCGAGCGGTGTAGTTGGACAAAATGTTCCATCCTTAATCTCCCTCTGTGCAGCACCTAGCCTATCCCCTGTTTTAACTGTCACCTTCACATTTTAATTTATTTATGACGCGTAGCGAAGCACGGGTACTTCAGCTAGTCTATTATAAATAGCAACCCGGCCCGGCTTCGCCCGGGAACAGTTATGAATGCATTACGTGATAAGCTCTTTATTTTTTCGATGTCAATGAACTACGACCTATATCCGTTTTACATCTCGGCTTGATGGGTTAAAATCACTGACTGGACTATTAATTATATTATCATGGAGATGCATGTGCAACGAATTCTTGTCAAACGTAATGAATGGCAATGAAACACAAATCCCCCTTCCCTCCAATCTAAAAACACTTATAGTGGGCGATATATTAAAGATAGAGATATGCTCTCGCGGACTTCTTTGTAGAACTTTTCATGCTGAACAATTCGTGCACTCATAGTATACAGATATTTTTAACGGTTTTCCCAGCGTAAGCTTAAAAAGCGCACGGACGCCAAGTTATGTTTCGACTTTTTCACTGAAATCGTTAGTGCTTGGCTTCCTTTGATCATAAATAAATTATATTCTACAGAAACCTTCCTCGAGATATCCTTTACAGAATGGGAAAACCCACATCAAAATCCATCAAATAGTTCTTGAGATTACCCGTAACATCCAAGAATCGGGGACTTTGTTTTATACTAAGTAGAGATAATTATTTTGGCTGGTAAACGATTAAACAAAGAATATTCGGTAAAGCACTGCAGAACTCTCCCTTCTCAAGCCGTAAGATGATACAATCAGCAACCAGAATCATTAGATGAGAGGCAAGATACTATATACTGTAATATAATTTAATAACAACTTACCCATGTGGTGAATCTATACAATGAGTAGTGGTAGTGGGATCCATAATAAAAAGAACTGACTGTAGCTCTGACATAAATAAGAAAACACTTTCAATATAGCAGCTAACAATCACTCCCTAGGAAAATGGCTCTGGTTTGGGCAAACTCCCTTTATGGTTGATACATCATAACGCACATTATTTACTGCCTTTCCGCTAGAGATATTCGCTCCCAGTTACGCCGACAAGTACTGGGCCTTCTGGACGAGTCAGTGGCTAGCTGACCCATTGCCAAGTAAACTGAGAGTGATCAAGGGAACTACTCGCGTGTGGCGGAGCTCCTTCCGGTCAAGGAGACAGTCCGTCATTTTGTGTAGGCTAAGGATAGGTCATACAAGATCCACCCACTCGTACCTAATGAGAAGGAAAGACCCCCCCACTTTGTACCTGTGAAGCCGTTTTCACCGTGGCCCACATTTTAACCGAGTGTGTGGATCTTGCTGATCTACGAAGATACCTTGGTCTGCAGAATACACTCGATTAGCCGATGACGTGGTGGCTGCTGATCTCATCATTCGCTTTATAGCACCAACCATTGACCAAAGGGGTGGGAAAAAGTGGGTTTTTCGGGAAATATTAATCATATCTCTCTTAATAGGCACAATATCAAAACCATACAAAATGGACAATATTCCCCTAATAATTATCTAAAACTTTTGTCTGAAAGAATTTTTGATATGACCCACCATTACGCCAAGGGACGAGAAAAATGATTTCGGAATTATAAGAAAATGCCAAGAGCTATCAGTGGTTGCCATGGCAACACTACTAAATTGACGAGGCATGAGCCATCAGACGTTGCCATGACAACGCACTTGCACGAGATCAGATTCAGTATTTCCATCTGACTAAGTGGTTGGTTGGTTGGTTCTTAAGTTTAGGGGCTGCGACAACGCGGTCATGTAGCCCCGTGTACTTTGGGTGTGTGTAGAATCTGTCTGATAACCGGTGTTAATTGTGATGACTGTATTAGTGTGTGTTATCTGTTTGTTAATTTAAGTACTGCAACTAACAATTTTTCAGATAGTTCCTACTTTTGCCGCCAAGCACCACTGTCAACGACTACGAGGCCAAGTTCAGAACTGAGCTACTAGACGCCGCCGCAGTCGGCTCTTGACAACGAACATAGAAACCTAAGAGCGTTGTATACATTCTTAACCTATCCAATTTAGCTTCACACAGGTGCAATTAGTGGAAGGATCTTTAACATGCCATAAATCTATGACATGGGACCGCCGGCTTTACTTCCCCTCCGAAGGAAGGCAAACTGAGGGATTTTTAACGCTCTTAAAAATCCGACGGCGTCGGCCGGGTTTGAAACCGTTATCTTGGGTATAGAAGCTCAGCATGCTACCGACTACGCCACCGAAGCCACCTGACAAAGTGGGAAGCGGCTTCGGTGACGTAACTGGTAGCATGCTGAACTTCTATGCCCAATGTCGCGGTTTCAAAGCCGGCCGAAGTCGTCGGATTTTCTAAGAGCGCTAGAATCCCTCAGTATGCTTTCCTTTGGAGGGGAAGTTCCAACGTTCGTTGCGATTTGCTGGTTGGGGTGGCATCTAGTAGCCAAGTTCACAGCTAGGTGTCGTTGACGGTAGTACCTGGTAGCAACATTAGGAACTACTGCTTGAAATTGACCGTCTGCAGTCCTTACCTGAATTTAAAAAATAAATTTAAAAAAACTGAATTAAGACTAATACAGCCATTACAATTCACACCGTATATCAGACAGATTCTACACTCACCCAAAGTACACGGGGTTAGATGACCGCGTTGTCGCAGCCCCTAAACTGAGGAACCAACCAGAGGTAGATTTCATTAGAAAGCTAACTATTGCAATGGGTACCATGTTTCGACTTCCGGAAAATTTCGACATATCTTCGCGTTTCACATCCCCCAGACCCCAAAATCACCGTCAGTTCAAAAGTTATATATAATTTATGTATTTGTATATATATATATATATATATATATACATATATATATATATGTGTGTATATCAGTTTATTGTGGACACGATAACTGCCGTAATTTTACACCAATCACTTTGAATTTTTTACCGAATATGTATACCTATAAAATCTCGGTCGAGTTCGTTACTGGGCTAAATCGGTCGAAGGAGGTGAAAATGGGGGGCTTTTTTTCGAAAAAGTGAAATAATGCTATAACTCTCTTAATATGTGAAATATCGAATCCGTTCAACTTTCATACTATGTGTCGGATAAAGCCCAAAAATTTATGTTTGAAGAGGATTTTTTATAGCACCAACCATTGACCAAAGGGGTGGGAAAAAGTGGGTTCTTCGGGAAACATTAATCATATCTCTCTTAATAGGCACAATATCAAAACCGTACAAAATGGGCAATATTCCCCTAATAATTACCTAAACTTTTGTCTGAAAGAATTTTTGATATAACCCACCATTATGCCAAAGGATGAGAAAAACAAGAAGTTCCGTGACGAACTAAAGAGCCTACTTTTCATGCCAATGATTATTCTACAGTATATGAACCTATCCAGAATAATGACGAAATTAAGTTGCTAATATCAAAATTTCTAATTAATTCGAAATACTGTATACCTTGCATAATGTTGCCTAATAGAGCACTACAGTGGGCAGACCTGATGACTGAATATATTCTTAGTTCCATCTCTTAAGGTACAGAATACAAAATTTGGTTGAAGTCCAATGAATAGCATGGACGTTACATGCAGTTAAACATTGGATCTAACAGCGCACGTAAAATCATGTTGGCAACAATGTCATGCATGTATTGGTCAGAAATAATCTGAAATAATATGATCTATTGTTGGGCCAATTTTGAATGAAATCCATTAGATAGTATAGAAGTTACATGCATTTTAAAATTGGACTTATCAGCAGGCTTAGAATCATGTTGGCAGCACTGACGTATATTAGTTACTCCAAATTCATCTAGAATGCCAGGTACTATACGTGTGCAAAGTTTAGAGCTATTGGCTTGCATACTTTCTGATACTGTATATTGATATTAGGGTAACAAAAATAGGGACAGCACCTATTAACAGTTGGCAGCCCTGGTTGCTCTTAAGAATACGCATAGTCATATCTGTTATGGTACACATAGCACATACGAAATTTGGTTGAAATCCAAATGATAGTATGGAAGTTACATGTATTTTGAGTTGGACCTGTCAGCAGACTTAGAATCATGTTGGTAGCACTGACGTATATAAGTTACTCCAAATTAATATAGAATGTCAGGTATTATACGTGTGCATAGTTTAAAGCTGTCGGCTTGCATACTTTCTGATATATTGGTATTTGGATAAAATAAATTAGGAGCATTTATTAACAGTTGGTAGCCCTGGTGGGTCTCAAGAATACGCTCAGTCATATCTGGTTATGTACACATACAACATACGAAATTTGGTTGAATTCCAATTGATAGTGTAGAAGTTATATGCATTTAAAAATTGAACCAATCAGCAGGCTTATAATCATTTTGGCAACATTGCCATGTATGGCCTCCTCGAAATTAAACTGCAATATTATTATCTATACGTGTGCCAATTTTGAAATAGCTCCCATTCATATCTTCCAAGATATCCAACATGGAGCTCAAATTTCAATTGCGATTTTTTAGCAGTTGGTAGCACTGACAACATTTTCAAATATGGCCGTGAGATATTCGGGTGTAGACATTTACTCCTACCAAATTTTGTTTCGATTGCTCCTGCGGTTTAGGAGTCGATAGGAGGGGACACACACACAGCCAGACAGACAGACAGACAGACAGAAGGACAGACAGACAGATATTTGCCCGATCTCATAAGACTACTTTTTCCTCATTTTTGCAAAATGTGAAAAGTAGGCTAATAATTTCGGAATTATAAGAAAATGCCAAGACTTATCAGTGGTTGCCATGGCAACACTACTAAATTGATGAGGGATGAGCCATCAGACGTTGCCAAGATAACGCACTTGCACGAGATCAGATTCAGATTTTCATCTGACTAAGTGTGAAGCGGCTTCGGTGACGTAACTGGTAGCATGCTGAATGTCTATGCCCAAGGTCGCGAGTTCAAAGCCGGCCAAAGTCGTCGGATTTTCTAAGAGCGCTAAAAATCCCTCAGTATGCTTTCCTTTGGAGGGGAAGTTCCAACGTTCGTTGCGAGTTGCTGGTTGCGGTGGCATCTAGCAGCCAAGTTCACAGCTAGGTGTCGTTGACGGTAGAACCTGGTAGCAACATTAGGAACCACTGCTTGAAATTGACCGTCTGCAGTCCTTACCTGAATTACAGACTAATACAGCCATCCCAAAGTACACGGGGTTACATGACCGCGTTGTCGCAGCCCCTAAACTGAGGAACCAACCAAAATCTCTGCGGGAGATATAATTTTGCGTGAAGAAGTAACAGACTGTTACATAGTTACACGTCAGTGTCGAAACCTTGCATAACAATAGTGTGACCACAAGTATAACAAGAAGTTCCGTGACGAACTAAAGAGCCTACTTTTCTTAAAATTTAAGATCTATGCCAATGATTAATCTATATGGATCTATCTGGAATAATGCCGAAATTAAGTTGGTAATATCGAAATTTCTAATTAGTTCGAAATTTCTAATTAGTTCGAAATATTGTATACCTGGCATAATGTAGCCTAATAGAGAACTACAGTTGGCAGCCCTGGTGACTGAATATATTCTTAGTTCCATCTCTTAAGGTACAGAATACAAAATTTGGTTGAAGTCCAATGGATAGCATAGACGTTACATGCAGTTTGACATTGGATCTAACAGCGCGAATAAAATCATGTTGGCAACATTGACATACATGTATTGGTCAGAAATAATCTGAAATAATATGATCTATTGTTGTATCAATTTTGAATGAAATCCATTAGTTAGTATGGAAGTTACATGAATTTTAAAATTGGATTTATCAGCAGGCTTAGAATCATGTTGGCAGCACTGACGTATATTAGTTACTCCAAATTAATCTAGAATGCCAGGTACTATACGTGTGCAAAGTTTAGAGCTATTGGCTTGCATACTTTCTGATATATTGATATTAGGGTAACAAAAATAGAGACAGTATTTATTAACAGTTGGCAGACCTGGTTACTCTTAAGAATCGGCATATACATATCTGTTACCGTACACATAGCACACACGAAATTTGGCCGAAATCCAAATGATAGTATAGAAGTTACATGTATTTAAAGTTGGACCTCTCAGCGGGCTTAGAATCATGTTGGTAGCACTGATGTATATAAGTTACTCCAAATTAATGTAGAATGTCAGGTACTATACGCGTGCATAGTTTAAAGCTGTCGGCTTGCATACTTTCTGATATATTGGTATTTGGATAAAATAAATTGAGAGCATTTATTAGCAGCTGGTAGCCCTGTTGGGTCTTAAGAATACGTTCAGTCATATCTGTTTATGTACACATAGCACATACGAAATTTGGTTGAAATCCAATTGATAGTATAGAAGTTATATGCATTTAAAATTTGTACCTATCAGCAGGCGTATATTCATTTTGGCAACACTGCGATGTATGGCCTCCTGGAAATTAAACTGCAACATTATTATCTATACGTGTGCCAATTTTGAAATAGCTCCTATTCATACTTTCCAAGATATCCAACATGGTGCTCAAATTTCAATTGCGATTTTTCAGCAGTTGGTAGCACTGACATCATTTTCAAATATCGGCGTGAGATATTCAGGTATAGATCTTTACTCCTACCAAATTTTGTTTCGATTGCTGCAGCCGTTTAGGAGTTGATAGGGGACACAGCCAGACAGACAGACAGAAGGACAGACAGACAGACACACATTTGCCCGATCTCATAAGTCTACTTTTTCCTCATTTTTGCAAAATGTGAAAAGTAGGCTAAAAATGGACCCCAAATGACAAGAAAGTTACCGTTCCCATAAGACAATAAAATGTTTAAAATAAGCATAAAATGACGAAAAACAAAGTTAATTAAGCTCCAATTATAAAATACCTTCTCGCAATAAATGAGGTCTGATCCTTCTACGAAAATCTGCATATTCTGCCTATTTTCGCCTATCCCCAAGTTTGTCCGGTGAAATCTACCTCCGCCTTCTGGCGTGCCGAGAGGACTTTTTTATTTATAGAGGTGGCTTTAGGGGTCGGATACGACCGTGATTTTGAGTCTAATTTTATACTCTTGTAAGCGAGCTTTTAGATCTTTACTCTAATTTACAATGTTAAGATGCTTTCTATTTTGCACGGTATGCTTTCATTTTCTTTATATATATATATATATATATATTGTTAACTGAATATTTTTGTTTGCCAATTTTGATCTGTTCTTTTTCGTTTTTTACCATGATCAGCAACCCATATTCACAGTCGAATGTGTCGTATTCTACCGGCTGTCACTTTATTATTATTTTTTCTTAATAGGGATGTAGCGGGAGAAAGTTCGCGCCAGATAGCGCTCGTGTAGTACTGGGTAAGCGCAAGGCGATCGACTCATGTTTCTCCCAGTCAACTGCGAGGAATGTATAAATTGTGACCGAGTTTTCTAAGCTAAAGTAAATTATATCTTCTCTAATTTTACTCCAAGACTATATTAATTAATTCTATAGGTTTATCTCCTAATATATTATGGACGATTTTCAGCGTTTAAGCGTTAAACAGCTGCAAAATGAGCTACTGACTAGAGGCACTAAAACTAGCGGGAGGAAGGAAGAATTAATAGCCTACAGCGGTAATAACAAAATTCTAACACGCTTTATTATTCAAATAATGAATATGAGTCAGCATGCTTTCTCCTAAAGATTACAATTACTAGAATATTGTAGGCCTATATTGATAAATATAATATCTCCATAAGACTTAAATCATAAATAAGAGATTTAAATATTCACTTGCTCCCCCTGCTTACAGACTTCGATTCATGTTTTTTTTAGCCTACTTTCGATTTTTGCAAAAAATGAAAGTAGACTTATGAGATCAACACAGGGCGAAAAAAGTGTGTCTGTCTGTGTGTGTGTATGTGTGTGTGTGTGAGTCTGTGTGTGTGTGTGTCTGTGTGTCTGTGTGTGTGTGAGTGTGTGTACTCTGAATGTCTGTCCCCCCCCTATCAATTCGAACACGGTGAATGCGAATTGAACGAAATTTGGTACAAAGGTAGCACTTGCAAAGGACACCTCAGTGTCATGTTTTATATCGCCACCATCTTGACGGAAACGTAATGGCGGCCACACAAATGTTCAAAGCTTAAATCAAATTACGACTAACCTAATCATCCGATCTCTACCCAAATTTTGCAACAACATACCTTTATGGGGGGAGCATCCTTTGACCAAACTAATAAGTCATCAGCGTAATAGTTTGCGGATGGCGGCCATCTTTGTGTGAAAATCGATCCCCCTATTAATTCGACCACGGTGCAACCGAATGGAACGAAATTTGGTACAGAGGTAGTACTAACAAAAGGCACCTCAGTGTCATGTTTTATATCGCCGCCATCTTGACGGAAACGTAATGGCGGCCACACAAATGTTCAAAGCTTAAATCAAATTACGATTAACCTAATCATCCGATCTCTACCAAATTTTGCAACTACATACCTTTATGGAGGGAGCATCCTTTGACCAATCTAATAGGTTATTAGCCTAATAGTTTGTTGGTGGCGGCCATCTTTATGTCAAAATTGATTCCCCCTATTAATTCGAACACGGTGGAACCGAATGGAACGAAATTTGGTACAGAGGTAGCACTAGCAAAGGGCACCTCAGTGTCATGTTTTATATCGCCACCATCTTGACTGAAACGTAATGGCGGCCACACGAATGTTCAAAGCTTAAATCAAATTACGATTAACCTAATCATCCGATCTCTACCAAATTTTGCAACTACATACCTTTATGGAGGGAGCATCCTTTGACCAATCTAATAGGTCATTCGCCTAATAGTTTGCGGATGGCGGCCATCTTTGTGTCAAAATCGATTCTCCCTATTAATTCAAACACGGTGAAACCGAATGGAACGAAATTTGGTACAGAGATAGCACTAGCAAAGGGCATCTCAGTGTCATGATTTATATCGCCGCCATATTGACAGAAACGTAATGGCGGCCACACAAATGTTCAAAGCTTAAATCAAATTACGATTAGCCTAATCATCCGATCTCTAGCAAATTTAGCAACAACATACCTTTATGGAGGGAGCATCCTTTGACCAAACTAATAGGTCATCAGCCTAATATTTTGCGGATGGCGGCCATCTTTGTGTGAAAATCGATTCCCCTTATCAATTCGAACACGGTGAAACCGAATGGAACGAAATTTGGTACAGAGGTAGCACTAGCAAAGGGCACCTCAGTGTCATGTTTTATATCACCGCTATCTTGACGGAAACGTAATCGCGGCCACCCAAATGTTAAAAGCTAAAATGGAATTACGACCAACCTAATAATCTAGTCTCTACCAAATTTTGCAACACCATATCTTTATGTGGGAAACATATTCAGACCAAACTGCAAGAACATCAGCCTAATAGTTTGCAGATGGTGGCCAAGTATGTGTGCAAATCGATTCCCCCTATCAATTCAAACACGGTGAAACCGAATTGAACGAAATTTGGTACAGAGGTAGCTCTAGCAAAGGGCACCTCATATTCATGTTTAATATCCCTATAGCACGTTGTATTTCAACAAGCTACTACAACCAACATTCAATCATACTCCTTGAAAAGGACAAGAGTTATAACAATACCCATGCATTTAGGAGAAAGTAGGCTATATGTTCTTTACTGAACATCTTGTTTTTATTTATTTTTTATTTTTAGGTTGATAGCTTACATGAAACTGTCGTGTTTTAAGGTAAACATAATCAAAGAAAGTTGATACCGGTAATGTGTACCTCGAAAATGCATCGCAACGTTTGGTTCTTATGTAATTTTGTCAATAAGAATCGTTCCCTTACCCCTGGGAAAGGACTTGGGGGTACAATTTTTAAAAAGTTTGAGAATCCCTGCTTTAGGGCCACGAACTGTTTCCATTCATCTGACTATGTCTCAAGAATGTAGAAGTCAGTCGCTACCACATTCTCCGTCGGGCAGATGGAAGTTGACGATTAATTCTGATTTCAAGAAACCAAGCATAATACGTTTGTGACTGTTAATGTTGCGACATTTATTCTTGAAGTATTTGACCGAGTAGCCTATTGATGTCTTTGAAAATGGGAGTCACAAATGTTACTTTCATTTCTTCGTGTATATTGACGATTTCTTCCCGTACTTCAATGGAGATAATAATAATAATAATAATAATAATAATAATAATAATAATAATAATATCGCATGGCCTCGGGTGCCGGGTGCAAGCTTTGTAATTTGACACCCAGAGGGTAGCTTGCATGTCGAATTTTGATGTTCCTTGAATCACTATGAAAGTCAAGGAGGTTAGATATCCAAGCACCTTGAACACTATAGCGCTTTCTAGAAGAGAAATGAGGAACTTTGTGTTGGCGGAAACTCCCGAGATTAATTTTGCCATTATGAACACGGCCTACTGAATTCAAATGGATTCTTTGACATGCCAACATCGTATGACATGCGTGTCGTATTTTTGCCGCCTTTCAAAAATCATATACCACGGTCAGGAGCGAACCTGCAATCTTGGGGTTGGTAGACCGACACGCTATCCACTCACCCACCGCGGCAAGCTACTTCAATGGAGATGATTTCTGCAGATTCCAATATTGTAAGATTATCGTAATAATCCGGCAATTTTCTTGTGTATGGCCTCTTCCTAAATAATTCTTTTTGTTGTGTTCGTGGTCCACGGAAAAAGCGATGGAACAGCGCCCGGTTTTTATCTTGCTCTCTCACCTTCAAATACAAACGCATAAATTCAGTGATTGTTATCGAAATGTCTAATCAGTTTATTGGTTCAAAATAGGAATTATTTCCCTTTATAAGTCACACTTATCCAACACAGTTTTCGTGAAGTCATCGGGTTGTAAATGATGGAAACACACTTTAATATATTCGGTCAGATTTTTCTCACCGAAATGTTTCTTTCGAATAACATGTGACTATTTCTTCTTCATTTCTTTTTTTTTTTTTTTTTTTTTTTTTTTGAAATTGGTGAAACAAAAACGGGCTTCCCTGATTTTTGCAAAGAGGAACACTGCAATAGCTCGGCATAGTCACGAAAATAACAATTTAAACAACTTAAATTCGTACAATGTCGCCTCCGTAGCGTAGCGGTCAGCATGGTTAGCTGCCGCCCCGGAGGTCCTGGGTTCGATTCCCGGCTCTGCCACGAAATTTGCAAAGTGGTATGAGGACTGGAACGGGGTCTACTCAGCCTCGGGTGGTCCAAATGAGTAGAGGGGGTTCGATTCCCACCTCAGCCATCCTCGACGTGGTTTTCCGTGGTTTCCCACTTCGTCTTCGGGCAAATGCCGGGATGGTACCTACTGTAAGGCTACGGCCGCCTCCATCCCTCTTCCTAGCCTATCAAACCCAATCTTCCATCCCTTCCCGTCCCTCATGAGGCCCCTGTTCGCTTTGCAGGTGAGGCCGCCTGGGCGAAGTGCTGATCACACCTCCCCAGTTGTATCCACCCTGACCAGATGTTCCAAGCTCCAGGACACTGCCCATAGAGGCGGTAGTGGTGAATTCCCTCGCTGAGTCCGTGGGAACCACCAACCTAGAGGGTAAACTGACTAAATAAAAAAAAATCGTACATATTAGCGGCATGAGAACACAGGAGACAAATGAAGAGCGCCTTGCGCTTATCCAGTACAACAGCAGTGCGCTCTATCGGTGCTAGTTCTATACATCCCTATTAATAGGCTACAGCGGTAATAAAAAAATTCTAACACGCTTTATTATTCAAATTATGAATAGGAGTCAGCATGCTTGAGTATTGTAGGCCTATATTGATAAATAGCCTATATCTCCACAAGACTTAAATCATAAATAGAGATTTCCCGGTCAATGCATGTGAGATTTTCAAAGTGAAATGCCTTGTCCTGTTCGGATTCCACGTAAAGAGGAAGTCCTCTGTGCCTTATGATCTCTAGATTAACGGTCACGTAAAACTGTAATCTTCCTTTTATAAATAGAGATTTAAATAATCACTGGCTCCCCTTTCTTATAGACTTCGATTCGTGTATTTTTTTGGTTGATAGCGTACATGAAACGGTTTTAAGGTAAACATAATCAAAGAAAGTTGATACCGGTATTGCTTACCTCAAAATGCATCGCAACGTTTGGTTCTTTTGTAATTTGTCAATTTCTTAATACAAATCGTTTCCGTACCCCTTGGAAACGACTTAGGGGTACAGTATTTAAAAAGTTTGAGAATCCCTGTTTTAAGGCCATGAACTGTTTCCATTCATCTGGCTAACTTAGGCCTATGACTCAAGAATGTAGAAGTCAGTCACTACCGGTACCACATTCTCCGTCGGGCAGATGTAAGTTGACGATTAATTCTGATTTCAAGAAACCAACCATAATACGTTTTTGACTGTTAATGTTGTGACATTTATTCTTGAAGTATTTGTCCGAGTATTGATGCCATTGAAAATGGGAGTCACAAATGTTACATTCACTTCTTCCTGTATATTGACGATTTCTTCCCGTACCGTACTTCAATGGAGATAATTTATGCAGATTCCGATATTGTAGGCTTATCGTGGTAAACTGGCAATTTTCTTGGGTATGGCCTCCTCCTTATTAGCCTATTTTCAATTTTGAAAAAATAGGCTTATGAGATCACCTTTTGTCCGTGAGTGTGTGCGTGTGTGTGTGTGTGTGTGTGTGTGTGAGGTGTGTGTGTGTGTGTGTGTGTCCCCCTAATAAAATCTAAACGGCTGGAGCGATTTCAATGAAACTCGGTAAGTTCATAGCACTATTCCCGCCGACCTCGACCGTGCCCTTCAAATTTTGTTACGTCTCACCAATCCAACATGGCGGCTGTGCGAAATATTTCTCTAGCATTCAATATCTCCGAAACAATTACCGATATCGCCCTGAAATTGTGTACGGTGATAAACGGCACTACTAGAAGTTCATCTATGAGACTTTCAAAAACCGGGATACTACAAAACCAACATGGCGGCCAAGCGAAGTTGAGACTTTTAAATAGACTTTTCTCGCGATTTAACTATCCAAACGTAATGAAACTTGGTACAGCAAATGTTTATACACATTGTAATGCACTGAAGTCTAATTTAGTTCAATTGTTTACATAACCTCAAAATGGCAGCTTGCGAAATATTTCACTGACATTCTATATCTCCGAAACTATTACAGATATCACCCTGCAATTTTGTACGGTGATAAAGGGTACTGATACAATTTTATCTATGTATATTTCATAAACCTGTAAAGTACAAAACGAACATGGCAACCAACCGAATTTGAAATATTTTAATAGACTTTTCTCGTAATTTAACTCTCTGAGCGCTGTGAAATGTGATACAGTAAATGATTTTGCAGATTGTAATGCACTGCCATTTAATTTAATTCAATTGTTTACATAACCTCAAGATGGCGGCTGTGCGAAATTTTAAAATTAAGTTTTTATTTCTTGTGTCGTAATCATGCGATCGAGATGAAAGTTTGAATAATGAACCTAGGCAATAATTGTCCTTGAATGGTACATAACTCTATGGCCTATACATATAACAATCTTAAATGGCGAGCTTCCGAATTATTTAGACGGTTCTCAATATCTATGAATCTTTTACAGCAACCAAACTGATTTTTTTTAATGTTCATAGAGACTATGAACATATGTTCACCTATAGGACTTTCAGTAACCTGGTGAGCACAAATCCAACATGGCGGCGACGCGAAGTATAAATATTTAAATGGACGTTTCTCGCGAATTAACTATCCGGGTGCCATGAAACGTTGCACGTTAAATGCTTATACAAATGTTGATCCACTGGCATCTAATTTATTTCAATTGTTTGCATAATCACAAGATGGCTGCTGTGCGTAATTTTAGAATCTCGTTTTTACTTCTTGTGTTCTAATCATGCGATTGCAGTTTGAATACCACACGTGCACAATAATCTTAATGTAATAGTACAAAAATAAAAATCCAACCTGGCGACCATCTGAAATATTTAGACGGTTCTCAATATCTACGAATCTATTACAGCAATTAAACTGAAATATTGTATGTTGATAGGGGCAATTAACATGAGCAGGATATATGAAAATAGGCTGTATAGTTCTTCACGGAACTACTTGTTTTTGTTGGGTTCGTGGTCCACGGAAAAAGCGATGGAACAGTGCCCGGTTTTAATCTTGCTCTCTCACCTTCAAATACAAACGCATAAATTCAGTGGTTGTTATCGAAATGTCTAATCAATTTATAGGTAGGAATTATTTCCCTTTGTAAATCACGCTTGCCCATCACAGTTTTCGTGAAGTCATCGAGTTGGAAACGATGGGAACACACTTTAATATTTTCGGTCAGATTTTCTTCACCGAAATGTTTCCTTCTAATAGCATGTAACCATTTCTTCCTCATTTCTTTATTTTGTGAAAATTGGTGACACGAAATCGGATTTCCCTGATTTTTGCAAAGAGGAACACTGCAATAGCTCGGCATAGTCACGAAAATAGCAATTTAAACAACTTAAATTCGTGGATATTAGCGGCATGAGAACACAGGAGACAAATGAAGAGCGCCTTGCGCTTACCCAGTACAACAGCAGTGCGCTCTATCGGTACTAGTTCTATACATCCCTATTACTCTTACTGAGGAGTTGGGCAAACTTATTTCAATAAATTTGGTATTTTGTCTTTCACGGCCATTGAATCCCCGCACAAGGCACGGTTTAGACCTAGAAAAGTTGCTGAGTTGGACTCATGGACTAATGGTGCAGCAGAAAAGAGGAGAATTTAAGCTTTTGGAATGTGGTGATACAGGAGAATGATGATCAGATGGGTAGATAGGGTAACAAATGAAGAGGTATTAAGACGAGTGGGAGAGGAGAGATGTTTCTGGCGACTGCTAATGAAGAGAAGAGATAGGAGGGTAGGACACATATTAAGACAACCCAGGAATGGCAAGCTTAGTTATGGATGGGAGGGTCGCGGACTCGAACTGTAGGGGTAAACCAGGGTTAAACAGATTGCCTCGAATGTAGGGTGTGGTAGCTATGTAGAGATGAAACGATTAGCTCAGGGAAGGGAGACATGGAGGGCTGCATCGAACCAGTTAAAAAAACTGAAGACTCAAAAAGCAACAATCAGGAATTTTAATTACTTAGAGAGGCATGTGAGGCAAAAGGGTGGTTGGAGAATTTCAATCCCTGGGATGTAACACTGGAAGAGACTGCATAATGTACATCAGCGGCCAAGGTGAGAGATATTAAACTATAGGTCTATTAATAGCGATATGTTGACGTTCAAATCATCAATAAGTATGGCCAAATTACATCCAGAATAGCTTAAGTAAGAATACTTTTAATTCCCCATATTCCGATAGATTTGCCATTCCAGTGTGCAAGAGTGCAGTTCCCTCTTCAAACAATATTCGCAATTTCTTTAACAAAGCGCAATGACACACACTTAACAGTAGCACGTGTACACTTAGACAAAACCATTTTTTCCCATGGGCAACTGTATGTGGCGTGCTCACAAGCATCCGGACAACAAAATCGTTATGTCTCAGCAGAAGATGGCAAAACCAAAAACGTAATTTTAAAATGTGTTAACATAATGTAACATCGAACCCTGCTGACTTTCACAACTCTATAAAATTCCCACTTTGCTGCTCATATCAATATACTGTATGTATCAGAATATTCAGAATTAGAATGGACGAACCTATAGCCGCGATTGCTGTAATAGAATAGACCAAATATCAGCAATAATGCATCGTCCCCATTGTCTTGATCGCGGGCGAAGCCGCGGGTACCTGCTAGTATATATATATATATATATATATATATATATATATATATATATATATATATATATATGTGTGTGTGTGTGTGTGTGTGTGTGTGTGTGTGTGTGTGTGGGTTTGACTATTTTCATTTATGAAAAAATAAAGGCTTATGAGATCACCTTTTGTCCGCGTGTGTGTGTGTCCCCTAATAAAAACTAAACGGCTGAAGAGATTTCAACCAAACTCGGTAAGGCTATATTACTATTTTCTCCGACTCCGACAGTGCCCTTCAAATGTTATTAAGTCTCACCAATCCAACATGGCGGCTGTGCGAAATATTTCACTGGCATAAGATATCTCCGAAACTATTACTGATATCACCCTAAAATTATGTAACTTACGGTAATAAAGGGCTCTACTAGAAGTTCACCTTAGTGACCTGTTAAGTACAAAACGAATATGGCGGCAAGGCGAAGTAGAAACATTTAAATAGACTTTTCTCGCGATTTAACCATCCGAGCGCAGTGAAACATGGTACAGCAAATGATTATAAACATTGTAATGCCCTGATATCTTAATTAGTTCAATTGTTTACATAACCTCAAGATGGCGGCTGAGCAAAATTCTAAAATCAAGTTTTTATTTCTTGTGTCCTAATCATGCAATCGAAGTCAACGTTTGAATAATAATGTTCCTACGCATTAATCGTCATCTAATAGTACATAACTCTATGGCCTACATATATAAAAATCCAACAATATTTAGACGGTTCTCAATATCTACTAATCTATGACAGCAATCAAACTGAAATTTTGTATGTTGTTAAAGGCTATTAACATAAGTTCACCTATGGGAATTTCAATAACCTGGTGAGCACAAATCCAACATGGCGTCGACACGAAATTTAAATATTTAAATGGATGTTTCTTGCGATCTAACCATCCGAGCGCAGTGAAACTTGATACGGTATATGCTTATACAAATTTTAATCCATTGACATCTAATTTATTTCAATTTTTTTCATAACCTCAAGATGGCGGCTGGGCGAAATCGTTTTTATTTCTTGTGTTCTAACCATGCGATTGAAGTTTGAATAATACACCTACGCAATACTCTTCATGCAATAGAACATACTGTAACTCTATGCCCTACAAAATTATATAAAAACCAACATGGCGACCATCCGAAATATTTAGACGGTTCTCAATATCTACGAATCTATTACAGCATTCAAACTGAAATGTTGCATGTTGATAGAGGCAATTAACATAAGTAGGATATATGAAAGTGAAGCCTCCGTGGCTAAGGCGGCAGCACGCCGGCCTCTCACCGCTGGGTCCGTGGTTCAAATCTCGGTCACTCCATGTGAGATCTGTACTGGACAAAACGGAGGCAGACAGGTTTTTCTCCGGGTACTCCGGTTTTCCCTGTCAAAAATTTCATTACAGCAACACTCTCCACTATCATTTCATTTCATCTGTCATTCATTTAATCATTGCCCCAGAGGAGTGCGTCAGGCCTCAGCAGCCGGCACAGTTCATATCCTCGCCGCTAGATGGGGGCTTCATTCATTCCATTCCTGACCCGGTCGGAAACTGGAAGCAGGCTGTGGATTTTCATTTTTTCAGGATATATGAAAGTAGGCTGTATAGTTCTTCACAGAACTACTTTTTTGTTACTATAATAATTATTTTTTATTTTATTTTTTATTTTATTTTTTATTTTATTTTTTATTTTATTATGTTTATGCTTTTTCATATTTAGGCGTCCACCTCAGTATTTAAATGTATTCCAAATGTGTATAATTTAATCCGTATTAAAAGGGATAGATATCCTCGCTGTTCCACCCAATAAAACAACAATAACTAACTAACTAATTAGCCTCGTGTACTTGGCTCTGAGTGTATGTGTGTGTGCGCGCGATACTTATAATTGTGGTTAGGGTTGGTAAAAAGTCGGCCGCGATCCCAAAGTTAGAAACAATCCCAGCATTTACCAGGAGCATGAGTGTTAAACTACGGAAAATCACTTCTAAGGTTGCTGAATTGGGAATTAATTCTACCTCTTCCCAGTTATTTTCAAGAGACGTCAAGCCCTCAAGCCAGATTTGAGTTTCTTGGCAGAGTCGGGAAATGAACGTATCACCTTTTGGACAGGAATCTCAATGTGTACCTGGACCAATGTAACATAACTTAAAAACTACGTAAGTGCGTACTAGTATGGAGAAAGTGTGGGATGTGGATTGTTAGAAGAAATGATTTATGTCTAATTTGGTACCACTAAAAGTGGCGTGTGGGAGAAGTAGACGTGGAATCATCCAGAAGTACCTCGTAATTTCCAACGCTATGCAACACCTTCGATCATGATAAATCGTTCATCATTGTACGAACAGTTGCAAAGAGCGCCGCATATTCATTAAATGGAAATTTCACTTTTAAAACAAATTACATGAGATGCTGCAACTACCGGAGGCAAGTTTTCTGGAAATTACTTTTGATTACCAAATTAGACATAAATAATTCCTTCTAACAATCCACATCCCACACTTTCTCCATACCGGTACGCACTTACGTAGTTTTTAAGTTATGTTACATTGGTCCGGATTTCACGTTAAACAGTTAGGTGTAATTTGTCGGCGATTACCTAAAATCAAAGGGAAATTAATGTGATCGAATCTTCAGCTACCACTCCCATCTCTAATATGAAGTAATACAATATTTCTGAAGAATCATTGTTAGCCTATTTTCATTTTATGAAAAAAATAGGCTTATGAGGTCACCTTTTGTCCGTGTGTGAGTGTGTGTGCGTATGTGTGTCTGTGTGATGTGTGTGTGATGTGTGTCTGTGGGTGTGTCCCCCCTAACAACTTTTAAACTGCTGGAGCGATTTTAATGTAACTCAGTGAAGTCATAGAACTATTTTGGCCGACCCCGACCGTGCCCTTCAAATTTTATTCTGTCGCACCAATCCAACATGGCATCTCCGAAACTATTACAGATATCACCCCGAAATTTTGTACGATGGTAAAGGGCACTACTATAAGTTTACCTCCGAGACGTTCAAAAACCTGGTAAGTAAAAAACCACCATGGCGGCCAAGCGAAGTTGAGACTTTTAAATTATACTTTTCTCGCGATTTAACCATCCAAACGTAACGAAAATTGGTACAGCAAATGTTTATACACATTGTAATACACTGGAGTCTAATATAGTCCAATTGTTTACATAACCTCAAAATGGCGGCTGTGAGAAATATTTCACTGGCATTCTATATCTCCGGAACTATTACAGATATCACCCTGAAATTTTGTACGGTGATAAAGAGCACTACTATAAGTTTATCTATGTAACTTTCAAAAACCTGTAAATTACAAAATGAACATGGTGGCCAAGCGAATTTGAAATATTTTAATAGACTTTTCTCTTGATTTAACCATCTGAGCGCATTGAAATGTGGTACAGTAAATGATTATACATATTGTACAGCAATGGCTTCTAATTTAGTTCAATTGTTGACATAACCTCAAGATGGCGGCTGTGCGAAATTTTAAAATTAAGTTTTTATTTCTTGTGTCGTAATCATGCGATCGAAGTGAAAGTTTGAATAATGAAGCTACGCAATAATTTTCCTTTAATGGTACATAACTCTATGGCCTATATACATAACAATCCAAAATGGCGAGCATCCGAAATATTTTGACGGTTCTCAATATCTATGAATCTTTTACAGCAATCAAACTGACTTTTTATGTTCATAGAGGCTATGAACATAAGTTCACCTATAGGACTTTCAGTAACCTGGTGAGCACAAATTCAACAGGGCGGTGACGCGAAGTATAAATATTTTAAACGGACGTTTCTCTTGATTTCACCATTCGAGTGCAGTGAAACTTTGCACATTAAATGCTTATACAAATGTTAATCCACTGGCATCTAATTTATTTCAATTGTTTTCATAACCACAAGATGGCAGCTGTGCGAAATTTTAAAATCTCGTTTTTACTTCTTGTGTCCTAATCATGCGATTGAAGTTTGAATACCACACGTACACAATAATCTTCATGTAATAGTACATAAATAAAAATCCAACCTGGTGACCATCTGAAATATTTAGACGGTTCTCAATATCTACGAATATAACAACACTCAGACTGAAATTTTGTATGTTGATAGAGGCAATTAACATGAGTAGGATATATGAAAATAGGCTGTATAGTTCTTCACGGAACTACTTGTTTTTAGACTGGTTTGATACAGCCCTACATGACGCCCTGCCCTGAGCTAAACTTTTTATCTCTACCACACCCTACATCTGAGGCAATCTGTTTAACATATTCTAAGTAGAAGACTTCTGTTACTTAGGAAACAAAATGACCAGTGAAGGACGAAGCAAAGAGGATATAAAAGTAGATTAGCACAGGCAAGGAAAGCATTTCTACAGAAACGGAATCTGTTGACATCGAATATAGATTTATGTATTAGAAAGTCATTTTTGAAAGCCGTTGTCTGGAGTGTGGTACTCTTCTTCTTCTTCTTCTTCTTCTTCTTCTTCTTCTTCTTCTTCTTCTTCTTCTTTTCGTGCTGTCTTCTATCGAAGGTTGACGGTCATCATGGCTATTCTACTTTTGGAGTCTGCCACACGGAAATGGGTCGTTGTGTTCATCTATGGAAGTGTAATTACACAACATTGTATTTGATTCTTTATTTAGACTGGTTTGATATAGCTCTCCGTGTCGCCCTGTCCTGAGCTAATCGTTTTATCTCTGCCACACCCTACATCCGAGGCAATCTGCTCATATTTTAAATTGGCCTAATCTTACAGTTCTTTTCATCGATCCTTCTTTCCATATCTATATCAGTTTGCTATTCCTGGGTGTCTTAGTATGACGTGCCCTGTCAACTTATTTCTTGTCTTCATTAGCAGTCACCAGAAACATCTCTCCTTCCCCCACTCGTTTATTTGAACTTCTAACGGCTAAAAAGAAGCTGAAGTAATTATGCAATGCGTACAGGGTATTCCCAAATAATATGTGAAATAAAAAGGACATGGATATTACACCCCCATAAAAACACACAATGTCCCTATAACATAAACGTATTGTTTAGGAATTATGCCTGTTGACAGTTGTGATCGAGGAGATATGTTGTATTAATGTCTGGGCACGATAGTTTCTGACCACTCTCGACAGATCGATTACGTGCCGAGTGTGACCGTGCCGGATGCGACCCTGTAACAAATAGTTCCGTGACGAACTAAAGAGCCTACTTTTCTTAAAATGTAAGATTCATGCCAATCTATACAGATCTATCTAGAAAAATGACGAAATGAAGTTGGTAATACTAAGCTTCCTAAGTACTCCAGTTTGAAATACACCTGGAATAGTGTAGCCTAATAGATTAACTTGCTACAGTTGGCAGCCCTGGTGACTCTGAATATATTCTTAGTTCCATGTCTTAAAGTATAGAATGCACATACAAAATTTGGTTGAAGTCTAATGGATAGTATGGACGTTACATGCTGTTTGATATTGGATTTATCAGTGCGCGTAAAATCATGCTGGGAACACTGTTATGTATGTGATGCTCATAATTAATCTGAAATATTACGATCTATTATAGTGCCAATTGGAAATAATTGTTAGTTTAGAAGTTACATGTAATTAAAAATTGAAACTATCGGAAAGCTTAGAATCATGTTGGCAGCACTGAGGTATATTAGATACTCCAAATTAATCTAGAAAGTCAGGTATTATACGTGTGCAAAGTTTAGAGGCGATGGTTTGCATATATTTCTGATATATTGATATTAGGAATAAACAAATAGAGATAGCATTTATTAACAGTTGGCAACCCTGCTGGTTCTTACGAATACGCATAGTCATAACTGTTATGGTACACAAATCACAAACGAAATTTGGTTGAAATCCATTTGTTAGTATAGAAGCTATATGCATTTAAAAACTTGACCTATCAGCAGGCTTAGAATCGTGTTGGAAACACTGATGTATATAAGTTACACCGAACTAAGGTAGAATCTTAGGTACTATACGTGTGCAAAGTTTAGAGCTGTTGGCTTGCATTCTTTCTGATATATTGACATCATCATCATCTTGAGCAGCTTCCAACCGCTGGTCGGGTCTGCTTGGAACATAAGCCTCTCCATCGTTTCCTGTCCATCCACCATCTCTCGTCATTTACTGTGTCCCAGCACACTCCTCTTTCCTCCACACTCTTCTTAACTCCTTTTGTCCATCTGTCCCTTGGTCTACCCCTTGGCCTCCTTCCCGTTATTTCCATTCCAAACATCTTCTTCTGTATCATCTCCTCTTGCATCCTCCTCACATGTCCATACCATTGTAGCCTAGATCGCTCTATTCTATTTTGCAATGGCTCCTCTCTTACCATCTCTCTGACTCTCTCATTCCTTACTCTGTCCATTCTTGTCACTCCTACCCTACTCCTCTGGAACTTCATCTCCACTGCTCGTATTTTATTCTTGTCCCTTTCCTTCATCACCCATGTTTCTGAACCATATGTCAAAATTGGCACAAAGTAGGTCTTGTAGTTGATTCCTTTACATTTTTGTGGTACATCTTTATTCCATAACATCCCCCTAACACTCTTGAAAAATCCATCTGCGCACCTTCCCCTTTCATTTATTTCCATCCTATTGCCTCCCTTTTCTTCAATTATGCTTCCCAAGTACTTGAAGCATTCTACTTTCTGCAACTGCTGTCCTCCAAGTGTTATGCCCATATCCAGTCTGTTCTTCTTCCTCGTTGTGATGACCACTTCACTCTTTTGTGCTGAGAACTTCATCCCATACGATAACACTACCTTCTCCCACTCATCTAATTGCTCTTGTACTTCTTCCTCATCCTCTCCCCATACCAGAAGGTCATCAGCAAACAACATTGCCTTCATTTTCCTTTCCCCAATGCTATTTACCACTTTTCGTATGATTTCATCCATCACCACTATAAATAACAGGGGTGAGAGGGCACTTCCCTGTTTCAGACCACTCTCCAGTTGAAACCATTCCGTTCTCTCTCTTCCCACCTTTACACAGCTTTTGCTTCCCTCGTACATTGCTTTCACTCTTGCCACTGTCTCCTTGTTCACGGCTTTTGCTCTCATTGCTTCCCATACCTTGTTTCTATTAATACTATCATATGCTTTCTCAATATCCAAGAAGGTCATCACCAGATCTTTCCCATATTCATAATGGTGTTCTTGTAGCTGTCTTACTGCAAAGATGAGGTCAACTGTTGACCTTCCTGGCCTGAATCCATACTGTTCTTCCCTCAGCCCATCTTCAACTTCTGTCCGAATTCTTCTCTCCAGTACCTTCTCAAATATTTTGGCGCAGTGGCACATGAGTGTAATTCCCCTGTACTTCTTGCATTCCTTCCTACTTCCCTTTTTAAATATGGGTATTATTATCCCTCTCTTCCAGTCCTCTGGTATTTTCTTCTCCCTCCATATCACTTTCATTACTCGAAAGAGCCACTGTGTTCCTATCACCCCTGCTGCTCTCACCATCTCCACACTCACTTCGTCTATTCCCGGTGCCTTTCCCCCTTTCATCTTCTTTAATGCTTCCTCCACTTCTTTCCATGTCAATTCCTTCTCTGAAATGTCTTGGTCACTGTCTGTTTCTTCCTCCACAATGTCCACTACGCTGGTTTTAGTTGGATTTAGGAGTTCCTTGAAGTATTCTCTCCAGATATCCTTTACTTCTTCCATATTTTCGACCTCCTTTCCATTCCTGTCCACCATTCTGACATTTTCCCCTGTATCTCTTCTCTTTGCCTTTATCATTCCATACAACACTTTCTTACTGCCATCACAGTCCTCCTCCATCATTTCTGTCCATTTCTCCAGCCATTTCTTTTTCTCTTCCTTCACTACTTCTCCTGCTTCTTTCTTCCGCTCTTGGTATTCTTCTCTTGTTCTGTCTGTCCTCTGTTGGAACCATTTCCTGAATGCTTCATTTTTCTTTTTCACTGCTTCCTTAGTTCTGGGGTTCCACCATGGTGTTTCCTTCCACCTTTTCTTTCCACTAGTTCTGCCACACACGACTTCCGCTGCTTCTACCAACACGTCCTTGAACCTATTCCATTCTTCTTCACCTGTTTTCGGATCATCCTTCGGTAATTTGTTCCTCACTAATATCTGGAACTTCTCCTTATTTCCATCCTCCTTCAGCTTCCATGTCCTTATTCTTCTTTCTTGGTTCTCAGTTCTCCTCTTTTCCTTCAGTCCTCTCACCTTGGCGACCAGCAGACGGTGGTCACTGTCCAGGGCTTCTGAAGGTATTACCCTTATATCCGTGATACTCTTCTTTGTCTCCTTCCCGCATAGAATGTAGTCCACCACTGATTTCCTAGTCAAATCCCTGCTGTACCAAGTAATTTTATGGCTCTCTCTCTTCTTGTACCATGTGTTTCCAACCATTAGCCCATTTATCTTGCACAGTTCCAACAATCTCTCTCCTTCCTTATTCCTGTTTCCCCATCCTTCACCACCAATCACTTCCTCAAAACCTCTTCTATCAGTTCCGACATGGGCATTTAGGTCTCCCATGACTATCAGGTCTCTCCCCACTAACTGCTTCTGCAACTCCTCTTCAAACTCGTCCTTCTCGCCTTCTGTGCATCCCACCTGTGGTGCATAGACTTGCAGAATGTCCAGGTTTCTACCTTTCACAGTGATTCTGGCTCTAATTATTCTATCACTTACCCTCTTTACTTCCTCCCTCAGCCCTTCTCTCACCACCATTCCCACTCCATTTCTCTTCCCCTCCTCATTTCCTATCCAGTATAGCTGCAAGCCATTTCTCAGTTCTTTTCTTCCTTCCCCTCTCCATCTGGTCTCTGCCAGTCCGAGTACGTCCAGTTTTCTCCTCTCCATCATATCCACAATCTCCTCCACTCTTCCCGTCAATGTAGTTATATTCAAAGTTCCAATTCGTAGTCCATTTCCATAGCCAGGTCTGTTTCCTTTAGATCTGTCCTTTCCGAGGCCCGTTCCCGTTTTAAAAGCAGTTTCATATCCACTACTGGCTTGCTAGGCCTAACGTAGCTTCACCATAACCCTGGCAAGGGGCCTGTTTTTGGTCCGCGAGAGGTATTTTATTTCCCTCAAACCCTCCGGACAAGTCCGGCGAGCCCCCCTATCCGCCTCCTGGGACGCGCCCGATAGAGGAACAGGCAAACCCCCACGGGTGATATATTGACATTAGTGTTAAAACATAGTGAGAGCATTTTTTAACAGTTGGCAGCCCTGGTGGCTCTTTAGAATATGCACAGTCATATGTGTTGTAGTACACATAGTACATACGAAATTTGGTTGAAATCCAATCGATAATATAGACGTTACATGCAGTTAGAAATTGGACCTAACGGCAGGCTTAGAATCTTGTTGGCAACACTGGCATGTATGGACTTCAGAAAATTAATCTGGAATTTTATTATCAATATGTGTGCCAATTTTGGAATAGTTCGCATGCATAACTTCTGAGATATCCAAATAGAGCTCAAATTTCAATTACGGTTTTTCAGCAGTTGGTAGCACTGACGTCAATTTCAAATATGGCCGTGAGATATTCAGGTATAGATCTTTACTCTTACTAAATTTGGTTTCGATAGCTGCAGCCGTTTAGGAATTGATAGGGGGGGGGGGGGCGGTGCACACACACAGCCAGACAGACAGAAGGAGAGACAGACAGACACACATTTTCCCGGATCGTTCTCATAAGTCTACTTTTTCCTCATTTTTTCGAAATGTTAAAAGTATGCTAAAAATCGTGGCTGTAGCGACCCTGCTAGTAGCTTACAGTGTCCCATGCGACCCATTGTTCGAGAGAAGAATTGAAGATCTTATTTCCAAAGTGACGTAAATCCATGAAATTCAAAACTTCAGAAATCGCGTTCTTTTTATTCTTTCGTAACTTATAATTAAATTCAGATATGATTATGAATATAATGTAATTTCATTCATTACTTTTAAAAATCTCCTATCATCGGAAATTGTGTTAATCGTCTCCTGTAAGTTGGAGTTAGGACGTTTTTGAAATGAATCATATATTGGCGGCTTTGAGTGACATTTATGGACATTTAAATGGTTTAATCACAACAAACACAAACTGATGCTCTATAGTGCGTCTCTACCTTAAAAGACAGTACGCATTAAATGGGGCGCGCTGATGCCAGATCTACTGCATATACAAAATTCTGCAAGGGCTGGCACATGATGTAATATAACTCGTATACAGGCGTGCTTTTACGCAAAACTCGGGAAATTTCCAAAATATTTGTTTGTTGTATTTACTGTAGATCACACCTTGCAGCGAACAACGCTACAATATTTAGATATGATACGCCGAACCTCGGAGCGCGATTTTAATGCACACAATATAACAATTTATATATTTCAATTATTCATGAATATGATGATAATATTATAATATGTTATAATTTATAATATTACATTTTCTCGAATATCATAGGTTAAAATAAATTATAATATGACATTTTTCATGAATGTGGTATATACTGTATTTTGTGGTCCACGTAATTTACCCAATTTTGTGTGGTCAAGTGGTGGTATGCAGCCGAAATTAAATTCTTCATTTCTTGTTTCTTGAATGAGACGTTGTTCAATTTTATATACTTCTTCACTTGCGCCCATACCATTTCGATGGGATTAAGTTCACTGTGGTATGGTGGCAAGCGAAGAAAATATTTTTTCTGCTGATTTAGCCATTTCGTCAATGATGTATTTATCATATCTGACTCTGTTTTGAGTCACAATAAAACGAAGCTTCCGTTTTAACATATCATTTCGAAAAGGGACCCCTTTTGACTGAGCTAATCTATAATCCGGTGTTTTCTCCGTTATGGGTAAAAGTTCGATTTTCCGACTGTGGTAGCCTACATTGTCTATTACTGGGACAGATCCTTCGGGAACGTTGGTCAACAATATTGCTCGGCTAACCACTTCACCTGTCATTTCGCCGTGAGTGTCTGTCGTGTTCTTTTGGCACAGAAACGTTAACTCTGCACCACTAACGAACCCTTGTTCATTCCCGGGATGAACAAAGGCAAACCACGGAAACCACTTAGAGAATGGCTGAGGTAGGAATCGAACCCGCTTCTTCTCAGTTATGTCTCATGGAGTTGAGTACACCCCGTTCCAGCCCTCAGACCAGAATTAAATTTCTTGGCAGAGCTGGGATTCAAACCTGGGCCTCCACGGTGACAGCACGGTGGCAGCCAGGAATGCTAGCCACTACGGTACGCAACGAGGCGGACAATTTATAAAGAACACAAGGACTACTTAATTTCACAGTTTAACTTCACACCATCAGTCGGGGAGGTACTGGCGCCTGAGTAAACAAACTTACGCAGCGTCAGCGCTGGGCGGGAGGAATAAGTGCGATAACTTATGGATGCTATCTGATATCGAGCTCCAGTTTGTTTTAAAAACGTTTTCACATATTAATGAATATTTCTTCTCGCTTAGTCACAAACGTAAAGTCAATAGCAAAAAAGTTTTTCGCTACGTAACTTTCCTGTGATACCATCTCAGATTTTTCAATTAACATTTAAGGAAAAACAAGATGTTCAGTAAAGAACATATAGCCTACTTTCTCCTAAATGCATGGGTATTGTTATAACTCTTTGTCCTTTTCAAGGAGTATAATTGAATGTTGGTTGTAGTAGCTTGTTGAAATACAACGTGCTATAGGGATATTAAACATGAATATGAGGTGCCCTTTGCTAGTGCTACCTCTGTAAAAAAATCCATTCAATTCGGTTTCACCGTGTTTGAATTGATCTGGGGAATGGATTTGCACACATACATGGCCGCTATTTGCAAACTATTGGGCTGATGACCTTGTAGTCAGTCATAAGATGCTTTCCACAAAAAGGCATGCTGTTGCAAAATCCGGTAGAGATCAAATTATTAGGATGGTCGAAATTTGATTTAAGCTTTTAACATTTGGGTGGCCGTCATTTCGTTTCCGTCAAGATGGCGGCGATATAAAACATGACACTGAGGTGCCTTTTGCTAGTGCTAACTCTGTACCAAATTTCGTTCAATTCGGTTTCACCGTGTTTGAATTGATAGGGGGAATCGATTTGCGCACATACTTGACCACCATCTGCAAACTATTGGGCTGATGATCTAGCAGTTTGGTCAGAATATGCTTCCCACATAAAGATTTGTTGTTGCAAAATTTGGTAGAGACTAGATTATTAGGTTGGTCGTAATTACATTTTAGCCTTTAACATTTGGGTGGCCGCGATTACGTTTCCGTCAAGATGGCGGTGATATAAAACATGACACTGAGGTGGCCTTTTCTAGTGCTACCTCTGTACCAAATTTCGTTCCATTCGGTTTCACCGTGTTCGAATTAATAGGGGGAATCGATTTTCACACAAAGATGGCCGCCATCCGCAAAATATTAGGCTAATGACCTATTAGTTTGGTCAAAGGATGCTCCCTCCATAATGGTATGTTGATGCAAAATTTGGTAGAGATCGGATGATTAGGTTAATCGAATTTGATTTAAGCTTTGAATATTTGTGTGGCCGCCATTACGTTTCCGTCAAGATGGCGGCGATATAAAACATGACACTGGGGTGCCCTTTGCTAGTACTACCTCTGTACCAAATTTCGTTCCATTCGGTTTCACCGTGTTCGAATTAATAGGGGCAATCGATTTTCACACAAAGATGGCCGCCATCCGCAAACTATTAGGCTGATGACCTATTAGTTTGGTCAAAGGATGCTGCCCCCATAAAGGTATGTTGTTGCAAAATTTGGTAGAGATCGGATGATTAGGTTAGTCGTAATTTGATTTAAGCTTTGAACATTTGTGTGGCCGCCATTACGTTTCCGTCAAGATGGTGGCGATATAAAACATGACACTGAGGTGTCCTTTGCTAGTGCTACCTTTGTACCAAATTTCGTTCAATTTGCGCTCACCGTGTTCGAATTGATAGGGGGGGACAGACATTCAGAGTACACACACTCACACACACACACACAGACTCACACACACACATACACACACACAGACAGACACACTTTTTTTTCGCCCTGTAGTGATCTCATAAGTCTACTTTCATTTTTTGCAAAACTCGAAAGTAGGCTAAAAATCATAACTTTCTTACTATGAAAATAATTACTGCCCTGAGAAATAGAGTATCTTCTACCAACATCAGGCATTCTAAAAATAAATTCTTGATCTGTTGCGATCATTAGTTCATTATCTATGGCGTGATAAGTTTTATATCTGCAAAAATATAGATTCGCGCTAAAATATCGTAATTGTGAAAATTGGGCCATGTGTTAATTATTTATAGCCTTTATTTTTACATCATCATAAAGAGCGGAAAATTCTCTATAAGACCACGCAAACAGTTTCTTAGATTTGTCACTTTCAATTATTGGGAAATGGCAACATCGCCGGGGTGGAAGAGGACGAAGCTAATTGCAGGACATAGGAGTGCGAGTGAGAGGCAACTACTACATTTAATTCCATACTGTCTTTTAAGGTTGAGACGCTCTATACATTTTCTTCAAATTTAGCCATGGTCTTGATTTATCACGTGATATCACGTGAAGTCCAGAGAGTCATCGGATTGGTCAACATGGATATATGACACATTGGAAATAAATACCCGTTGGAGTTACATCACTTTGCAAATAAACTTAGTTCTTAGATCTCTGTTAATATGGGATATACGACGTATTGCGACTTAAAACATTTGCTATACGTTGGGAGTTCCTATAAACTTGCTTATGAAAGAAGGACATAGGAGTACCCCCTGATTTCAAGAGGAATGTTACCATCCCTATACCAAAGAAAGTGGGAGCTGACAGATGTGAAGATTACCGTACAATCAGCTTGGTTACCCATGCTTCAAAGATCCTGTCTAGAATAATTTACATGAGGATTGAAAGCCAGATAGAATCGGAGTTGGGTGAAGACCAGTTTGGTTTCAGGAGAAATGTAGAAACAAGGGAAGCTATACTAAGTCTTAGGCTGATTTTGGAAGGTAGAATAAGGAATGATAAGAGAACGTTCATGGCATTTGTAGACTTAGAAAAGGCTTTTGATAACGTTTATTGGACTAAATTGTTTGACATTTTGAAATCTATTGGAATAAAGTACAGGGATAGGAGGGTGGTATACAATCTATACAGAAACCAGACGGCAGTCATTCGAGCTGAAGGACATGAGAAAGAAGCTGGTATTCAGAAAGGTGTAAGGCAAGGCTGCAACTTATCTCCCATACTTTTTAATCTTTACATTGAACAAGCAATGAAGGAAATTGGAGAAAAATTTAAAGTGGGAGTGAAGATTCAAGGAGAAATAATTTCAACTCTGAGATTTGCTGATGACATCGTCATCTTGGCCGACAAGCCTGAGGATTTGAATGAGTTTTTGAATGGTATGGATTCCGTATTACGGAAAGAATTCATGATGAAAATTAATAAATGTAAAACAAAAATACTGGAATGCAGCCGAAATAAATCAGAAACCTCTATGGAGATCAAATTGGCAGGTGAAAATCTGAAGGAAGTAGGAGACTTCTGTTACTTAGGAAGCAGAATAACCAGTGATGGACGAAGCAAAGAGGATATAAAAAGTAGATTGGCTCAGGCAAGGAAAGCATTTCTACAGAAAAGGAATCTGTTGACATCGAATATAGATTTAGGTATTAGGAAGTCATTTTTTAAAGCCTTTGTCTGGAGCGTGGCGCTATATGGAAGTGAAACTTGGACTATTGGTGCAGCAGAAAAGAGGAGAATTGAAGCTTTTGAAATGTGGTGTTACAGGAGAATGATGAAGATCAGATGGGTAGATAGGGTTACAAACGAAGAGGTATTAAGACGAGTGGGAGAGGAGAGATGTTTCTGGCGACTGCTAATGAAGAGAAGAGATAGGTTAGTAGGACACATACTAAGACACCCAGGAATAGCAAGCTTAGTTATTAAAGGAAGGGTCGAGGGCAAGAACTGTAGGGGTAGACCAAGGTTAGAATATGTTAAACAGATTGCCTCGGATGTAGGGTGTGGTAGCTATGTAGAGATGAAGCGATTAGCTCAGGACAGGGAGGCATGGACAGCTGCATCAAACCAGTCAAAAGACTGAAGACTCAATCATCATGAAAGAAAAAAACTGAAAATCCGTCAATTTTGGATTTACGTCACTTTGGAAATAGGCTCTTCATTACGGCGCCGAACCTAACCTAAGAGGATTTTTAGCAGAGACAGATGTGTTAGAAATTCCCAGATTCCACCGATACATCAGTGCTTGGGTCGCTAGTGGCACGATGGCAAATTGGTGGGTCACTTGCGGCACGGGTCGCATTCGGCACGATACCGACAGATCAGTCAGGTGGTAATTTTCTGCGAAAGCACTTACCAGAGCTACTCGAGGACATCCCACTGAATTTGGTATGCTGTATGTGATTCATATACAGTAGAACCTTGGATTGCAAGCAACTTGGTCTGTGAGTGTTGCAAACATTTAGAAGGAATTTGAACTTAATAAGCGAGTATTGCTTTGCTATACAAGTAGAACTGAAGTGGCCTGCTAGATTTCACGTTTCTCGTCCCTCCTCCCTTTCAACGGAATTTTCTTAGCACTCCGTTTTAGTTGGCATGCCTTGCTCGTACTGTAAACATTCATATGACCAGACAGTATGCATACCGCATTGTTGTCACGTCCGTGTTTGCATAAAGCGTTCTTTTTTGTATCCTAGTGTAGTGACTGTTCTTTAGCGAACATACAGTACTGCAACTGTAGGTCTGCGGCAACAATGGGCCCAGTGAAGAAGAAGCTTAAAAATGAATACTGAAATGAGAAAGGGAAGATTATGGTAGAAGTAGCTTGCCACGGTGGGTGAGTGGATAGCGTGTCGGTCTACTAACCCCAAGATTGCAGGTTCGCCCCTGACCGTGGTAAGTGATTTTTGAAAGGCGGCAAAAATACGATACGCATGTCATACGATGTTGGCATGTCAAAGAACCCATTTGAATTCATTAGGCCGAGTTCATAATGGCAAAATTAATCTCGGGAGTTTCCGCCAGCACTCTACTAGAAAGCGCTATTGTGTTCAAGGAGATTAGATATCTAACATCTAACCTCCTTGACTTTCATAGTCAAGGAACTACGAAATTCGACATGCAAGCTACCCTCTGGGTGTCAAATAGCAAAGCTTGCACCAGGCACCCGAGGCCATACGATATTATTATTATGGTAGAAGTTATTTTCAATGACAAAGCAATGTCACTTTTCCATGAAATCCTGGAAAGGGGACAAAAGCAACAGTTATTGGATAGGTTTATAGTTAGATTCCAGTGAGTTAACAGTTGACAGTGAATTCATTCCCGGTACTGCTAAACAATAAACCCTTCCCCTTCGCTGTACAGGCCCGTATTTGAGCTCCTGACGCCTCTGGGCAAAAAAGAACAAAATCAACTTTGATGCCCCAACTTAAAATATGTAAATTTATTTAAGTTTCCTAGCATATGGAACTGTTTCTTCATCTGTGTTTGTTTTTAACTAAGAGTGGTAAACACTATAAATATGCATTTACTAAAATTACGAATACGGTAGATTAAAAAACGTAATACAAAGATTTTACATTAAATTTGAGCAAAAATCATACACAACCAATGGCCAAATAAATAACAATAATACATTCCGGGTGATACCGCTAATAGTTTCAGAGATAGAGAATGCCGGTGAAATATTTTGCACAGCCGCCATCTTGAAGTTATGTAAACAATTGAACGAAGTTAGATGTCGGTGCATTACAATGTGTATACACATATACTGTACCAAGTTTTATTGCGTTTGGTAGGTTAAATCGCGAGAAACGTATATTTAAAAGTCGCAACTTCACTTGGCCGCCATGTTGGTTTTGTAGTTACCAGGTTTTCAAAAGTCACATAGGTGAATTTCTAGTAGTTCCCTTTATCACCGTACAAAATCCCAGGGTGATATCGGTAATAGATTCGGAGATATTGAATGCTGGTGAAATAACCAAAATGTTATTGTTCTAGATCTTTGCCAAAATTATCCAAAACAAATTATTATTATTATTATTATTATTATTATTATTATTATTATTATTATAGGAAAATATAACAACATAAACCATCCTGATCACGTCAGGCAGGGGTACGTAGGTAGGTAAAGAGTAAACACTTCGCAAAGCATTATGGAAGGTAAGATGGCGGAACTGGGTGCTCCTATTGGCTGACGTGGATGTGGCGGGTTTTGTAACCATAAATGGCGAAACTGTCTATGGACTTGGCGAATATTGTATCTAAGCCTCAACTTCGACTTCGTTTTACAGTAGGATGTAGCGGGTTTTGTGACAAAATAATAGTTTTAATGAATTCAGCGCAGCAAAAGCTATAAGAAACATTGTTTATCTCAATTTTCATAAAATATGGATTTGGCGGGTTTTGATTCTAGCCGCCTCTCTATGGCACATGCATCCACATATTTAGGTACACACTGTAGCCTTGCACTTATTATTGTTACCAGCTGAGTTTTCGTTAAAGTGATTTCACTTCTGACTACTAGATAGCTCTAGTATAGCACTGAAACGTCAAGTCAGATTTAACGATACCATCTTTATTATTATCACTTCAAGTAGCAAACATTGATGTAGTTCCATTTAGAGGTAACTCTGTGATGGCACAAACCTGTACGGAGCCAGGAGGTTGGAGGTTGGAGGGGAAATGAGAAGGAAAGTAGTGGGGTGGTGGTAAGTACTGCAGTGCGAGATACTTAAGTGCAAGTTACAGTTATTAAAAGCTCTTAGTTTTATGTTTTCGTTAATCTCATAATCATGAGCCACGGGAAATCATTTTTACGTGGAATCTGAACCACAGGATATGACAAGTTACAGTTATCTGGAGCCGATGAGAATATTTCCATAGCAAATGATGCCAACGTTACTTCCGACTTGACATTTCAGTGCTGTGCTAGCGCTATATAGCGGTCAGAAGTGAAATCACTTTAACCAGCCATTCAAATTGATATATCATGACAATACGAGTTTTTATTCACTTTATTGGCTGCTAAATCGCAAACAAAACAACTTGATTTGTCATGATATATCGATTTGAATGGCTACCTATGATTGGTTGATAAAAGTAATTTCACTTCTTACCGCTAGATAGCTCTAGTGTAGCACTAAAATGTCGAGTCAGAAGTAACTGTGCCATCACTAGAAGGAAGTGAACATTCCTCCACTCTCACTCATGCTGCAGCACATGGACTCTCCCACATACAAAACAAATATTGTATGGGCAATTGAGATTTTGTGCCATTAGAAAGTACTGTAACTGCACTCTAGTTTTGACCAATTCAATTGATGATTATGATGATGAGAATAAGTAACACAATATACATATTACATTTGCCTTTTATTTATTTAATTAATTAATAAACATAAACTAATACATACAAATGTCACACGTCTCCGTGAGAACTCACGAGGCAAGAGGAACAATATACAGCTGTTAATTAATCAATACAATACACTCAAAATCATACTTGGTTCTCAAAAGAAAACCTTTACGGAAAAGCACATAGATGAATATTACTATTACATTCACTGAAATGCTAGTTTGGCACTTCAATGATAAAGCCTATGCTGTTTTCCAGGAAAGGTTTAACACATGGAAGTCAAAATAATGTACAAGAGGATATATCGACTGGAAAAAGAACTTCCAGTAGAGAAAGAGGTCTTAATCAAATCATGATAAATATCTATGTCACCTGTGTACTAGACCAAACATTATTCAACTATCATACATACGAGCACACATACCATATATCAGCAGTACATTCAAACAATAGGATCTAATCCACACTACGGTAACTGGATACGAGCATCTAAACGATAAGTACATTGGCCATACCAAAAGCCATGATTTTATCTGAAATGCATTAAATTTAGAATAGCCTATTACATAGAATATTCCCAATGCATGCCAAATTGCAAAGACAAACACTCTTTATACATTTCCATAGCCCGCACAAATACTTTTTTTATTGGAGTCTATTTTGGCTTTCAGTATCTAGTCCAGTCTGCAAACCTCTGTTGTCCAGTCTGTAAACCTCTGTTTGCAAACAAATTGCCTTCATGCTCCCCTGGTAGCAGTCAGCACTGTGACCTCCTCTGCTTCTACACCTCTCACTTTAAAATCATTCAACACTGAATCTAACTATCGCCTCCTAGATCTATCTCTGCTTCTTTTACCCTCTATAGCTGAGCTCATTAACTTCTTAGGTAATCTCTCCTCCCCCACTCTCAACACATGACCCCACCATCCAAGTCTGCTCATATGAACAGCTTCATCTAGCGGGTACATTTCTAACTTAGTCTTTATCTCTTCATTACGAGTACTCTCCTGCCATTGCTCCCATCTATTTGTCCCGGTAATCATTAATGCTACCCTCATAATCAGTTACCTCCAAGCTTATGTACAAGATATCATGACTACCCAGCTCTCACTTTCTTACACTTTCTTACTGACCAATGCACTAACTTCTTTCTTGCAGAATACTGTAAATCACAACTGAGAACTTGCTGCATTCGGGTTTTCCTTTTTTCACCTTGACTCTTCCATTTACATTAAAACCCAAAAACAAACATCACATAATATTATAATATAATTATTAATATTTCTTCGGTGGCGTAGTTGGTAGCATACTGAACTGCTGTACCCAAGATAGCGGGTTCAAACCCGGCTGGAGTCATCGGTTTTTTTAAGATCGTTAAAATCCTTCAGTATACCTTCCTTCTGAGGGGAAGTAAAACCGGCGGTCCCATGTCATAGATTTATGGCATGTAAAAGATCCTTCTATAGACTAAACTTGTGTGAAGCTAAATGTCTAGGTTAGATTTCGTTGCAACGCTCTATCAAAATGTCAACGTTCACCACTAGGTATCAGTGATATCTGGTAGCGAAAGTTGGAACTACTTGAAATTGAACGGAACTTGTAGCTCACCCTATGGGTGTCCGCTTGAATCAGCTACAGCCTCTGGTGAGCCGAACATGTCCTCGGACACTCCCGGCACTAGAATCCATACTATAAATAAATAAATTATTAATATTATTATTTTTGTGAAATTTTGTGTTAAACTTTGTAGGTATTATACCACCAGCAGCTAGTAATGATAATACCACTCTCCCCTTCTTGAAAAAGTTTAATATGCTGTTTAAGAATATGCCTACAGTAAACTGTAGGTATTTCCATTTAAACATTCACCATCTGAACTGAACCTCAAATTAACTATTCCCTCCTGGTTGGACACATGTTTGCAGACTGCATTACACAGCACTTCACAGGAGATTTGGTGGGCAAAGGAAAGATTTTGCAGGTGTCCCTTTGGATAGCAAATATCTGAAAGGAAAACACTGTACAAACATGTATTGCATGGTATGTTTCAAATGATACATGAGCTGCCCATGTATTGTAAGACAAACTCCATGTGGAGAGAAAGAGATGGACTCACATAAATTATTTTTGATGAACAATTTTCTTTTACAATTTGACTATGAAAGGGCTAATGATGCAAATAGAAACAATTTTATGAAGTGTCTTCAATTCAGTATAAGAATAATTCTGGTATCTTTTTGTTTACTAGAATGAGGTTAATTTTGTATCCTCTTGAGAACTGGACAAGGAAATTCTGTCAATTTTTGCTTTGCATCAGGAATACACAAAAGTACTGGATGTTGATGTTGATCTAACACATTTCAGTCACAAAATAGCTTATTTTCTCATTCAATAGAAGGAATGATGCTAGTGCTTGTTTCTACATGTCCACTTCTAGTCAAGGCCTACTAACTGATGGTTACCTTCCTTGCAGCATGTCATAAGTCCTACATAAAATAGCTTATTTTCTCATTCAATAGAAGGAATGATGCTAGTGCTTGTTTCTACATGTCCACTTCTAGTCAAGGCCTACTAACTGATGGTTACCTTCCTTGCAGCATGTCATAAGTCCTACATAAAATAGCTTATTTTCTCATTCAATAGAAGGAATGATGCTAGTGCTTGTTTCTACATGTCCACTTCTAGTCAAGGCCTACTAACTGATGGTTACCTTCCTTGCAGCATGTCATAAGTCCTACATAAAATAGCTTATTTTCTCATTCAATAGAAGGAATGATGCTAGTGCTTGTTTCTACATGTCCACTTCTAGTCAAGGCCTACTAACTGATGGTTACCTTCCTTGCAGCATGTCATAAGTCCTACATAAAATAGCTTATTTTCTCATTCAATAGAAGGAATGATGCTAGTGCTTGTTTCTACATGTCCACTTCTAGTCAAGGCCTACTAACTGATGGTTACCTTCCTTGCAGCATGTCATAAGTCCTACATAAAATAGCTTATTTTCTCATTCAATAGAAGGAATGATGCTAGTGCTTGTTTCTACATGTCCACTTCTAGTCAAGGCCTACTAACTGATGGTTACCTTCCTTGCAGCATGTCATAAGTCCTACATAAAATTATTTTGTATAACTTGACTTTTGGTATGACTCAGAATATTCTCACAAACCAAAATACTCTCACACAGACACTCACACAGTAACTACAGTAGATCTAGTCCACAGCAAACATCATCTCATCTCCAGAGCCGTGTTCTTATGGAGATAGTTCAATTAATTTGTGTGAATCACATATAAAAGTTTGCATTTTGTGTTGAGTTAGGTAGGCCATCAAGTGTTCACAGTAACATAATGCTCTTAACATTCAAAGTTTATCTGTTTTATTACGGTACTATTATTTATTTTCATCTGTACCAAGAGTGCAAGAAAAGAACATTTTTATATGTCTATATGCATGGATTTAACTTGAAAAGAGCCAGGTGGAGTGAAATTTGGTGTATGTGTCCATTACAAGCATGGCTCAATTTACTGCTATAATACCACTAGGAACCTGGAAACTTTCTGGGCAGACTTACTTAAAATTCCTGGATAGCCAAGGTAAAAATTCTTGGATAAAAATAGAAACATTCTTGGGTTATTCAAACTTTTAATGTGTAAAATTATCCTGATTGGATTATGTCTTCACTTGCAAACTGTTTAGCATGATCAGCCAATTTGATTTTGGGCTGCATTGGTCTTCAAACACACATTGTGTGAAAATATAAAACCACAACAGCACCCACTACTTTCTTCCTCCCACACTTCACAGCCAGCGCGACAAATCATAACAGCATGCATTCATTTCAGGCATCCTATTAGCCAACAGTGACATTTCACTGTGACATTGTCCTGTCAATACATTTTGAATTCAATGTTGTTGAATGGTGCAGTTTTCTACTAACCATCGATTAGCTATCGTTGTTTTTGCTTGTAATTGGACTTGGTTAACCAGTAGGTTAAACACATGTCTCATTGCAAGGAGAAACTAATACTGTAATAGGGTAAATGACATTTGTATACGCAATATTCATACCTGTCTCAAAAATCACAATTACACCATAAAAATCGCTTATACGGTACTCAAATATCTTACAAATTTCACTTAACACATTTGAATCACAAATAGATGATTTGTATACTGTATTTTGAAATTTTCTCAATTTTGGGAAAAGGGGCTCTTTCTTCAATGATATTTTATCGTATAAGAAATTTAAAAAAATCATTTTAATGATCTCGCTGTGGAAAGCTAAACTCAGTGCAAAGGACTTGGAAAATCAAACTTTAAGAGCATAGAAAGCATCGTTCCTATATAGCACCATGCCGTCCTTGACATATGAAAAAATTTAATAAATAAATGCCTGACTATAACATGGCAACATAACACTATACTAGTCTCCGTAAAATACAACTTTTAGCTTTTTATTACATCAAGTAGGCATGATATAACAGGTATAACACACAAGAACTCTGGTGAGGAATGTCAAACATCCAAGTGAAGCCTGGTACAAAATCTTGTACACTAAGTGGGTGATTAGTGGAACCATTAACCATATTTTCTTTACCAAAATTGCCTGTATGTAAAAAATAAATGCAACAAGATGATCAGTAAAGAACATATAGCCTACTTTCTCCTAAATGCATGGGTATTGTTATAACTCTATGTCCTTTTCAAGGAATATAATTGAATGTTGGTTGTAGTGGCTTGTTGAAATACAACGTGCTATACGGATATTAAACATGAATATGAGGTGCCCTTTGCTAGTGCTACCTCTGTAAAAAAAAATCATTCAATTCGGTTTCACCGTGTTTGAATTGATATGGGGAATCGATTTGCACACATACATGGCCGTTATCTGCAAACTATTGTCCTGATGACCATGTAGTTCAGTCAAAAGATGCTTCCCACAAAAAGGTACCGTATGTTGTTGCAAAATTTGGTAGAGATCAAATGATTAGGTTGGTCGTAATTTGATTTAAGCTTTTAGCATTTGGGTGGCCGCCATTACATTTTCGTCAAGATGGCGGCAATATAACACATGACACTGAGGTGCCCTTTTCTAGTGCTACCTCTGTACCAAATTTTGTTCAATTCGGTTTAACCGTGTTTGAATAGATAGGGGGAATGGATATGCACACATACATGGCCACCATCCGCAAAATATTGAGCTGATGACCTGGTAGTTTGGTCAAAAGATTCTTCATACATAAAGGTATAATGTTGCAAAATTTGGTAGAGATCAGATGATTAGGTTGGTCGTAATTTGATATAAGCTTTTAACATTTGGGTAGCCGCCATTACGTTTTCGTCAAGATGGCGGTGATATAAAACATGACACTGAGGTGTCCTTTGCTAGTGCTACCTCTGTACCAAATTTCGTTCAATTCGGTTTCACCGTGTTTGAATTGATAGGGGCAATCGATTTGCAAACATACATGCCGCCATCTGCAAACTATTGGGCTGATGACCTTGTAGTTTAGTCAAAAGACGCTCGCCATATAAGTATATGTTGTTGCAAAATTTGGTAGCGATCGGATGATTAGGTTAGTCATAATTTGATTTAAACTTTGAACATTTGGGTGGCCACCATTACGTTTCCGTCAAGATGGCGGCGATATAAAACATGACACTGAGGTGTCCTTTACTAGTTCTACCTCTGTACCAAATTTCCTTCAATTCGGTTTCACTGTGTTCGAATTGATAGGGGGGGGGGGGACGACGACGACGACAGACATTCCGAGTACACACACTCACACACACACAGACAGACACAGAATTTTGGCCCTGTGTAGATCTCATAAGTCTACTTTAATTTTTTGCAAAAATCGATAGTAGGCTAAAAATACTAACAAATCATGAGATTGAATTAACTGAGGTGATGCTAGGAGCAGGTGGGTACTTTGTCGGTCACCTTCAAAGAGTTTTTGAGATGGTTCGGTGTACCAAAGGGCTGGATTTTAATAAATGGTACACTTCAGGAGCAGTACTTGTTTTAGAAACTGGAGGTTTCTGCAGTCCATCACTGCCCTGGTGGGTATGGGAGATTTCTTGAGAAAACTTTTGATGGATTTGGTGGCATTAAATAGGTACCGGTACTCTTTCTAACTGTACGAGCATACAGTAATCAAGACCAGCCTGAAGAACACTGAGAATGGACACAAACACAACACTATAGAAAAGTCCCCATACATGAGTTAACATGAGTTACATGAGTTAATGTTTATAATATCTCTCTGTTTCATTTTAATAAGTCATCTATCCCTCAATAACCAGTGGATTCCATCATGAATATTTCAAATGAATTGCAATGGTTCCACTCAGTTGTAATAAAACATTGTGTTTAATCTTATTATTGTCATTCAAAGCGGCTTCGGTGGCGTAGTTGGTAGCATGCTGAACTCCTGTGCCCAAGATAGCGGGTTCAAATCCGGCCGAAGTCGTCCTTCAGTATGTCTTCCTTCAGAGGGGAAGTAAAGCCAGCGGCCCCATGTCATAGATTTATGGCATGTAAAATATCCTTCCAAAGACTAAACTTGTGTGAAGGTAAATTTTTAGGTTATATTTCGTCGGAACGCTCTATTTAAGTTCCAACGTTCACCACTAGGTATCATTGATATCTGGTAGCGAAAGTTGGAACTACTTGAAATTGAACGGAACTTGTAGTTCACCCTAAGGGTGTCCGCTGGAAGCAGCTACAGACTCAAGCGAGCCGAACATTTCCTCGGACACTCCCGGCACTAAAAGCCATACGATAAATAAAAATAATAAATAATAATAAAATTGCCATTCAAAAGAAACCCAAGGTTACAGTATTTAAATGTACAAGAAAATGCACTTCCTTGACCTGTTCGGTCCATCTTACAACAACATCCTCATCCCAGAAACTAATCTGGAGCAAAACCTATCTGACTGAGTGATTATATACGGATCAAGATCTGTTGTGTAATGTACCTGCTGTTAGAAACCCCCCAATTTGTCGATACATAAATAGTTGTATCGTATGTTGGTCAGTAAAAGTATGGACAGCACATGAGCCACCTATCTATATTAGGGAAAACAGAAAGGTAAAGAAAGATAGCTTTGAAGCCAGGTTTTAGTGTTGCCTTATCAAGTAACCCTCAGTCGGTCAAAGCAAAATAATTCCAATTACTGGAATATGCGAAACAATAACCAGAAATAAATTACATGTGATTAAGATTAGGTATATTGTTATGGACTATTGATAAAGGAGAAAACTAAGGGTCGATCTGATGATGCTCGCTTGATGACCGAAACATGTCATTCTTAGTTTTCTCCTTTTTCAATAATTCATAACAATAGGCTATATCTTAATCACATGTAATTTACTTCAGGTTATTTTTTCCCATGTTCCAGTAATTGGAATCATTTTGCTTTGACCGACTGAAAGTTACAATATCAAAACTGAAAGGTTGAAATGTGTTCTATGTCTCTGGGCAAAACTTCTTGAGTAACTTATTTAGAAAATAATAAGAGGAAGGTGTTAAGCCATTCCAATTTGAATGTTTATTACATAAAATACTGATAAGACTTTAATATAATGGTATATGTATACAGTATATACACTGACGAAAATGGAAATTGCAACACCATGAAGGCATTGGTCGTTTGTGTTGATTTTCAAGATATGGAACGATGCCATGTAGGTATGTAAACGATCAAAGTTTCAGACCCATTGTATTGTTGCTACAGGTCTCCCCACGTGATTGGTCGCGGAGGAATCAACTCCAGTATACGGACTCTGGTGTAGCGTAGTTGACTTGCAGTCTGTGCAGTGAAGTGTTCCCCGTCAAACATGCCTCGATGACAGAGAAGAGCACGCTATCAACAACTGTCGCCATTTTTGAGGGCTTGGATAATTGGGCTGTGTGAGGCTGGAATATCGCTAAGGACTGTCGCTGCACGTGTTGGCCGAAAGGCATCTACAGTACGTGTATGGCAGCAGTGGTCAAATGAAGGTACCCACACTCATAGACCTGGCACAGGCCCAGCGCGACACACAACTGTGAGAGAGGATCGCCGCATCATTCGGATGGCCCAGATGGAACCCCATGCAACAGCAGCGCAAATTCGAGCAGCTGTGGCACCCCACGTTACACAACAAACAGTTGGTCATCGCCTGCGTGCAGCTGGCTTACGATCCTGTGTCCCTGCAGAAGGTGTTCCATTGACCCCACAACAGCGATATGTAAGGCTGGCCTGGTGTCGAGAACGATCGACGTGCGTCGATGAATGGCACAGGGTCGTCTTTAGTGATGAATTGCGCTTCTGTCTTGCCCGCAGTGATCACCGGAATCGTGTGCGCCGACGTACCGGGGAGAGGGGCCGCCCAGACCTTATTGTCGAGAGGCACACAGGGCCAACACCAAGCATTATGGTCTGGGGAGCTATTGGCTTTCATGTGAAATCACAATTAGTGCTTGTTGAGGGCACTATGACTGCTCGACAGTACGTTGATAGGGTACTCAGTCCAGTGTATGTCCCTATGATGGCGAACATTGCTAATGGGATGTTTCAGCAGGACAATGCCCGGGTTCACACTGCACGCATCTCCAGAGAAGCTCTCCACGACATCACAACCTTAGAATGGTCCGCCAGATCCCCGGACCTCAGTCCTATTGAGCATGTGTGGGACATGATGGGTCGACAACTGGCCAACCGTCCTCAGCCACCCACAACTCTGGAACAACTGACCCGTGCAGTGCAGCAAGCATGGGCCACAATTCCTCAGGAAGCGATCCAGGGACTTATTGACTCCATGCCTCGCCGAATTCATCAATGTATTGCAGCTCGTGGTGGGCACATCCTGTATTGATTGTTGTCCATACTTGCGGTCAGAGGGACCTAAAAGTGTAATCATCGAATCACAACCCAACACTCATCCTGCATGTTCGATTGCAGCAATGTAGCACCACTCCTTCTGGGTGTTGCAATTTCCATTTTCTTCACTGTATATATTCTTTTTGGGTAAACTTGTGAAAACATAACCATAGAACACCTATAATCACTGTGAAATGTGTGTATACTTCTAGCTACAGCTACATATTATATTTTGTGTCTATCAATAATACCAGAATGAACACGGCTCTGCTCACAACTAATGAAAAGATGGAGAAATCTTTACTCAAGTTCACAGAATTTTGTTTCCTAATAAAACCTCTTTATTAGCAGTTGGTTTCCATGTTCATTGAAAAAAAAAAACACTAACGAAACAATTCAGTCATCTATTTCCGAAGATTTTCACAGTGCGGTACATCTTGTTCGTTTTCACACTTGTCCGTTAGCGTACTGAAAGCTGTTCCTCCTTCGCACATAAACCTAAAATCAAGAGCTTGTCGTTTATGAAAGCCAGGGGAACAATAATGGAACAGATGACAGTCATCAGGGTCAGGATAGTAACGATGCATCTGCTTGCCATTGCAGACGAAGCCACCAGACGAATCGTGAACATTCACAGACGATAGCGTGTAACCGGTCTGTGCTTGTGGTGGAGTGCTGGACTGAAGCAGATCTTCATTAGAAAGCGTTGAAGGAGAAGTGCTCGGTTTAGAAATTGGAGGCTTTTGCAGTCCATGACTGCCTCTATGGGTATGAAAGATATTTCTTGAGAAAGTGGGCAAAACTTTAGATGGAGTATTGCTTTCATTATCTGGATCCTCTATTGAGGTGTCTACAAGACTACCACTGTCTTGTGTAGGCTTTGGTTCCCCTGATTCTAAAGCTAGTGAATGTTCTACTGTTGTTGATAAGCTAGGGACAGTGACACTGGCTGTTGACAAACTGGCTTCAGTAACATATTCTGTCACTGTTGATTTACTAGGCACAGTTACTGGGGAGGTAGTTACTGATGTTAATTCACTGGAATCTCCAGAAGACATCTTCAAAGAAGGAGGAATCGTTATTGATTCAGAAATGGGAGAGCTTGAGAATGACTGTTCTACCTCCTTTGGTAGAGTTACCACTTCTTCTGTTGGTGTACTCACTTTCTCTGTGGTAGTAGTTCGTGACGACTTACGAGATAGTTTGTCGTTCTCAGTTGACTCTCCCAAAATCTTTTTGGTGGTAGAATTAATTCCTTGCCGCCTGTTATTCCTCACTGGTGGCTTACGTGAGACTGGTTTATCCTTGGAACGAATAAGGACAGGTGGAGGAGGAGGAGTTGAATACCGGGTGCGGAATACCTCTCGATTTTTAGACGGTTGGAAAAGGCTAGGAATTGTTGTTGTGGTAGGAGATGTAGTAGATACAATCAGTGTTTCAGTACGAGCCTCCTCTACTTTTATTTCAGAAGTTTCATTTACCTTTTCTGGAGCCGTTAGCACTGGCTTGATAGATTCTTGAGTTGCATATGGTGTTGTGATGAAAGAGTCAACAGTTCTTATTTGAGCTTCTCGAGTTGAGCCAAGCTCTTTATTTGGCACAGTTATAGCCTCTGTAAGCATTTCTGTCTGAGACACTATATTGTCTGTTGTAGTAAGAGTAACACTAGCATTATCAACAATATCAGTGACTGCGACAGGTGCATCAGGTTCAGATTCAGATTGAACTGGGTTAGAATGGTCACCGAAGTTTGATTTGAGATCTCGCAGCAATTTATTATGAGCAGTAAGAGAATCTTCTTTGAGATCATCCTCAAAGTTTTCTGTTTTGAGAGTAGTGGCAATAAAAGGTTTATCAAGATCTTGTCCTACTTCATCTCTACTTGGATGAGCACCATCTAGATTTTCTACCAGAACTTTCTTCTGAATCTGATGTTCTGTAGCCTCCTCTTGTTCTTCCTCATTTACATCCACCTTGTGATCTGTGGTAATTTCCTCTCTAACAGGTTTCTCTGTTGGAAGTTTGTGTTGTGATATAGTCTCAGTAAAGAATTCTGGCAAATCAGTTACAAACTTCACTGATTTCGTTCTCTCACGGATGTTAACTGCTTTTTCTGTAGTGGTTGTAATTGGCTTCTTAGTAAGTGCTTTTTTCATTTCTGAGTCCTCTGATGAAGCACCTGCCTCTTGTGCCAGCACTTTCTCTTTTAATTCTTCTACCTCTAATGATGCATCCTCATCAACTTCAATGTAATAGTCATAATATTCATAGTCCTGAGTTCCCTGAGGAGTTCTCTCTATACTACTTAAATCTTCTTCAGATGCATTCAACTTTTTCAAGAGATGATGCACTTTGTGTTTCAGCGTGTCCCCAGATTTCATTCCAACTAGAGGGCTTGAAATTGATCCTCTGTTCTCTTCACTTTCTAGTGATTCAACTGCAATTTCTTTGCTCTCATCTTTATCAGTTGTTACATTAACATCAGCATAGGTATGATTGCTGCCTTCCTTACTGTTTGCCCCCAAAGATCCAGTAATTTCACTTGTCATTTCCTTCTCTGTGTTCTCAATGGATTCAAAATCATCCTTTTGAACATGTTTGTTTTTCCCAGAACCTCCTGAAAGTTTTACTGAGTCTTTGTCTTCTTTTGTAACTTCCCGACTACTAGAAATATTGCTAGAAACATCTCCATCTAGTAAGTCACCTCTCGATCCTTGCTGGTCACTGCTGATGTCTTCACTGTTGTTCCTCAAGTGGGTCTTCCTATCGATGTGGGTTTCCTCTTCACCTTCTTCTTGTGAAGACACATCTTCTGCGGCTACATTGCTGGCCTCTTCTCTATCTTCTTCTTTTGTTGTGGAGATATCTGAACTTTCTGCACTACTGCTAGCCTGTTCCTCTTTCAGCTTGCTAGTTCTTGGTTCATCTTCTAAAGATCCTTGATCACCATCTTCAGTTGAATACACTTCATAACTGGGAGCATCTTTCACCTTGGCAGCAGCCTCCTTGTAAGTCTTAGCTTCTTCATTGTCATCAACATAATCATAATATTCCTCCTCTGCTTCATTGCTCCTTTCGGTATCACGTTTGTGCCTATGAATCTTCTTCAAACTTCTAAGTTTTGAAAGTACAGTGTGAGGTTTCTTATATTTTATAGATTTCTTCTTATCTTGTGCTGCATGCTTTGTTTTAGAGAGGGCTTCCTTTTTTTCTACCACATTGTGTTTTTGTTTAAATTCCTTGAATGGAAATGGCTTATTAAGGTTATTCTTTGTGTTACTGAGCTTGTGTTGAGACAGTGAAACCTTTTTGTGATGATTTAATCCATGTTTGATCTGTTTAGAACCGGCTTCCCGCTTCACTCGAGTCTTCTTGCCTGAGGTCCGTCCAAACTTGTGCTCTGGAGCCGAATATAATTGACAGTCAACTTCACGCCAAGAATCACAATTTCCCTCGGGTTGATTGAATACAGTCCCACTAGGACACACAAATGTGGACACTAGGTGCATGACACCTTTCTCCTTCTGACACAGATGAAAGCTTTTGCACTGAGTCTCAACATCAGCATAGAGTCCCTCGTCGGTCTTATCGGCACATGTGAAGTCTGTTTCTGGGAGATCATCTAGAGAGTAGCTGGGCCCACCTAAATCAGCTGTGGACAATATTAAACATCACATTATATTAACAATCAAGATAGTATTATGTACCCTATTAATTTGGCTCACACAATATTGTTTACTGGAAATGCAGGAGAAGAATCTGAAAAGCAGAGAACAGTTGAAATGCAAACAATTAGTATATCTTGCAATTATTCATAACATATGATCATCATGGCTTGCATCAAAGAGAGCTGAGTTCATCATCATTGTGACAGACAGACAATTACCACCACTAAGCAATTATATGGTAAGAATCCCCCCCCCATGGCACAACAGCCCATGAACGGCCTAGGGCTACTAAGCGCCCACTGCCCAGCCATTTGGCCTGAAAATATAGGGGTGATGCGTGGTCAGCGCATGGGGTCCCCTCGGCCGGTAATCTTGGTTTTCGTGTCAGACAGCTACTCAATTGTACTCACGAGACTGAGTGCACCCCGTTCCAGCCCTCACGTTAGTTTCTAAAATCCCCGACGGAGTCGGGAATCAAACCTGGGGCTTCCGGGTGAGAGGCAGGCGCGCTACCCCAACACCACAGGGCCGGCTATATGGTAAGACTAAACAATATAAACACAGAGTTTAAACTCACTGCCATCAACTCCCCCAATTGCACTTCTGTGTGCTAGAGCCTCTAACAATTATTTCAAATTCAAGAAGGATTATCTGCTTCCATAAGAGGCCAGGAGGTTAAGGAGATTGATGATGACGGCATGTTGTATGTGTATCCATGTCAATCTCCATTTCTTCTTCCTTCCATTCTCATTACCTTTACTTTTTGCTTGTGTCCCTCATTTATGGTTTGTTGTTCTTCTTTTATTTAGGAGCTTGGATATCATGGTCATTCAACCCCATATACCATATACTTGGATGTATGCAGAATTTGTCTGATATCCTATGCTATTGCATTGCCTGTAGAAGTGTGGTATTTGTAATTGAGGCTAGGATTGGAAGGAGATGGCAAATGAAAAATTGATGACCATGGCTTTAAGTTGAGAACCATCCCAGCATTTGCCTGGAGTAGAAGTGGGAAACCATGGAAAACCACTTCCAGGATGATTGAGAGGGGAATTGAATGCACTTCTTCTTAGTTTTGCCTGACGAGGCTGAGCGTACCCTGTTACAACACTCATACCAGAATTAAATTTCTTGGTAGAGCTGGGTAATGAACCCAAGCCTCTGGAGTGACAGCCAAGAATGCTTGTCACTATGCCGACTTCAGCCATGTTTATCATTGTGTGACTGCGATGTAATATGTGTAAAAATTCATCCATGCCCACAATTGAACTTGTGACAATAGTTGTCAGTTGAAAATCATGGGATGAGTCCTACTCAGAATAAAATTCAGGCCATGGACAGAAGTGCTACCTGAGAGTGAGTGGATTTTCTTGTGTAGGTTGGTAATCATTTCTGAGTGGTGGATTTTTCATGACTTGTATGGACAAAATACAGACACTGATATCCGGTGGTTACCTTGGCAACAAGCGTTCGTCATCTATGCCTATGTATTCTAGTTCAGTAGAGACATCTATATGTTGCAATAAGAACATCTTTCTTGGAATTATTGAAAGTTAGTATACCTATGAGTCACAAGATAGTACGAACTCATAGTGTTGGACTTAAAGTCCCTTAAGTTATTAAATCATTCAAAATTTTGTTTATTTTTTAGCATATCCAAGTGTCATTTTATATTTTAAATATCAGTGCTACCAACATAAAAATTAGCATCAACAAAATAATCCCTAAGAGTTACTAAATTCAAATTTCTTTGAAAGTGTTAATTTAAGTGCATATGTTATCTAGGCCTATTTCGTTACCAAGACTACAAGGCTCTCAAAATGGGCCATTGCTATGAATTACATCGAATGTTGCCTCATAATAATAATAATTCAGTAAAACCTGCCTAAACTGGTCCCTTTGTATACCGGAAACCTGGACAAATAGAAAACAAAATCCGGAACGGGTGACATTGTAAACCAGAAAACTGACTAACGCGGAAACGGAAAGAAATTCCGGAACTGTAGGCATAAATAACTTGACTAAGATGGATTATCTTATCCATAATACAAAGCTATGTACTAAATTTTGAGCACACCTGTACTTGCACCAAAGTCCTAGGAAACATTAACTCTAATTTTTCCTCAAGGATGCAGCAAGTACGCTACAATTCTGAACATATGTACCATTACTTCCTCCAACCCTCTTGTGATACACACAATTTCCTTCTGACAAATGAGAGTAGGAGTACGAGTAGAAGAAATCAGTGTACTGGAGTAATCTTTAAAGGTGTTCTTTTTACTGTGCACTGCATTTATTTACATACTGTAATTCAGTGACAATGACTTCTAAACATAATACACTTACACTGGAGGAGAAAATTAAAGTTATTGAAGAACACGAGAAAATAAAACATCCGGCTAAAGAATTGTGTCGTTCAAAGTGGGAGAAACTCAAATTATTTCCTAGTAATCCTATGCGATAATACAGTATTTCCTTGTAGTGTATTTTGTCCCATTAAAACTCAACCCTTTGTAAAACAGAAACCTACAAAAATGGAAAAATAAATCCGGAACGATTGTGTTCCTCTTTATGCAGGTTTTACTGTGTAATCCCTCCCTATATTATTCTGCTAAGGTCCCATTCCAGTTTTGTACCAAAAATAAGGTCCTATTAACACCAACCAACACATATGGGGTACCTACAGGTTCTGCATAACCCAATGTGTGCGCGAAACACACTCACTTACTCGTTAAATGCCTCACAATTAAATAAATACCATTTTGCACTTGAGAAAAGGCTTATAAAGTCATAAATAAACTCATGAAGGAATGGCAAGTCATGTCGTTTCCAGGCAACAGTAGCTCTTGACGAGACACGGCCGACTGGATGCGAGTAGCGCTCTCCACTACCGGTATATAAAATGAGGCTTTTTACATGAAATCCCATTAGTTACTTAACAAAGACTTGACACTATTTGTACCGCGGCGTACTGCTAGGCGAACCTGCTTCTAGAGCGCAGGGCAGCGTGGCGGCATTGGCAAGATACCTAACCTATATGTCTTTCTGTAGTCTCATTTATTTCCTATTTACGTTTGTGGTCGGAAACCGTGTTGTGATTTTGAGTCGAATTTTATACATGCGATGCGACATGACGTTGGGGAGATTTTGATATTTATGTGCCATTGTTGTGCTATAGTGTCTTTATAGTGTGATTGTTTACGGTCTTTACCAAATTATTATGGAAGAAACTTCCCTTTAGGAACTATCCACAGAAAAATGTGGAATACAGAGTTCTTTTTAAAACCATAAGACATTCAATTTGCTACCTTTATGGTAAAAACCACAACTTTTGGGGTCAAGAAATTTAGAATGAAAGTCAAAAAAAGAAACTGAGAATACACTGGAAAAATAGGGAAAGATTAATCAAATTAGTGAGTGAAGTTGAAATGAGAGGAACCTTCAAGAAAGGTACTAATAGATAAGCTAATAAAGACAAAGAAAGTTAAAGTTAATGAAAGGATAAAATTCAAATTAATTGCTAAGCAGTGGCAATTGAAATGATTTGTCCTTAACTTTACAAAATATATTAATTATCATCTCTCTTATAATACCAATGATCAAAGTACCTCACATGTTGAGATATAAATTAAGGAGAAATGTTTGGCTATTCTGCAACAAAATGTTACAGTGCATCATAGTAGTTGGCTTTGCCTCCCATCTATGTCTGGCTCCCTATGCTTCACTCCCACTGTCAGTTATCTATGTTTGTTTTTGTGGCACTCTTGTTTGTGTGCAAAAGAGGTTTGGGTAATCAGTGTTCAGAACAAGTATTGTATCTGGTCTCATTTAATGAATAGTCCATATAAGGCATTTGCTAGCTTATTATTCTTAATTAAATATTCAGTAAATCATTATTCTATTGGTGTTTTGATAGGATAGGAAGTCACAGTTTGTTAACATTCTGATTGAAGGCAACAAAAGATGTTAATTATGTATCCCCCTTGGTCTTTTATCTATTCTTAGCACATCAAAGCATTCCTGACATACTGTATACTGTTCCCCATTGCTGTATTGAAGAATTTAGTAGCAAGCATGAGTGAATCTAATGTTAGAGTGATAAACAAAATTCCCAGTATTAAGAGCAGGAGAATAGTATTTAACTTCTATTATGTCCAAGTAATATGCTCTTATTCTTCAGTACACATTGTCTCTGTATTGAAGCATAATATAATTAAGTGGGAAGGATTCACTAAACTGATATTACGGGGATCAGCTGAAGCTGGGAGCTCACAAAAAATACAAAGTAAGAAATTTGCACACTCTAGGATCGAAACAGACATTCAACAAACATGCAGAAATGCAAAGAGTAATATGGAACTTGGAGCAGGATATCAAACAACAACAATATTCTTCTCCAAGAGGTTCATAGAGGAGATCTATGATTAAAGAAGCAGGTCAAACCTTAATTCAGGATAATAGATAGTTCAGACATTTAACTTTAGTAATAAGAGAGACAAATAAAATGAACAATAAATAAAGAACAGAATAGAAAGAGAAACAGATTAATGGCTTTTTCCAGATAGCAATTAACAATTAACAATTATCTAAAGAGGTCAAGACAGAAACTGATCTCATTTCTATTATATGGGCATAAAGAACTCATACACACAAGGATTGTTCATATAAAACATAAGACTGTTCTAGAAACGGCAACAGCATACAGATGCCAGTTTGAGGGAGTCTACCTCCACAGTTCAGGCACCTTTCTCGGCAATGAACAAGCTTCCCTATATCCTCTGTGAAGAAGGACACTGGATGCTGGTGAAACCACTCTTCCAAAGAATCACAAAGTGCTTGATCAGTGATGAAATGCTTACCGGTACCTTTCAGGAACTTCTTCAATGGACCAAACACGTGATACTCTGGCCTGTAAAAGAGGTTTCAGTATCCTTCTTTGTGAAGGATACAGGAATCTTATTCAGATTTGGGACAGGTGTCACAATAGTGGAGGGTAATATCTGTAGACTCCCTTGACCTGCCATCGATATGCTGTCATTGTGATATAGTGCACATTGTCCAATACATATTCATGGGATACAGGGAATGGTCTGCGTTTCATTTAAACAACCCTAACACTTTTTGGTGGAGAAGTAAGAGCAATGAATAATGATCAAAGTATACTTTCTTTGCTTTTAAAAATGTTGCATATTCTGGTCAGGAGCATCAGAGGACTATTATATTATATTAACAACTACAGTATACCGAACTTGTTATTAAGAAACATTTAGACCTATGTTAAATTTGTACAAAATTTAAGTACACAAAATAGTTAGAAATGTTTGCATCAGGTCCTTAGCCAGAATTTTATTTAAGACGAGGCTAATCCCTTAATTTTGGACCAGTGGAGGCTCCAACACATGTGTGTGGAGGGGGAAAAACTTGCTCTGTTGAGATGATATTGAGCATATGATTCATCTGGTTACAAAAGAAATAATCAAAATCAAATTTATCAAAATATACTACAAACTTTGAAATAATCTATGCAGAAAAATGAAGCAAGTAGGTGAAACAGGAGCAATCAATTACATTTTACATGTAAGATAAAGGCTGTCATTGGGAATTTAATAGGTCACATTTTGGTTCGATCTTGATAGGCAAAGAAAATGTTGCATTTTTCTGAAGTTTCTAAAATCATCTCACAAGCTCATGTGTAAATTCAGTTAGAGTGAGAACATACTATTCAGCATCCCCAGAGTCCTAATTGCAGAAGGGGAAGGGGAAATTGCCATGTACACAGCAGTGAGCCCACACATAGCAGATACACTGATATGGCTGTTATAGATGCAATAACTTTGACTACTTTCCTACAATATTTTAACGTTTACTAACAGACAGAAATGATACTTCACTTCATTGGCTCATAACACTTCTCGTTATGTTTTTCAAATGTGTTGTCATTGAAAAGGCCAACATTAATTTTATTACCATGTCTAAAAAGAACTTCAAACAAAGCAAAAAGCAATATTAAATGAACAAAAATTATGCTCATATTAATGTATGTATAGGCAAATTGGATTATTTATTTATTTAGACAAGGAAGGAAGCTTTTAGTTTTACGTGACTATTAATCTCACGATCATGAGCCACGGGATACCCATTTTTACATGGAATCTGAACCAAAGGACATGCCAATTCATTTCAAAAATCTCATATGAACTGTCAGCCTTGGTGAGAGGCAAGCAGATTGACCACTGCACTATCATGCCCCATTTAATTAGAGAGTTAGATAGATATATTTATTTGCAAATAAGGACATAATGGTTGGTGGGAATACAGTACTTACAATACAGTACATCTACGGTACCAATTCAAAATATAGGCTACACACAAAGATAATGCAAGAACAATTAAATTTTCTGTCGAGTCATAAATAATGATAATTTTAAATATTAATCCAACCCTTTCCCTCCATCACACATAAACACACTGCTATCCACTAATCTAAACACAACTTCTTGTTTTGTTAACACTGCCTGACTAGCTTCTTAAAACCTCTGAGCATTTGAAGGCATAGGGCTGAAAATGTCCTCTGGAAATCAGTTCCATTCTATTTCTCCTCTCCCCATAAAGGATTACTTGCCCCTGTTATTCTTCCATTGCTTAGTTTAGTTAGTAATTGTTGTTTTAAGGGGTAGAACAACAAGGTCATCTGCCCCTCATTGCTTAGTTACACTTTGCAAGAATGATCAAATTGGCTTCTATATACCCATACCATTTCCTATCTCTCATGAATACGTACCGTACAGTAGGGAGATTCAGAAGTCATGGCAACTATTTTTATTTCCTGACAATGTACCAACACACAAAATGAACTACAGTATATACATTGTATAGAATGTTATATGGCAAGTTACATATTGCCACCAGATGGGGTCCGAGTGCACCAGTAAGAACATGAGCACGATCCTGATATCGTCTGTTGACAGCGGTGCATATTGGAGATAACCAACGAAATGCTGCATGCATTAACGAAATGCATGCAGCCCATCGATGGCATCAAGCCATGGACAACGAAGGTTACTTTCGAAGGATGTGAACCATCAATCACCAACCCTTGTTAAGAGGTGACGTGTTGAAAAATGCTACAGTATTAACCAGGTTGTATGAAAATAAAATGGTAATTTCAAAATGTTATATGACAATTGGGTGTTAAACAGACTGTACCAGAATAAGACAATGACTTACAAATGCTATATTGATGATGTTAAACAGGTTGTACTAGAATAAAACAGCGATTTCAAAATATTCTGTTTGACTTTGTCCTCTTGCACAGATTTCTACAGTTATATCCCATGAGGTGACAATGTTACAAAGATCATATAACATACTTCCAATGTATGTAGTTATTTTCATACGTTGGCACATTTTTGGGAAATAAAAAATAGTTACCATGATTTATGAATCGCTCCTCGTATCTTCATTCTGCATTCTCTCCCTTGTAAGCTAAACAAATACCTCCTAATGTTTATCAGCCAAACTTTTCCAAACCAAATTTAAAATCATTGCACTTGCTTGTCCACCTGTATCTTGCGACCTCCATTGCACCCCTTCCAACTTATTCAAGTATGTTTGATGTGTGTCTCATACACCTGTAGCATATTCCTACCGAGGTCTTGCTACAGACAGCAAAGCCCCTTTACTAATATTCTTTTCAACACCAGCTTTAACATGTGTGGTGTCTTGTATGCTTTCGTAACTATCTGCCCAATGTGTTTTCCCCAATGAAAACTACTCCCTCCCACAGTACCGTAATCCCTACAATCTCTACTAAACTGAACATTAGTTCCACCTACTGAATACTTGGTCAAAGAGAAACTTATTATTAGGGACCTGAAAATTTAGCATCTATTTTCCTTTAAATTAGCGTTTATTTCCCCCCTATTTAGCATCTATTTTTGGAAAATTAGCATCTAATTTTTTTCCGGATTCTTACGGACAATATGACTTTATTGGCGACACTTGAGATACAATTTAATGTTAAAATGAAAGCATTGTAAATAACTCTGCGTTGCACTCTTTCAAGTTACACCTTCTGTCTGTAACAATTGTATTGTAGTGCGACAAAACACGCTCACTGTCCACATTGTTTGTTGGTGTCCACAAAAGATCTAAAGAACTCTTGGCAAAATGTTCATGTTCATATTGAACAGCAGTCAAGGCACGTACTACTTCACACTCCTCATTTTGTTTTAACTGCGATTCAACGAAAGAATCATAGCCCTTCCTTATTTCATGACATGGAATGTTTGTAAAGCACGTGTCTAGGATAAAATATCTGTGCTATGGTTCCAAAGTTTTTCCCATTGGGATCACTTGCCTTTAGTCTAGCAAGCTTGCTTCTAGCAGACTGAGCTACTTTTACAAACAAATATTTCCTTGTAGCGCATTCTAAGACTGTGAGTTTAGCTAAGGCATTATCTGTCGCTTCAGAATAATGGCCTTGAATTATTGCATCAAAATTAGCATCTGAGTTTTCAAGTTTGGGATAAAGCAAATGTGAGGTTGGATACTGGGACCCCTCAAGCAGAGTGAGAAGTTCAACAAGTTCACTAGCATGTTCTTTCACAAAAATTATTTCAGAATAAATCCTATCTACATCTCTGTCAAGCCTCGCAGAAATGTAACACCACTGTAACTAACATCTTTCATGTCAGGTAGCTTAAAAAAACTAACAACATCATGAAAATAACTCGCTAAGTAGAAAACAGCTTCAAACCAGCTGTTCCATCGAGTAAGTACCGGCGATGGAAAACGTTTTGCTGCCTTTAGTCCCCACGCTCTTACAGTTTCATTTTCAAGCTTTTCTAAGGGAATATTTGCTTTTGCAAATACTTCAACAGTTCTTTTTGTGAAGTAGTCCTTGTATTGCTTCCGTCGTTTGGCACCCTGTAGTCTTTCAATAACATAGGTTTGTTTGGGTTCAGAAACTGTTGCGCATTCTCGTCGCTTCGCAACATGTTTTACCGATGAAATATGTTTCTGAATATTGTCCTTCCTCTCCCACCCAACACGGCACTTACAATGTCTGCAAACTACTGTTGCAGAGTCAGAACAATAAAAGCCATGATTAGCGTACTGCTGAGCTCTTTCACGAGCAGTTACAGCAGTACGTCCCATTTCTAGAGAAAAAACTTTGAACCTTGAAGTGCTTGAAGGTTACAAAAAGAATAAGGTTACTATTCAAGCGGCAAGCTGCAAAATTTTCCGTTTAGCGAGGTCCACGTGTTCGACAAACCACCAGTTGCCACGATGCGCCAAGTACACAATCGAGTTTCGTTCGTCAGCTGTCTGAATAAGTTATAGATAGTCGAAAGTTCGTATCGATACAGTAATCGATTGTTACATCGACCAATATGCGTAGCACACTGCGAGTCCGAGATGAGGTATCGCTAGCGAGCGATTAGGCCACCTACTAAACATTTTCTTTTGTTTAATAAACAAATTCGCAAATAAATTAGCAGATTTAAAGTAATTTCGCTATAAAATCGTACTTATTTGGTATTTTCGCATTTTAGGTCACAATTCGCATTTTGTCGTACTTTGATTTACGCGTAAAAATGGTTTATTATCACATTAAAACTGACGTAGGCTTGGATTCTGTACGAAATTTAAAAATTCGCATTTATCGCAAATGCGATTTTTTCAGGTCCCTACTTATTATTATATTCTTTTGTTCCCATGCATTGACTGTTATGCATTGGAGGACAAGTATTTCTTGTTAGGATTATATCACTCCTTGTCGGCTTTCTTACTCAAGTATTTATTCTAAACGTTGTTTAGAAGTTTTTACTGTAGTTACACTACTTGTCCACCTGTAGCTGGCAGCCTTCTATTGCACCCTTTCCAACTTATTTATCAAATACGGTATGACTGATATGTGTCTCGTACACCTGTAGCATGTACAGTGTCTTGTACACCCACAATCTCTAAAGAAATTAGCTTTGCAAAGGGTAATGTATATGTGCTCCTAACCTGATAAGTGAAAGTACATCTGCTTGGGGAGAATTTTGGGAGGAGTCCCGCCCCTTCCCTGGCTATGTGCCTGATTTGTACTTAACCACTTTAATGCCAGTTAAATCTTTGTTGTTTAGAAAACAAGCATGATTCAGAGCTGTAAAAGTTGGGTTAAAATGTTAAACTGATCATGATGATGATAATTGTTGTTTTAAGGGGCCTAACATCTAGGCTATCGGCCCTTAAACTGATCAGATTTTGTCCCAAACCTTTAATTTATTTTCCTTGTCCATAATATCGTGCTTCACACACAGTCAAGTTGTTAAGTATCATGTGCATGACTATAGACAGGGTGGACTGGAACCTCTCATATGAAAATATAAAACTGAAGTTGATACCGTAGGTAACAGTTTTAAAGAAAAAATCTTAATAATTGACCTTTTTAGGGCATCCCACCAAAGAATTCTTGGTAAATCTGGTTGTTCGGAATTCATCAAAATTTGTCGATACATTTGTTTGATGGCTGCGATACTCCTAGAGCCACTAATCCAAAATTTAAAAACACAGACGTGAGGTCAGCCTGAATTGCTGGACCAGTATAAAGGGCATCATTTAGCAAAATTCCATTGGCTTCAGGAGCAGGATAATAATGTTATAAATTAATTTATGATAATATAATTTTATAAAAGATTTTATGTTTGACGATGTCGAAATGTAAATATTATATGTCAGAAAACTGTACTATAATGAGAGTGAATAAACTACTACTTTTCATTATGATACAGTTTCTCAAACCAATCAGAGCTCAAAATTTTCATTCATTGACCAAGTAGGTAAGGATAGCTTCGCACATGCGTTCAAAATGCAACATGTCGAACATGAACTACATGGTAAGTTGACAATGTAAAGGATATCGGATCAACCATTGTAGTTACAATCCCAAACACAAAGACAAAATCAGCACGAACCTTTACCGTAACAAGGAAATACTATGAAATATGCAAGAAATTTTGGAATCTATGTCCAGAAGTTTGCAACACACCATCTTTCTACCCTAGCCTCTATAAGTTACCGACATGGAAAGTGTGCACCACCATAATGTTTGCATAAATAAACTGTGGAATATTGCAAAATAAATAGCACTGTAACTTAATATCTGCAACTCCAATTTCTACACAGGGCATTGCATTCGTACGATTTCGCCGACAATTTTAGTGAATGCTGCTGTTGATATAAACGCACCAGAACATCATGGGCGCAGCAAGCATATGGCATTTGACCCACAGAAATTATAACCCAACTCTCTGTTCAGTAAAGGGATTTCTTATAAGAAACTTTTCCACCAGATGTCATGACTGTTCTATTTGGGACTCCATCGATTTGCCTTCCGTTGACGTACGCGTCAAATTTGAAGAATAACTAGTAGATAATGCTATACATTTTAATTCTAATTTTAATTTTAAAGCGTTTGTAACAGACTATTTATTTGACCAAAATAACAAAATGATCCCACATATGTTAGTTAGTACCTGTTGGTGCTACTTCAGGATAAGCAATGTTTCAAAGCTTTCAAATTCATTATTGGGTAGAGAGCAAATGCTGAGCCCACATAATTTCCAAGAAGAAGATGTTAACCAACAGAATCTCGACAGATATTTATGATTATTTATGTTAGAACATTATAATAAAGTTATAATTATCGTCGAACATAAACAGTCGTATGCAACTCGCCTATAATGGTAATTAAGACACTTGTATGGAAATTATAAAACTCGCTTCGCTCGTGTTATAAACATTCTCATGTCTTAATTATTGCCATTATAGGCTCGTTGCATAATGTAGGCTACTGTAATATTTGTGAATTAGAATAATTTCATCATAATAAGACCAATTTCATGAGAGGAGTTTATGAGAATGAAATGATTGACAATGAATTAAATTGGTCAATTGAATTGGAGAAGGTACCAGATTTGCCAGAAGTTGAAAATGCAAAACCATTTCAAGGTTAGCCGACGGTGGAATTTGAACCCACTCGCCTTACTGAGTCCGGAGACAGCCTGGCTCAGAATCTTGTACATTAATTTGCGTCGGCACCCGGTCAATTATGTTTTCTTAGATCATTTTGTTTTAAATCAAAAGTTGTCCTGAGCCAAAGTATCTTACAGTAGTTTTAATGCCCTGTGGATGTTAACAAACAATTAGATGCAAGTCCTTGTTTCTAGTATCCCAGGAAAGCAAACATGTTTGTCTGTTAGTCCTACATAGGAAATCAGTAAGGGATTTAAACCAATTAGATATTTTTCATGTTATATTTAATTACTATATACTATATACTGTAGTAATTTAGTTTCCAGTTGTTAGTTATTAGGGAAATTCACTATTACATTTTTGTGTGATTGCCCACTTACCCTATTCAAATTGGCAAAACATGGATGAGACATCTACCTAGTCTTAACCTTAATATTGTCACAAGTGTTTCTATGAGAGATATTGTAACTTCCCAAAGCGATGATATGTTTAAAGATATAAAATATTCATTATAATGTGAAAAATTATAGAATCATAAATAGTACACCCCAATACAACACAAAATGTCCCCATGATCATTCATTCTACGGTTGATTGTTTTCAAGTTACAGATGTTCCAAAGTTGTGCTGGAACTATAGATACCGTAATACCTCTACCCGACATGTCTCAAGTCGAGTAACTGAGGTCATGTTTACGTACCAGCAATTGTCACTCAACAAGTAGTGCTCAAAATGTCCACCTAGCACCTCAATGCATGCTTGAACACACTACAAACCTGCATACACAGGTGTGTTCTTTCATCCTGAACAAACGGAAGGAGAAATTAAGACGGGCTCATTCAAGTTCTTGGAAGGAAAAATCACAGGGAAGAAAGGCCACGGTCGACCGAGAAAAGTTTTCCTGCAAGACATCACACTAACTCTTCATTATGGTTCCTATGAAATGAAACAAGGTGCTGAAGATAGAGAACAATGGTTGTGGTGACAAGACATTGCCTTTAGAAGTTGATGATCATTCGTCGCACGCTACTGTTGGATTGTTTCAACCCCTCTTCAACAGACTCTGATGCCTACTGAAATCTCTTCATATATGGTATATAACAGTGATCATTGACCACTGGTACCAGTAATCCAATTTATGACTTTAGGGTTGCCATTACAATTCACACCATAGCTGAAGTAAAGTGATGGCCTCTTTGCACCCTACGACCTTTATTGATAGCTTCTTGTGAACTTCTAGCATACAGCATTTCAGTTTGGAATTTTAAAATATCTCTCAGTGTCTCGTGTCAACACATAGAAAAACTTGTGGCAGTATTTATCATAAGACTAAGTACAAAAGATGAAGATACTTACAGCATTTGTCTGATACATGAATAGAAATAAAGCACTTAACTTGTTAATTGATTAGGAATTATATATATTTGTATTATCGTGTTGGATGCCATTTTTCAGTGTTACTTTAATAAACGAATTTAAATGCTTTTCAGTCGGTCAACAGGACTGTACTTAATTGTAATGGGCTCCTCTAAACCTGAAAAAAAAAAAAAAAAAAAAATACATGAGATTAATAATGTTGTAGATTTAAAAGCCTGAGTGCAAGGGATGCTATGATGATCGCTTGACGATCAAAACTGGTCATCCAGGCGAGTTTATTAATCTCATGTTTGTTTTTTTTTTTCTTTCAGGTTTACAGAATAACACCCATTATAATTAATTTAGTACAATCGTGCTGACCAACTGAAATCCATTTAAATTTTAATTATATTTTATGTGCAACATTATATTTTAGTAAGATGGTATATTGGCTTCCACGGCCAGTGAATTAAAACTCAGCAATTTTTCTAGGTTTGTGCTGTGTCTTGTGTGGGGTTTCGCCTAGAACACCAAGCTGGCTCATCAGCGGGCTCTTGTTGTCCCCGCCCGGATCCCCACAGGAGTAGCGAACTGCACACTACCTCCCTTTTTATAAAGCGCACCTGCGCTTCTTCACTGTGAGAACTAAAAGCTCAAGCTGAGTTTTAATTCACTGGCCATGAAAGCCAATATACCATCTTTTTGAAAGCCTTCATAGGTAGATTATGGCTGCTTGAGCTTTTAGTTCTCACAGTGAAGAGGCATGCAGGTGCGCTTTATAAAAGGGGAGGTAGCGCCCAGGTCGCTACTCCTGTGGGTCTGGGTGCGGACACCAAGAGCCCGCTGATGAGCCAACTTGGTGTCCTAGGCAAAACGCCACTCAAGACACGGCACAAACATAGAAAAATTGCTGAGTTTTAATAATATTTTAGACTTTTTTCTTACTGAATTTTATTCACATGTCTCTTTCATGCACCAGTGTTGTGTACACAGTATAAAACTTTAAAGGACAGCATTGACCATGAAGTTGAACTATCAATGCATAAATAATGCAAGTTACTGTACGGTATTTTAAAACTGCTGCCAGGATAAAACATAAAATTAAGTTAATTGGTATGGAAAACAAGAGCAAAAAAGTAGACAGATGAAGAAAAATTGGAAATTAATAACATAAGAGGGGAGCATACATTTGTTCACAGAGTACAAGTTTAAAGAAGGTACATGTATTTTAAGCTAATGTACTGCATTATATTCTACAGTTGCTACTGATAGGCTGCATGCATCATGAAAGTGAAGTGACGACTAGATACAAAGATTACAGAAGATTACCTCTATAACCCACAACTGAAATAGCTACAGTAATTAACATGCTAGAGGAAAGTGCCAATAGAAGGTGTAGAGCACTAAAACAACATATTCTAAAAGCTGATATAGTACCACAGTAAAACTATGGGGATCTTCCTGTGCAAGTGATTCAATTTGTAAATTTTCGTATGTTAGATCATTTTGGCACTTGGTGACTAAATTATATAAAACTATACTTGATTTACAATATTTGTTTTTGTAAAATAAAAAATAAGAATATCTTTGTAAATCACAGGGCAGCACCAGGGAAAGGGGGCTTGTGATGCTATTATTATCGACACTTCAGTAGCGTAGTCGGTTACAGGCCGGACATTTGTTTTAGACGAGTAAAAATCTTAATGGTAGCCTGGAGGCAAGTTACTACAGTACTTGTGTTGTTGTCAGCTGCCCCATGCGGTCAGATGATTGACATATCTATCTCTCGCTTCTGCTGAAGTACAGTCATTGGCAAATATAATGGCGTTCTGTTCATAACTATGTAATGTGTACTTCCGCGTCACAAAATACTTCTCTTTCGAGAACATTTTATTATATTCAATGCTAAAACAAGGTTTATTGTTATTGGAGTAGAGTTTTTGACTCCCGTGGTGCACTGGCATGCTCGTGACGTCGCTGCATATGTGGCGAGGCGTCTTGCATGGCCTTCTCAGTGTGTGCCTGCTACGCGTCTTGGTAGGTGTGCCTTTACCAACTGAAGAGCCCAATTGGAACGCTGGGGCGAAACACTAGCAATGTGTTGAGTTATGCTGAACATTTTTATCACTTTTTGTGTTAAACACAATACTTCGACGTCGACTGTACTGGTCTGAACGATGGTGTCGTCACGTGCTCAAGTCTGGAGTTCCATTACATTAGACCGGTGGTGACAACTATGAAGCGAGAGGGCGAGAGAGATACTGTATACAGGCTCACCCGCAAGCTTCAAGGTCAAGGGCAATCGTCTAAAACATATGTCCTACTTGTAGCATGCTGAAATGCTATGCCCAAGATCGCTGGTTCAAACCCGGCCGAAGTCGTGGGATTTTTAAGAGCATTAAAATCCTTCAGTATGCATTCCCTTGGAGGGGAAGTAAAGCCGGCAGGCCCATGTCATAGACTTATGGCACGTAAAAGAACCTACCACTACAATCGGTAGTGTGTAGCCAAATTTGTAGGCAATATTTGGTTGGTTAGAAATGCTCTATCAAGTTCCAACATTCACTGCTAGGTGTCAGTGACAGGGGCATCTTGTAGCCAAAGTTGGAACTGCATAAAATTGAACTTGCTGGGAGCCCACGGGTGTTCAGTTAAAATACCCTGCTATGGCCATTGACTGCTATTCATATATAATAATTATTACCGACAATCTTTCTTCCAAGAAAATATCGACATGTGGCTGTTATCTCACTATATTGTTATACAATTAATTTTGAGCATTCAAAATTTGAATTGTGAACATAAATTAATTGGCATGTAGTTTTCAACATTTAGAGATAAATCTTCAACTTCAGTACGGTACTTCAAAAAGTTTTATTCACATATTTCAAGCTTTCCCGTATTTCAGTTAGTTTCAAATTTCTATGAGAGATTTCTTCAAAACTATTGTAAAATAAATCAATCATCTTCATCTTTATTTTTTTCGAAATGAAATGCCATGTCTTGTGGTTCGGATTCCACGTAAAAAGGAGGTCCCGTGGCTCATGATCTCGCGATTAACGGTCACGTTAAACTACAAGCTTCCTTCCTTCCTTTTCATCTTTATTTTTATCTTCATCTTCACCTTCATCTTCTTCTTTTTCTCCTTAGGAAGTGCCACATTTTTCATGTGCATACATTTAAATGCTGTGTTATAAAGTTTAGCATATACAACTTCTTATAAATTTTTATTTCATTGTTTTTTTGTACTGGTACCACACGTGTGCTTTTACCACATTTATTAGTACTGTTTTATATGTGGACAGTCTCTCTTTCTTCATTTATAGTTCTATCTAAATCGTGTAATTTAAATATTTGGTGTGTTAGACACAGAATTTGTTTGAACAATGTTCAGTGGATGTATTACCGGTTAATTTTATTTTTCAAGCACTGAAGATGATTCCACTGTAAATGTATGTAATACATTATATTATATAATTCTCTTCTTACCAGATATGTCATAATGCAAGCCAAGACATGAAGTTGCCAGTTCGTCCAACATTGTAATTTCAACAGTCGAGGAAGATGAAAAGAGAGTCTTTCATTGGACATAGAGTTTCTTAGAAATATTTTAACCTATTCCAAAGCACTTGTTTTGTACTCAATAGAGTGGTTGTTGCCGGAAAATGTGAAGTATAATGAAGTGTCATTGTTAGTTTGAAAATTCTCTAAGGATTATTATAGTGGGTGCAATCATGAGGTGACAAATGCTTTTTAAAATCTGGGATTTTAATCTCTTCATTTCTTTTATTCTTCTTTATATAAAAGGTGTTTCTTCAACTTAACCAGTTTGTTCTGAAGTAAGACAGATTAATATTCTGTATATTAGGGCTGGCTAAGAACTTTGCTTGTGTGAGCCCTTGCTTGCCAGCAGAAGTCACAGCGAGGCTATCTCTGCTGTGCCTCAGCAAAGACATGAGCAGCTAAGCCGAGACTAAATGGCCAACTGGTGACAAATGTCAAGTGAGTAGCTTCTACCTCACACACTACATCCATGTGAACTTTGCACAGTACGGCCAGTCCTGCTGTATAGACCTCGTGCGCATGGATGTTGCTGCGCTCTGGCGGCAAGTCGTTCGAATAGTCCATGTGGCGCTTGTCAATGAAGTGAAGCAACGTGATTACCAGGCTGCATTTGTTGAGGTGCGAATTAGAGTTCTAGATGGAAGAAAGTTCTACAAAGAGTAAAACAAATTGTTCTCTGGTTGGATGTAACTACTCCTACAGAAATTGTCCGCCTGGGACGAAGTTCTTCGTATTCCCAAACAATAAACAGCACATTCATAGAAGGAACGCTAGGACTGAGGCCTTAAAACGGGACACGAGTGATGGTAAACCATGGCATCCTACAAATAATTCACGTGTTTGTAGTCGGCATTTTATAAACGGAACATCGACAAGAGACCCTGACAGTCCCGGTTACGTACCAAGGCTCTACATGAAGCCACATTTATCAGATCAGCACCAGCAACGAGAGGGCAGTAGAGTAATTTAACTGCGAGATACAAGAGGCGAAAAATGAGGCATGAAAATGACGGGGGTGAAGGAAGTGTGATGGAGTATGGTTCATTCAGTGACGCGAGCACACAGACGGATATTGTGACCGTATATAGTGACAAGACGGAGGTGAACATATTGTTTTCTTCTTTGAGAAATAATTGCGAAGCAGAAGTCCAGGCAAATCTGCCAATGCCCTGTGCGAACAAACAAACAATGACTGACACTTGTTTAAAACAAGACAGTAGTGTTAATGTGGACCTTGTGGATGAAATGAAAATCCACAGCCTGCTTCCAGTCTCCGACCGGGTCAGGAATGGAATGAATGAAGCCCCCAACTAGCGGCGAGGATATGAACTGTGCCGGCTGCCGAGGCCTGATGCACTCCTCTGGGGCAATGATTAAATGAATGACAGATGAAATGAAATTGGAGAGTGTTGCTGGAATGAAATTTTTGACAGGGAAAACCGGAGTACCCGAAGAAAAACCTGTCTGCCTCCGTTTTGTCCAGCACAGATCTCACATGGAGTGACCGGGATTTGACCCACGGACCCAGCGGTGAGAGGCCGGCGTGCTGCCGCCTTAGCCACGTAGGCTTACCTTGTGGATAAGAAGCATTATTTTTGTGGATACTGGTCAGTGAAAGAAAGCGAACATAATCTTGTTGAAATAGCGGGTGTAAAGCTGGCAGTGTTTCGTATCCTCTTATCGTTGTTACCTTCTGTTTATCATAATTGTACTCTTGACAAGGAAAATATGTTACTTCAAACTGCGTATTAGTTTTGCTGCATTCGGTGTTATGTTTAACTGTCACAGGACTACGGCTTCTTGTTTTGCTCTGTTCTACAGCATCATCCACGATAGCTTCAACATTAGAAGTGGAGATAATTATGGATTCACCTTCACACCCAGCCTTCACAATTCTTGTAAAAGCACAGTCTATATTTTTAATTTTCTCGTATAGTTCAGTTTTGGTGAATGTTCCTAATCCCACACTTTCCGACACGCTACAAACTGTCCGCTTATTTAATTTATCCTTGAACATTTCTCCTAAATGTTCACCTTTAGAATATTCCGCGATAACATTCTTAGGTTTCTCCCATTGTTGCAGGAAGAAAGTCTTCGAAGAATCTCTCTCGGTATTAACATAAATGCAAAGCGCAGCAATGTGCTTGCAGTATTTGGAAAGGCCTGCTTTGCATTCACATTCGGCTGACTGAATGTTCCTGTTGCAATTGATCTGTTAAATATTTACAAAAAAGACTAGCATTATTTAATGAAAAAATAATTAACAACGGCAATGGATACGGGAAATATATATAATGAAGTTATGTTTAAAATTAAGAGTCTAAATATACATTGGGACGATAAACAGAATTCTTGAAGTGCCCTCTGCTCATTATCTCTTCCGTATCTCACCGGCCGCGGTGGTCGAGAGTGCTAACGCGCTACCTCGTGCCTCGCTGGCATCGGGAGAGCGTGGGTTTGAATCCCACCTCGGCCGTCCTGAAAATGGTTTTCGTGGTTTCCCATTTTCACCACCAGGCAAATGTCGGAACGGTTCCCTTCAATAGGTCCACGGCCGATTTCCTTCCAATATCCCTTCCCTGACCCGTCCTGAAAAGAAAAGTGCATGGCCATTGGCTGCATTAATAAAGTAATAAATATACATATGATTAAATTAAATTTTGTGGACCAAAAAGAAAGGTAAATATTACCTTAATTTTAACAGCATAAGGCGGTTGATTAATGCTCGTTTCTCTGTAACAGAAGCTGTATATTTCTTCTCCCAATCGTTCCTTCATCTGAAATATGTGATTACTTTCATTGAGCTGTTTGCCTTTCTTTAGCGTAGAAGCTCTAAAATACGACGTATCCCACCGAATCTTCTGAAATCCCACGTGAACCTCTATGGACGATGACATTTCAGCTTAAAATTGCTTCATTCACTATCACACTTGATTCTCCCGCACAAGCCAGTACACACACTCGCCACATGGATGTTCGGAGCGACTTACCGCTAGGAGCGCCAGCAGGTAAAATATCGCCATGCGCACGAGGTCTATACATCTTCTACTTTGAGACTCAATGAAAATTTCCTTAAGGCATTGGTTCTTAATGTTTCAGTTGTATAGGTCTAGTAAATGGAGTAACTTTTGATTTGCTTTTAGAAACCTGAAAGAAGTTATTGTTAATTCATTTTAGTGGCTTGGGAAATCTTGGCCATCAGCCATGTGTACTTGTCTTATTGCCTGTGGGGAGTGTAGGGAAACTCAGGGACAAACCACTCTCAGGACAACCTCTTTCTGCACCAGAATTGAAACTACTGATCTACAGACTTGCTGTAGCTCTTCCTCGCTGTCATGGCTCATGATTTAGCGTGCGTGACTATGCCAAAAAGTAAACCTAAAATTGGCAACAAATACACTGCCGGCCAAAAAGAACGTAACACTTAGGAAAATGTAAGTTGTCGAAGAGTGTTTCATAATTACGTTCATTATAATGGTTTTCTTTTAAGTCTTGGGGAAGAGGATCATGTTTTGTACATTTGGGAATAAAAATATGAAAATGTATGGTTTATAAAGAGATTCTGTCGCCTAGGGTTGGATTTGGAATTTATTGCAGTATCTGCATTGACTTTACAACTTCGTGCTTTCACTATTATTTAGATGTGAGAATGGTGGTTTGTTGTGGCATTGTTGGGCTCTCATCTAATGACTTGTTATTCAGTACTTCCTAGAGCATCAAGAAGTTTGGTTGCAGTAAAGATGAGTGAAGACTGAATGTGTAAGGATGTGTTGTGATGTTTTAGTGGCAGTGATTTTGGTTTAAGCACAAAATATTGTAAATAAAGTAGCAACATGTGTTCATGAAAATTTGCCAAAAATCAAAGAACTTCATTTATACTCATCTGAAAGTAAACTTTTAAGTGAAAAATGATCTTTCCCTTAAAATGAAATTGCTGTTTATCTTTCTTGCATTAAGTTTCTAAATAATTCAAGTAAAGTAATTTTGTGTCATTCTTTGAAAATTTAATATCCAAGTGTTATGCTTTTCTTTGACCAGCAGTGTATTTCTTCAATTCATTTTTCAGTTAGGAATCTTGATATAAATTTAAATATTTAATATGGTACTTGTTTGAGCATTGCAAGAAACATCAGTAGTTTCATCAGTTTGGTCAAAGACAGAATTAATATTGAAGTCCTGTTTTTCATACAGTGGAACGTGGCTAATTCGAACTTCTATAATTCGAAATCTTCTTTAATTCGAATTTTTCTCTTGGTCCCTAGCATTTTATATACAATCAATGCTAAAAAATCGTGGTTAATTCGAATTATATTTTGGATAATTTGAAGTTTTTAGCGTAAAAAGCCGATCAGAAGCCAAACAGTTGGGTCAGTTCCCGAAAAAACTGTTCCGAGTGCAGCTCAAGCAACAAACTAAGGCGTTTTTTTTTAATAGAAATGACGGAAGTGGTTCTGTTTACCGTTCCTTAAATTTGTTAGATTCTTTTGTGATGGCTGAGAGACTTAATTGTAGGAAACAGGTAAAAATCTCAAACTATTTTGAAAAACAGTAGATTTCTCTATGACTTAACTAGATTGCTGGATTACTACTGTCATTAAATAGGTGAATAGTACATTTTGGCTTTATTTTCCGTTTGAAACTTGTCTGTTAATATGCTTTGTTGAACGTAAATCATTATGTAAACGTAATACAACATCTTTCCTCTACCCTTTTCAAAGAACTTTCTTAATTCGAATGTATGGATAATTTGAATTTTTGTACTGGTCCCTTGAGGTTCGAATTATCCACGTTCCACTGCATTACTATCAACTTTACACATACGGTAGTGGTTAACTACATGTAGATTAAAATATTGTGAGAGTGCAAAGATAGAATACAATGGACGTTCTTCACCATTCTAAATTTCGTGGCCCTTGGTTTTGGTGCATAAATTTGGATCTGAAATGTTGAAGTAAGGAAGAAACCAGAGTGATATGTACACTATAAACCAGTCCACCCGTAGGAACAGAAGTGATGGCGTGCACACACAATCTCAGGTCAAGACTTACGATTGGAAGAAGTCAGAGGAAGCTTCATATCGTCATAAGTCACTTGTCGTACCGTCACGCTCTCACTGCTGCAAAATGGAAGCCAGGTATTTCTTAAAGCAACATATAGTGACTAACTAGACCATTTCTGTACAAGAGTGCTCCAGTCAAACAAAGTGACCACAAACCTACTGCATTTACAAACTATAATAGGTAGTAAGAATAATAAGTCCGACAGTTAACAGTGACTGGTGAGGGGAACATTGAATATGAGAAGTTATTTTGCATAAAAATCAAGCTTGATTAGTGTTTACTGGCTGAAAGAAAGTTCATTTCTGGTTCTGAATCACCTGCTGATAAAAACAAATATTAAAGGAAATAGTTCATAATACAAAAAGATGGTATATTGGCTTTCACGGCCGGTGAATTAAAACTCAGCAATTCTTCTAGGTTTGTGCCGTGTCTAGCATTATCAGATTCATTTCCAGGATTAAGATCACCTTCTTAAACATTGACCTTTCCCTACACAATGGCTCCATTGGAACATTCAACTCAATAAAATCTATCAAAAATACCATGAGAGTTTCCATTCCTTCCTGGCTAAATGCTCCCTGCCCAAAAATCAAGCCCTGTGAGGTAGATGGATATGCTTCTCCTACCAATTGACACTCTCCTAGACCTTCTCTCCTAGGGGCATGCAAGATTGCCTATGCCACTCATATTCACTCCACAACTGCCACTCATCCACCATGGTTTACGAACCAACACCATCCTGGTATGTGTCAATCACCTGCCTCTTCCAACAGATTTCCCATCTTCTCTCACCTCTCACTATTTTAAAGGACCTTCTCGATATCTGCCCTACCTTAACCTACAGATGAGGACCTAATCTCAAACCAACCACCCTTCTTTCTTGCATACTGTAGGCCTTTCGGCTCATCATCTGACACATCCTAAGTGACAAACTTCACTCCATCTCACAACAACAAATTCATGCTGACAAAAATCAATGTGACTGATCAACATACAATGTTCACATCCATCTGAAATGCAAGAACTGCTCTGCCTTTGGTATCAGCCTGAGCTGCACACCCCAGTCCATCTGTTAGGGCAATCACATATAAAAAAACACAATAATATTTCTCTCTACACACAGGTAGTCTCTTTTGCTCCCAATCATCTAATTCTGCCTTAAAGATGTATCTCACTATCAAAGTGATCAATGGATTTATCTCCATGGCTGATTGAATATTATGGTTAGTTCATTTTTAATTCAAACCTACCACCCTTCTTCCTTGCATAGGTCCTTCGCTCATCATGTAACGCATCCTACGTGACAAACTTCACTCCATCTCACAACATAATTCATGCTGACAACGACTACTGTGCCAGGGCTTAATATGATAGCCTTCAACCTCTGCATCTTTATTACAACTCTTTCTTTCTTTCTCTTCTCCCCCACCTTCTAACCTATTCCTTGGTTGTTACCCTTTGGAGCATACTCCAATATGTAACCTCATTATTTGTCTCTTCCTCTAGTTAGATGGACAATGACCTAGTCAGAATATTTGTTTTATGACATTCTATTTGTATGTGTTTGCCTACCATCCGGGCAATTGCCTGGATTTTAAAATGGAAAATCACAACAAACCATTTCAAAGATGCCTGTCAGGGAGGTTCAATACCCTAGTATTTCTCACTAGTCCCTCTTTCTCCCAATCATCTAATTCTGCTTAAAGAAGTATTTCACTATCAAAGTGGTCATGAGTCAGAAGATAGCTTGGCCCCACTACCTCGAGCATTAAAATACTGGGCTAATGCGGTCATTGAATGTTGACGTATTATTATGATTACTTATAGGTAAAATCACACTAAGCCACTGGTTTTCAACCTGGGATCCCTAGGCTACATACAGCCTGCCAATTGACATACGATTAAAAATTCTGACTTAATATATGATATGTATGGTACAGTATCTCTGTGGATATTTGAAACATGTTGCAGCACATCATTTGATAAACCATTAACATCAGACCATGTTTCTGCAGGTTGCTGGCCCTAATTTCATTACCTTGCTTTTTGGTAGCTCTCCTGGCACGATCCAGTCTGTGTGGTTCAAATTTTGACTCGGGAAGTAGCTCATCTGTAAAAATGAAATTTTTACATGAGCATTACAGTGCCTTTTGCTAACTGTCACCTGAATTAGCAGGTGACAATTTGAATTGATGGATAATATTTGCTTCATTTTAAAGTCATACATTTACAGATTCCTAAATTCATTTATTACAATACCATATATCAATTTTGTTTATGTAAAACCAACCTTGTGAAAATATTTCCCTTAAATGTGGTTCACAAACCCCAGCCATACTTGGATATATTGCCGTATTGGCCCGAAAATAAGCTGCCCCTGCATATAACTGCACCATTAATATTCGAAGAGGAAAGAGGAAAAGAAGTTTATGCCCGAAAATAAGCCGCATCTGGATTAATAAGGGAAGACACATTTATTTTCTTGTACCGGTACTTACCAACATAAACATTTTTTTCTGACATCCGTATTTCATTCCATCCTCTTTGTTGGTTGTGCTTTTGGCATAACGCACAACTGCAAGTTTGAAGGCTACATCATAAGCACGCCGAATTCGTTTGCTTGATGAAGCTTTTTGCTCTACCGGTAAATGATCGCTCATTTTTGCGTTAAACAGGCTTTCTTACAGATCTTACTGAGACTGAGCTACTGTAGATTATTCAGGCTTACGAAAAAATACCGTGTTACCGAATAACAATGTCACCGCCAAAACAAAGATTCGCATTGTTGTCATGAAATGCCGCTAGTTTCTCTTACAAACTGTACTGTTGCTTTGTTGCTGTGTTCTTGAGCATTCCTTTCTAAACAGTACGGTACATGACATAGGTAGCAAATATAAGCTGCACCCTGATTATTTAAATAAAAAGTGCGGATTATTTTCGGGCCAATACGGTACATGAAGAATTCACTATGCATATTTTCTTTTTCACTAAATATAAGAAACAAACCAAACTTAAGAGTGAGTAAATCCACATACTGGTATGGCTCAGAGTTTGCAACCAGACATGGGGTGTGCCAAGAAATAAAATATATGAGGTAATGATAACAAATATAGTAGTAGTACTGGTAGTTATTAATTATTGTTGTTTTAAGGGGCAGAACTATGAGGTCACCTGCCCCCAAGTAGTAGTAGTAGTAGTGGTAGGTAAAGAACCTCAAAATGATCTCATAGTCACCCATGTGCTATCGGTGGAGATCAGTCATGTGCTAGGCAATGGTGGAAATGTTTTCCATTACCCAGGCCCAATCTCACTCCCTTCTGCAGTCCACTGCACACTAAGACAAGGTGAATGTAGGATTTACAATCCAAGCATTGAGCAGGTTCTAACTTACTACAGAAGTGTGTTTGTTTTATTAATATTAGGCTGAGTTTGCATTTAGATATACAATATCTAATTTTTTAACTACCGGTACTGAAATTTGAGATGGACGTTGCCGTTTCACCCCTTAAAACAACAATGATCATCATTAGTGTGTTTGTATTAATGCCCAAACAAGTTGTGAAGGACTAGCTGAAGGTAATGAGAACTGCCGGTCTTGGTAATGAACTAGCAGATATAAAAAATGTTTTACAATAAGTGTTGAATGTTGAGAACTTTTGAATGATTTTCATGGTTCTCATGAACCCTAGAACTGTATGTCACGTTCAGCTGACATGCCTGCCTGCAACAACTGGCATCTGTTTTATGTTAAAAACAAAGACTTATGGGCATATATTGCCATAATGTATGATTTATTATTTATGGTATTAAAACCAGTTCATTTTGGGAAAATTTTAATACAGAAGTGTTTGTTGAAATATGTGACCATGGTTTGCGTTGGTCACACTGTTAATTATAAACCTGGTCCATAGAGATATGTTTCTCTTTTGTTTTATGGTAATGGTGTGTATAAAAAGAATGTTGTATCACCTTGTTCGTTCAGTTCTGTTGTAGTAAATGTCAAGTACATTAAACGTGTGTTCCATTTCAATTGCCTGTGTGCCTCGTAATCCTTTAGGTTATGGGCCCAGCCACGAATCCACCGTGCGAATATAAAGTGCGTATGATAGACTGATTGTTATATGAACTGTGAATTCGGCTACGTAGCGAAATTCAACATGTCTGCAACCAGCACCTCGTTACCGGCTATAGATAAGCTGCGAGGTAGTCTAAATTACGTGGATTGGCGATTCGAGATGGAAAACGTCCTAAGACTCGAAGATCTGTGGAGCTGTATAGTTGGCTACCCGGATGGAGATACTACAACATCTGCGAAGAAAGCAAAAGACGAAAGTTGGGCTAGGGCCAGACTTAACCTCATGGTGGATAAATCAATTTTCCCAATCGTCATGCCTTGTAAGACCGCGAAGGAAGTCTGGGAAGCTCTTGAAAAGGCCTACTCAGATAAAGGAGTGAATCGGCGGATCGTCATCTTGAAGAAATTGTGCAAAGTTAAATTAAAGCACCAAGGATTCTGTTCTGTTTTCACGAGAAGACAAGACGAAGAAGAAGCCCTTCTGCTGGAAATGCAAGAAGCCAGGACACTGGAAGTGGGATTGCAGGAAAGAGGAGATGCAGAGCTCAACTCAACAGAAGTCGAAGAAAGACAAGATGATGCTGGCGACCGATGGACAGGCATTAAGTGCAAGGGCCTCTACAGGGGCCTGGTTCGTTGACTCTGGTGCTACTAAGCATATGAGTTCAAGCAAGACTGCGACGGTGAACTTCACTGCTGGTCCTAATCTGGAGATCAGTACAGCAAACAATCAAAAATTGTATGGCCAAGGATCTGGTAATGTAACTGTTCAATTAGAAAATGGTATTTCACAAACCTTGTCCAATGTAGAATATGTTCCTGGTCTCACTGCTAATCTTTTATCTGTGTCTGCTGCTACTCAAAAGGGTTATGCTGTGGTATTCACCGACAATACTTGTGAAGTTTATGATAGTGAAAACTTTGTTGCTACAGGTAATGTAGCACTGACTGCGAGTAATGTGGGGGGTGTTTACCAAGTCAATGCTCTCAGTGGTCAAGCTAATATTTGTTCAGAGGACTCAGAATATTTATGGCATAAACGACTAGGCCATCTTAACAACCACAGTATGAAGTTGTTAAGAGATAGTCTCACTCATGGAATTAATTTCTCAGATAATGGTTTTAAAAACTGTTTTTCATGTGCTGAAGGTAAACAAGCTAGACAACCATTTAAGTCAAGTAACAGTAAAACTGTATGTAAAAATAAGCTAGATCTTATTCATTCAGACTTATGTGGGCCTATGCCAGTTCCATCTTGGAGCAATGCTCGCTATTTCTTGACCTTCATTGATGATCATTCTAGAAAGGTTTTTGTGTATTTCCTTGCTAAGAAAAGTGATGTTTTGGATTGCTTTATTGATTTCAAGGCACAGGTTGAGAATCAGTGTGAAAGATCTATTAAGGTCCTACGCACTGATAATGGTGGTGAATTTTGTAGCAAAGCTTTTGAGAGGCTACTTAAATCAGAAGGTATTCAGCATCAAACTACAACTAGCTATTCTCCACAGCAGAATGGTGTAGCTGAACGCATGAATAGAACATTGCTTGATAAATGTAGAGCCATGATGAGCGAGTCTAAAGTAGATAAACGCATGTGGGCTGAAGCAATAAATACAGCAGCCTATCTTGTAAACAGATCCCCAACCAGAAAAATTCCAGGTAAAGTTCCAGAGGAGATCTGGACTGGTAACAAGGTCAATATGGAGCATCTAAGAATTTTTGGTTGTGTAGCACAAGTTCATGTCCCTGATCAAAGGAGAAACAAGTTGGATCCTAAAAGTGAAAAACACATTTTCTGTGGTTATTGTGAGGACAGTAAAGCCTATAGATTCATGCATCCTGTTACTCATCATCTTGTTAACTCCAGGGATGCACAGTTCTTTGAAGATGTGTTCCAGGAGGTGTCTGATGTGTCTCCAGGTAATGTTGGTCCATCCTTGCAGATTAATGAACCTGCAATGTTGCAGATCTCAGTTCCCACTGACAGTGAGACAGAACCCGACAACTCAGGGGATGGGGCAGAGTGCATTTCGGAACTTGAAAGTGTATCGCCCATTAGCAGTGCTGGTGTGGCTGAGACTGTTGACTCAGCTGATTTAAGCTATGTCCCTGGTGGAACAGATTCAGACTGCAGTGATTCTATGGGCTCTGCCACCATCGTCAATGAGCCAATGGAGGGGGATGCCGAAGGTAATCAAAGGTATCCTAGGCGCCAACAAAAGCCTGTAGACATGTCAGACTATGTGACATACTTGACTCTCACTGATGACTCTGAACCTAGCACAGTTAAGGAGGCACTGTCCATGCCTGATAGGGTTAAGTGGGAGCAGGCTATGAAAAGAGAAATGGAGATACTTCAGTTAAATGACACATGGGATCTAGTTGATAAACCCCAGGGCAAGAATGTTGTCAGTAGTAAGTGGGTTTTCAAAGTAAAAAGAGACTCTAATGGTAACATTCAAAGGTATAAAGCCAGACTTGTGGCCAGGGGCTTCACCCAAAGGTATGGAGTAGATTTTACAGGAACTTTCTCTCCTGTTGTTCGACACAGCACGTTAAGGATGCTGCTTGCCTTGGCTGTCCAAACAGATCTGAAGGTGGTACATTGGGATGCTGAATCTGCTTTCCTCAATGGAAAGTTAGATGAAGAGATCTACATGTATCAGCCAGAAAGTTTTGTCAAGAGAGGTTCAGAGCATAAAGTTTGCAAGTTAAAAAAATCTATTTATGGCTTAAAACAATCTTCTCGTTTGTGGAATGAGCGAGCTCACTCTGTTCTTGTCAAATTGGGTTACAAAAATTGTGCTGATGAACCCTGTGTGTACTTTAAGAAACAAGCCCAAGGTATGGTAATTATTGCATTATATGTGGATGATTTCATTGTGGCTTATAATGATGAGTCTGAGATCAAGTCATTGAAGACCTGTATTGATAAAGAATTTAAGGTACGAGATCTTGGGCCAATTTCTTATATTTTAGGTATTAAAGTAAGGCAAGATAAGAAGAATGGTACAATATATCTTAGCCAAGAGCAGTACATCAGTGAGATTGCAAAGAAATATGGTATGCACGATGCACGTCCCATTGGTACTCCCTTGGAAACCAAACCAAATCTTGGTGTTTCTGATACAGAAACTAGTGATCTTCCTTATAGAGAACTCGTAGGTTCACTCATGTATTTAAGTGTTTGCACGCGTCCAGATATAAGCTATGCGATATCATATCTCAGTCAATTTAATCATTGTTACAATGAATCTCACTGGTCTGCTGCAAAGCGAGTGCTGCGTTATTTAAATTGCACAAAAGACTTGTCACTTAAGTATGTCAGGAATGGAGGTCAATTCATGGGATTTGTTGATGCTGACTGGGCTAATGATAGCAATGACCGAAAATCATACAGTGGTTTTGTGTTCAAAATGGCAGGTGGTGCTGTATCATGGGGGGCTCAAAAGCAAAAATGCATTTCCTTATCATCTACTGAAGCAGAATATGTTGCACTGAGTGAAGTTCACCATCGCAGTCTTGCTTGAACTCATATGCTTAGTAGCACCAGAGTCAACGAAATGAATCACCTAGTAAGAATTGAACAAATATTACAAGAATTATGCAAGTCTGAGCTTCAATCCCTGATGAATATTAAACTTTTTTATTTTATTTTCATTTACCGGTATTAGAGTAGCCTACCGTACTGTAGTTTTATAAAGTGCACATAGGTATAGAGAGCTTTGAAGCCATTTTTCAGTGTTGCCTTATTGATAATTGATATCACAACTCTTCAGTCTGTCAACACTAAGTAGGCCTAATCCCAATTACTGGGACAAAAGTTTGGTGCTTTTCAGTCGGTCAACATGATTGTACCCAAATGAGATGGCTTATTCCCCCATAATTTACTGGGACATGAAAAAAATAACCTCAAAGAAATACTTATTATTATTATTTATTCATCTCTATTTAAATTCTTTAAAAAAGAGCTAGGCCTATATAAAATGAGAATTAGCCTATAGCAGGCCTAAATCGAACATGAAGAAAATTACATGTGATTAATAAAGGCTACCGGTATACCATATAATATATAGCCTCTATAGGCTATATCAGTGGCGTCACTAGGTGGGTGCGGGAGGTGCATACCGCACCGGGTGACAACTTCACAAGGGGTGACACCAAAATTAGGGCGGTTCGAAAAAAAATCATTTTTAAACAAATTTAGCACAGCAGAACATCGATTTTTATCAGTAATAAGTGTCTGTCTTGTCTGCCTTCACTTAAAAAATTGTGAATTTATCATTTAGCTCATGTATGTATGTGGCTTAGATTTATAATTGGATTCCATCAAGTACATAAATGTGAGTATTTTTGCATTTTATTCAATTTTATATGTATGTTTAGTTTCAAACAAAATATCACTGTCTATGATTCTATGTCACTCCATGAAATTATTCTTATTAAAGGACGTTGTTCAATAAATAAAATATTTTCAAATATAATTTGTTTTATCATTTAAACCAAATCATATAATTATTTCAGTAGTATAGATCCCTCCTGCGGCGCTCAAAGCGACCGATCGTGAAAAATGAGCTTTCAAATGAAGGACAATATACATTAGCAGTTACATTAAAAGTACGATAACATATTTTCTAAGTAGTTCGTAGTTCTTAACTTCTTACAATCTTTTACCATCCGACCTTGAATTAATCTTTTCTTTTGCCTTTGTAAATATGGGACCTATGTTTATAACTGTCACTAAGGATTCTGTATGTTTCCGTTTTTTGGCACTGGCGGACTCGGAGGAGGACTATGAGGTGTCATGAGGGGGATGACACCATGAGTTACCGCACTGGGTGACACCAACCCTAGTGAAGCGACTGGGCTATATTGCTTTCTCCCTCTTACGTAGAAGGTTACTGGAGATAAGTTGGAGAGAAATGATTATCATTGATGAGGTCATTTGCAGACCAAGAGAAGGGAGATGTTTCATGACCCGAGTAAAAAGGAATCCATACCATCTCATTGGACATAGCCTATGCTGCGGCATGATGAGTTATTAAAGACAATTATGGAGGGTTCCATAAAGGGGAGAAATTACAGAGGAAGACCACGACAAGAATACATGATGCAGATAATATAAGTCATGAGGTGTCGGCTACCCTTCCTACCACCAACTGAAAAGGAAAGCAGAGAAGCGAGAAGAATGGAAAGCTGCTGCCAACCAGCTTTACAGCTGATAACTAGAGAGAGATGTAGTACAAAACAAATATAGGCTATATACAGTATAAGTTACCATTAATCACAAATAATTTCTTTCAGGTTATGTTTTGCATGTTCCAGAAATTGGTACGGTATTACTTTGTGTTGACTGACTGAAAAGTTGTAATATCAATTGCACAAAGGTATTCATGTATCAGGAGAATTTCATTTTATACGTTCAAAGTGTCTTTCTAAGGAATTGTACGGTATGTCTGAATGTGCAAACATTAGTGTTTCTTCTGTAGGCTACTCAGTGACTTGGTTGGCCTACATAGTTAGTGTCACTAACCTGTAAATGTATTTCATATATTCTTATTTTAAAGGTTTTTCATATTTTCCAACTTTTAAATAAAGTCAAACAATATTGTCTTCTTTTTATGAATATAGGTGTGGACAGTTTTTCAGGAATTGTTGAATTCTAGAGGTTCTCTAAAGTGTGCAGTTGAATCTATTAAAAGTGAATGATTTGTGAAGCTTAAGCAACACTTTCCTGCATTTTCAGTTGTTCTATTGATGTGTAACATCCACTGATCTCTATATCAGTGGTAACATCTTTCCATTCGGTTGCTGGATATTTTTTGTGGGAGTGATTTTGGAAAAGGGATGGAAATGGGATGGAAATGTGTAAGAGAAAACAATCAGCGCGCGTGGTGGCGGAGATTGGAACCATGACGTACTGTTGGCCAACATACAGCCCTATCACATACGGTTTACTTCAAGGTTTGGAGGCCCCATTAAAGATATTCCTGCAATAAATCATTGGTACCACGACGTACCTCGCGCATGCGCACCTTCAGGATTTGGCACTGGAGTTTTACAAGTAGTTATTTCAATGACCAGCAAATTTCACTGTTAACAAGTCACCCGGAAGAGACTTGCATCATCGCTGAGCAATCAAAATTTCATAGCATGAGCAGAAATAATAGTAATGGGAACTTACCGATGGTATTAACACGAACGAATCCTTCATGTTTTTATGGGAGCGATTTTGGAAAAGGGACGGAAATGTGTAACAGGAAAAAATGAGCGCGCGCGGTGGCGGAGATTGGTACCACGACGTACCTCGCGCATGCGCACCGGTCAGGATTTGGCACTGGAGTTTTCTACAATTTTACGTTTCTTCTTAGCTAGGGGTGTCCTAGGACTCGGGGTGACACCTCCCCCCACCAACCCCCGTTTTCCTATGGCCCCCTTAATTTAACCAAAGGACCCAAAATTAATAGACTTTTTAATATCTCGCGAACCAATAATGCTAGGGACTTGTATGGGGTGTCCTAGTAGTCGGGATGACGCCCCCCGTTTTTCTATCCCCCTCTTATTTTAACCAAAGGACCCAAAACTAAAGGGTCATCGACTTTTGAATATGTCGCGAACCAATATTGCTAGGGACTTGTATGAGGTGTTGTAGGACTCGGGGTGACGCACCTTTTTTCGTGATTTTGTGATTTGCAGAGATGGGTAAATCCAGAGCAGAATATATGCAAAATTATCGACAAAGGAAACGTGAGAAAAAATTAAAAACTGGAGGAGTACAGCCGAAAAAAATTGACTTTACATATATTTCATCTCAATGTCATAGTAGGATAACATGTCAGATGACTTTACATATATATGTTACACATCATATGCGCTTACTGTAAGGCTCATATCATTTTATGCACCAAGATGAATTCTCCAGATATTTTTTGATTACAACAATACCTTATTTATTCTTCCCTATTTAATTTCTTTAGGAAAGAGCTATGAGCAATGAGAATTATAGTAAATCAAAACATCCGCTGTTAACAGTTAGGAGGACAGGTTTTATTAATGAACATGTATTTTAATTATTTATCTTCAGGGTAAGTAACTGGCTATTTATAATTGTCAGTGTAGTGAACCCATTATTTCCATTTGATTTTATTTTGCTCTAAAAGGTATTCTCATTACCACTAATGCAGCTCCTTGAACAATATATATGCGGTACCATACCCTACACCTGACATTTTGAAACTGGAAAACAGAGGGACAATGGCTACCCAAGGGTTTTGTCAAAGTACCGTAATCACCATATAATAATTTTAAAGTGGATTGCACCTATGAATAGATGGGATATTGTGCCTGTTGCAACTAAACAGTGTTTTATTCATAAAGATTAATTGATCTTGGTGTTATGGTAAAAATTGAAACCAGTTAAGCAAGGAGGAGCTATTCCTTATACTGAGCTAATCCGACATTCTCATGGTAATGATTCATCTGTGATGCTAGTCTGAACTATCACACTGTGATAGCAGCCTCATGAGAATTAGAGCATCAAAGGCCCAATTCAATGGTCGCAGGTTTCAGTACTGCATTCTTCAGACAATTTAATTCCATATCTTCTATCTACAGAGGGGTCCGATTACTCACTATTTGATACTTCATATCTTCTGGAATATTTGACTTAAAGGTACAATTTTTCTTGTTATAAATCAGCTCTCTACTGATAATAGTTGCACTCACCTTCTTGGGGCAACATGAAGTGGCTGTTGAGATGGTACAGCGAGGCTGACAGACTGCAGTCTACAAGATCTCGAACTTGACACGTTCTGCTGCGCTGATTAAACCTCGTACCAGGACCACACAAGAATTTGTTGTCTGTTATTCTGAAAAACGATATGGTGTATGAAAATATTTACAACTGCAATAAGTGACAGAAAATTGAGTTACCGTAAGACAACAAAATCCATTTAAACCTCACAAAGTAAAGGGGCAACCATCTATTGTTGTTTTGTGGGTTTGAACAAAGCGGTCAACTGTCCCAAAAACATTATGTGGTAACATATATCCTTTTATAAAATCATTGACCGGCAAATCAGCAGAGCAACTATACTAGCGGTATGTGAAGTTCCAAAATGACTATAATTTATCTGAACCCGCATTTAACACAACATATTCTGGTACCAGAAATTGTTCTGTAAGATCAATATGTTTTCATACTTGATTTAGTGTGATTCACTCTAACATAAAATTCACATTTAGTGTAATAAACTGTGTCTATCCTGCAGCATAGCCATGCTCATTAAGTCATGCACCATAACTGTACAGGGGAGCTGAAAGTCCAGAGATCAAAGGTTCAAATCTTGTTGCCAACAGCTGCCATCCTGAGTGTGGTTCTTTCGACATTTCCTCCACCCCCACTCACTGTTGTAACACATACAGTCCACCCAAATATGTTCCTCCTAATTTCCAATACTTGTAAGTAGAATATAGGCATGGCGCTTCGTTTGTCAACCGTATTCAGACAAATTATTTCTATGATAAAAATAAAATTTCCTTTTAAATTAATTGAAAATAAAATGAGAAAATACATTTTTTACTATTAGAGATTACAACAAACATTTAAAAAAAAGTAAAAGAAGAAGCAAAAAAAAAAAAAGTAAAAGTGGAAAAGTACTGGTATAAAAATAAGAAAATATATATAAACAAATAAACAAATGAATGAATGAATGAACTGATGATCCAATGTTAACCCTTCGCCAGTGATGTGCATTTTTCTCTCAACTTTAGTAACTTCGGTCCAGTAGACCGGCCTTAAATAATTCCATACTTTTCATTATTTTAGAGTATATTTTTAAATACATAAGTATTTATCATCTTAACCTTTATTTAAAATACACTTAAGTAATCTATAAGCAATAATAAGGAGAAATTATAACTGAGCTATGACAAGTGAAATTAGCGAAATATCCAATGATAAACTCTGTTGAAAAGAAAACAATCAATCATGATTGAGATCTAAAGTTTGTAAATTTGCATTAGTACACACGTATCTGGGAAGCCTGATACAAGATAATGGAAAAAGCGATAGAGAAATAAATGAGCGGGGGAGACAGGCAGAAGCATTCCGGAGGAGTGTGAGAAGCATGATATGGAGCAAGGATGTCCCTCAGACAGAAAAAAGATCATATATCGGGCGTACTATGTCCCTATCCTGACGTATGCCTCGGAGACCTGGGTTATGAAAGGAAGGGAGAAGGCCAGTGAGATGAGGTTCTTGAGAAGCAGTATTGGAGCTACAAAGATGGACAGAATAAGAAATGAGAGGACCAGAGAATTAATGAAGGAAGAACCATTACAGGATGATATAGAGAAATCTAGACTTAGATGGTATGGACATGTAAAACGAATGGAGGAGAAGAGGATACCCAGGAGGGTACACGAGACGAAGTGGGAAGGAAAGAGACCGAGAGGAAGATCGAGAGACAGGTGGCTGAAGGTGGTGGAAGAAAGCATTAAGAAGAGAGGTGAAGACTGGACAAGGGTGGAGGCTGAGAGATGGTGGGAAGACAGAAGACGTTGGAGAGGCTTGTGTTCCAAACAGACCCGGCCAGTGGCTGGAAACTGTGCAAGATGATGACACAATTAACCTTCAAGACAGTCATGGCATACAACATTTGCATGTTCAAGGCACAAATACGCTCTTAGTGACTTCGGTGTGTGAGACCGAAAAGACTTCCACTGACCTGTACGGTTATCGTTCGAACTTGTGCAGTGGTGAGTATACTCGAGAATGAAATTGATGAAGGTAACCTGATGCGCAGCTAGCTCACTCCAACTGGCAAAGAAGGAGGCGCAATCGTTTATGACGTTGGTCAGTGACACCGTGCGTCACTAACGGAGGGTTAAGCACTTTAAACCAAAACTAAAGATATGAATATTGTATATTTAGGCTACAAAATAAAATAAAATAAAATGCATTAGGACATGAGTGTTATTGACAAGAGTACAAGCTCAAGGAGCTAGTTGACTTGAATATCTTTTAGAAAAAAATATTAGACTGGATTTCATAGGCTTGTATAAGTAAACTAAATGTCAAATAATGAAAAAAAGTCAACAATAGACTGTGGTATTCTCCTTCAGAAAGTGAAACAATATCATGTGGTATACTGCATACTCTAGTGAACTTTAAAACCATGAAAGGGTTGGAAGTATTTTGAACTATACCGTATGAAAATTACTATAAAGTTAATAACAATTAGGCTAATTCATGGTCTAGTATAAATAAATAAAATGATAATAGCTACAATGTCAACAATAATTGACCTGTATTTCATAGAAAATAAATTGAAAATAGCTATAAAGCTAACAACAATTAGCCTGTTTTCATAGTCAAGTATAAACAAATCAAATGAAAGTTGATGTAAAAGTAAACAACAATTACAATAGATATCTGTACAAATAGGATGAAGTATGTTTTCTTTAGACTATCTAGTGCAGTACCCTCTTTTACTGTTGAACTCTAATCCTAATGACACACTAGTGCAGAATTGTTCATTGATTTAGTTGTCTTGATGAACGTGCATAGGCCTACTTATTTATGTGCAAGGGTGTAGTTAATTCTAAATGTCTAAGAGTGTCTCCTATTTTTCTCATAAAAATGTTTGTATTTGCGTCAAGAGCATATGTAGAGAAGGAAGTGTTCTAATACAATTCTTCCCCATGCATTAGCGTATCCGATATACCATAATGAATAATATATTTAAGGTGGACCGTACTTTACAACACTGAGTGAGCGAATGAGAAGATGAGAGGCCAGCGCTCTAATCCTCTAGTGCAGCGGTTCCCAACCTGGGGTACGCGTACCCCTTGGTGGTACGTAACGAACCAGTAAGGGGTACGCCAAAAATAAGCGGTAATGGCGGGCAGCATGTTCCCTTCGTATGTGTCAGTCGTAATGTACCGGCGTGCAGTGCCGTCTTATACACGCACGTCAAGTTCAATGCTCCCCCTCGACAAACCACCCTAACCCAACCCCAGTCACTTTCACCGCTTCACTGCTTTTGTCTCCATTTGTTCATTTTTGCCAAACTTATCGCTAGAATTAATTGGTTTTCAATAAAATCAAAGTGAGAACGTTCATGGCTTTTGTAGACTTAGAAAAGGCTTTTGATAACGTTGATTGGACTAAATTGTTTGACATTTTGAAATCAATTGGAATAAAGTACAGGGATAGGAGGGTGATATACAATCTGTACAGAAACCAGACAGCAGTCATTCGAGTTGAAGGACATGAGAGAGAAGCTGGTATTCAGGAAGGTGTAAGGCAAGGCTGCAACTTATCACCCATACTTTTCAATCTTTACATTGAACAAGCAATGAAGGAAATTAGGGAAAAATTTAAAGTGGGGGTGAAGATTCAAGGAGAAATAATTTCAACTCTGAGATTTGCTGATGACATAGTCATCTTGGCCGACAAGCCTGAGGATTTGAATGAGTTTTTGAATGGTACGGACTCCGTCTTACGGAAAGAATTCATGATGAAAATTAATAAATGTAAAACAAAAATACTGGAATGCAGCCGAAATAAATCAGAAACCTCTATGGAGATCAAATTGGCAGGTGAAAAGCTGAAGGAAGTAGGATACTTCTGTTACTTAGGAAGCAGAATAACCAGTGATGGACGAAGCAAAGAGGATATTAAAAGTAGGTTGGCTCAGGCAAAGAAAGCATTTCTACAAAAAAGGAATTTGCTGACATCGAATATAGATTTAGGTATTAGGAAGTCATTTTTGAAAGCCTTTGTCTGGAGCGTGGCGCTCTATGGAAGTGAAACTTGGACTATTGGTGCAGCAGAAAAGAGGAGAATTGAAGCATTTGAAATGTGGTGTTACAGGAGAATGATGAAGATCAGATGGGTAGATAGGGTTACAAACAAAGAGGTATTAAGACGAGTGGGAGAGGAGAGATGTTTCTGGCGACTGCTAATGAAGAGAAGAGATAGGTTGGTAGGACACATACTAAGACACCCAGGAATAGCAAGCTTAGTTATGGAAGGAAGGGTCGAGGACAAAAACTGTAGGGGTAGACCAAGGTTAGAATATGTTAAACAGATTGCCTCCGATGTAGGGTGTCGGAGCTATGTAGAAATGAAACGATTAGCTCAGGACAGGGAGGCATGGAGAGCTGCATCAAACCAGTCAAAAGACTGAAGACTCAAACAACAACAAAATCAAAGTTAAAAAATTCGTATGTACTGTAATTGTTTATTTTCGTCAGATATGTGATTATACATCTTCATTTGCGCAATTAAATAAAAGTAAAATTGAAAAATATATTTAGCATTTTATTGAAACGAAATGCAGACTAACAGCAAACAAATAATAAATCAAAAATTTTAGTTATACTGCATTCAAAAAAATAAGTTATGAATAGTTGTAAGTTACTTTTTATTGTTAATGTTCCTATTAATTACATATTGCCTGTAAAATATTAAAAAAATAAAAGTTTACTTTTTAGGGGGTACTATTTTAGATAAATATGTATAAAGGGGTATGAGAGGAGAAAAAGGTTGGGAACTGCTGCTCTAGTGTGTAGCGTTTTGATTTTATTTGATTTGAATTTATTTATTTCAAGGTAAACCAGCACATCCCTGTTATGTTTATTCTTGGTATATCAAGTTTAAATTATGAGTGCATCAATTCAAATATGGGGAATAAGATAAAACTACTAAAGCAAACTTAATAAGGTGCAGATAACCACAAAAAGAAACCTGAACAAATTAGGAAAAGTAGAATATTTTTTTTTAAAGAAGACTACTGGTAGGTCTACTACTGGTTACCTTACATTATACTTACTTTCCATGTCTGCCTTGGGAGCAGATGTGGAAGAGCTGGCAATCTGCCTCTAGATCAGCATAGTATCCTCCTGGCACCTTGTCTACACAAGTGAAGCTAGTCTTTGGCAGTTCTGCTGGTGGAGGTACAGGAGTGGTCGGTGCAGCTGGAGTTGTTTCACTGAAAGCTTTGGTTCGACCCCTGTTCCTAGTCGGAGAAAATGCTGCAGGCCTTTCTACATTGCCCGGTGTTTCAGGCCTCCGTGTTTCCTTGGAGAAGGCTTCTTCGAACCTCGGAGATGATATTTGAGTCTGTTGACGATCCCTTGCTCGCCCGGCCCTATTGTCGACCGGAGTTCTTGGAGCACTTGTGCTAGGTGCTCTGGGAGCAACAGTTTCCTGTTGCGCTCTATACACTACGGATTGCGGCCTCCTCACCTCCGGAAGCAGGGAACCACCCAGCAAAGGATCCTGCGGAGGCTTCAAATTTGCATCTTGGCTCCTGCTTCTTTGCCTTCCAGAAGGTCTTATGGTTGTAATTGGCTCTAGATGGATGGCATGTGCTGGTAGAACAATAGGTGGCCCTGAGAGAACTGTATGGGCGGGCACATTTCTTGCGGGTTCATGGTTAGCAAACTGCTGTGACTCTTCATCACTTGTAGGTACTACTTCAGGACTAGGTATTGCTGTCTGTATATTGGAAACACTTGGTACATTCCTGGAAACATCATGCAGAGGTTTAGAAATACCAGGTTTCCTCCGTGGAAGCTCCACGGGCTGTTCTTCATTGTTTGCTGAATAACTTGATCTCGACTGTTGAACAGCTGTCCTGGCCCGGAAATTTCTTTGCCGTGGTGGAACTTCCTGAGCCTGTACATTTGAAGTTCTCTCTCGAGTTCGAGATATATCGGATGGTACGCGACGGACATCTTCAGCTTGTCTTTTCTGTCTAGAAGGTTTGTTCTGCTTTCCAATACGAGGAACATCTCTGAAGAAGGGGTCAAGGGAGACGTCGGACTCATGGTATTCGTCATAAGTTGAAGGTGGCGTTGTCTCGTGGTGTTGTTGACCATTCACAGTGACGGTCACAGTACCATTCTGTACCAGTCCACTATTAATACCAAAGGCAAAGTTGTTTACATTTGGAGCTGGACTGCTGCTCTGATGGTTCTCAATGTGGCGTATAGGACCTTTCACGCTGGACACTACGCTGGACGTGCTACTCGTGGAAGATACTATCTGCAGCCCTATGGAGGGTGTTGTAAACAATTGGTGTCCCTGTCTATTGTTGAACTGGAAATGAACTGGGTTTTGAATTATGTGCACATTTTGTTGGCCTAGGAAATTTGCAGTACTTTGTTGACTTTTGGTGGGTTCTTGGTGGCCATGATAAGCGTGGGGAGGGTTTGCACTAATGGGAGGGTGGGGGTTCTGTTGTGTTAGGAATACTGTTGACGGTCTTGCAGTGACAGAGAATCCCACTGGTCGTTTGGTGGTGAAGTAGTGCTGCGGTGCACGAGTGCTGGTTGAAAACACGAACTGGTGTTCAGGTTGACCATTTGACTGGCTATAACTAGAGCTGTAAAGGTTTACAGGTTTAGGGGTGGTTTTCAGAGAATGAAACACATCCCCACCTTGCTCGATGTGCCCACTACCGCCACTACCTTGCACATTCACTTGTGGCCACGCGCTTGAAGAGGGCTGGAAGTGACCGATCACCACATCAGTCCCGTGATCACCACTGCCCTCAGCCTCTGCATCGTCATTGTACAAATTGTGGCGATCGCTGCTTGTGGGGAAATTGTTGTGAACAGTGAGGAAGGAAGCTATGGATGGTGGCGGGCTGGAAGAGAAGTGAATGGGTTTGGGCTTGTAGGGTTGCAGGGTAGAGGGGAACGGGTGTGATGTACTTGTTGGTAGGAATGAGTGGATGGTTATCGGCCTTGGTGTGGTGGTGGTTGTTGTGGTGGTAGTGGTGGTTGTGGTGGTCGTGCTAGGGGTGGTACTGCTCGGGGGTGGTGGAGAATGCGTGCTCGAGATGTCCTGTCCACTCTCAGTCTCAATGTGGTCTTGAGTCTCACTCCCGTCCTCTTCCTCATCCTCTGGGTAGCTGAAACATTGACACAGACACCTTTAAAAAACCTTCACTATTTAGCACAGGCCAGTCTCGGTGCTGAGCTGTGAGAAAACTGACATGGCCATGAAAACACTGAGACCCAGTGAAAGATTAAATTATAATGCTATTAACTATATAGCATCTAATATACACTACTGTTTGCAGAAAGTGAAACACCAAGAACAAGAGATGTGACCACATTGCACTTTATACCACAGATTAGGGACATGACAATACATTAGTGATTAGAAGTACAGTCTGGTACATGCACGTTGACGGTCGATCTTCAGTACGGCTTCGCGCCATCACGTGCTGCACTCAGAGCCGCTAGACGTCGTGGAATGGATTCATACAGCGCTTAAATACGCTGCTGGGGACTACCGTCCCACGCAGTTTGTAGGCGCGTTCACAAAGCATCAAGAGCGGCGGCAGGTGGACCTGAACGAACAAGTTGCCGACCGACCATATCCCAGACATGTTCGATGGGCGACATGTCAGGCGAACGGGCAGGCCAGGGAAGCAGAGGTATCCGTCGTTCTGCGAAGAAGGCTTGCACATTCCTCGCCACATGCGGGCAGGCATTGTCCTGCTGAAATATGGCCTGTGGAACGGCCTGCAAGATGGGCAGTGCCGCGAGCTGTAAAACTTCTCTGATGTAGTTCACTGTTCAGATTGCCCGCAAGACGTACGAGGCGCGATCGCCTGTTATAGGAAATTGCGCCCCAAACCATTACACCTGGTGTTTGTCCGCTATGCCGCTCAACAATACAGTCTGCCTGATTGCGTTCTCCACGGCGGCGTCGAACGCGTATGCGGCCATCACTGTAGACAGGTTGAAGCGGGACTCGTCCGAAAACACTACATTTCGTCACTCAGCCTGTCAGTGTCGGCGTGCACGTGCCCATTGTAGTCGGAGGCGTAGGTGGTTCCCAGTCAATGGAAACCGATGCAGTGGCATGCGTGCTACCAGTCCAGCCCTCAAAAGACGGCGCCGCACCGTCGACGCAGACATGTCCCCCCCCCCCCCCCCCGTTGCAGTGCTCCAACGTCGAGCCAACACCGAGGACGACGCTGTTCTGTCTGATACGGCCATGTGGAGAAGATGGCGGTCGTCTCGCGCTGTGGTCACATTGCGTCGTCCTGTACCCTGTCGTCGCTGTGTACGGCCCTCCTCTCTCCACTGGATCCACATACGCCTTACTGTTGACGCAGTGTGCCTGTACAAGCCGCAAAGTCCCGGAACGACAGACCCGCCTTCCGGAGCCCAAGCATTCTGCTCCTTTCAACCACACTCACATGCTGATAGTCCACCCTGTGATGTCGGCGAGGCATCGTTGCACTAGCTTACACGTTTCCACTTGGTATGACGGCCCCACGCCGACAGAGCTGTGCGGAACACTGACCTGTCCGGTCCCACGACAGAGGGCACTGGTGGGCCAATGTGCACGCCATCTCTCTGCGATTTCTTTAACTTTGTGTGGTACCGCAGGCCTACACGACCCCTGTTCTGGGAGTGTCCCCGACTATTTCTTTTGGGTGTTTCACTTTCTACAAACAGCACTGTAGACTACTAATACTATTTTTTTTTTTTAAATGTTTCCATGCATAATACACAAGTTATGTTAATTCAACTTTTATTGACGAAGAACTTAATTGAATAAAATATTTTAAGTAAATGTTCTCTATTTGATTACCTTAGTGTATCTTATTGGTTGAAACACCACAGCAGTTATGAATTATTCAATAATAGACTAATAATAATAATAATAATAATAATAATAATTAAAATAATAACATGATCAAGTTGCCAGCATTATCCACCAGAAACTGGCCTTGAAGTACAAATTTCTTCAAAGCTCCGTCCCCTATTGGAAATACGCACCATTCGCAGTACTCGAAAATGCCACATACAAGCTCTACTGGGACAGAGAAAAAATTGTGACAGATGTTGCCGTCTGAAACAACCGGCCAGATACCGTTGTCAAAAAAGAAGACCGAAAGGCATTACTAATATACATCGCATGTCCCAACACACAAAACATCCAAATAACAGCTGCTACTAAAATATCTACGTACGCAGAGAGACAGAACTGTTCCACTCCTTAAAACCTCAATAACTAACTAACTAAGTACACAAAGCTGGCAATAGAGATAAAGCAGATGTGGAAACTTGAGCCGGTGACTGTAGTAAAATCCCAATAATATTGTATCATGTACTGGCATTATACCCAAAACCCTCCACAGTAGTCGATCAGTATTGACAGGGCAGATTACATACAGTAATACATATATTTTACCATTAGTCAATACGGATAAACTGTCACCAATCTAACATGGTTAACATACACGCATTTTATCCAATATTGAATCCATCCACAGATATATATTGAACTGCAGAGGGCAGTTCTGTTAAGCACATGCCATATTGTCAGGAAGTTCATTGGAGAAAACAATCCAGTCCATCACACAGCAAGACTCGAAGATGATTCATATGGAAACTTAACTCATCCTACAAAATATGAAGGAGACCCGTGAACAGTGTGGGCACGAAATAAATGCAATGTGAGGTTCCTAATGTGCTAATATTTTTAAAAAATGTTTCCGTGTAAATACTGTACATTGTATGTCAGTACAGATGGTTCCTTGCTAAGGCCGAACCATGCTGTAACTTAAAATATAACCGGCCCATGCCATGCTAATGATATGAAAATGAAAATCCACAGCCTGCTTTCAGTCTCCGACCGGGTCAGGGAATGGAATGAATGAAGCCCCCATCTAGCGGCGAGGATATGGACTGTGCCGGCTGCCGAGGCCTGACGCACTCCTCCGGGGCAATGAGTAAATGAATGACAGATGAAATGAAATGATAGTGGAGAGTGTTGCTGGAATGAAATTTTGACAGGGAAAACCGGAGTACCCGGAGAAAAACCTGTCTGCCTCCGTTTTGTCCAGCACAGATCTCACATGGAGTGACCGGGATTTGAACCACGGACCCAGCGGTGAGAGGCCGGCGTGCTGCCGCCTAAGCCACGGAGGCTCCACTGCTAATGATATGAATTATTATTTTTATTAATAATAATAATAATAATAATAATAATAATATTCTATTTGGCCAACATGCGCGTCGTGATGAGGATGAAATGGATGAAGAAGACTTTACAAACCACCAGTCCTCGAGTTAGGGGAATTTATCTACTTTTATTAATTTTTGCCAGCGCAAACAATCGGACGTTTGGCAGCCATATAACCAGATCCTTTTGATGCCACTAGGAGACTGGGAATGAAGAATTGGGTACCAGAGCAAAATAAGTCCATTGGTAATTTTACTTTGCCCTATTCTTTCATAGAAATAGGGTCAAGAATTACGTAGTAGCCTAATCCTTCGAACATCAACATCCAGATCAAGCCGAAATTTGTACGCGTGTTCATCACCAGGCCACGAGGAAAACATCCGTGGTGGAATTTCACCCCAAAATTAGCTTGGGCCATCTCCAGAATAGGACAAAATTGTATGCGTTTAAGTACACGCGCGAGATGCAGAGTGATGTTCGAGTACATACCAGTAATTCCCTTTTGTAATCCAAAATGTCATGCAACTTCACATTGTATATTAGACTCTTGAATTTATAGGTCAATGAAAAATTATTGGACGTTATTTTTGTAAATATTTTCGCTCATAGACTTTTTCCTATTGGCAATTTTCGTAAAAGTTAAAGAGAGAAACCACTACAGGTGAGAAGAACTTACATGCCCGCGCTGTTGCCGTACAGCTCGAGGTTGAGGTCGTAGAAGCGCTCGGTCTTGCTGCAGTCCACCTCATCCACTCGCTCACACACTCGAGTCTCCTGGTCGAACACCGTGCCATTCAAACACAGGAACTTGATGTCTGTCACCTCACCTGCACACAATACACACTCACCATGAATCCAATGTCGTTCAAATGAGTCATTTTATTAGAAACCGTTTTGGAGGACAGTTCCCATAAGCAGATCATAGTGAAATAAGAATGCTGAAACTATGGATGATAACACCGGTACTCGAAACCGCATACTGCGTCTATCAACCGTCAGACATAATGTAATATGTACATCTAAATAATGCAGTGTTTATGTGCAGTGTGTTTTCCAAGAAATTATCTATGAGGATGATAATAGTATTATTGGCTTTACGCCCCTTTTATCTACTGCGGGTTTTAGAGACAAAGGGGTGCCGGAATTTCTCCCTGAAGGGGATCTTTAACGTGCCAGTAAATCTACTGACACGGTTCCCTTGTATTTGCGCACCCTCAAATGCCAGCTGACTGCACCAGGATTCGATCCTGCAACTTTGGGCACAGCAAGCGAGAACGTTACCGCTGAGCTACGCACCCAGTCTATATCACGAGGAAGAGGGCGGACAATAATAATAATAATAATAATAATAATAATGATAATTAGAAAATATAATAACAATAGGCTAATAATTTTTTTTTGGTTCCTTAGTTTAGGGGCTGCGACAACGCGGTCATGTAGCCCCGTGTACTTTGGGTGAGTGTAGAATCTGTCTGATAACCGGTGTTAATTGTGATGACTGTATTAGTGTGTGTATCTGTTTTTTTAATTCAAGTAGGGACTGCAACTTTGAATTTTCAAATAGTTCCTACTTTTGCCGCCAAACGCCACCGTCAACGACTACTAGGCCTAGTTCAGAACTAGCTACTAGACGCCACCGCAGTCGGCTCTTGGCAACGAACGTAGCAACCAAAGAGCGTTGTTTACATTCTTAACCTATCCAATTTAGTTTCACACAGGTGTAATTAGTGGAAAGATCTTTAACATGCCATAAATCTATGACATGGGACCGCCGGCTTTACTTCCCCTCCGAAGGAAGGCATACTGAGGGATTTTAACGCTCTTAAAAAATCCGACGGCTTCGGCCGGGTTTGAACCCGCTATCTTGGGCATAGAATAGGCTAATAATAATAGTGCATTCATGAAGAGATTTTGGGAGGATAAATAGACGAAAGCCATCAAGCCAACCAACAAGTTCAAACGCGCTCTTTGAATGGGCATAACGAAGAAGAAGAAGAAGAAGAAGAAGAAGAATATAATAATAATAATAATAATAATAATAATTCAAAAAATATTGTAGCTTTCCTTTCTTTTTGCAGTTAAGGGTAATACAATCATATTATGTCCTGTGCTTTCATAGTTCATATAGGCCTAGTCACATGACTTGTACATTATGTCTGCGTTATTGAGGTGTTTTCCTAACATATAAACAGTGGGTACACAAAACCTCGTATGCTACAATACAGCTTTTCCATTCTCTTTATTGTTAATTTTATTAAAGAGAGCTTTCCAGTCGGTCAACACAAATTGTGTCGAATTACATTAGGCGGGAAAACAAGTATTTATGCAACCTAACCTGAAATAAATATTACATGTCTGTTAGGTAGTCAGCCCGAAGGCTGGTTGGATCCTTAAAAAGCACCGCCGTTAGGTTATGTGGGTATATACCCACAAAAACCCAAGGCAGCGCTATATTGAGGCGTACTAAGCAAGATGAGGAGTGAGGTAGTTTGCCATTGCTTTCCTCACTGAGTCAGAACAGCAGTACTAACCCTACGAGTAGAACCTTTCACAGCATCCACAGGCACTGACTGCCCCGAATGCCATTACTAAGCACCACCCATACCTCAGTAGCTTCCATATAATCACAGCCATGAGTGAAACTGAGACCTCGGTGCAAAGCCACATTTTACTCTAGCCTGTGCCAACAGACAAACGCAAATGTACTGCATTCATCAAGAGATGGCAAACAGGCCATAAATATTACATAAGATACCGTGTTTATCACAAAATAAGACGAGTTTACCTACTCCTCCCACCCCCTCCATTTTTGTGCATTTCAGGTTAGGATGTATAAATACTTGTTTCCCTGCTTAATGCTTTGGGCGCAATTTGTGATGATCGTCTGAAAAGCTTTCTTTAATAGAAATAGGCAACACTGAAAAATGGCTTCTAATACCGTAGGGTGTACTTCAATTTTCAACTTTATTGTTAATTCATTCAAAGCGGCTTGGAACATCTTAGTCATCAGCCCCGGATAGTTGGGAGTTTGTTGAGCTTGTATGATAACCTGTATTTATGTGATGACTCTAGTAGTGTGTGCAACTGTATCAGAGACAGGGATGATGATGGTGCCCCTGGACTTGAAGTAAGGTAGACCTACTATCAAGAGTTTAGTGCTTTTCAGTCGGTCAACACGAATTTACCCAAAAGAGATGGGTTATGCCCTAATCCTGAAATAAATTACATGAGATTAATAAATACACTAGGATGACCAGTTTCGATCGTCAAGCGATCATCATCAGATCCATTACACTTAGGCTATAAAATCTATGTTTGAAATACAGGTGAAAATATTTACAATATGTACAATTATTTAGTTGCAGTATTGGTACTGCAACTGTCGGTGTATGCTAAATGCAGTATATATGATGTTAGGTGAAATGCTAAATGGTGATAGCTATCAGGAGTTTGTACTTTGGAGAGATTATATGGTTGTAAAAATCAACTATGATTAAACTATAATATTATAGGCTAACTACTTATCTGATTGTCTTCCTTACTAGAGCTACTAGCAGTTTTCGTGCTCACTGTTACTCACGGTGCGGTCGACTGCGGTGGTTCTTATCTTAACGACTGGTTTTTCCCTGCCTTCTCCCCCTGTCCATATGTGCTGTGCGGAGTCATAGCGATGTGTTTATGTGAGGTGTTGCCAACCTAGATAACATGTATGTTATTGAATGAGGTGGGTCTACAACTATTAAAGACCGTGGATTAGCCCTCGCCATGCGTGGACCATAAGCCATTCAACTAAGCGCTGCCCGGTTTTATGAGGACGTCCCGGCACCTTTAATACTGCCGCGAATATGGGCCTTGGTTTATTGCAGAAGAAAAGTACTTCGTGCACCTGATCCAGGTAATATTTACCTATTAAAACCCCTAATTCCCCTCCCCCCTTTTATCTAGCTTGGCTGTGTCGCTAAATTGTGTCTTGTTTCCGACAGGGTGTGTTTTTTTAGTAGCGTGAAGAGGGGTGAGCTCTCCATGAACGTGTGTTCATTTAGATTGTTGGGATTGTTTACTAAGGCAACACTGAAAATATGGCTTCAAACACCACAATAGACCTACTATCCCGAAATTTGCGTTGAGGGAGTGTGAAAAAAAAAAAGAAGAAAAGAAACTACACTCATGGTAGCTGCTGTTAGCACCGGGATTCCAACCTGCAATCTTCGGACTTGCTGCAGCTGCCCTCACGGTCGTGGTGCTCGGTTTAACGAGCATGGCTACGCCGCAGAAGCATTATCCCATACTCTCTTTATTGTAGCTGGTCCCGACGCCTAGACGTACAGTGCGTGATATACATTCTCGCTAAAACTCAGCAATTCTTCTAGGTTTGTGCCGTGTCTTGTGTGGGGTTTCGCCTAGGACACCAAGCTGGCTCATCGGCGGGCTCTTGGTGTCCCTGCCCGGACCCCCACCGAGTTCCGTCACTCCTGTGGGGATCCGGGCGGAGACACCAAGAGCCCGCCGATGAGCCTGCTTGGTGTCCTAGGCGAAACCCCACACAAGACACGGCACAAACCTAGAAGAATTGCTGAGTTTTAATTCACCGGCCGTGAAAGCCAATATACCATTCTTGCTAAAGATTGTACTTTAAGTTGAGATTTTTGTGACCATGTTGGAGGACATTGGAACTTAAATATAAAGTTGAACGGGAATGCACTGTACTGTACAGTATATTCACGCATGATTAGGGGTTGTACACAAGGAAGAGAAGGGAAGGGAAGGAGCAGCATGTTGGCATATAATATCCGACTGTCGATATTTGTAATTGTTTTGGTGACTGGGATGAGGAGAGTGCTCCGAGATGTGAATGATATACATTCTCGCTAAAACTCAGCAATTCTTCTAGGTTTGTGCCGTGTCTTGTGTGGGGTTTCGCCTAGGACACCAAGCTGGCTCATCGGCGGGCTCTTGGTGTCCCTGCCCGGACCCCCACCGAGTTCCGTCACTCCTGTGGGGATCCGGGCGGAGACACCAAGAGCCCGCCGATGAGCCTGCTTGGTGTCCTAGGCGAAACCCCACACAAGACACGGCACAAACCTAGAAGAATTGCTGAGTTTTAATTCACCGGCCGTGAAAGCCAATATACAATTCTTGCTAAAGATTGTACTTTAAGTTGAGATTTTTGTGACCATGTTGGAGGACATTGGAACTTAAATATAAAGTTGAACGGGAATGCACTGTACTGTACAGTATATTCACGCATGATTAGGGGTTGTATACAAGGAAGAGAAGGGAAGGGAAGGAGCAGCATGTTGGCATATAATATCCGACTGTCGATATTTGTAATTGTTTTGGTGACTGGGATGAGGAAAGTGCTCCGAGATGTGAAATGAGGCCCCCTCGCAGCATTTCCGTGAAGTTGGTGTGGGTGTCCACCACCGTCTCTGTCTGAATTATTACCCTGATATTCGGTCTCCACGACCATAATTAAAAGCGAACGTATACGTACCCTTTTGTCCGATGGTGCAGACGTGGAACATCTGACAGCCCGTCTCCACGTCGGCATAGTAACCGCCGATGACCTTGCGCTCACACGAGAAGTTTGTGTCAGGAAGGTTGTCGAAGTCCAGGTACTGGAACAGAATCATTGATAGTCATCTTAAATTACGAATACTAACAGTTTAAAAACTAACAAAAACTAATGATTATAAACATGAGGTGCTTTATGCCAGTGAGACATTGACGTTATGTCCGGTGCCTCGCTCTGGACTAAGGGTAGTTCACCCAGCAACCACAGGACGGCAGCACCCCGCAGGCGACTCGGGCAGCCTTGAGTGAGGTCCCCACTCCTCAGTCACGTGTAGTCTCACGGAAAGCAATGTCGTAGTCTTAAGATGTTCTCCTTAGTTGTAGAATTTAGTTAATAAATTATTTTAAGTGAGTACTCGAGGTGTTTCATTTTAACTGCTACCAGAGAGATGTTTAAGCAACAACATTTTGGTCCTCCTAATGCCGGATTATAGAAAAAAGTGAACTTCGAACTTATTCGTGTGCCAACTTGTGGGATTTTTGTGAAACAAGTGTACCTGTTTAGTGATGAAATGTGCATGACTTATGTTACAAATCAAACTGTGACTAATAATACAAAGTGCGGTATAAGAATACAAAATATATACATATATAACGGTAGAAATAAATTCGTATTCTGTAAATAGCCATCTTGAATAGCACAACCACGCCATGACCGTAGGACGCCATCTTGAGAGGTGCTAGTCCGCTTACGTCAGCTACCATACATGCCCGCCAGGAATGCTAGAGAACGGAACTTGCAGGAACATCCACCAGAGACCGCTGTCGACAGATAAACAAGCTTACCAACATTGAAGACAGCATCGGTGAGTACAATCTGGTTCAACATTTCCTTCTGTCCTTTCTTACAGGGTTATTATGGATGCCAATCAAAAACGTGTATTAACAAAGAAAAGAGCAGTCATCAAATCTCGCGTGACTCGCTTAAGTATATTCGTGAATGCATTTGCAGCAGGTGGGAATCTTAATGACATTAAAGTTAGGAAACAATCGTTGGCGAGTTTAATGGATGAGTATAATGACACTCAGATACAATTGGAAATCGATGATCCTGAAAACGAAGCACATGATCTAGATAGAGCAGCCTTTGATGATTTATGCTTGGACATAAAGTCAAAAATAGAAACGCTATTGTGCCCCGAACATACACACACACCTCCGCCTGTAAATAGTGATAACATGAGCAATAGTTGCGCCCTAAAACTTCCAACTATTTCACTACCCAAGTTCAGTGGTGCTCTACAAGATTTCATGCATTTCTATGACACCTTTGTAGCGCTGATCATCAATAATGATACAATCACAGACATTCAAAGATACTATTATCTTCTATCATGTTTGTCTGGCGAACCTCACCACCTAATTGAGAATTTGCCAATTTCACAGGATAACTTCAAGGTCGCCTGGGAATTGATTCGCAGTCGGTATCACAATCCCAGACTTATATCAGACCTTCACATCAAGGAATTGTTGTCACTCCCTAACGCAAAGCATGATTCTCCTAAAGAGCTGCGTTTGCTAATTAATCAACTTTGCAGCAACTTAAATGCCATAGAAGCTCTAAAAATTGAAACGCCCTTGCATGACCTTATGCTCTCGCACTTAGTTTTGGAAAGAATCAGTCTCAATCTCAGGAAACAATGGGAGAACGGTACGCCAAATGAAGTGCATGCCAGCTTGAAGGACCTAATTCAATTCTTGGAAAGTAATTGCCAAACTTTAGAAATAGTCACGTCCAACAAGACAGCTGCTGTAACCCAAGATGAGGTCAAGCGTGGTACAAGTTCAAGGGGACAACACCGAGCCTTCGTCACCACGTCACCTTATTGTGTGCTATGTAAGACATCTCACAGTCTGCATAAATGTCCAAAATTCAAATACATGGACGTAAATGGCCGTATAGGTATTGTGAGGGAACATAATCTCTGTTTCAATTGTTTGAGAAATGACCACATAGCCAACAATTGCAACGCTGGTAACTGCCGAATATGCAATAAAAGTCACCACACAATGTTACATATAGACCAGAATATGGACCGTACTGCTACCTCGTCACACACCGCATCCCAACACCAAGCATATTGTTCTGTCAGAGGCGCTTGCCCTCACAATGAAGTATTGCTATCAACTGCCATTGTTAACATTAGGGATAGCGAAGGTCGAATGCATCAATGCCGAGCACTATTAGACAGCGCATCACAGATGAACTTCGTGTCTCGAGACTTAGTGGACCGGTTGGGTATCAAACTGAATCGGCATTCAATGCCCATCAATGGCATTAGCAACACGCGAGCGACTGAATCCTCTCACTTCTGTCAACTTCAGATAGAGTCGAGAGTTGGTACTTATAGTCGGCATATAGTAGGTTCTGTCCTGCGTCAGATCACTGGCCCGCTGCCTTCATCAAGAATAGAGTGCGAGGACTGGCAACTGCCCGCCAACATTCCACTAGCCGACCCTAATTTCAACCAGCCTAAGGAGATAGATCTGCTGTTAGGTGCTACTGTGTTCTTTGAAGTCTTGAGACCCGAACAACAATCTAGAGAAGGTTACCCTACTCTTCAAAATACACAACTTGGTTGGGTGCTATCTGGATGTCTACCCCCTCACTCAGTTCAACAACGTAAGAATGGAACAACATCATTGTTATCCACGGCTGAAGCCTTGCACACACAGGTGGAACGCTTTTGGGAACAGGAGGAGCTGACGACTCGTAGCCATTCTAAGGAAGAAAGTTAATGCGAGGAGCATTTTAGGAAATCATTCACGCGTGATAAGTCGGGCAGGTTCACAGTGAGACTTCCACTACGAGAAGCAGTAGGAGAACTTGGTGACTCGTTTGCCAATGCCAGGAGGAGCTTTGGCTATATCGAGAGGAAATTGCATCGACAACCTGAACTGAAGAATGAGTACATCAAATTCATGGATGAATACCGCCAACTAGGACACATGGAACTTGTCGATCGTAGTGACCAGCAGAAACCTGTTTATTACATGCCTCATCACGCAGTAATCAAGGACACGAGCAACACTACCAAGGTCAGAGTTGTCTACAATGCGTCGGCTAAAACAACTTCGTCGATCTCCCTGAATGACGTGATGCTGGTTGGGCCAACTGTTCAGCAGGATCTGTTCTCTATCGTTCTTCGCTTCCGCACACACAAGTATGCGCTAACAGCAGATATCGAGAAGATGTACCGACAGATCCAGATTCATGAAGCAGACCGAGACTTCCAAAGAATCTTGTGGCGCAGTTCTCCGAATCAACAATTGGATATGTACCGATTGACTACGGTAACCTACGGTACTGCAGCGGCTCCGTATCTAGCTACCCGTTGCTTACTGCAGGTGGCACTCGACGGTAAAGACATACACCCTACAGCAGCCGAAGTTGCCAAGAGAGACTTCTACGTTGATGATCTTTTGACAGGGACAGACACCATTGAAAAAGCCATCCATTTGTACAAAGACCTCACATCGCTCCTGCAAACCGGAGGATTCCCCATCCGTAAATGGCGGTCCAACAATCCCGATGTATTGGAGGCCATCCCACCTACACTTCGCGAGAGCCAGGTGTCTTGCAGTCTTCCTCTTGAAGATGGCGCCGTGAAAACGCTTGGTCTGTTATGGCATTCGAGTAGTGACTCATTTCAATTCACCGTGGGAGCTCTTAACCACAACAAATTGACTTGGACAAAGAGATCAGTGTTGGCCAATGTAGCGTCTATTTATGATCCATTGGGACTCATAGGGCCTGTAATTGTCCAGTGCAAGTTGTTCATACAAGTCCTTTGGCAACGACACCTCGATTGGGATGGTAAAATTCCCTCAGAACTTGAGACACAATGGAAGGAGATACATCAGCAGCTCCCCAAACTAAATGAGATTCGTGTACCACGGAGGGTGACCGCAGACGGCATGAATGCCAATGTTGAACTTCACGGATTTGCTGATGCCTCAGAAAGAGCCTACGGTGCCTGCGCTTACCTACGTTGCATCAACTCCAATGGAACAATCTCCGTTCACTTACTTTGCTCTAAATCTAGGGTAGCCCTTTTGAAGCAAGTGTCGCTCCCAAGACTGGAGTTGAATGGCGCACTACTTCTGAGCAGGCTAATGGAAAGAGTGATTCAAGCCCTTAATCTACATTCATGTCGACGTTATTACTGGACAGACTCCACTGTCGTTCTGGCCTGGATTGCAGGTAGCTCCTCAGCCTGGAAAACATATGTGGCCAACAGGGTGTCGGAAATTCACCAACTGACTTCTCAGCAAGATTGGAACCATGTCTCATCACAGGAAAATCCAGCGGACGTTATCTCCAGGGGAACGGAGCCACATCGACTTCAAGGCAATCGATTATGGTGGGCGGGGCCCGCCTGGCTATCGACGGATCCTTCAGCCTGGCCTGAACTAACCACTGCTGAACCAACCGAAATTCCTGACCAGCGAGGAGTAAGGTTGTGTTTCGTTGCGAGTAATCATGACGCAGATAACCTCTTCACCCGCTTTTCCAGCTGGACTAAACTGCACAGAGTATTTGCATACATTCTCAGATTTCTTCACAATCTAAAGCAGGAGGCAGCAGCAAGACGGCATGGACCTTTGACTACTGACGAACTTCGCGATAGTCTGACAGCAGTCATCCGCATCGTTCAGCGCTGCTCGTACAGTCAGGAGATACATAATTTACATCAAGGAAACGCAGTGCCACATCAGAGCAAACTTCTCACTCTGCACCCCTTTCTGGATAGTGACAACCTATTGAGGGTGGGCGGCAGGCTGGAGAATGCTGAAGCATCATTTCAACAAAAACATCCTTTGATACTGCCCCCTAAGCATCCTGTCACAAAATTGCTTATTTGGAATGAGCACATACGACTTTTGCACGCAGGAAGCCAACTTCTCTTAGCCTCGTTGCGGCAACGGTGGTGGATAACCAATGGCCGATCTGTTATCAGGCAAGTGATCCGCAGCTGTGTAACATGCTTCCGAGTGAAGACCAATGACACCAGTCAGCTCATGGGACAGTTGCCTAAGTCTAGAGTGACCCCAAGCAAGCCGTTCTCTCATTGTGGTGTGGACTATGGAGGGCCGCTGCATGTGAAATATGGAAGCTCACGAAGTAAAATACAGAAGAAATGCTACATAGCATTGTTTGTGTGCATGGCGACCAAGGCACTACACATTGAGGCAGTCAGCGATCTATCCACGGAGGCCTTTATTGCCGCATTAAGAAGGTTCATTTCAAGACGTGGGTGCTGCAGTCACATGTACAGTGACAATGGCACGTGCTTCACCGGAGCAAGAAGGAAACTAGATGAATTGTCGCGCTTCATCCGAACAGAAGACCATCAAACTACCGTATCGAACTTCACAGCTGAAGAAGGAATTCGTTGGCATCACATACCTCCTTACTCCCCTCACTTCGGCGGACTGTGGGAAGCAGGTATAAAATCAGTGAAGACCCACCTGAAGAAAGTTGCTGGTAACACTGTGCTAACTTTTGAAGAGATAACAACACTGCTCACACAAATTGAGGCATGTTTAAATTCGAGACCCATCATCCCGATACCCAACAGTCCTGATGAGTATGCGTTCCTCACCCCTGGTCACTTCTTGACTGGCGAACCCTTAGTGTCGTTCCCTGAACCAGATTGTCTCTTAGGGCCATCATCACGGCTGTCAAGATGGCAACTGGTCCAGCGGTGCCGACGACTCATCTGGAAACGCTGGTCAACCGACTACTTGGGCCAGCTCCAGCAGCGTTCCAAGTGGCTCCACAACCAACTCAACCTCAAGGCAGGAAGGCTGGTGCTCCTCAAAGAAGAAAATGCTCCCCCCCTCACATGGCCAACCGGGATAATAGAAGAGCTCCATCCTGGGACTGATGGGCTGGTGCGTGTTGTGACTGTGCGGACGAGCAAGGGGTCGTACAAACGGCCAGTAACCAGGATCAGCCTTTTCCCTGAAGAACTCATCTGAAAGGACTACCAGTGTAGTGTGCTTATCTTGTGTTTATCTTGTGTTTATCTTGTGTTCATATAGTGTTTATCTTGTGTTTATCTTGTGTTAATCTTGTGTTCATATAGTGTTTATCTTGTGTTTATCTTGTTTTCTTTTGTCTACATTGTGTGTTTTGATTTATTGCTAGAGACTTGTGTTGGAGCAGTTATGTCCACGTACTGTTATCTTTCTTTATAATTTGTGTACAAATTAGATGGGCGGCATGTCCGGTGCCTCGCTCTGGACTAAGGGTAGTTCACCCAGCAACCACAGGACGGCAGCACCCCGCAGGCGACTCGGGCAGCCTTGAGTGAGGTCCCCACTCCTCAGTCACGTGTAGTCTCACGGAAAGCAATGTCGTAGTCTTAAGATGTTCTCCTTAGTTGTAGAATTTAGTTAATAAATTATTTTAAGTGAGTACTCGAGGTGTTTCATTTTAACTGCTACCAGAGAGATGTTTAAGCAACAACACGTTACATACTAAGGGCGACTTGGAAAAAATCCTCACAGAGGAAAGAAAAATAATAAAGGAAATTATTGGACCAAAGCACACAGGTGAAAGATACAGGCTTCACTCCAGAGACACTACAGAGAAATTGTCCAACTTGCAGCAGACATCAGAAAGAGGCGACTAAAATTTTACGGCCACATCAGCAGACTTCCACAAACCAAACTTACCAACAAAATTCTTAGAAACATACAGCGGCTCAAGATTACTACACCCTATGTGTTTCAAGTCAAAATTGATCTGGAAAAAGCACTGGTCGACCCAGAAGACGTCATAGATAAAAGCGTCTTTCGACTAAAGGTATACACGTGGGAAGTGATGCCAGAGAGAACAGCACCTACAGCCTAAAGACCAAAGTGGACCGAAGAAAGGAAGAGGGCCTTTAGTGCACGAATGAAAGAGTCCTGGAAAAACAGGAAGATTGCTTCGCGTGGTTCTAATAGGTCTGTAACGTGTGAAATAATTAATAATAATAAGGCGATCATGACAAGTAAATTGTAGTTTCGTTGAGAAATTTATGAACCTTTCGAAATACATACAGTATGAGTGTCTTTCTCATCTACTGTTTTAGTTTTAGATAGTCATCGGAGAATGGAAAAATGATATCAAAGGTATAAACATCAGGGTCGGAGATGAAGATATGAAGGTCTACTGAGGCATATACCTTTCCTACATCCAACCTCATTGAAGGAGTTAATGCCAGATTAAATGAATTAAATTGGGTAAGGATTTGAAAGGAAATAAACGTATCCATGAGAGTGTAATATCCTGAAGTTGAAAAAAAACCAATCAAATTCATGTAAAGAGTGGTCGTCGATGGTTTTGAATCTATCCGTATACCGAGTCCAAAGACAGCCTTGCACACAAATCCACTGAGCTACCCAGTCGATCCTATGTAGGCCTAATATGAGGCTGATGTTTAATTGATTTTAATAATGACTGCAAGAGGAACCAACTGATGAAGGAAATAACTACCTTTGCCAGTGAAAACAAAACATCCGTCCAAGAGGTAATCTTGCCACATGAATCCACTACAATTCAAGAACTAATTAAAAAATGGTTTGTCAGGATTGGTCCAGAATTTGTCTCTGTTCTAGTAAGATGCAGAAACAAGAGTTTGTCTTCTTTCTTCTGTTGATAATATTGTAGTTTTAGAGTATTAATATTTTGTACCAAACTATACCTAAAATCAATATTTACAATAACCTCAGAGGTACGATGTCTGATAAAACGCTTAAGAAAGCATATCAGTCTCAGTTATCTAACGAAATGTGTGCATGAATTTTTTTCATTAAGGAATAGGAAAGCCACACCATTACTGACAGTCAATTTTGTGGGCGTGTAATCAGCTGGTCAATATTTTCTTTAATGAACGTATTTAATTATTTTGATAATTAATAATGATACATGTTTTACACCACATGGGTGCGTCATCAGTGATATCATACAGAACTATAATTAATGATGAAAGTATTGATCATCTGATTACCCATCCACAAAAAATGAATTAACAAATAAACCAGGTTGGTTGGTTCCTCAGTTTAGGTGCTGCGACAACGCGGTCATGTAGCCTCGTGTACTTTGGGTGTGTGTAGAATCTGTCTGATAACCGGTGTTAATTGTGATGACTGTATTAGTGTGAGTTATCTGTTTTTAATTCAAGTAAGGACTGCATAGCCTACATTCGATTTTTCAAGTAGTTCCAACTTTTGCTACCAAACGCCACCGACAACGACGAACTAGTTCTGAACTTGGTTACTAGATGGCACCGCAGTTGGCTCCTGGCGACGAAGGTTGGAACCTAAGAGCGTTGGTCAAATCTTAACCTATAATTTCGCTTCACACAGGTGTAATTAGTGGAAGGTTCTTTATCATGCCATAAATCTATGACATGGGACCACCGGCTTTACTTCTCCTCCGAAGGAAGGCATACTGAGGGATTTTAACGCTCTTAAAAAATTCGACGGCTTCGGCCGGGTTTGAACCCGCGATCTTGGGCATAGAAGCTCAGCATGCTACCGACTACGCCACCGAAGTCGCTAATCAAATAAACCAGCTACACTCACGAAAGAACGTTAAGCACTGTCCCATGTTTAATGAAAAATGAAAATCCACAGCCTGCTTCCAGTCTCCGACCGGGTCAGGAATGGAATGAATGAAGGCCCCATCTAGCGGCGAGGATATGAACTGTGCCGGCTGCCGAGGCCTGACGCACTCCTCTGGGGCAATGATGAAATGAATGACAGAGGAAATGAAATGATAGTGGAGAGTGTGGGCGGCCATCAATTCCACCCGGTAATTCCAGTCAGGTAGCCAGGGTTACCTCAATTCCACCCGGTCCTCCAAGGGACCCAGAAATGAGTTCCTCAACTCCGCCCTCGCTTTTCCCCAATGACGTAAACAAATGTCATAACCCTCCTGCTCGCATACCAAGGGCCGGGGTTATAGTTTAAAATGAAGTAAAGATTTATGTGATTTTAAGATACTGATTTTTCTTATTTTATTAAATTTCCTGCCCATATTTTTATTTAACAACAGTGATTAATATCTAGCTCTTTATGTATTATGTTTATAATATCTGATTTAACGAATGAGCGGACTTGACTTCAGAGCGTTTGACCGATGGCGTGGTGGTGTTCGCAAGACATTGTTGTGCCATTGGTCAACCGCTCTGATGTCAAGTCCGCTCGTTCGTTAAATCAGGTATAAAGTGTTTGGCACATTATAACTTACATGGCAGAAAATACAAGTGATTTAAAATTAATCATAATATTCTTTTAAATAAGTCTGCCAAGTTCTCTATTTTTTATACAAATTTTACACATTGTTTTTAACATGTGCATAATTAAATGTTTGTATGTTTTTTGACCTCACCATACATTATTAAATTAAATTTAGATAATAAAAGGTGTATAATTTGAACCTAAAAGAATACTTTCGATATCAGCTGCGGATGCTGAAAATACTGTTTTCCAGCCAAGAACAGAAAAATCAGCTACATTCAAGAATTCACTCATGCGCTGCATAAGGTGTTAGCCCCGGCCCTTGGTATGCGAGCACGAGGGTTATGGCATTTGTTTACGTCATTGGGGATAAACCCCTTTGCCGACCCCTTGTCAAAGCCTGAGCGGAGTCGAGGAACTTATTTTTGGGTCCCTTGGAGGACCGGGTGGAATTGAGGAAAATCGGGCGGAATTGATGATCGACCGAGAGTGTTGCTGAAATGAAATTTTGACAGGGAAAACCGGAGTACCCGGAGAAAAACCTGTCTGCCTCCATTTTGTCCAGCACAGATCTCACATGGAGTGACCGGGATTTGAACCACGGACCCAGCGGTGAGAGGTCGGCGTGCTGTCGCCTAAGCCACGGAGGCTTACCCATGTTTAATATTTATGTTTAATTTATGGTTAGATAGTAAGTAATCATTGCTTAAATCAAGCTAGGGGCATTAGACTCACGGCTGTCAACGTCAACATTCACTACTAACGATTTAGACCCTAAAAAAGATGCTGGCATCGAGGAGTGAGACCATTTGCTTCAAGAAATGTTCAATGATTCGGTACCGAACATTCCAAGTCGCATTCCACAGTGCCTCGATGTTCGAGGAGGACCAATACGTTATAGACTACATTGAAAACTGTATTTCATTTAGTTGTAACTGAGGAATTTCTTTATTCGTTTAGTTTAGTCATATACTGAGTATTTCATTCCATACTGAATATAAAGTTACTGAGAAATGTACATTTTCGTTATATTCTCTATTCTAAATTCGTCACATAGATTATATATAACCTATAGGCTATATTTTACAAAGGCAATGGGAATGGACCTATTTGGAAAATGAGAACTTGCAATTTCTAGACATCAGAACCACTATCGGCATAAGTTACGTTCTGAACACGCCATATACCTCGTAACCTTCTCCGGACACATTGAAAATGGACCTATTAGGGAAATTAAAATTTGCGACTTCTAGATATCTGGACCATATATCATCCATACTTTTGTAGAAATCATGTTCGAAATATTCCATCCAATCAGCAGAACTCAAGAACGAACAGAATGTTAGCAAAACTTCCCCTTACCTTACTTTTTTTTAGACGAATGGCCTAAATACAGTATACGGTACCATAAAGTTTGAAGCTAAATTTTGTTTTGGGAAACCGTAAAGTACCATCGAACTCAACAGAATAAAGAGTATGTGCACTATTCTGGATGGTTTGCGGTGGCTGTCTTGTGACAGCCACCCACAGAGTAGCTCGTACTAGCTTCCAGTCCGCCCCGTTGCTAGCATTCTTAACTGTCACCGCGGAGGGGTTCAATTCCCGACTCGACCAAGATATTTAATTCTGGTCTGAAGGTGGAACGAGTACACTCAGCCTCCTGGGCTAAAACTGAGAAGAGGCGGGTCCGATTCCTACCACAATTATAAAATAAAATAACCCCTGGCACTACAGCCCGTGAAGGGCCTAGGCCTACCAAGCGACCGCTGCCCAGCCATTTGGCCTTCAGATGTTGGGATGACGCGTGATAAGCACATCGGGTCCCCTGGACCGTTAATCTTGGTTTTCGTGATCGGTTCGCTGCCTCACGTGACACAGGTTTTCAGACACATTCTACACATACCCAAGTACATGGGGCTACTTGGACACGATGGGCTGGCTGTGTACGGGTCCGGCTTTCCTGTTATGCGGGATCGACGCGAAACACTTCTGGGAAGGGTCTATCATAGTGTTTGTTTATTTAAACATTTGTTTATAAACGAATGTCGATATTTATCAAAATCAGTGTGCAATTTGTCACTGCTCCGGGTGATTCTCTTTCTTTTGAATGCTAATTTGTTACGATCGGTTGCTTGTGATCACCCCAAAGGGATCTATAATGTATGTCTACCCCTTATTATTCCCGTTTTTTCCTACGGGGTCGGGGATGAGATGCGATGGAAGTCTTTGTGGCGATGATTTTTACGGCCGGATGCCCTTCCTGACGCCAAGCTCATGAGAGGAGTTAATGAGAGATGAAATGAATGATGGTGAATGAAACAGGGAAAGGATGTGGAAGGAAGCGGCCGTGGCCTGTTAGAAGGTACCGTCCCAGCATTTGCCTGGTGTTGAAAATGGGAAACCACGGAAAACCATTTCAAGGACGGCCGACGGTGGGGCTCGAACCCACGCGTCTACCGAGTCAGCAGAGAGCTTGGCCTCATGGCTTAATGCTGCGCTTTTGCCAGCGTAGCCACTACTGTCGGTCCAAAGGGGATCTATAATACTGAATATAATTATGATTATAACGATACCATCATAGGCTATAAATGACCTCGTAGTTCCGCCCCTTAAAACAACAATATCTAACTAAATGAACAACTATATTGATGGAATGTCCAGGTGAATGCTCTCCATGGCGTATGGTTCACAACATTCAAAAAGCTTCAGTTCTACGTTTTAAACTTCATGTTCGATTTAATTGAGAAACTGAGGATTTAATTTAATCATGTCTGTAAGTCATATTCTCTGAGCCTCCGTGACTTAGGCGGCAGCCCGCCTGCCTCTCACCGCTGGGCCCGTGGTTCAAATCCCGGTCACTCCATGTGAGATTTGTGCTGGACAAAGAGGAGGCAGACAGGTTTTTCTCCGGCTACTCCGGTTTACCCTGTCACGAATTTCATTCCAGCAACACTCTCCACTATCATTTCATTTCATCTGTCATTCATTTAATCATTGCCCCCCAGGGGAATGCGACAGGCTTCAGCAGCTGGCACAGTTCATATCCTCGCCGCTAGATGGGGGCTTCATTCATTCCATTCCCTGACCCGGTCGGTCGACTGGAAGCAGGCTGTAGATTTTCATTTTCTGTAAGTCATATTCTCAACGCAGACCCAACAGGTCACGACGGCATAAATGTTATAATAATGATGATTTCTACAGAACTAGCACGAAATATTTATGTGATTGTTTCGATGGGGACATGCAGCCCTTGACTCTTTGCCCTGTAGAAATGTCAGTACACTTGTGGGTAGTGCATTATGTTCTCACAGATACAAGAGCAGCATACCATTGTCTCGAAATGAATGGCTTTGCCACTAAAAATAATCGAAGAGATGTTATTTTGAGTGCAATTTTCGATGCATTTTTATCCCGCTAGAATGAAATGATACAAAGTCATAGCGTGAAGTGTCAACACGTACTGAGGTCAAGGCGAGCGCTGCAGTAAGTTCATGTCCTATTATAGTCGTGACTCGACTAATGCAACCGCTGCATCCAGGGCCGTGGAGAGGGAGTACGGGCCCTAGGGCTAGGACTTACGGGCCCTCTCCATATTGTTTCGTCCGTAACATCGTGTAAATATAAAATTTGCTTTTTTATTTTAAGGCCCACAAAAAATTGTGTTTTTTTTAGTTTACCACTTTTGGAACGAACTAATTTTGTTCATTGTAAATTTGCAATGTCGTTTTTGATGAATCTGACCAAAAATTTTACTCTCTCTCATCACAAGAACAAGTTCACCGCCTTTCACAATCTTATGTACAAAACTTTGCGAAGGTTCATAAATATAGCTTGGCGGCTATTAGTTGAAATGTTATTAAGAAACTTTCCTCCATATAAAAAGTGGAAACTTTACAATTTTTCTGGCCGCGAAGATATGAAGATAATGGTTATTTACATGTTTTCATTATAGTATTTTGTAGCATATTCAATTTATTCAAATATGTTGAATATAATAAAATGTCAAATTTGTTGGCAAATACGTAAAATTGGGTAAATTTGTCTACTCTGGGGTTTTCTACTTTCGTGGGCCCCTCGGCAGGACTGGGCCCCAGGGCTGCAGCCCGTTTGCCCCTCCCTTTCGTCTGGCCTGGCTGCATCACAAGTGTTTCGCCTTCTGTTGTCTAGGGTACGTATTGCGACTCCTGCCACAGAGGCTCTAGGTTCAATTTCTAGGATCTGATAAGAAATTCTATTCAGATCTGAGCGCTGGAACCGTGCACACTAATCCTCGTGAAGCTAACTAGGAAGAGTGTTAAACAAATTTTTCATTTAAATTCAGGTACTTGTCATACCGCATTGCTATACAGTTTTCAGTTTAGCTAGCTACATAAATACGGTGCGCTCTCAATACTAGTGGATAATTGCTCGGAAATTGCAGAGATTAGCCTAGAGGCACGTACATGGCAGCAACAACGCATGAAATGCACACACATTTTCAATTTGCTGTTCACCATTCCACGGCTCTTTTTTGTGCAGTTTCATTCGTAAGTGTGTAATGAGGGTAATTTTCAAGCTAGTTATTTTGCAAGATATGTGAAATAGAGTAGAAATGTGGATTTAATGCCTGTTATACCTCCAGTATCGTTTTCAAATTTCGCATCATGTAAGCCAGGGTATGGAATATGAAATATCCAGTCTGGACTATCCAGATTGAAAACGTTCGCTATCGCTAATGTTAACACCAAACATCGGAGCCAAGTGATTGCAAGCATCACCAGTGATTACTCTGAGTGTAATTTCTTCCGTACGGAGACGGTAGCCTGCCAACTTTCGAGGCACCTTCCTCAATTATAAATTCTTATACTGTATGTAATTTTTTTTACATGCTATATGACAATAACATAAGTTATCAAGCATTACAAAACACACACACGATTAGACGGCTAATGTCGGCGTTTCACCGTTGCATCCCGAGTTTAAATCTCGGTCAGTGCAAGTGAAAGTGCTGTTGATTCATTTAGGGGCTTTGCGACAGCGTGGTCATGTAGCCCCGTGTACTTGGGCGTGTGTAGAATTTATCTGATAACCTGTGTCACTGTAATGTCTGTACTATTGTGTGTAGTTGTAATTGAGGAAGAATTTGGGTAGGAAGCGGCCGTAGCCTTAAGTTAGGTACCATTCCGGCATTTGCCTGGAGGAGAAGTGGGAAACCACGGAAAACCACCAGTAGGTTATGGCTAGGGTAGAAAATGAACCTGCCTCTCTCTCAGGCTGAGTGTACTCCGTTTTAGCCTCAGACCAGAATTAAATTTCTTGGCAGAACTGGGAATCGAATCCAGACCTCCATGGTGACAGCCAAGAATGCTAGCCATTACGCAATGAGGCGGACAAATGGAGATGTCTAAGTATTGGTATTGATCCTTGAAGGACAGCGAGGGCTACATTCTTCAATATACTGTTGGTTATATGCAACCTCTGAATGGTGCCTCTGAAGTGAGATGTTATAGAACCCCTTGCACCAATTTAAACTAAAAAGTTGAATCCTCTTTCGATTATATTTTTCACAGTAGTAAGGAATATTAGGTTTGTACACTCATGTTTAGTTTCTCCTCGTCCGCTTCAGCGGGTTGGTTGGTGTAAGACTCGAACCTGATTATCAGGTCGATAATTAATACAGAACCGTCTTCGTACGCAATAATATCAATGCGTCTTGTGCTTCATGTATCAGATAGGGTCTACTGATCCTCAGAGTTAAGCCATCAAGGTAAACGTCAGATATCAAGAAAAATACAACGTGGCCTAATGCCTCAAAACTTCGTTTTGAAAAGTATCACACCAGCTTTGAAAACCTACTCTAATATTTCACTCACGTGTTAAATATATCTCCTGAATCACATTGTGCTCTCTGGGAGTTGGTGTTACATGGTCATGAGGATTGTGACCGAACTTGTGGCTCACACAGTACTATCCGTCTCTTCTCTCGAGCGATGTGATAAAGAACACGCGAGGTCTGTTTGTGTGTATGGAGGTCAATATTGAGAATGCACTCACCCCAGGAACCACTGACTGGACCAGATTGCCATAGTGGGATTGAATCAGCAACAGGAGAGCTGCAACCACAAGAATAAACACACTTATTATTAAACAGTCTTGATAAGCAACGATTAGGCTTAACATTGCAGAATTGATGGCCTGAAAATGAAAACCAGACATGAGGAATACATTTATTATAGAGATGGTAGTGTTTGCCTTGTTAAGGCGACGTTATCTGCCCCCACTTCTTTCTTAAACGTTAATGATTTTCATACAAACCAGTAGAGTTTCAACAGAGAATCATGATCAGGTAAGACTTAATGTTCAGCTCAAGTGGTCAGTAATGGTTTTCATTCCCAGGTGTTCAATTATACGATCCTTTGACACTAATAATATTAAAATATTATTACTAGATAATGTGCTAGGTGAGAAATACTATATTGGAGCAGGAAGACCCTTTTAATTGATTGGGCTATGGCTATCTATTCTGCCTTAGTGAAAGAGACAGAGTCCAGATGTATGAATGTCAACGTTGCTCGTTCTTAGCTACAACCTATTGTTTTCTTTTATTCATTTAGGTGATAGAGTTAGTGGGAGACCATGGAAAAACCACTCCTAAGATAGCGGAAGAGGGAATGAAACCCACCTTTTCTCAGATTTGTGTCGCGAGGCTGAATGTACCCCATTCCAGCCCTCAGGTCAGTTTCTAATATCCCTGATGGAGCCAGAAATCGAACCCGGGTCCTCCAGGTGAGGGGCAGGCGCGCTGCCCCCATCACCACGGGGCCGCCAACAATATATTACAATTTGTAAAAGCCAAATTTGTGGTGAACGCAGGCCAAATTCACGGCTCACCGGTAGGGGAACATGGAGTTTAATGCACAGTCACGTATAGTGTAAAACCTGGGCAAGACTCGCCAGTTATAAATATAGGGTGGGTAGGGTATTATTAGACAGCAGGAAATGTATTATTATTCCCCAGGTCAGGAAGCGCTAAAGACGTGAAAAACGTATAGTAAAAGGTGCGTAGTTTTTGAGGAAATAGACGGTAAAATACGTTACATTTGGCAACACCGTTTGCAAGTCTACTACTGTGCTTAGACTCAGGAACCACATAACGAGACGTGACAAACTGGTTTCTTGACTATTTATTTATTTGTAGTGCTTCTAACAAGTTACAACATAATTATGAGAAACACATATCAAAATAATAAACACTTAATAATTGCCCTGTGCTAAAATAATAATGATAAGAAGAATGAAATAACAATAATAAAATAATTACAACACTTAAACTAAGTATTATTCCAGTAGTAGAAAGGTAATTATATTACAAAGTAACTGCTAAGGAATGTATGCTATTAATTGATTTCCGTACATGAAGAAGCTAAAGAACGAAAGGTACTGTCAAATACTGTATAAAGTTGAAAAGTGTAGGCTATATAATTTGTTGCAGATATCTAATGTCTCCAATAGAGGTTGGTTCTTGGAAAGTGGAATGTAATAGATTTCGGTCTCATTGACCGCGAAGAAACATTTAATTTAAATTCAGACAACAAATAAGGACTATCAATGATGTTATTAAATATTTTGAATGTAAATAACAGACTACTAACCTGCCTTCTTGTCTCTACTGGTTTATAAAGGAATTGTGCCAGTGGAAAATTATAGCCTACCTGGCATATTTTTTTAAATTTATTTATTTATTAATCAAAGCACAAACTACAGCTATGCTAGCCCTTCATTCTTATACAAATAACAACCAAATAACAATTTAAAATAAAATATCGGATAAAATTTAACAAATCACCAAACAAAACAAGTCTAGATCAAGAGCCGGTAGAATGTCCTTGCTCGTAGCCGTGTCGTCAATGGCCAAGATGACAGTTCTAAATACAATTTAACTTCTCCCTCGCCTGCTTCAGGAACGTCCTCTTGTTTGTATGCATTTGTATTCCAGGTATCTAAGACAATTATTTTGTATTATTTCAATTTTATCGATGGCATTAGCAAAACTTGGGCTCCAAACTATTGAGTCATATTCAAGTCTACTTCTTACGAAAGCATTATAAATTTTTTAGTAGTTCTCTGGTTCCTAAAATCATATGTAGATCTTCTTATAAATCATTTGAGTGTAAACATCAACAAGTCTGAGAATCATAAACAAGATAACATGTGACTGACGTTTAGCCAGCTGGTATCCAGGTGAAGGTCACGCAGGAAGGTCATGGGTAGGTTGGAGAGGATGAGAACACATCCAACCGTATTTCCATTCCTCCTTCCTTATCACATACGCGACAGTGTAGCGTTGTTGCCAGACTGATTACGGAGTACGGCCCCCCACAAAATGATCGCAGTAACATGATTTTTGGGAAACCACTGGCCATACGCAGATCAACCTCGGACTATATTTCTTTATTTTGGTGTTATGTAAGATTAGGGGTTCCCAATCTGGGGGGCGTGGGGCTTTATCAAGGGGGGCGTGAAGTGATTTCCGAATTAACTTTTTTTAAACTCGAATATTACAATTTTGTGAAAAAAAAATTCGAATCTCTCCAAGTGATTGTCGCACAAAGTCGATCATTCAAAAGCACTGGTAATTGCCAACTGTCGGCACAAACCTCTGCGGAGCCGCGAGGTTGGAGGTGAAATAAGGAATTTGCTGTTTTGTAAGGAGAAAAATTATGCCAATTTTATCGTCTCGTCTCGTTGGCATATCTTTGTGATTTCTTTGAAGCTTTGAACAGTTTGAACTTACATTTTCAAAGACATATTTATGCGTCAGGATTTTCAACGCTGAGTGTCATAGAAACAAAGCAGCGCTGTCGGCTTGATGTTGTAAGTGATCTCCGCTGTGCTCTGTCAAATATCAAACCAAACATACCGAATCTTACCAAGAGAAAACACAGTCAACCCTCTCAGTGACATTTGTTGACTAATTTACGGATTTGTTGTAAAAATGTGTTCTTTGTATTGTGCTAAAATGAAGTTGTATGTAATAGATGGGCCTATTCCATTGTGTACTGTAGTGTTATTAGGTTAGGTCTATATCTTCTATATCTTCCACGTCAATCGAAGAGGTTATAGAAGCGATGAGTCGGGGGGAGGGAAGGGGGGTCTTAGGGAGGGGGGGGGGGTAGGGTAAGGTGGGGAGCGATGAACTCCCATATCTGAAAAGGGGGCGTCAGCTGACAAAGGTTGGGAACTACTGTGTAAGACAAACACAAAGTAATAGAACGTACGATTAGTCTACTAGACATGCTGAAATAATGTAACTAAACCATTTTCCCCAGCTTTACTACGCCTTCTCTGCTGTACTTTTCTTTTTACATCTTTGGGGCCGTCCACATATTACGTAATCACTTTTTGGTCTATCTTACCCCCTACCTCTGTAATCACGCGTAATCAGCCAATAGTATTACCCACACCTTACCATGTATGGAAGATTGAGATTCCAAAGGTATTCACTGAATCCACTCCTTTCAACTTGTCTCCTCCTTGCAATTAAATTGTTTACTTCGGCTTTGTGGGGGTCATTGTAATAGTAACCTACATCTCACCTTGCAAAGCAGACCAAAATGGATTCGCCATCAGTAGGTTGCATTATATAATGTACTGGCTGCGGTCAGGGAAAGCTATTACTTTTATTATTATTAGACTGGATCCTTGCTTTGGCAGGTTATTCAGCTATCGCAAGTGCAATTACTAGAGAGATGAAAAATAAATCGTACAACAGGTTTCACAGAGTTACCTGCCTTAGGCTATATAATCCAATCCCCTTATGCTTGGCGGGTTAGGCAAACAATCAAAACCACTTAGTCATACTTGAACTGGAATATACAGTGAGTCCGTCGAGGACACAACCTGTGTCAGTCGAAGAAAATTAACTTTATATTTTTATTAGTATGATTACAAATTAGATAATATATTGGAATTTAATTGTTTAGTGTTATTGCATTCCAAGAAAAGGATAAAACTAATGAATGAATGAATGAATAATTGAACGAATGGACACTGAAATCAACAACATAAACAATATTGTAAAATATGATATTTATATACAACTGTCAAATTTAAATTATAATTGGCGAGGTCACTCGAATAATATTGTAAGCCTCACTTTCTTTTTTTTTTTTTTTTTGCCGAAAGTGACGTTTGGATGGAATAATTTTATACAACCATATGCTTGTAGATTGCTGCAGTATCGTGGCAATATTAGAGCCGGAAGTTCATTTACTGTTCGACGAAAAGTTGGTAACGTATCCGTGCAATAATGTTGGATGTGCTGTCAAGACAGCTGAGATCCCTGTTACATATTTATCTCTATGAATACTTAAACAATTAAACAAAAAACAAAAGAAAACAGAAAAATATTAATGAATGTAAGAATAATACAAGAAAGATACTGAAGAATTGATCTACATTTTATTAGGCTATATTTCTTAGTTTTTTTTTCAATTTCAACTGTAATTATTCATATTCCGTGAGTGAAATCAGTTAATGTTATTGCGTACTAATATTAGCAAGCATATTTGGAAAGTGATCGGGTCCTTCTTTCTTCCTTTCTTTCTTTCTATGGAGGCAATACAATGTGTATGTGTGTTCTAAAATTCAATATGGATCTGATGATCAAGAATTTTTATTTTTTAATCTGATGTGACAGTTTTTTCCTTTATTTCCAAACAATTTGCTAAATAACGCTTACAGAGTTATTCGAGGAAACTCTTCAATTATTTGCAAAACATTAAGAACATACTATGCATAATATGCATTAAGTTTAACTACGCGATGGTGTTGGGGTAGCGCACCTGCCTCGCACACGAAAGCGCCGGGTTCGATTTCCGGCTCCGTCAGGGATTTTAGAAACTGACGTGAGGGCTGGAACGGGGTGCACTAAGCCTCGTGAGGACAATTGAGTAGCTGTCTGACAGTGAGACAGCGCGCCGGTCACGGAGACCAAGATTAACGGCCGAGGGTACCCGACGCACTGGCCACGCGTGACCCCATAATCTTCAGGCCAAATGGCTGGCCAGCGGACGCTTGGTAGGCCTAAGCCCTTTGTGGGTTGTAGCACCGCGTCATATCCCAACAATCGGTATGTTTTACTCAAATGTACGGTTCAATGAATTTTCGATGTTTTTCCAACTGTGAGAACGTCAAATCTATTCGATTTTTGCCAAAATATAACACCAACATATTGAAAAGCAATTTCTTACCGGAATGAGACACATATCAAATCAGTAAGTTCATTTTCTGTGGCACGGTGATCTTTGAGATGTGACGTTGTTGTATTTAATGATCAGTTGTAATCTCAAACTGTATACCTCTGGCCTTAGTGTTAATTTATGACAACAAACATTTTATTAAATAGTTTTAAGTTCTATTAGTTATTTTTGCGGTACTTGATTGATTTTCAATAAAATATACCATAAGTATAAGCAGGCCCGACGAGATGTAGCTATCGGGGCCAGACATGCTGAGGGGCCCGGGACGATAAAAAAAAGTTAGGAGTGGCCAATTTCACTTCCGTTTTGAAATGTTCTTATATGACTCTATTCGGTGTAAATGAACCAGTGAAGAGTAAACAAAAAATTGCAAAGAGAATATAATAACGAATTTTATAAATGCCCATATGTGTTTTTCGCTTCCCTGTCAAGGAAAAAGCACCGTTGCCAGAAATTTATACATTTTTTTTTCTTTTAGCATATACCCTTTAGGTGCCGGGAGTGTCCGAGGACATGTTCGGCTCGCCAGAGTTTGTAGCTGCTTCTATGCGGACACCCATGGGGTGAGCTACACGTACCGTCCCGTGTGGAGTGCTGTCTGGGGAGAAACGTCTGAGTGTAAGGACGAGGAGTAGGAAGGTAGCGGCTGTGGCCTATAGTTAGGGACCAACCCCGGCATTCGCCTGGAAGGAAGATGGGAAACCACAGAAGACCATCTTCAAGGTTGCCGGCGGGGGATTCGAACCTCCTCGCCTCCCGGATGTGAGCAACTGCCTGCAGCCACGCCGTAACGACCATGGCTAACTCAGCCGGTGCCACTTCTATATCTATCTATATATATACAGCACAATGTTTGTCTGTCTGTCTGTCTGTCTGTTATGTATACAAATCTACACCGTTTCACCGATCTGAACCAAAATTTGTATACTTACCCTTTGGAACCCTGCGGGTAACCCCGTCAACATTAAATTTCGGACAGACCACCCCATGCCCTGCATTTAGGCCGTTTTGCACAAATCTACACCGTTTCACCGATCTGAACCAAAAGTTGTATATTTAACCTTTGGAACCCTGCGAGTAACACTGTCCACTTGAAATTTCGGACAGACCACCCCATTCCCTGCATTTAGGCCCTTTGGTCCAAATCCACACCGTTTCACCGATCTCAACCAAAATTTGTATATTTACCCTTTGGAACCCTGCGAGTACCACTGACCACTTAAAATTTCGGACAGACCACCCCATTCCCTGCATTTAGGCCCTTTGGTCCAAATCTACACCGTTTCACCGATCAGAACCAAAATTCGTATTCTTACCCTTTGGTGCCCTGCGAGTAACACTGTCTGCTTGAAATTGCGAACAGACCACTCCATTCCCTGCATTTAGGCCCTTTGGCCCAAATCTATACCGTTTCACCGATCTCAACCAAAATTTGTATATTTACCCTATGGAACACTGCGACTAACACTGTCTGCTTGAAATTTCGGACAGACCACGCCATTCCCTGCATTTAGGCCCTTTTTGCACAAATCTACACCGTTTCACCGATCTGAACCAAAATGTGTATACTTACCCTTTGGAACCCTGCGAGTAACACTGTCTGCTTTAAATTGCGGACAGACCACTCCATTCCCTGCATTTAGGCCCTTTGGCCCAAATCTACACCGTTCCACCGATCTCAACAAAAATTTGAATATTTACCCTTTGGAACACTGCGACTAACACTGTCTGCTTGAAATTGCGGAGAGGCTACTCCATCCCATGCATTTAGGCCCTTTGGCACAAATCTACACCGTTTCACCGATCTGAACCAAACTTTGTATAGTTACCCTTTGGAACCCTGCGAGTAACACTGTCCACTTAAAATTTCGGACAGACCACCCCATTCCCTGCATTTAGGCACTTTGGCACAAATCTACACCGTTTCACCGATCAGAACCAATATTCGTAAACTTACCCTTTGGTACCCAGCGAGTAACACTGTCAGCTTGAAATTGCGGACAGACCACTCCATTCCCTGCATTTAGGCCCTTTGGCCCAAATCTACACCGTTCCACCGATCTCAACCAAAATTTGAATATTTACCCTTTGGAACACTGCGACTAACACTGTCTGCTTGAAATTGCTGAGAGGCTACTCCATCCCATGCATTTAGGCCCTTTGGCACAAATCTACACCGTTTCACCGATCTGAACCAAACTTTGTATACTTACCCTTTGGTACCCAGCGAGTAACACTGTCTGCTTGAAATTGCGGACAGACCACTCCATTCCCTGCATTTAGGCCCTTTGGCACAAATCTACACAGTTTCACCGATCTGAACCAAACTTTGTATACTTACCCTTTGGAACCCTGCGATTAACACTGTCCACTTAAAATTTCGGACAGACCACCCCATTCCCTGCATTTAGGCACTTTGGCACAAATCTACACCGTTTCACCGATCAGAACCAATATTCGGAAACTTACCCTTTGGTACCCAGCGAGTAACACTGTCTGCTTGAAATTGCGGACAGACCACTCCATTCCCTGCATTTAGGCCCTTTGGCACAAATCTACACCGTTTCACCGATCTGAACCAAACTTTGTATACTTACCCTTTGGAACCCTGCGAGTAACACTGTCCACTTAAAATTTCGGACAGACCACCCCATTTCCTGCATTTAGGCACTTTGGCACAAATCTACACCGTTTCACCGATCAGAACCAATATTCGTAAACTTACCCCTTGGTACCCAGCGAGTAACACTGTCTGCTTGAAATTGCGGACAGACCACTCCATTCCCTGCATTTAGGCCCTTTGTCCCAAATCTACACCGTTTCACCGATCTCAACCAAAATTTGTATATTTACCCTTTGAAACACTGCGACTAACACTGTCTGCTTGAAATTGCGGCGAGGCCACTCCATCCCTTGCATTTAGGCTGTTTGGCACAAACCTACACCGTTTCACCGATCTGACCCCAATTTTATATACTTACCCGTAGAACCCGACAAGTAACACTGTTCACTTTAAATTTCGGACAGACCACACTATTCCCTGCTTTTTGGTCCTTTGGCAGAAAACTACACCGTTTCACCGATCTCAACCAGATTTTACATAATTAACGTTTGGAACTCGACGAGTAACACTGTCCACTCGAAATTTCGGACAGACCACTCCATTTCCCGCATTAAGGCCCTTTGGTACAAATCTACATCGATCACCGATCGAAAACAAAGTGTGTATACTTACCCTTTGGAACCCGATGCGTAACACTGTCCACTTGAAATTTCTGACATACCACTCCATTCCCTGCATGTAGCTCAGGAATTCCTCGGGGTTGCCAGCTTCCTAACTCACCAGTCATGAGCCCTTGAGGGTGTACCAAAAATGGTGGGTCTACACACACCCTGCCTCTTTGAGGGCCTTGAGCAGAAGACAGGAGATATTATGAAAAGGAAAAGAAGGCAGACCCCTCGAAGAATGAGGGTATCAGGAAAGATGAGACAAAGCCAATTAAGGCGGAAAATTGAAAGACTCCCTAGCCCTCGGATACCCTAATACAGTCTGGGTCGGAAGAGAACAAGAGTTGACCAAGGGAGGCTGACAGGAAAGAGAACTGAAATGAGCCCGGCACCAGGAAGTAGAAGCGATGCCAGACTCAGCTGGGGTTCCGTGGTCGCCAACCCACGTCCCACAAGTTGTGAGACCCTGGGGGGTCAGTTGTGAGAATAGCTTGCTGATTCATCGTGAGGTGACTTGAGAGTACTTTCCAGAGCCCGCCGTGTTATCTCCTGCTGTCTATGCTGATGCCAGCACAGGGCCGTTGCGAAACAGTGAGTGATTCCCGGTCAATCTGTATAGGACGGGGAACCCCGAACGTGTGTCATCATATTTCGTCATCATCTGCGATCATCTCAGGTTCGTGCAGCTTGGACCAATATTCTTTGTCTTTGCCGAGCAGTACGCTCTTTCACTAGACGCATCCAGTTCAGGCCTAAGCCAGAAAATAAGGTTGAGACTTTGGAAGACATCGAAGCTAGACACCTGAATTACCTATATCAGTTTTAAAATAACACCATGTTCGTTTAGTAGTCATTTTTTCATTACCTTATTATTATCATCATAAGTGCAAATGACCTAGATGTTACGCGCATCATACCAATAATCACAGCCGCATAAAGTCTTTCTCGACTGTGATTTTTAAAATATTTATTTTTGGTTGGTTGGTTCTTAAGTTTAGGGGCTGCGACAACGCGGTCATGTAGCCCCGTGTACTTTGGGCGTGTGTAGAATCTGTCTGATAACCGGTGTTAATTGTGATGACTGTATTAGTGTGTGTTATCTGTTTTTTTAATTTAAGTACAAACTGCAACTTCGAATTCTTCAAATAGTTTGTACTTTTGCCGCCAAGCGCCACCGTCAACGACTAATAGGCCAAGTTCGGAACTTAGCTACTAGACGCCACTGCAGTCGGCTCTTGGCAACGGACGTAGACATCTATGAGCGTTGTTTACCTATCCAATTTAGCTTCACACAGGTGTAATTAGTGGAAGATTCAATAACATGCCATAAATCTGACATGGGACCGCCGGCTTTACTTCCCCTCCGAAGAAAGGCATACTGACGGATTTTTAACGCTCTTAAAATATCCGACGGCTTCGGCCCGGTTTGAGCCCGCTATCTTGGGCATAGAAGCTCAGCATGCTACCAAATACGCCACCGAAGCCGCCATATAGTTATTTTTATTACAGTACATTGTGTACATTATACGTTGAAGTGTCAATTCAATACCGGTAGTAGTTTCCCTTATCATCCTCATCATAAGAGCAAATGACCTACAGTAGATGTTACGCCCATTACACCATTAATCACCACACACAATAAGTCTTCCTCGCCTGTGAATTTTGAAATATGTATTTCTATTACGGTAGTTTGTAAGTTTGACGTGTCAATTCAACAGTAGTTTTTATTATCATCCTTATCAAAAGGGCAAATGACCTAGATATTACTCCCTCATTGTCCTTGGGGGCAAATGACTTAGATTTTAAGTCCATTATATTTCTAAGGAGACCTTAAAACATTATCATCATTCCACCGGGCGAAGCCGGGTACTACTGCTAGTATATATATAAAACTCAATGTTGGTTTGTTTGTTTGTTTGTCTGTTATTTATACCAATCTACACCGTTTCACCGATCTGAACCAAAATTTGTATACATACCCTTTGCAACCCAGCGGGTAACACTGTCTACTTTAAATTTCGGACAAACCACTCCATTCAGGCCCCTTGACAACATAACTGAAAAGTCACCATAAATACTCAACTGGGACAAAATATCAAAGTTGTCGCATAAGGACCGGACATAGCTCACTTTACGCCCCGCGATGCGAGAAACAATACTCGGTGTGTCCATACGGGACACCGAAAACCACGTTGTAAGGTCCTAGAACCAACAGATTTAAAGATATTCGCAGAAAACTATCTTCGCTCTGATAAACTGATGAACTAATGGCAAGTCCGTTTCCATGGCAACACTACCTCAAGGTATGACATCCGATTTTCTATATATTCCAGTAGGAGGCAATGCCAATCCATTTATTATCTTTTTCAAGATATATATAAACACAATAAGAACAGGGTAGCGCGCATGCTTCTCATTCGGAGGCCCCGGGTTCGGTTCCTGGCTCCGTCAGAGATTTTAGACACTGACGTGAGGGCTGCAACGGGGTGCACTCAGCTTCGTGAGGACAATTGAGTAGCTGTCTGATAGTGAGGCAGCGCCCCAGTCACGAAGAACAAGATTAACGGCCGAGGGGACACGATGCACTGACCAAGCGTCACCACAATATCTGCAGGCCAAATGGCTGGGAAGAGGTCGCATGATAGGCCTAAGCCATTCATGGGCTGTAGTGCCAGAGGTAAAAAAAAAATAGGGAAAGCGCCTTCTAATACCACCTTTAATGTTTAAACACTACAGTAGCGGCTACTGAATAAAGGTAGCGATATAGCTACGTTCAATTTAATAAACACTGGGCTCACAAATCACGTATAGTTAAGTACAAATATCAGTCTGGTTGTTATTTCAGTAGTAACGAAGCTCTATGGCGGCTATTGCCGTTTCCGTAACACTTAAAAGGCATCGCGCTGTCACATACCTCAATGTGAACCAGTCTATTTTACTGAAAAGAATTTCTACGAGCGAGTATCCACTCCGGCAAAAACCACACTCACTACCTTTTCCAAAATTTACACAAGGCATGATTTTTAAAGCACTCTTCTGTATGTTGAGGTACAGATATATACCACATGGAAAGATACAATAAAATGTTGGCAAATCCTGTTCTTATTGTGTTTATATATATCTTGAAAAAGATAATAAATGGATTGGCATTGCCTCCTACTGGAATATATAGAAAATCGGTCGTCATACCTTGAGGTAGTGTTGCCATGGAAACGGACTTGCCATTAGTTCATCAGTTTATCAGAGCGAAGATAGTTTTCTGCGAATATCTTTAAAACTGTTGGTTCTAGGGCCTTAATATGTGGTTTTCGGGGGACATACCGAGTATTGTTTCTCGCATCGAGGGGCGTAAAATGAGCTATGTCCGTTACTTATGCGACAACTTTGATATTTTGTCCCAGTTGAGTATTTTTGGTGACTTTTCAGTTATGTTGTCAAGAGGCCTGAATGGAGTGGTCTGTCCGAAATTTAAAGTAGACAGTGTTACCCGCTGGGTTGCAAAGGGTATGTATACAAATTTTGATTCAGATCGGTGAAACGGTGTGGATTGGTATAAATAACAGACAAACAAACAAACAAACCAACATTGAGCTTTATATATATAGAAGTGGCACCGGCTGAGTTTGCAGCTTCTATGCCCAAGATCGTGGGTTAAGAATCCCTCAGTACGCCTTCCTTAGGTCCCATGTCATAGATTCATGGCATGTACAAGAGCCTTCCACTAATTACACTTGTGTGAAGCTCAATTGTAGGTTAGATATGACTAACGCTCTTAGGTTTCAACGCCAGGAGTCGACTGAGGTGGCATCTAGTAACCAAGTTCAGAACTAGTTGTCGTTGACGGTGGCGTTTGGTAGCAAAAGTAGGAACTACTTGAAAATTGAATGTCTGCAGTCCTCACTTGAATTAAAAACAGATAACACACACTAATACAGCCATCACAATTAACACCGGCTATCAGACAGATTCTACACACACCCAAAGTACATGGGTGTATATGATCGCGTTGTCGCAGCCTCTAAACTGAGGAACCATTATATCTGTATCTGGCAATTAGAGCGGCAGTATGGTGGAGTTATGTCCCTTTCTCCCTTGTCACAGATAAGATCTTCAGTTGCTGGTGTGCGATGAACTGAACGTATTCCTTTCCCCTTGACCGCGGCGTGAGTGACTGTTCGCGGCACGAAGGAATTCACGGCTGTGGTATAGGTGGGCCGTTCCATCTTGGCCGGTAAATGTTATATACATGCGCAGTGGTGCCTCCATGCGCAGTGAGCCTTCATACCTTTGTGAGCAATGCAGGTGAATTACACAATGTCTCCTCGGCAACGCATGTGCATATTCAATGCAGTGATCCGCAACCTTTTTTTTACTCACGGCACACCCCAGACGGGTGTAGACTCAACACGGCAAACCAAAATGTCTAGTCCCTCAAAATCATATGAATCTGAATATAATTATGAAATATTACGTCGTTATGTAATAATAATAATAATAATAATAATTATTATTATTATTATTATTATAGATTCCTGTATTTATTAACAACTTATTAACTTTATTAACTTCAATTTACTGTAGAAAATACACATTTCAGCATTTCAAGTTTAGTTAAGAGCATGTACAGGCAGCCGTACTCAAAATAAGCGGCTTTACAAAGAACTCTGTTGTTATCGAGTGTTGATCGTAAAGTCTATTATTGTATGATTGGTGCAGGCCGCTGAAAGACTTGCTTAAAGTCCTACGGATCTTTCTCTGCGGCGACCACACAACATGCCGCCTGCAACTCATCAAACCGGCCCAATATTACGTGCGAGAAAAATAACACCCTAATCCCTAACTTAAAAACTACCGAACTGTACAGAAATATTGAGTAAATAAATTACATTTAGCCTAATTTCTACGAAAACATAACAGTTATGAACATGTATTAAATAATAAACAAGCACCTTCTTACATAAAATCGGCAATTATTTGATTACAATATTAGGTAAAAGTTCGCGGCACACCTTGGACCTTGTGACGGCACACCGGTTGCGGAACATTGATTCAGTGTTCTACTCTGACTTTATGAAGAATTCTCACGCGCTTACTACCGGCCACGAATGATCGGCCCATCTATAGTAACGGATCCCACTGCCCGTGGCACTACCCTATGTAGACGAACATGAGGAATGTTAGAAAGGTGCTGACTGGACCTTGTGTAGCGGAGTAATCTGGTTTGATTACATAATCTCGCCTGGTCAGCAAGTCATATCCGGGCTGCACTTTCTCCACTCGGCTTCAGCTCTGCCTGCCTGCCTGCCTGGCCATTGCTCCATAGTGGCTCTCTGATCCTTGAGCAGCTCCAGATTCACGGACTCATTTAACATCCTGCCACCCCTAGGCCAGTTTAGAGCTACCGCCCTACCTAGATAACAATAAGCAATTTAAAACTACTGTATTACAAAATGAAGATCTCCCATTCCCTGGTAATAATATACAGTATATGGCCTCGGTGCCGGGTGCAAGTTCTGTTATTCGGTGCCCAGAGGGCAGCCTCCATGTCGAATTTTGTTGTTCGTTGGAAAGCTATGAAAGTCAAGGAGGTTAGATATCTACCATAACTAAATACTTAAGGAATACCGGCATAACTGTAAGAGAAGATCTGACGAAAACCCGGACTGATATTGTAAAACAAGCAGTAAGCCACTTTGGGTTACACGGTGTCTGGACTGCAGATGGCGTTGTTCTGATCCGCATTGATGACACGAGGCATCGTGTGAAAACACTCCGAGAATTGGACTTTTTGAAAAAAAAAGTTTCCCGCTCCTCGTACGTAAAGGACCCTCATACGTGCCAGTGTGAGGGGGCTCAACTGATCCAAGTTACAAGTGTAAGCACAAACATGTAATATGGTTACTGGTGGAACTTTAACCACAGTGTCTAGCCAAAATACAAGCCGATATTATTGATTAATATTTAGAAAATAGCTTAAGTTTTAGATTTTGTAATTTTTGATATTTCTTGTTTAACAATTTTACAATAAATTTCAATTATCTTTTGCATGGATATTAGTACCAATGAGTATGATACGCATGCCTATCTTTTTGATATAGCTGATAGATTACCCAATGATTTTTAAAGTGACTCACCTGAACACGCAGTCACTTAAAATGCTAGAACATTTCGCAGAATTTGAATACACATTTGTTAACTCCGGTATTGATGTAATCGCTGTTAGTGAAACATGGTTCAATAAGTTCATTACTGATTCATCTGTAACCTTGCCAGGATATAATATCTACCGCAATGACAGACAACGTAGAGAAGGGGGTGGAGTAGCAGTGTATGTTCGACAGCACATTAAGTGCCGGGTTATCTGCAAATCCCCAAATAATGAGAATTTCAGACCTGAATACCTCTTCGTAGAGATTTGCCTGAAAGATACTAAAGTATTATTTATTTGTGTTTATAGAGCACCCAAAGTCGGTTTTATGGAACTACTATTAAATGACATGCTTTCACACATTTTTAGTTATAAATATGTAATATTAGCCGGTGATTTCAATGCCCATTTTGGGTCGGCTACATTTGAAACGAAAAACATAGTAGAAACTCTAAATACTTGCAATCTGTCGTGGCTCCCGTATCAAGATACACATCACACTGCAACCTCCTCTTCTACTCTGGATCTAATAGCATCCAACTGCAATGAGCACGTGATTGAGTTTGGCCAAACAGCTGCTTCTGGCTTCTCGGCACATGATCTCTTATACGCAGTATATACCCTGTCAACTCCAAAATATAAGCCCAGTATTCGAACTTTTCGAGACTTCAGCTGGTTTAATTATGAAAGGTTTAAGGCTGATGCCATCTCAGTTCCATGGCACACTGTTCTCGAGCAGCAAACTATAGATGAGAAGGTCGAAACATTCAACACATTTTTAATTGATTTATATGATCGCCATGCCCCAGTGCGCTCAGCTAACGTGAGGCACGCACCAGCTGCCTGGATCAACACAGAAATAAAAGATCTAATAAGATCTCGAAATAGAGCCCGAAAGAAGTGCAACAGAACACAGAAACCCGAGGACATTGTAGAATACTAAAGCTTACGCAACAGAACCCAGCAAGTTATTCGTAATACAAAGATACGTTACACTTATTCGCTAATTAATTCAGCTAAAAACTCTTCGGCTTTGTGGAGAGCTATTAAAACTCTCGGTGTTGGAAAATCCAGACACAAAAGCAATAACCCAACAATGAGCGCTGATGAGCTTAATAAGCATTATTTAAACGTATCAACCGTTGTAGACAGCAATAGAGTTTTGTCAACTGTTGCTAACTACAGGGAAAAATTTACTGACCGACGGGAAGAATTTCATTTTGGCTATATATATCCAGAGGACATTCGTTTAGCCATATTTAGGATAACTTCAAAAGCCATAGGACCAGATCATATATCTATTACGCTATTGAAAAGGAATATGGACCTCCTCATGCCAGTTTTATTGCATATATTTAACTATAGCCTGCAAATGGGTATTTATCCGACACAATGGAAGAAAGCCAACATCAAAGCAAACCAAAATTCACGAACGCCTTAAACTGTAGTGACTTTAGACCAATAAGTATATTGTGTGCAATTGGGAAAGCGTTAGAACGGATTGTTTTTGATCAGTTTTATTAATATATAAATTCCAACAATATCCTAAACCCGAGCCAACCTGGATATAAATCAAAACATAGTACTCTGACAGCCCTTATCAAAGTCACAGACGACATTCGTCCGGAAGGAAATAACTATATTATCTCTATTCGATTTCAGCAAAGCTTTTGACAGAGTTCACCATGAGATCCTACTAGTTAAATTAAGAAATCTAGGCCTTTCAAAGTCAGTAACGAACTGGTTTAGGACTTACCTAACAGGCAGATGTCAGAGAGTAGTCCTAGCAGATGACAATGTTTCAGAATGGTGTGAAGTAACAACAGGTGTGCCGCAGGGTTCGGTCCTTGGTCCACTCCTGTTCTCCGTGCATATAAATGAACTTCCATCTGTCCTTAAATTCTGTCAACATCATATGTACGCAGATGACCTTCAGCTATATCTACACACGGATCTGAAATCCATTCATTTGAACGTAGCTCTAATTAACAGTGACATTCAAAGCCTATCTCAGTACGCACTCGATCATAATCTAATACTGTACTTAACTTCGAAAAAACGCAACCGATCATCATCGGCTATACCAATTTACTCAGTTCCCTACCTGACCCAGTACCACTTTTACAGCTTGCATCCCAAACAGTTCCGTACCAGTCAGCAGTAAGAAATCTGGGAGTTATTTTTGACTCTCGATTATCGTGGCAGGATCACACAAACATGATTCTGAAAAGGGTTGCATCGTCATTATATCAAATTAGGCGAACTTGCTTCTATTTGCCTCAAAATGTACGAAAGATACTGATACAGAGTTTGATATTATCAATTTTTGACTATGGATCTATAATTTACCATGATATGGGAGAGGTCCTCAATACAAAATTGCAAAGAATGCAAAATGCTTGCTTGCGGTTTGTTCTCAATGTACCAAGAGAGTCTCATATAACTCCATTTTACGTCCAGATTGGATGGCTAAAGTTAAAGGAACGAAGACATTATGCCATGGCTCTGACAGTGATAAAAATTCTAAAATTCAAAATTCCGTCTTATATTTACTGCACACTAACTCTCATGCAATCAGTGCATAACCGTGCGAATAGACACACTGCACAAATGCTCCAGATACCTCATCACAGAACCGAAAAATGCAAAGGTTCATTCCGTATTTCAGCTAGTATTCTCTGGAATAAATATAAATTGCACCAGTATTCAGGACTTCCTATCAGAGCGATAAAACACTCCCTTCATTGTAATCTATCAGCTATACAATTATCATGTTCAAGGTGAACGGATGTAATAACAAGAACTTCTATTGTCAACTGTATGTTTAGGTTAAGTTTTTTCTTTCTTCATTTATTCTATTGTATTTAACCGCCCTCTGAATGAAGAGGGCTGCAAAAACAAAAGGCTTTGTAGCCTCAGTGGCCTGTATAAGAGAAAGAATAAATTCAAATTCAAATTCAAATAACAGTATGCTACAAAATATGTTGTAAAATTTCAAACACGAAGCTTCTGTTGTTGTCACGCAAAAATGATTTGTATTGGCTGAAGATTCACTTTACCGCACATGACATGAGGTAATAATAACAATATCGTATGGCCTCGGTGCCGGGTGCAAGCTTTGTTATTCGATGCCCAGAGGGCAGCTTGCATGTCGAATTTTGTTGTTCCTTGGAGCGCAATGAGAGTCAAGGAGGTTAGATATCTAAGCTCCTTGACACTATAGCGCTTTCTAGTAGAGAATGGAGGAACTTTGTGTTGGAAGAAAATCCCGAGATTAATTTTGCCATTATGATCACGGCCTACTGAATTCAAATGGTTTCTTTAACATGCCAACATCGTATGACATGCATGACGTGATTTCTGTCGCCTTTCAAAAATCACTTACCACGGCCAGGAGCGAACCTGCAAGCTCGGGTTTGTAGACCGACACGATAACCACTCACCCACCGTGGCGAGCATTCCCTGGTAATTTTGTCATAATTATGTATTCAGTTTAAGTGGGCACAAACACCTGCTGATTAATGTGTCCACCTCGTGGCGCAGTGGCTAGCATTCTTGGCTGTCATCCCTGAGGTCCGGGTTCAATTGCTGGCTCTAGCAAATATTTTAATTCTTGTCACAGGGTTGGAACGGGGTACACTGAGCCTCGTGACGCAAAACTGGGAAGCCGTGAGTTCAATTCACACCTCAGACATCTTGAAAGTGGTTTCCCGTTGTTTCCCACTTCTACTCCAGGCAAATGACATTCGGATCCACGTGATTCCTCATCCATAGACAGCGGTCAACATTAATCAATATGTTGTTGATTCATTTAGGGGTATTGCGTCATCGTGGTCTTATAGCATCATATGGCTAACGTACTAACTCGTGCCTCGCTGGCATCGGGAGAGCGTGGGCTCGAATCCCACCTCGGCCGTCCTGAAAATGGTTTTCGTGGTTTCCCATTTTCACCACCGGGCAAAGACTGGAATGGTTCCTTCCAAAATCTCTCCCCTGACCCGTCCTCAAAGGAAAATAAATAGCCATTGTCTGTATTAATAACATTATTATAGCCTCATGTACTTAGGTATGTGTGGAATGTATCTGATAACCTATATCATTGTGATGGCTGTAGTAAAGTTAGTATTGGTAATGGAGGCTAGGATTCGGAAGGAGGTGGGTGTGGCCGTAAGTAAGAAACCATCTCAGCATTTGCTTGGGGTGACTTCGTAATAAACCGGGAATAACTAAACTGTACTATATAGTTCTCTCGCTTTCATCGTTAACGAGCGGCGACACAATCGTCAGGCAGTAGCCAGGGACGTATATAAGAGGGGAGACCCCCACCCCCCGAAAAAACAATGAAAATTAAGAAAGTGTATCTTTGGTAAAAGCATAAATTATTGTAAATTTGGTTGTACACTAATCTTAACTTATTGGCTAAGTTATAAACAATATTAAGATTGAAATTAGACAACCTCGTGGTATAGTGGCTAGCATTCTTGGCTGCCATCCCGGAGGTCTGAATTCGATTCCTGGCTCTGAAGGCTGGAACGGGGTACACTCAGCCTTGTGAGGCAAAACTGGGAATTCCACAGTTCGGTACTTTTGAGAAATAAATTATACTGATTACCTTTCTGCTTAATAAATTGATAAACATTTAGATATTTGCCATTCATATTCCATAGGCCATAATAAAAAATTCATTAAGTATAAAATTTTATTTTGTGTTGTGTTGTATTTTACAACTTTTTATGTATTGCCACTGATAGTAGGCTAAGTTATATAAACTTAGAATTTTACCATTAATTATTTTCTAAAATAATTACACAAAGTTATATGCTCTAAGATATTGGTTGATATTTCTGGGTATTTTGCGGTGACAATCTCCTGAGAATACTCACAATTTTCCAGGATAGTCAGCTCCCTTCCCGAAAGAAAATTGTATATACGCCCCTAGCAGTAGCCAGCGCGGACAATAACCATTGTTTGCTGCTAATCAATATCATGCTTGCTCTATCTCTCCACGTGGACTCCAGACTCTATTCCTTACTACCTGCCCGCGTGTCATGTCTCCAGTGTTGTGCACGTAGTTCTGTCCAGTCTCGCTGCTTGCTCTTAGTGGCTATGGTGGAGAGGTGACAACACTGTGCCTCGAGCTGGGAAAGCCTTGGCTCCCCGCAGACATGGAATGTAAACATATCCACCCAGCTAGGTTTCACAGGCGAGCCACTCGTTAACGAGGGAAGTGAGAGAACTATAACCACCGTCAGCGCCATGATTCGAACTTCGAATATGTGAACTACAGACTCCCATTACAGTGCTTACCACGATGGGTGAATGGTTATCATGTTGGACTGCCAAGCTTGCAGGTTCGCTCCTGGCCATGGTAAGTGATTTTTGAAAGGCGACAAAAATCATGACACGGATGTCATACGTTGTTGGCTTGTTAAATAACCCATTTGAATTCAGTAGGCCGTGTTCATAATGGCAAAAGTAATCTCGGGAATTTCCGCCAAAACAAAAGTTCCTCCTTTCTCTACTAGAAAGCGCTATAGTGTCAAGGAGCTTAGATATCTAACCTCCTTGACTTTCATAGCGATCCAAGGAACAACAAAATTCGCCATGCAAGCTGCCCTCTGGGCACAAATAACAAAGCTTGCACCCGGCATCCGAGGCCATACAATATTATTATTTATTCCCATTACAGTCGCGTAGTACATGACTTAAGGCACTCGGCTATGCTGCTGGACCCATGGGCTAACTTTTAATTCAGTTACACAATGTATTGAATTGCTATATTTTAAGCTGTGGGGAGAGTGAAGGGCATGTCGTATGTTTCATTACACGATTACGATTGGTCAAATAAGGCGTGGTAGAGTCCAGTTTTAATTCCATGTAATTGAAACTGTGGTGTTTGTTTTACACGGTGGAGCTCGAGCGACTATAATGAAGATAGGTTTAATTACCAAGCCACAGGAATGAAATTCAGGCTAATTAAAATATAATACTACAGGTGAGAAGCTAGCACTGTTACATTATTGGACAGTCGTAATATTGGAATGGGTAAATTAAACGTTGAAATAATTGAAACCCAAATGCGTGCCTAATTTATTTCAACTTTATACACAAAGAGTTCGATTCTACTAAACAAACTACGCGAGGGATCATTTCTTGTTCTGGTGTTATCTCTCTTATGAGCTTGGGATATCTTTATTATCTATCCCGTGCACTTGGGTGTGTATTTGACTTGACAAACTTGTCATTCAGACCTTAGAATAGAGGGTTTGACCGCGGCTCAGTTCGATGACATATAAAGATGTTTTAAGTGCAACAATTTCATGATGCCAAAGGCCACGGGTTCAAACCCAGTGGAAGTCGTCGGATTTTGAAGAACGTTAAAAATCGCTCAATATGCCTTCCTTCGGAGGGGAAGTAAAGCCGATGGGGGGCCCATAGATTTATGGCATGTAAAAGAACCTTCCACTAACTAACTACAATTGTGTGAAGCTAAATTTGTAGGTTAGATTTGATTAACACTCTATTAAGTTCCAACGTTTACCGCCAGTTGCCGGTTGAGGTGGCATCTAGTAGCCAAGTTCTCAGCTAGGTGTCGTCGTTGACGGTAGCATTGGTAGCAAAAGTAGGAACTACTTGAAATTGATCGTCTGCACTCCTTATCTGAATTACAGATAAAACACACAAATAAAGCCTTCAAAATTAACACAGGTTATCAGATTCTACACACACACACAAAGTACACGGGGCTATATGACCGCGATGTTGCTGCCCCTAAACTGAGGAACCAACCAACCAACAACCTCATGTCGACAGATTATTGTTGTATTTTAATTAAATCTATTTTAATTGTTGGTTTCATTTATAATATTTTTGTTTTAATTACCTTAATTTTTTGATTTTATTTATTTTAATGAAAATGAAAATTCACAGCCTGCTTCCAGTCTCCGACCGGGTCAGGAATGGAATGAATGAAGCCCCCATCTAGCGGCGAGGATATGGACTGTGCCGGCTGCCGAGGCCTGACGCACTCCTCTGGGGCAATGATTAATTGAATGACAGATGAAATGAAATGATAGTGGAGAGTGTTGCTGGAATGAAATGTTGACAGGGAAAACCGGAGTACCCGGAGAAAAACCTGTCTGCCTCCGTTTTGTCCAGCACAGATCTCACATGGAGTGACCGGGATTTGAACCACGGACCCAGCGGTGGGAGGCCGGCGTTCTCCCGCCTAAGCCACGGAGGCTTAAATAATGTAGGCTATTTGGTTTTAATTATTTTAATTTCTAGGTGCTTTGCGACATCGCCGTCATGGAGCCGTTACTTGTGTGTGTGGAATATGTCTGGTAACGGTGATAACCTTTGTTGGCTGCACTAGTGTGTGTACTATAATTGGGTCTATGAGACGGCTTTGGCCTTAATTAGGAACTATCCCGGCATTTACCTGTAGTAGAAGTAGTGAATCAAGGAAAATCACTTCTAGGATGGCTGAGGTGGGAATCGAATCCATCTCTTCTTAGTTCTGCCTCACGATGCAGAATGAACCTCTTTTCATTCCTCAGACCACAATTACATTTCTTTAGGAATCGAACTCGGAACTCCACGGTGACAGCCAAGATATATTGGTTTTACGTCTTTTTTAACTACTGCGGCTTTTAGAGACGCCGGGCTGCCGGAATTTTGCCCCGAAGGGGATCTTTAACGTGCCAGTAATTCTACTGACACGGCTCCCTCGCATTTGAGCACTCTCAAATGTCAACTGGTTGCGCCAGGATTCGATCCTGAAAACTTGGGAACAGCAGGCGCTGAGCCACGCAGTCAGACAGCCAAGAATGCTGGTCACTACGTATGTGGACTGTCTTTGTATGATAACCTATGTTTCTCTACTGACTATGGAAGTGTGTCAGTAGCTGTAGTTGTTAGTGTCAAGAATTGTGGTAGTTCCCCCCGGGTCACGAAATAAGGTACCATCCTAACATTTAACTGGTTGTTATGTAAAAATAAAGTAAAACACAAGCAGGAAATACATTAACTCAGGATAGGCGCGCTGTCAGCGTCGGCATTCAAACCTAGGAAGTTCGGATTTGTAACTGCCAATATTACTCGTGGAACGTGATCAACACGATCGGCTATTGCAGTTTTAAAAATAATAATAATAATATCGCATGGCCTCGGGTGCCTGGTGCAAGCTTTGCTATTTGACACCCAGAGGGTAGCTTGCATGTCGAATTTCGTAGTTCCTTGACTATGAAAGTCAAGGAGGTTAGATGTTAGATATCTAATCTCCTTGAACACAATAGCGCTTTCTAGTAGAGAAATGAGGAACTTTGTGCTGGCGGAAACTCCCGAGATTAATTTTGCCATTATGAACTCGGCCTACTGAATTCAAATGGGTTCTTTGACATGCCAACATCGTATGACATGCGTATCGTATTTTTGCCGCCTTTCAAAAATCACTTACCACGGTCAGGAGCGAACCTGCAATCTTGGGGTTAGTAGACCGACGCGCTATCCACTCACCCACCGTGGCAAGCTTTTAAAAATAAATAATAATGATATGGTTTTACGTCCCTTTTAACTACTGCGGCTTTTAGAGACACCAGGATGCTGGAATTTTGCCCCGAAGGGAATCTTTATCGTGCCTGTAAATGTACTGACACGGCTCCCAAGCATTTGCGCATCCTCAAATGCCAGCTGACTGCGCCAGGATTCGACCCTGCAACCTTAGGAACAGTCATCGAGAACGTTACCGCTGAGCTATGCAGCCAGCCTATTGAAGTTTTAAAAGGGGCCTAAAGATAAATATATTTTGAATGTGACTGTATTGTAAGACTTGAAAATGTGACTACAGTCGGGAATCGAACCCTATTTCCCTGCCCCATACATCAGGGGTACATCCGACTGCGGTGACAGTTTCAAGTCTTAGCAGCCAGAACCGCTCAAAGGATAGCTATTCCCAAAAGTAAATTCAACTATTCAAATTTTAAAGGTATTAGATTTCACCAAGTGTCCAACCCCATCGCTAAGTGGTTAACATGCTAGGCATAGTTCTCTCACTTTCGTCGTTAACGAGCGGCGACTCAAATGCTAGGCAGAAGCACGCGCCGACTATAACCAATGTGCACTGATGACCAATAGCTGATGATTCTTGACCAATCTCTATCTCTCCACGTGAACTCCCAAGTCCGGTCCTGGTGGCCTGCTCGCGTGTCAGGCAGGTGCCAGGTGTCCAGTGTTGCACAGTTGCATGTAGTACTGTCCAGTCTCGCTGCTTGATCTCAGTGGCTACGGTGGAGAGTTGACAACACTGTGCCTCGCGCTGGGAAAGCTTTGGCTTCCCGCAGGCATCGAATGTAAACATATCCACACAGCTATGTTTCAAAGGCGAGCCACTCGTTATCGAGGAAAGTAAGAACTATATCGATCCCAAAGGTCCTGGTTCGATTCCAAACTCGGCCTTGATGATTTCAATCTTCAATGGTTAATTCTCTTCGATCCGGAACTGGATGTTTGTGACGCCATCATCATACACCACATCCTTATAATGACGCGCAGGTCGCATAGGGTGTCAACTCGAAAGATCTGTACCAGGCCTCTTCGGAGACCACACTTCATTCTATTATCCTTTCTTTCTTTCTTTCTTTCTTTCTTTCTTTCTTCGTTATGCCCATATATAGAGCGCGTTGGAACTTGTTAGTTGGCTTAATGACTTTTGCCTTTTTCTACTCCCAAAATCTCTTCATACGCTCACTGTGTTAATTTTTGCGTTCTTCTGTCCATCTTGCACCAGTCCTGCAGCTAGATTATACCCTAAATGTTTGTTTATTTATTTATAGAGGTTCTGAAGATTTCTCGGGTTTTCATTATGTTCTCTCCGATGTTCATCTCATTCAGGTCCCCCCTTGTTTCTTCCAGCCAAATCGAATATTTTGTATTAACTATATTGTATAATCTCTTTGTTAGTCTATTGAGATCTGCAGTTCGTCTCTAGATCCAAATTTCATTTTCTTGTGTAGGGCCGTATATTAATCTAAGAGTTTTGCGTTCTTGCTTTTCAATGTCTGCAATGGCTATTATTATTATTATTAGACACGTCCTGCGAGTGTGGAGCAACACAAGACCCAGCCCACCTGCTCATTTGTCCACTACTAGAACAACCCTGCACTACCCAGGACCTGATCGAGGCAAACAACAAGGCCATCGGAGTTGCTACATTCTGGAAATGATCGGACACGGAAATGAATGAATGATTATTATTATTATTATTATTATTATTATTATACCGACAGCAGTGGCTACGCTCGCAAAAGAGCAGCGTTAGGTCATGGAGCCAAGCTCTCTGCTGACTCTAGACGCGTAGGTTCGAGCCCCACCGTCGGCCGTCCTTGAAATGGTTTTCCATGGTTTCCCCATTTACAACACCAGGCAAATGCTGGGACGGTACCTTCTGACAGGCCACGGCCGCTTCCTTCCACATCCTTGCCCAGTTTCATTCATCTTCATCCATTCCATCTCTCATCCCGGCGCGCAGGTCGCCCACGGGCGTCGACTAGCAAGACCTGCACTCAGCCTCTCAGGAGGCCACACGACAAAAAAATATTATTATTATTATTATTATTATTATTATTACCTCAATATGTTGTCACTGGATTCCTCTGGGGCAGAGTTTAATTTGTGATGATGTATCTTGGCTGTTGCCGCCGTGCCAACGCTGAAAGGATGGGGCTGGCATGTAAGCATTTCGTGAGACATTGGTCTGACGTGACAATGCAGGTTGAGAAACGTTACTCCCGTACGAGAGACTGAGTGCACGAGAGCTTTCACTGCCAGCATCTCGGCTTGCACCGTGCCACGCCACGTCGTGGGAAATGTTATATGGCGCTGTGTCATTGTTGCGACAGGAGCGATATATCCAGTTGAGAAGATATTCGCAGCCAGCCAGTCTTTTGTTAAATGTGTACAATTGAAGTGGCATCACACCCATTACTCGATTAAACACCTTTTTTAGGTGAGTGCCTTTTGAATTTAACAAAATAAAGCGCAAATGTATTAGTATATTAAAACATAAAATTAATATTACTAATAATTAAATTATTAATAATATTAAATATTAATGAAAATGAAAATCCACAGCCTGCTTCCAGTTGACCGACCGGGTCAGGGAATGGAATGAATGAAGCCCCCTTCTAGTGGCGAGGACATGAACTGTGCCGGCTGCCGAAGCCTGTCGCACTCCCCTGGAGCAATGATTAAATGAATGACAGATGAAATGATAGTGGAGAGTGTTGCTGGAATGAAATTGTGACAGCGAAAACCGGAGTACCCGGAGAAAAACCTGTCTGCCTCCGCTTTGTCCAGCACAAATCTTACATGGAGTGACCGGGATTTGAACCACGGACCCAGCGGTGAGAGGCCGGCGTGCTGCCGCCTAAGACACGGAGGCTCATTAACTATTAATAATATTATAATATTATGTATTAAAATTCCAAGACCACCTCGTGCTGTAGTGGCTAGCATGCTTGGCTGTTGCCCCGGAGGTCCGGGTTGGATTCCCGGCTCTGCAGGCTGGAACGGAGTCCACTCAGCCTCGTGAGGCAGAACTGAGAATAGGTGGATTCGCTTCTCCCCTCAGCCATTTTGGAAGTGGTTTTCCGTGGTTTCCCCACTTCTACTCCAAGCAAATGCTGGGATGGTTCCTAACTTAAGCACACGGCCGTATCCTTTTCTATCCTGACTTGACTTACAAATACACACACCAATACAGCCATCACAATAAGACAGGTTATCACACAAATTCCACACACATCCAAGTAGGGATGGGGCTACATGACCACGATGTCACAAATCATCATCATCGTCATCATCATCATATAGAACAAAATACGGCACTTCATACTCACCCTGTGACATAGTCGTGTACTGTACATTAAATAGTGCACCACGGCCGTGATGGGGAAAATGAGTCACTGAGTTCGGATATTGGAGGTTTGAATCCAGTCGATGCCAGCGGCTATGTTGAGTGTGGTTTTCTCCAGGGTTTTCAACACTCCCTCCAAGAAAAAATGGGATCGTACCTGAGTTCAAATCCTGGGCCACCTACCTCATTCCCGACTCTAATAATGACAATTACATCATCACAATAACACAGGTTATCGGACAAATTCTACACAACCCAAGCACATGGATCAACATGACCATGATGTCGAAGACCTGCAAATGAAACAACACCCAGTAGGTCTCCATATAGGCCTACACTGCAGGTGTTCGAATCGTTGCTCTACTATTGATAATTTAAATCAAAGTATGAGGGTTGAAACACTCAGCAGCGAAGCCAAGCGCATTAAGGTACGCTTTACTACTGCATTAGGAAGTCGGAGATTGGAGTTTCGTTCGACCCCAGCGTTAACAGTGGTCAGCCTGAGTGTGCTGCTCCCCTGTTTTAGTCCACATTTCATGCAAACTTCATGGCCGGATGGTTCTTATTTCAAATCCAGGGGCTCCTATTCTAAACCTCGGCCCTAATAATTACAATGCTTGACACGGTGTGTGAGTGGTTATCGTGTCAGACCACCAACCCCAAGCTTACAGGTTCGCTCCTGGCCATGGGAAGTGATTTTTAAGGCGACAAAAATCACGACACGCATGTCATACGTTGTTGGCATGTTAAAGAACCCATTTGAATTCAGTAGGCCGTATTCATAATTGCAAAATTCAACTCGGAATTTTCCGCCAACACAAAAGTTCCTTCTTTCTTCACTAGAGAGCGCTATAGTGTAAAGGAGCTTAGATATCTAACCTCCTTGACTTTCATAGCGCTCAAATGAACAACAAAAATCGACATGCAAGCTGCCCTCTGGCGTTAAATAACAAATCTTGCACCCGGCACCCGAGGCCATACGATATTACTATTATTATTATTACAATTACCCACACGCTACTACGGTCAACACAGAAATACAGGTTATCAGTCAACATCAACCCATATTCAAGCAAACAAAGCTGATGACCAGGATGTTCCAATCCCTAAATAACCAGAACAACAAACGAGAATTAAAACTAGGTGCTCTCAGCGTCATGAGGTCAACTGAGAAAAAAGATGGTTTTTATTTCACCCAACAATATCTTAAAAAAGGGTTTTCACTTTTATTCCAAGTGAATGCCGCGATGGTGTTTACCTCAATATCTCAGCTACCTCCTTCCTTATCAACCACACTAGCTGAGACAGGTAACGCGCATGATTAAATGAGACTGATGTATTTCATGCTCCATATTTAAAGTTAAGAAGAATATTGTCTAGATATATTAAACAATATTTCGTTCCTTAACAGTTCTCGGACTGGGCAGGCAAGGCCTTTGACTGAAATGGGAATAGAACCCAGAAGCTCATAGGTGGCGGAAAATAACTGAAGTCACTACGCCAGTGATAAGTCTGTATTAAGTCGAATATTTCATTAGAAATGAAAAATTATAGTACTGAGAATGAATTGAAGAAACTGTCACCAGATTTATATTTATACATTTAGAATGCAGTTAGTCGTCAGATGGGATTTACTTCCTTCAGCGCCAAACTCACCTTTCTACTGACCTGTATAGGAGAGAAAGATCTACCGATAGCGGTCGCTACTCTCACTAACGCGCAGCGCTAGGCCATGGAACCAGGCTGTCTGCGCGATTGATAGACGTGGGTTTGAGCCCCACCGTCGGCCGTCCTTGAAATGGTATACAGTGGTTTCCCCATTTTCAACTTCAGGCAAATGCTGGCAGGTACCTTCTGACAGGCCACGGCCGCTTCCCTCCACATCCTTGCCAGTTTCATTCCTCTTCATTCATTTTATTTCCCATTAATTCCTCTCATGATGTTGGCGGCAGGAAGGGCATCCGGCCATCAAAACCATCCGCCACATAGCATTTCATCGCATCTCACCCCCCGACTCCGTTGAAAACGGGAATAGTAAGGGGTAGACATATGACACGATCTACGGATTCATTCATTCATTCATTCATTCATTCATTCATTCATTCATTGATGTATTCAAGCTGTTCGTATGAGCTGGCTGAGATGGTGGCGCCTTGTGATGAGAATCTGTTAGGTAGTCAGCCCGAGAGCTGGTTGGATCCTCAAAAAGTACCGCCGTTAGGTTTTGTGGGTAGATACCCACAAAAACCCAAGCCATCGCTATATTGAGGCGTACTAGGCAAGAAGAGGAGTGAGGTAGTTTGCCATTGCTTTCCTCAGTGATGAGAATAGATGACAAGAAAAATCAAGCTTCTAGTTGTAGGCCTAAGTGGCTCTTAAACTTGCGTTCATAAGCATAATACCCTTTTTATGTGGACCTCATACCACTAAACGTGATTTTTTAATTTGGAAAACCCACTTGGAATCGGGAATCAAGGGTACGATGGAAGCTGATTAAGGCGTTAAGTTAAAGACGCACTTCGTTCACAAAGGCTTGCAAACCCGACTGATTCCTGAAAGGCATAATAGTTTGCAATTAAATGAATGAATTCGTAATAAACTTCAGTGATTGACATGTGTTTAAGGCACGCATTGAATGAAAACTAACACAGCCTGCTAGTAAGCTGATTAAAAAATAACGGACTGCATCCTATTTGGGAGACAAACAAGGACAGCATGTCCCGAGAAACGAATTCACGGCCTTCCGAGTACGAACGAGTTACCGTAGTGCTCTGACCCTGAGAGGTACAGCCTCAAGTGGGTGGGTCGTAGATCGAGCCTCGCTAGCCTTCGTGTGTCAGTGGGGTTCTACTGCTGGAAAATTTGCTTACAGGGTTATAGCATTGAACGGAGAGTTCCATGCTACAATAATTATATTTTGAAGAAAAAAAAAAAACAATTCTGGGTAGAATTATATCTAGCAATGTCAAGCTTTCCTCGTAGCACTAACCCATTAAAATCTCCTATGAAGTCTAGAAGCAGTAATTTATTAACACCTACATATCTACAGAACAAACGATATTATTATTATTACTAGACTATATAGGCCTACCCGAGTAATTTTTAACTATATGTGCACGAACTTTTACACTTATTGACCTCTGCGCAGGCCAGGTCCTAATATTCAGAACTTCATCTGGAGACTATCGTATTCCATCTTTCTTTTTGTGTTGTTTCATTCATGTATTTAAGGAGCTTAGGCATCGTGGTCATTTAGCCCCGTGCACTTTGGGAATGTGTGTGAGAGAGAGAGAGAGAAAAGAAAAGAATTTGTCAGATAACCTGTGTTATTGTGGTGTATGTTGTTATTGTTGTTGTAGTGGTAGTGTGTTTATTTGTAATTCAGGTGAGGATTGGGAAGGAATCGGCCATGCCCTAAAGTTGGGAACCATCCCGGTATTTGCCAGGAGTAGTCTCAGTTTTGCCTCAAACATAAATAAATTAAATATATTTTGAAAACATGATGTTGGCTCATTTAGGGGCTTTGCGATATCGTGGTCTAGTAGCCCCATGTACTTGGGTGTGTGTGGAACCTGTGTCTCTGTGAGGGCTGTACTAGTGTGCGAGTGTTTGTAATTGGGACTAGCATTTGAGTAGGCACGGGACGTGGTGGATCAGTGGTCAACATGCTTGGATCTCACCGGGTTTGATTCCTGGTCAATGCATGTGAGATTAAAAAGTGAGATATCACTTCCTGTGGTTCGGATTCCACGTAAAAATGGAGTTACCTTGGATCATGATTGCAAGATTAGCGTTCACGTAATCTTTATTTATTTAAATAAATATATGTGTGATTAATTTATTGATATATCGATTGATTTATTGATTTAAATGATGTATTTATTGATTTATTTTTGATGTATTTATCTATTGATATAATTATATACGATATTGATTTATTTGAGTAGAAGGCAGCTATGCCCTTAATTAGGTATCATCCAGGTATTTGCTTGGAATACAAGTGGGAAATCATGGAAAACAACTTCTAGGATGGTTGAGGTAGGAATCGAATCCACCTCTCCTCAGTTCTCTCTCACGAGGCTGAGTGTACGTGTCGTTGCAGTCCTGAGACCATGTTTTTTTGCTGATCAGGGAATTGAACGTGGACTCAGGGATGGCAGCTGAGAATGCCAGCCACTGCGCCACGAGGTGTACCCTATAAGAAACACCGTAAATCAGATCCATTTAGCGTTCGGAAGCGTAAGGAGGCTTGGGTTTGATTCCCGGCTCTGGTAAGAAATTTAATTCTGATCTGTGTGCTGAAACGGGGTACACACAGCCTTGTAAGTCAAAACTGAGAAGAGGTGGGTTCGATTCTCACCTCAGCTATTCTGGAAGTTGTTTACGTGGTTTCCCATTTTCACTCCAGGAAAATGCCGGGATGGTTCCTAACTTAAGGCCACGGCTACTTCCTACCAAAATTCTGCCTCAGTTACAAAATATACACACCCTAGTACAGACTTCACATTGCAACAGGTCAACATATAGATTCTCCACACACCCAAGTACACGAGGCTACATTACCACGATGTCTCAAAACCCCTAAAGAATCAACAACAACAACAAACGTTCGGAAGCCGAGTCCACCCCAACTAGGATCCCAGAAGTAATGATTGGTTATTATCATGCGAGCATATTAATATGACATCCTGCTCTACCTAGGTAGTTTTTTGTATTGTTCCAGTTAACTCATCGGTGAAGAATGCCTTCCTCATCTATTATTAAAAGCAGACGACCTTCCCCGTGCTCACTGGAAGTGTCGATCCAAGGTTTTATAGTGCAGCTTTGTTGAGGTATATCGAACTGCAGCCGCCTGGGGCGAGGTCACCATACCAAACCTGTTTGTTCCCTCTGACCTATCACCAGCACTTTTTTTTGTATCCACTCATAATCCCACATCAGCTTTGTGGAGCGTGATACAGGAGTGTCCTTGGACATGATCAAAGTATATTGTATGGGTGTGGTCATTTCCACAAATGCTGTTTTAAAATGAGAATCGTCGTTCGGGGCAGGTATCTTTATGAGATAAATATCTCATTATTATAGTTTGATTCAGAATTTACGGTCCAGAATATTACCGGCACACCTGAAACCTTCTGGGCTTATATCATGCAATTAGCTGCTTTTAAAGCTACGAGTACTTACATGTCATAAATTTTATTATCTTCGAAATTTAATGTTTTTAGTTGGTCAATAGGATTGTACACAGGGGGTTGCGTGGCGCAGTCGGTAGAGGCACTGAGCTTCTAGCTGAAAGGGAGTGGGTTCGATCCCCACCCAGGTAGTGGATTTTAGAAACATAACTACCACTTTCGGAAACGCAAATAGCCCTGGGGTTTACTCAGCCTACACCAGAAATGAGTACCAGGGTAATTCCTGGGAGCAAAGACGGCCGGGCATAGAGCTGACAACTCCATCCCATCTAGTGCCGATGTCCAAAGAGTGGAAGCCTCTACCTTCCACTACTCCCAGGGCCTCCATGGCCTGTATGGAGTTGGCATTGCAATAGGATTGTACTCAATTGTAATGGGTGTTTCCTTAATCCTGAAAGAAATTTACATGTGATTAATAAATGCACTTGGATGACCAGTTTCGATCGTCAAGTGATCATCATCAGATCCGTTACACTTTGGCTATTAAATCTATATCTACAAGTATGGCTGATGGTATTTACAATATACTGTATACACTTATTTAGTTGTAGTCAGGCCTGTATTTACGGGAGGACAAACTGGGCAACTGCCCAGGGTGGCAGGATTTAGGTGCTGTACAAAACCGCTTGGGCATTAAACGTCAAGTTACTAATGTTTAAAAATCCTCTACCCATAATAATATAATATTCAGTGTCACACATTAGCAATGCTGACTATTTAGGACTGGCTGCGTGGCTCAGCGGTAACGTTCTCGCCTGCTGTTCCCAAGGTTGCAGAATCGAATCCTGGCGCAGCCAGTTGGCATTTGAGGGTGCGCAAATGCGAGGGAGTAGTTTAGTAGATATCTCACAGCCTGGCGTCTCTAAAAGCCTCAGTAGTTAAAAGGGACATAAAACAAATAACATTATTATTGTGACTATTTAGTGGCTTAAAGAGAAAGCCTCCGTGGCTTAGGCGGCAGCACGCCGGCCTCTCACTGCTGGGTCCGTGGTTCAAATCCCGGTCACTCCATATGAGATCTGTGCTGGACAAAACGGAGGCAGACAGGTTTTTCTCCAGGTACTCCGGTTTTCCCTGTCACAATTTCATTCCAAAACACTCTCCACTCTCATTTCATTTCATTTGTCATTCATTTAATCATTGCCCCAGAGGAGTGCGTCAGGCCTCGGCAGCCGGAACACTTCCATATCCTCGCCGCTAGATGGGGGCTTCATTCATTCCATTCCTGACCCAGTCGGAGACTGGAAGCAGGCTGTGGATTTTCAGGGGCTTAAAGAAAGAACTGCCTTAGTAATCTTGGTAGCCTTGCTGTTGAATGTGTCTTGAAAGAGAAAATGGACTAATGAAGAAATCCTAAACCTGTTTGCAAAGGACAGGCCAAGAAGGAAGCTCTTTGTTATTTAAATAATTGGTGTTTTGGACATTGGTTGTGTATGATATCTGATAGAATTTAATGTAAATTCTTTTTGTATTAAGTTTTTTATATTTGTACTTTTAGTGAACGCTTATTTATAGTGTTTGCCACCAATAGTGAAATACACACACAGATGAAGAAACAGACCCATATGCTAAGTAAACACATATTTCAAGTCAGGGACGGCAAAGTTAGTATTAATATTATTAATTTTGCCAGGGGCGTCAGGAGCTCCAAATACGGGCCTGGTTGCAGTAGTTATTAAACTACTACTAGTCAAGATTTGTTAGTTATATGTGATTTTTTGTTAAGCTATTGATAGTGGTGACGAAGCAAAGAGTATATAAAAAGTAGGTTGGCTCAGGCAAGGAAAGCATTTCTACAAAAAAAGGAATCTTTTGACATCGAATATAGATTTAGGTATTAGTAAGTCTTTTTTGAAAGCCTTTGTCTGGAGCGTGGCGCTCTATGGAAGTGAAACTTGGACTATTGGTGCAGCAGAAAAGAGGAGAATTGAAGTATTTGAAATGTGGTGTTACAGGAGAATGATGAAGATCAGATGGGTAGATAGGGCTACAAGCGAAGAGGTATTAAGACGAGTGGGAGAGGAGAGATGTTTCTGGCGACTGCTAATGAAGAGAAGAGATATGTTAGTAGGACACATACTGTTCTAAGACACCCAAGAATAGTATGCTTAGTTATGGAAGGAAGGGTCGAGGACAAGAACTGTAGGGGTAGACCAAGGTTAGAATATGTTACACAGATTGCCTCGGATGTAGGGTGTGGTCGCTATGTAGAGATGAAACGATTAACTCAGGATAGGGAGGCATGGAGAACTGCATCAAACCAGTCAAAAGACTGAAGACTCATACACAGCGTTAATAGATCAAGTTTGCTTGCTTAGTGTGAATAGTGAGGGTGAGCAAATGTGAAGGAGCCGGTCAGTAGATTTACCGGCACGATAAAAATCCCCTTCGGGCTAAAATTCCGGCACCCCGACGCCTCTAAAAGCCGCAGTAGTTAAAAAGGACGTAAAACTAATATTGTAGTTCGTTTCGTAGTAAGTTTACCCTCCAGGTAGGCTTTTCCCACGGACTCAGCGAGGGATCCCACCTTTACCGCCTCTACGGGCAGTGTCCTGAAGCTTGACGTTGGATTGTAGGATACAACTGGGGAGGCGGGACTAGCACATCGGCGGGCGGTCTCACCTGCAAAGCGAACAGGGGCCTCATGAGGGAATGGGAAGGGATGGAAAGATTGGGAGGAATAGACAAGGAAGAGGGAAGGAGGCGGCCGTGGCCTTGCGTTAGGTACCACCCGGTATTTGCCCGGAGACGAAGTGGGAAACCACGGAAAACCACTGCGAGGATGGCTGAGGTGGGAATCGAATCGAACCCCCTCTACTCATTTTGACCACCCGAGGCTGAGTAGACCCCGTTCCAGTCCTCATACCACTAGTCAAATTTCGTGGCAGAGCCGGGAATCGAACCTCGGACCTCCGGGGTGGCAGCTAAAGACGCTGACCACAACACCACGCCGCAGACATACTTTTAAATCTAGGAGCGGGTTCACGTAGCTACAGTACTTGGCATAAAATGACTGCCAATCCTCTCGCTCGCTGACACATGAACAATGGTTACGAAACAGAGCACATAAAGTGGGTACGAATATGTTGTGATGGGGAGCAGTGTTAATGACGAAACTCCAGGTAAACCGGTATCTCTCAGAGTAAGTGCCGCCAAATAGACTACACACCCTCCTTGCTTACGACAGTCCATTCCGCAATTTTACTAACAATCAGATTAGTTGTACCTTGCTTATGCTTTTGTCTATTTGCATCATAGGGCACAGGAAATCAGGAGTGAAATTGGTGCAACACTACAGAACATTTATGTGCTTGCCGAAGGCTGTGTCAGTTTAGTTTGAATACAAGATTGATTGTCAGTAGAAATTAGCCTGAAAACAAAACAGAACAATGTGCCTGTTATTGTTGTTTTATATAAGGAATTGCAACATCGTGGTCATTTAGCTCCGTGTAGTCCGTCCCCATGGCGGATTGGTTAGCACGCTAAGCTTTGCCCTATAGGGTTCCGGGTTCGATTCCGGCCGGGTCATCGGGGATTTTCATCTCCTGGAGTTGACTCCCCTGTCCCGGGGACTGGGTGTATGTGACGTCTTCATCATCACTTCATCATTCGGACGCGCAGGTCGCCCACGGGCGTTCACTTGAAAGGCCTACACTTGGCCTTCCAGGAGGTCACAAGATTTTTTTAAAAAAGCTCCGTGTAGTGAGTGTGTGTGTACTGTAATCTGTTAGATAACCTGTGTCAATGTGATGGCTGTACTAGTGTGTGTGCTGTTGTTGATTCATTTTAGGGGTTTGGCGACAACGCACTTATTTAGCCCCGCTTACATGGGAAGTAAAGTGTGTGTATCTGTGAATGGTTAGGATGAGGGCTTGACTAAGTAAAGTACCTTCCTGGCAGTTGCCTGGAATAAAAGTGGGGAAACCACGGAAAACCACTTCTAGGACTGCTAAGGTGAGAATCGAACCCATCTCTCCCTAGTTATGCCTCACGGGGCTGAGTGTATTCCTTTATCTATCTAGTGCACCTCGTTGCGTAGTGGCTAACATTCTCGGCTGTCACCACGAAGGCCCGGGTACGATTCCCAACTCTGCCAAGAAATTTAATTCTAGTCTGAGGGCTGGTACGGGGTACACTCAGCCTCGTGAGGCAAAATTGGGAAGAGGTGGGTTTGATTCATACCTCAGTCCTCCTGGAAGTGATTTTCCACGGTTGCTCATTTCTACTCCATGCAAATGCCGGGATGGTACCTTACTTAAGGCCACGGCCGCTTCCTACCCAAATCCTACCTAAATTACAAATGTACACACACTTGTGCAGACATCACAGTGACATACAGTAGTTTATCAGACAAATTCTAAACACAGCCAAGTACATGGGCTACAATACATGACCACAATGTCGCAAAGTCCCTAAAAGAATCAACAACTACAACTCTTTTACCATTTTTCAGATTGGAATTACATTTCCTGGCAGAGTCAGGAAACGAAACAGGACCTCAGAGGACCACAACACCACAAGGGGGTCAAGAAGATCAGTCAATAAGGGTGGACATAGTTATATCCCTACAGCTACATAACGTAATAAGGCAATATGGGCATAGCCTTTCAATTTATTTTATACCTTTTGTGATATTACAATCCTTGAATTTTAATCAAATAACAACCATTATTTGAAGTGCTTCTTGCTCTCCTTTAATTGAGAGTCATTGTTGAGAAGCACTTGTGGCTGAGAACGTAAAACACACACACGCACACGCGTACACCCTCAAATGTTGCTTGCGGTCGTCGTCAAGGACTGGGAGAGGGTACGGAATAAGCGTCTGTTCCGGTTCTGAAGGAGGCAATTGGTGACATGTTCAACCCAGCTTCATTTTTGACCCAAACTTACTACTCAACGCCTTCGGTTTTACATTCAATTTCAGTGTTATAGAGATGATCATATAAATAAATATCCAGATAAAACTCAGCAAGCTTTCTAGGTTTGTGCCGGGTCTTGTGTGGGGTTTCGCCTAGGACACCAAGATGGTTCATCAGTGGGCTCTTGGTGTCCGCGCCCAGACCCCCACAGGAGTAGCGAATTACGTGCTACCTCCTTTTTTATGAAGCGCACCAGTGCCTCTTCACTGCGAGAGCTAAAATCTCAAGCAGTCCTCACCTCCCTATGAAGGCTTCCACTGGCCGTGAATGCCAATATACCATCCTTTTGGAAACCTTCATAGGGAGGTGAGGACTACTTGAGCTTTTAGTTATCGCAATGAAGGTACAGGTGCGCTTCATAAAGAGGGAGGTAGGGCACAGTTCGCTACTCCTGTGGGGGTCCGGTCGCGGACACCAAGAGCCCGCTGATGAGCCAGCTTGGTGTTCCTAGGCGAAACCCCACACAAGACACGGCACAAACCTAGAAAGATTGCTGAGTTTTAATTCACTGGCCGTGAAAGCCAATATACCAAATACCCAGATACTTCTCCCCATCCTTCTTTGATAGATTCTAAGCCAGTGTTAACAAAAAATATGGAGAAAATGTCATGAGTATCCATCTTTTAGTATTAATTTTGCGGTTTTGTTCTGCTTTCCAATCCTGAGGACTCGATGTGGTGGATACAGGGATACAGAAGTGTTTGAATGCATGATGGATACAATAAAAGCAAGCCGTTATCGAACACCACAAATGCGGAGTGAAAGTGTGGTTGGAGGCGGGGGAGTGGTGATTAACTTGATAAACTAGCTCTGTTAGCAGCGGCCTTGCCCCAGGCCTTGTCGTGGCCGAGGAGTTCGTACCCCGTGCGAGTTACTTGTTCAAGGTTGCTTTAACATCCTTGTCCATGTTAGTAATACGTCTCAACCTGAAAATTAAGCGAGCTGACCTAGGGTTTGGCGATACTTCAAGGCAATTAATAACACCATGCTGTACCTAGTAGTCCTCTATGGGGCAGAATATCGCCCTGTGACGAGAAAACATGAACAAATCGTCCACATCGTGGACCGTAAGGATCGTAGAGAAAATAAAAATAGAGTTCATCTCGATATATCAAGTTCTTTGAAGCACATCAACACTAAAGTTCATTTTAGTATTTCGATTTGCATAAGAAAACAAGTAGTTCCGTGAAGAACTATACAGCCTATTTTCATATATCCTACTTATGTTAATTGCCACTATCAACATACACAATTTCAGTTTGATTGCTGTAATAGATTCGTAGATATTGAGAACCGACTAAATATTTCGGATGGTCGCCATGTTGGATTTTATATATGTAGGTCCTAGAGTTATGTACTGTTACATGCAGATTATTGTGAACGTGTAGTATTCAAACTTCAATCGCATAATTAGGACACAAGAAAAAACAAGGAGATTTAAAAAATTTTCACAGCTGCCATCTTGAGGTTATGGAAACAATTGAAATAAATTAGATGCCAGTGGATTAACATTCGGATAAAGATTTACTGTACCAAGTTTCACTGCACGCGGATGGTTAAATTGCGAGAAACGTCCATGTGAATATTTATAATTCGCGTCACCGCCATGTTGGATTTGTGATCACCAGGTTATTTAAAGTCCTACAGGTGAACTTAAGTTCATAGCCCCTATGAACATAAAAAAATTTAGTTTGATTGCTAAAATAGATTCGTAGATATTCAGTATCGTCTAAATATTTCGGATGGTCGCCATGTTGGATTGTTAAATGTATAGGCCATAGAGTCATGTACCATTAAAGGAAAATTATTGCGTAGGTTCATTATTCAAACTTTCACTTCGATCGCATGACTACATCACAAGAAATAAAAACTTAATTTTAAAATTCGCACTGCCGCCATCTTGAGGTTATGTAAACAATTGAACAAAATTAGATACCAGTGGATTACAATGTGTATAAATATTTCCTGTACCAGGTTTCAGTGCGCTTGGAACATTAAATCGCGAGAAAGGTCTATTAAAATGTTCAAATTCGCTTGGCCGCCATGTTCGTTTTGTAGTTAACCGGGTTTTGAAAATCTTATAGATGGACTTCCAGTAGTGCCCTTTGACTCCGTACAAAATTTTAGGGAGATACCGCTAATAGTTTCAGAGATATAGAATGCCGGTGTAATATTTCGCACATCCGCCATCTTGTGATTATGTAAACAATTGAACGAAGTTAGATGTCGGTGCATTACAATGTATACAAACATATACTGTACCAAGTTTCATTGCGTTTGGTTGGTCAAATCGCGAGAAACGTCTATTTAAAAGTCGCAAATTCGCTTGGCCGCCATGTTGGTTTTGTAGTTACCAGGTTTTCAAAAGTCACATAAGTGAACTTATAGTAGTTCCCTCTATCACCATAGAAAATGTCAGGGTAATATCGGTAATAGTTTCGGTGATATTGAATGCTGGTGAAATATTTCGCACAGCCGCCATGTTGGATTTGTGTGTCGTAACAAAATTTGAAGGGCACGGTCGAGGTCGCCGGGAATAGTGCTATGAACTTTCCGAGTTTCATTGAAATCGCTCCTGCCGTTTAGATTTTATTAGGGGGGGACACACACACGAATCACACACACACACACACACACACACACACACACACACACACACGGACAAAAGGTGATCTCATAAGCCTATTTTTTCAAAATTGAAAATAGGCTAAAAATTGGAATGAACCGTAATCACAAATTGAATTGGAGAGTTTTGAACCTAACGAACTCATTTTCCCAATTATCGCCTCTACGTTCCTTTTGACGACACACTCATTCTTTACGGGGGTCTAAACTCTCCTGGACTGGCTTCACATAATGTACCTTTTGCAAAGAGAACTAAAATATCTGATCCTTTAGCTCAGAGTATCAGCGTTTTAGCCGGAGATCCCGGGTTTGAATCCTGCATAGGTCATATTTTAATTATCTGCCTTCCATCGAAATAATTTGTACTTCCTGTCCAATACTCGACCAAATAGCTGTACGCTTCTATTTGTCATTTATTCACGTGTTCGTTCTTTAATTTTCTGGTCTAAGAGCTGGAACAGGATACACTCAGCTTCGTGGAGGCAAAGCTGAGAAGAGGTGTGTTCGATTCCCACCCTAGCCATCCTGGAAGTGGGTTCCCACGTCTACACCAGGCAACTGCCGGGATGATTCCTAACATACGGCCACGGCCGCCTTCTTACCGATCCTCACCCGAATTACAAATACATACTACTACAGACAGCACAATATGAGTTATCAGACAAATTCTGCACACACCCGAGTGCACGCGGCTAAATGACCGCGATGTCTAAGCCCCTCAAACGAAACAACAACAACAACAACATCAAACAACGTTCCTTAATTGAATCCAACAACTCATTTGTATTCATCCATTAATGTTTTTATGGAGTCATAAGTTCAATCTTGCATAAAGACATGTCGTTCAATCATTCACAAATTTCAGACAGAACATAATGTTATTCAAGTGAAGGCTTGTCATTGCTGTGACATGGAATGCATGTTTACAACTGCTGTTCCGTTATGACATCGCACAGTCGAGAATTACGTTAGTTGTTGGTAATGTGAAGTTGATGATCTGTCACACTAAGCTGCACAGTAGCCATCAAGTGGTACTCATGACATTATCAAGAGCTGCTGACTGATATCGGAGAAAGCAGAACCTGATGCAATTTTAAGGACATAAAATATTACTAAACCATCACCACAAGGCATTCAGTACAGGTGTATTTTCCAGAGTTGGAATCTGACAGTTCGGCGGAGAACCGTTGAACTAAAGGCAGCGTTGCCACGTATGCTACTAGCCAGCATGTGCGTACTTCTACCCTCCCGTCCTTTTCCGCATGCTCATAATATCATTATCATCGTTATTACATTTATTATATTTTTACTCAGATGGTTTTCAAAAATCTTTAACAAAGCAATGCTTAAAACTGTTCGTTGCACACTGTAAAATAAAACAATAGCCCATCAAATCGAGGAGAGGCCTAAAATATTGTAATGAATAGAAATATTACCGGTACGAATACCGGGAGCCTACAATCATAAAGCAAAATTGTTCAAAGCGAAACGACAGAACGTGATTGTTTCCGTGTTATTTAGCAATTTATATCTCCTGTAGAATAAGTTTCAAGGCACAAGAAACACATAAATGTATTACAAAATATACGTTCATTGTATAGGCTATTAACTCACCCTTTACAAGACAGAAGCTAATCACTGGGAAAAGGCTCCATATCATCATCATCTCGGTCCTCTCCATCACTGGATCCCGCACTGGTGGGTGAGGAATCGCCGAGGGAAATTATGAGGTCGTCCACAGCTGTGTCAATAACACCTTCACGTTCCCGCGCTTCGCTTAATACTCTTTCCACATGCGACACTACCTTCGCCCAGTTTTCAGCTGTCAACACCCTCATTCTAATCGCAACCTATGCTGCCTAGACCTGTACCATGGAAAAAGTTATCCAACCCATCGCGTCACCACTCGCAAACAAAAAGAAAGCTACGGGTAACCTTTATATAATTCACACGAATCTAAGCTTAAACTTACACTAACACTATATAAATAAATAACGGACACTATTGAATTATAAATATAAGTATAAATCCCACACGAGACAGTAATTAACTAATTAATTCAATACAATTATAACGCAGCATGGTCAGTGTGCACTCGGGAGGCAACCAAACAAGGGACTGGTCAAGTGACAAGCACGTGGCCAAATAGCGTCATTCAAATTGGCAGCGCTGTATGGTTTCCATGGCAACAAGCCTTGCGTGGGATCTAGTCGTCAACTGTTTTTGCCCTCTGGCGCCGAACTGTCAGATTCCAACTCGGGATAATACAACTGTAGGTATTCAGTAGAAGTTTCTAGAACTCTCGCTCTTACAAGTAAAACCTAGACATACAGTACTCAGAACTAGCATTAAAAACAAAGGTGATGGGATTACAACACATGAATAGTAAGTAAACAAATAAACCAACGGACGTATAATTCTTGCACTTTCCTCGTTTACGTGCGGCTCACCTTTCGAATCTAGCTGGGTGGATATGTTAACATTCCAGGGCTGCCTGCAGCCAAGGCTTTCCCAGCACAAGAAACAGCGTTGTCAACTTTCGACCATTGCCACTGAGAGCTTGCAATGAGACTGGACAGAATGTGCATCACTGGAAACTTGACACCTGCGTGACACGCGAGCTGGCCGCCAGGGCGGGACTTTCGAGTCCACGTGGAGTGATAGAGGAAGCATTCTATTGGTCAACAACCGTCGGCTATTGGTCAGTAGCGAGCAATGGTTATTGTTGGCGCGTGCTACTGCCTTACGTTTGAGTTGCCGCTCGTTAACCAGGAATTCTAAGTACAGTACATTCCTGTCTGCTTGTTAAGTAGTCAGCCCGGAAGCTGGCTGGATGCTCAAAAAGTGCCACTAGAGGTTAAGTGGACTGACACTTACAAAACACCAAAGGAAGTATCATAATAAGGCATACAGAGCAAGGTGAGATGAGGGGGTAGTTTGCTATTGCTTTCCTCACTGAGTCAGTACAGCAGTACCAACCCTACGAGTAGAACTTTTCACAGCATTCACAGGCACTGGATGTGCCCTGAACGCCATTACTCAGTCCCACTCACACCTCAGTAGATTCCATAATTATAATCACAGCCATGAATGAGAGTGAAACATTGGTGAAAAGCCACATTTTACTCTAGCATATGCCAACAGACAAATGCAAATATACTGCAATTCGTGAAGAGATGATAAACAGGCGGAACAGTTCATTCCAACTAAAAGAAAAAACATTAGAGTGATAGAGACGTTATTCATGACCTGGTCTACCACGTAGCAACATCTTCTGGCTCGGTTATGGATTATTGATAGGTATTCTACACTAGTTATGATGTTCACGAAATTGGAAACATAATATTGAAGTCATGAAAGTAATATTTCTCGTCGTTGCTTAAGACAGTATAGAGTGAACCCTTCAACTGTGTAGGATCACTCCAGCCAGGTATACAAGTACACTTCTAAAGAGACCTGCTCTTCAAAGGATAGGAGATACAAACTTTGGAACTACAGTACAGTAATTTCTTTGCCAACTTCCCATGGACTGAAGTTGGGTTCTATTGGATAAGTGAGGAATGCATGAATCATGTAGTCTATCAATACACCGAGCTTGTAATAGTGGCATTCTAGAGTGCCTACGAACAACTACCACGTGTAAATAGGATTTGCACCATTAGACATTCGCTTTTTAAAGCGGTTTCTAACTTTTGACTACCATGTCACCGTCATTTTGACTTCCTTTGAATTTCATATGCTTTTCAGTAGGTCATCACGATTGTACCCAAATTGTAATGGCTGTTATTCTCTAAACCGGAAAGAAATTACACAAGATTAATTATTACACTTGGATGACCAGTTTCGATTGTCAAGCGATCATCATCAGATCCATTACACTTAGATTATTTATTAATCTGACTGGCTGCGTGGCTCAGCGGTAACGTTCTTGCTTGCTGGGCCCAGGGTTGCAGGTTCGTATCCTGGCGCAGTCAGCTGGCATTTGAGGGTGCGCAAATGCGAGGGAGCCGTGTTAGTAGATTTACCGCACGTTGAAGATCCCCTTCGGAGAAAAATTCCAGCACCCCGGCGTCTCTAAAAGTCAGATTACTTAAAAGGGACGTAAAATCAATAACATTATTATTGTTATTTATTAATCTATGTCTACATACCGGTATATATGGGTTAAGATATTGTCAAATCAGAAATAAATTTCTTCGCAGCGTCGGGGTATCGAAAGCAGGAACTTTGGGACAGGAGTCTCAATAGTCAATACGTAGGTCCCAAGACCACCGATGGTTACTACTGAAATTATCAAGTTCGAAAGGCTTCTGGGATATTGTACTGCGTCACGTTGGTTGGATTTAATGCTAATGTTTCGCCTCCTTCTGAGGTAGACATTATCAGCCAATTAGATGGCAATCAATCAACTGGATAACTAGAAGCGCCTCTGGTGATGAGTATCATTACTGTAATAATACAAACACAGTCGAGTTTCTTCTGCTAATTGTATCTTTCCTTTTATTTTTCTCCTCCACTTTCTATCATCGGCTGTTATACAGATACTATTCTTGCCAACCTTAACAATCTTTAATTGGGGAATTATTCTTAATGATGTACATCTCATCCATCCTCCGCCAGTGTTGTGACGTCACGCTCAAACTGGGTTACCGTGCGCATGACCTTTCTGCGGGCAACTTTCATTCCTCCAAGGACAACAGTCTCATGTTACATGACGTGTGAGACCAGATATCCCGGTTTCCAGGAAATAATCCAGGCTCATCTTCAAGGACACTGTTGATACGTCTACACTACAATGTGTCTATAACGGTCCACGCGGAAGGATGTTAACTGCAGCCTGATTGAGAAAGATCGTGGTATTTTTATATTGTTGTTGGATTTTATAGGGGCTTTATAGATGTCGAGGTACCAGAATGTTCCCCTGAAGAGGGGGTTGAAAGTGTCCGTAAATCTACTAACATATGCCTATCACGTTCCAACCGACTGTGCCTTTATTAGATTCCACAAATTTTGGAGCATTAGGTGAGTGCCTTAGCCGACGTTGCTGGCCGCGCTATGATAAAAAAAAATGTTTCAGAGGCGTAACGGTAAATAAATAAATAAATAAATTAATTAATTAATTAATAAAAAAAGGTTATTGGATTTTCGTCCCTTTTAACTACTGCGGCTTTTAGAGACACCAGGGAGCCGAAATTTTGCCCCGAAGGGGATAATTGACGTGCCAGTAAATCTATTAACACGTCTCCTTCGCATATGCTCGCCCTCAAATGCCAACTGACTGCGCTGGGATTCCATCCCGCTATCTTGGGTTCAGCAGGTGAGAACGCCACCGCTAAACCAGGCAGCCAGTCGAAAGAATGTAAGGAAGAAATAAAGGCTGAAGAATAGGAATAACGAAATTTATATACGGGGCAGAGAGCCTCCGTGGCTTAGGCGGCAGCACGCCGGCCTCTCACCGCTGGGTCCGTGGTTCAAATCCCGGTCACTCCATGTGAGATCTGTGCTGGACAAAACGGAGGCAGACAGGTTTTTCTCCGGATACTCCGGTTTTCCCTGTCAAAATTTCATTCCAGCAACACTCTCCACTATCATTTCATTTCATTTGTCATTCATTTAATCATTGCCCCAGAGGAGTGAGTCAGGCCTCGGCAGCCGGCACAGTTCATATCCTCGCCGCTAGATGGGGGCTTCATTCATTCCATTCCTGACCCGGTCGGAGACTGGAAGCAGGCTGTGGATTTTCATTTCATATACGGGACAGAAAAATGCACACAGTCATGAGTATTTAATATGGGTGTGATTCCGGAGTGGTCAGACTCCGTGCCTCCCACCCAGGAAGACCGGATTCGATTCCCGGTTAATGCATGTGGGATTTTCGAAGTGAAGTGTGACATCCAGTGGATCGGATTCCACATGAAAAGGAAATCCTATGACTTATGAACATGAGATTAACGGTCACGTACAAAGCGCAAGCCTTGAGTAACTGATGGCAAGAATAGTCACAGAGAGGGTTAAAAATATTTTATTCTGTGTCTGATCCTTCCTATTTATTTCTATTTTCCAGAATTCCTTATTGATATGGGGACTATGTTTAACTATACCGTTACCGTAAAGCACTCTTAAATGTGAGCACAATACAATTACCGATTTTTTCCTACATACTTGTTAAATTTTCTCAAAATAATATAAAATTATCATCATGGTAGTTGATGCTTTAAGAGGCCTAACATCTAGGTTATCGGTCCTTAATGGTTTGGATGATCATGAAAATGAAAATGAAACTTACACCTAAAACAAATTGCAGACTAGAAGAAGAAATGGAGAACAAAAGAAGAATACGGGAAATAAAAGACAGGGAAAAGAAATGCCCTCAAACCTCGAAGAATGAGGATTGAGGAACTTTGAAAGAAGGGAAGCCATGAAAGGCAGACATGAAATGGAGAAGAGGAGAGGGTCCGCCCCCAAAAGGCAATAGAAAAAAAAGGGAAATACGGACCCAGCTCAGGAATCCCACGGGGACGCCAACTCCCGAACTCACCCGCCCTGAGCCCTTGAAAATGTAGCACTATCCAGGGTGCACCATAACTGGTGGGGCTACATATACCCTGCCTCTTTTAGGGCCTTGTGCAAAGGGCAAGATATATCATGAAAAGAAAAAGACGAGATCTAACCATCGAAGAATGAGGGTACAGGAAAGATGAGACAAGGCCAATTAAGGCGGGAAATTCAAAGACTCCCTAGGTCTCGGATACCCTAATACCATCGGGATCGGAAGAGAACAAGAGTTGACGAAAGAAGTTCGACAGGAAAGAAGACAGAAAGGAGCCTGGCACAAGTAAGTGGAAGCAATGCCAGACTCAACTGGAGTCCCTTGGTCGCCAACCCATGGTTCATTAGGTTTGAGCCCCTGGTGGGACTCAACATGAGTATGAGCAAATATAAAGGTTTACGTACACTGTGTTCAAAAATACTTTCATCTAAGAGGAATCCATAGAGTGTGTGGCATCCCTTAGTCACAATTCACTTGTGAAACAGTTTTGTCGGAAGTGACTTCATGCACCTTTAAGATCAGTCATCCTTTCGTTCTGGAACATTTTATTTTGGTAAGTGCTTCATAACCATTTTGCACACCAAGCGAAAACAAGCGTGTAATATTGGTACGTCAGAAGAAAAAGTGAAAGCAGTCAACTACTTCAATGCAATTATTACGCTGTGAAAGATGCACGTACGTCTCCATCATCCGAAGAGTTGGCTCATTGCATTTCACCATACCGCACCGTGCCGTTCAAAGGATCATAGAGTCCCGAATTTTTGGTTTAACGATATCCGCAAAATGTTTCAGCAAACATTTGTATGTTATCACAACTATATATTTACCCCAAATATGCCAACATTTCTTTGACATTGAAGTAGCGAAATAACGCGGAATAAAATTATTTTGTGAAATGTGTTTCTTTAACCCAAACTGTGAAATACAAATGGAATGCTGGTAATAAGATTCTTTCCATTTTAAATATTAACTTTAAAATTAATTTAAATAGTTCTGTCGTTTGATAGAAAATAATAAATCTTAAATATAAATATTTTACAAGATAAGATAAGACAGCGAAAGAGGCTTTTCTGTCTACTCATAGGGGCAGATGACTTCGTAGTTCCGCCCCTTAAACCAACAATAAGTAACTAACTAACTGTCTACTCATATAGGCCTACAAATCTGCGTCCTGAAATCATGGAAACAATGCTCTACTTATACTTCGGGGACAACATAATTTTTACGAGTTAGTGAGAAAAGGGTTGATAGTCATGGAAAGTATGTGTTGAAGTGAATTTTAGGTTAGGTCTTAAACACAGAAAACTGTGTGTTATTCCTTCAAATTTAATGTTTAACCAAACCTGTGCACCGTACACATAGTCATTAATAAGGTTCGGATGTTAAGGAAAAGTCATATTAGCCAACTTTCGATTTTTGCAAAAAATGAAAGTAGACTTATGAGATCAACACAGGGCGAAAAAAGTGTGTCTGTCTGTGTGCGTGTATGTGTGTGTGTGAGTCTGTGTGTGTGTGAGTATGTGTGTGTGTGAGTGTGTGTATTCTGAATGTCTGCCCCCCCCCCTATCAATTCGAACACGGTGAATGCGAATTGAACGAAATTTGGTACAAAGGTAGCACTAGCAAAGGACACCTCAGTGTCATATTTTATATCGCCGCCATCTTGACGGAAACGTAATGGCGGCCACACAAATGTTCAAAGCTTAAATCAAATTACGACTAACCTAATCATCCGATCTCTACCAAATTTTGCAACAACATACCTTTATGGGGGGAGCATCCTTTGACCAAACCAATAGGCCATAAGCGTAATAGTTTGCGGATGGCGGCCATCTTTGTGTGAAAATCGATTCCCCCTATTAATTCGAACACGGTGCAACCGAATGGAACGAAATGTGGTACAGAGGTAGTACTAACAAAAGGCACCTCAGTGTCATGTTTTATATCGCCGCCATCTTGACGGAAACGTAATGGCGGCCACATAAATGTTCAAATCTTAAATCAAATTACGATTAACCTAATCATCCGATCTCTACCAAATTTTGCAACAACATACCTTTATAGAGGATGCATCCTTTGACCAAATGACTAGGTCATTAGCCTAATAGTTTGCGGATGGCGGCCATCTTTGTGTGAAAATCAATTCCCCCTATTAATTCAAACACGGTGAAACCGAATGGAACGAAATTTGGTACAGAGGTAGCACTAGCAAAGGGCATCTCAGTGTCATGTTTCATATCACCGCCATATTGACAGAAACGTAATGGCGGCCACACAAATGTTCAAAGTTTAAGTTAAATTACGACTAACATAACCATCCGATCTCTACCAAACTTTGCAACAACATTCCTTTATGGAGGGAGCATGCTTTGACCAATCTAATAGGTTATTAGCCTAATAGTTTGCGGCTGGCGGCCATCTTTATGTCAAAATTGATTCCCCCTATTAATTCGAACACGGTGGAACCGAATGGAACGAAATTTGGTACAGAGGTAGCACTAGCAAAGGGCACCTCAGTGTCATGTTTTATATCGCCGCCATCTTGATTGAAACGTAATGGCGGCCACACGAATGTTCAAAGCTTAAATCAAATTACGATTAACCTAATCATCCGATCTCTACCAAATTTTGCAACTACACACCTTTATGGAGGGAGCATCCTTTGACCAATCTAATAGGTCATTCGCCTAATAGTTTGCGGATGGCGGCCATCTTTGTGTCAAAATCGATTCCCCCTATTAATTCAAACACGGTGAAACAGAATGGAACGAAATTTGGTACAGAGATAGCACTAGCAAAGGGCATCTCAGTGTCATGATTCATATCGCCGCCATTTTGACAGAAACGTAATGGCGGCCACACAAATGTTTAAAGCTTAAATCAAATTACGACTAACATAACCATCCGATCTCTACCAAACTTTGCAACAATATACCTTTATGGAGGAAGCATCCTTTGACCAATCTAGTAGGCCATTTGCCTAATAGTTTGCGGATGGCGGCCATCTTTATGTCAAAATTGATTCCCCCTTTTAATTCGAACACGGTGGAACCGAATGAACGAAATTTGGTACAGAGGTAGCACTAGCAAAGGGCACCTCAGTGTCATGTTTTATATCGCCACCATCTTGACGGAAACGTAATGGTGGCCACACAAATGTTCAAAGCTTAAATAAAATTACGATTAGCCTAATCATCCGATCTCTAGCAAATTTAGCAACAACATACCTTTATGGAGGGAGCATCCTTTGACCAAACTAATAGGTCATCAGCCTGATATTTTGCGGATGGCGGCCATCTTTGTGTGAAAATCGATTCCCCTTATCAATTCGAACACGGTGAAACCGAATGGAACGACATTTGGTACAGAGGTAGCACTAGCAAAGGGCACCTCAGTGTCATGTTTTATATCACCGCTATCTTGACGGAAACGTAATCGTAGCCACCCAAATGTTAAAATCTAAAATTTAATTACGACCAACCTAATAATCTAGTCTCTACCAAATTTTGCAACACCATATCTTTATGTGGGAAACATATTCAGACCAAACTACAAGAACATCAGCCCAATAGTTTGCAGATGGTGGCCAAGTATGTGTGCAAATCGATTCCCCCTATCAATTCAAACACGGTGAAACCGAATTGAACGAAATTTGGTACAGAGGTAGCACTAGCAAAGGGCACCTCATATTCATGTTTAATATCCCTATAGCACGTTGTATTTCAACAAGCTACTACAACCAACATTCGATCATACTCCTTGAAAAGGACAAAGAGTTATAACAATAACCATGCATTTAGGAGAAAGTAGGCTATATGTTCTTTACTGAACATCTTGTTTTTTTTCCTGAGCTCATTTTACCTGAAATCTGAAAAATAAGTTTGAATGACGGGTCCCTGACCACGTTTAAAACAATTCGATTTTGCCTATAAATGCATATTTCGGCCATTTTTATTGCTTTGGTCATATTTGGTTATAATTTCAGCATTTTTGTTTAAATTGAGGCGTCGTTAACAAGGTACGTGTTATTTGCGTCGAATTTCAAACACAGGATTCACGAATACAGTATATTTTTCTTTTTTCCCCCAGAACAGGCAGATAGCAGGTTTAGAAGACCTGATTCCAAGAAGGCGCTCCTCTACGGACGTCTTTTAGCACATCTTTCTGGACAAGTTAGATTGCGACACCGAACGCATGAGGTCACGGAACATGAAGATAGTGTGCTTCCGCCTTTCAATAGGATGTCACTCCAGTAAATATATTTAGCTCAGAAGCAATTAGCAAACAAATAAATGCCATGTTATGTATTTTAGGAAAACCGAGCAAGAACTGCAACTCAAGGATATGATACCGAATGAATGTTGAACATTTTTATGTACTGTAGCCCTCTGTCAGTTGGATGTGCCTGGTGTATTAACGCTGATCACGTTTTGGCACTTAAGACGTTTACTCTATATTAGTGATACTCTACCTATCCCAAAAATTCATGTCATATTTCATAGATTTTTAGGTCATATTTAGCTAGTTTTTAGGGCATATTTCCTTGCATATTTAGTACTTCTTTAGGTCTAACTTCCGAACCCTAGTCATTAAGTACATTCAACCTTCACTATTTTATTTCACCACTATGGATATTTTATTTAACCGATTTAAACATTATATTTCACCACTTTGGAGCCTATTTCTATTGCCAGAAATTAGGGTCCCTAATCATAGTACTTGGGTCCTCGGGCACTTTGAGTAGATATTTGGAGCAAAAGACGCAGCTTTGGGCGAGCTCTTAGCCATAGCAAAGAAGTACTGTGTCCCCCAGGGGCTCACAATTAGTGGGACGTGGGTTGGCGACCATGGGACTCCAGCTGTCGGACATTGCCTCCACTTACTTGTTCCGGGCCCTTTTCTGTCCTCTTTCCTGTCGACTTCCCTTGCTCAATTCTAGTTCTCTTCTGACCCCGACGGTATTACGATATCCGAGGCCCGAAGAGTTCTTAACTTTCCACCTTACCGTAATTGGCATTTATCTCATCTCTCCTGATCCCCTCATTCTTCTTTTCATGTTATGTTATCTCTTGCGTTCTGCTCAAGGCCCTAAAGGAGGCAGGGTGTATGTGGCTCCACCTCTTATGCTGCACCCTGGATAGCGCTACACCCTCAAGAATTCACGATTAGTGAGTTCGGGCGTTGGTGACCCCGAAGGATCCCTGAACTGGGACAGTTTTCCCTTTCTTTAAAATCAATTTTGGGGCAGACCCTCTCCTCTATCCCTTTCATGGCTCTACTTCTTTCCAAGTCACTCAGTTCTCATTTATTGTGTTTTGAGGCCATTTCCTTTCCCTGTCTTTTATGTATATTCTTTTTTTTAACTTAATCTAGTACGCAAGTTAAATTCTTTTGAATCCACTCCGAGGCGTAGCCTTGCTCGTTATTTCATGTACTATGGCCGAGAGGGCAGCTGCAACAAGTCTGTGGATCGCAGGTTCGAATCCCAGCGCTGACAGCGGCTGGGTGTGTTTATTCCCGTTTTTTTTTTCTACACCCCTTCCAGCCAAATGCCGGGATAGTACCTTACTTCAAGTCCTGGGTCGGCTACCCCATTGTTATCTTTACTATAGCCATAAAACACAACACAAGACCCCACCGATTAATATTTGTATATAAATTTAAACCTCAACTCTAGTGAACAGGATCTGATGATGACCGCTTGACGGTCGCAACGGGTAATCCTAAATTACTCATTATTTAATAGTGAACATTATCGTGTGGGAAGCAGAAGCCTCCGTGGCTTAGGCGGCAGCTCGCCGGCCTCTCACCGCTGGGTCCGTGGTTCAAATTCCGGTCACTCCATGTGAGATCTGTGCTGGACAAAACGGAGGCAGACAGGTTTTTCTCCGGGTACTCTGGTTTTCCCTGTCAAAATTTCATTCCAGCAACACTCTCCACTATCATTTCATCTGTCATTCATTTAATCATTGCCCCAGAGGAGTGCGTCAGGCCTCGGCAGCCGGCACAGTGCATGACCTCGCCGCTAGATGGGGGCTTCATTCATTCCTTTCCTGACCCGGTCGGAGACTGGAAGCAGGATGTGGATTTTCATCGTGTTGGAAGCCATTTGTCAGTGTTACCTTAGTAATCAAAATTAATGATATTCATTCGGTGAACATGATTGTACCCAATTATAATGGGTGTTTCCCTAAACTTGAAAAAAAAATATATGACATTAATAAATAAAATAATAATAAACTAGCGGACCCGTGCGAGAACTCTCGCATGTGTATAAACCACCCGCCTGGCTTTAATGTTATGCGGGATTCTATATATATATGTTTATTTGCTTAAACGCACTTTTTAAACAAAATGTGGGTTGTGTGCGCCCCATGTATACAGACTACCCGCCCGGCTTTAGTGCTATGTGGGCTGTACGCGACACAGTTCTGTCTGGGGCTATCGTCTTGTTTATTTGTTTAAAAGCAATTTATAAAATGAATAAATATATTTCCGTTGACTTTTCAGTAAATGCAAGATTTTTCCTATACTATTGAGACGATTTGGAAGAATTTGGTACATACCACACCTTCTAACTCCCTCTGGTTTAGGAGCTTGAGTTTTGTGAAACATACACCTTAGCGTATTATATACTGTATATAGATAAATCTCATGTAATTTTTTTTATAGTTTAGGGAAATACCAATTGCAATCGTGTTGACTGACTGATTTAATGGTGATTAAAACTAACTCCTGTAATTTCTTTCATGAGAGTTTATTTATCTATTTATTGTTACATTATGTATGTTTCATTGTACCCCCGCCCAGTCATTGGGCAAATTAGTGTTCACCGACTGAAGAGTTACATGTAACAGTTTGTATAGACAACACTGAAGAAAATAATGGCTTCAAAACTGTAGATCGTATGGCGGGTACAATGTGTTTTGGACAACCCTGGTATAGTTGAATTGCCCGTATTGGCACTCGCTCCACCTCAGAGTGACTCACTGGTAGGAATGTGAGGACACCGGTGCAGTATGGTGCATGGAGATCAGAGGTGCTATCCTTTCTGAGTCATTGTTGACCCGGACATAATACTCTACTTTGCATAACATTCTTACTATAGTTTACTTGTTGTCCTTACTGGCAAACCGCATTGTGAATAGTTGTCTTTTCTAACGTATTCCTAGTGACATGGCAGTGACCTTACGTTATTTCAGCATTGTTTCTCCATCAAACAATATCTCAGTCCAGCAGCGTAGCCGAGTGGTCTAACGCACTCAGTGAGTATCTGGCGTTCGGAGATGTAAGATCCAAATCCCAGCATCGACAGCGGCCATCTAATATAGGCTATGGTTTCTCCGGGTTTTTTTAAATTTCACACTTACTGCATGAAAATGACGGAAGGAAATATCATTTCATCTCAATCCTCGAACTTAATAACCTCACTCGTCAATAATAATAATAATAATAATAATAATAATAATAACCGCACGTGCACCTCTCGACTGTGAGAGCAAAAAGCTCAACGATATTTGGGAACGTGCCACCCTTAAACAAAAACTGACAGCACACCGATGTTTCCAAGAAAAGCCAAAGCTTCCAACTGGCAAGAAGTGGACTGCAGAAAGGAAACAACAGCATCGAGGACTAAGGCGAAAGTACTGGGAGGATTTTTTTTATTTTAGCGTATGGCTTTTGGTGCCGGGAGTGTCCGAGGACATGTTCGGCTCGCCAGTTTTGTAGCTGCTTCGAGACGGACACCCAATGGGTGAGCTACAAGTACCGTTGGGGAGGAAAGTTGGAAGGGAGGGGCGAGGAGTTGGAAGGTAGCGGCTGTGGCCTATAGTTAGGGACCAACCCCGGCATTTGCCTGGAAGGAAGATGGGAAACCACAGAAGACCATCTTCAAGGTTGCCGGCGGGGGGATTCGAACCTCCTCGCCTCCCGGATGTGAGCGACTGCCATTAGTCATGCCGTAACGACCACGGCTAACTCACCACTGGGAGGATGTTAAAGCTCGATGCAACAAGAACAGGTGAAATGACGTGGTCCTTAGATGGCCGAATCGAAAGAATAATAATAATAATAATAATAATACCACCAAACATATATTTGGTTAAAACTCAGCAATTTTTCTCGGTTTATGCTGTGTCTTGTGTGGGGTTTCGCCCTGGAACACCAGGCTGGCTCATCAGCGGGCTCTTGGTGTTCCGCGTCCGGACCCCCACAGGAGTAGCGAACTGTGCACTACCTCCCTTCTTATGAACCGCACATGCACCTCTCGACTGCGAGAGCAAAATGCCTAAGCAGCCTATAAAGGCTTCCAAAAAGATGGTATGTTGGTTTTCACGGCCAATATACCATCTCTTTTTGGAAGTCTTTATAGGGAGGAGAAAGGCTGCTTGAGCTTTTAGGTCTCGCAGTTAAGTGGCGCACGTGCGCTTCACAAGAAGGGTGGTAGTGTACAGTTCGCTACTCCTGTGGGGGTCCTGGCGTGGAAAACCAAGAGGTCGCTGATGAGTCAACTTGGTGTTCCTGGGCGAAACCCCTCACAAGACATGGCATAAACCTAGAAAAATTGCTGAGTTTTAATTCACTGGCCCTGAAAGACAATATACCATATATTTGCTTACTTCTGAAAAACAAACAAAAAAAAACATTAAAAAAACACCACTACTGCATGGATTAAGGAAATCAAGAAGGATATGGAGAGGGCAAACATCTCAGAGGTCCAATTGTTAAACAGGTATAATTTAGCAACACAATGACAAGGCACTCCAGCCGCAGGAAGAACTAAGAAGACCGGAAGAGTCTGAGAAGAACAACGGAAGCATGTAGTAATACTGGACACAGAGGAAACTGCACATGAGGAAATATAAACGAAGTTGTAGCGTGATTCAAAATGTATTGGTGAATTCGCTTATAAAAATAATAACACGGGTTAATTGACACACATCCAACAAAAAATGGCTGATGTTCACTATGCCCCAGTGAGCTGAGTCACGCTCCACAAGAGAAACCCTATGTTGAGTCCTGCAGGGACTCGAACCGGAGTACGTGCCCCACCACAACGGTCTTTGCCCGAAGGAAGCGCAAATTTAGTTCTTTCGATTTACTACTTTTATGTAATAACCGAACCTATAGAGTGCTGTGTGGGCAAAGACGAAAGCTATATTATGGTTTATCTTGGAGATGCTCACTCACTCTGGTAGCCATGGTAGACAATGGCTATCCTATGTCTGGTTTTCCCTGCGGATTTCACCATACTCTCTTCAGGAAAATTTCAAGTCCCCAGACACCGGTGTCCGGACAGTTCCCCACACTGACACTTCCACACACTACAAAAAATACTGACACTTCTCCCACAGCCCTTGGACGTGGCTACCTGTTTAATGACACAGAAATAATCTCGAATAACAATTCCACACACATCTCCCCCCACCCCCCACCCCCCACCCCCCACCCCCTTCCCCAAGGCCACTATGAAAACGATCAAGTTGAAATTTGGCTTGCTGTTGTTTAGCACTTTTAATATCTCTGGAATCACATATTCTTTAACTACTTATTTATTTATTTATTTATTTATTTATCGTATGGCTTTTAGTGCCGGGAGTGTCCGAGGACATGTTCGGCTCGCCTGAGTCTGTAGCTGCTTCCAGCGGACACCCTAAAGTGTGAGCTACAAGTTCCGTTCAATTTCAAGTAGTTCCAACTTTCGCCACCAGATATCAATGATACCTAGTGGCGAACGTTGGAACTTGATAGAGCGTTCTGACGAAATCTAACCTAACAAATTTTGCTTTACACAAGTTTAGTCTGTGAAAGGATCTTTTACATGCCATAAATATATGACATGGGACCGCCGGCTTTACTTCCCCTCCGAAGGAAGGCATACTCAAGGATTTTTAACGCTCTTAAAAAAATCCGACGACTTCGGCCGGGTTTGAACCCGCTATCTTGGGCATAGCAGTTCAGCATGCTACCGACTACGCCACCGAAGCCGCTTTCTTTAACTACTGAACTACTGTATAAGGTTAGAGGCAAAAATGTTTAATACTCTTCAGCTATTATGACTACAAGTAAAAGTACTAGTACATTAAGAATGAGTGGCCTATTCACAGAAAATGGAGGTTAATATTATTGTTGAACAAATATGACAAAAAATATAATAATAATAATAATAATAAAAATACAAAACAACTGACGAAGCCTAGAAAGCTGATTTTAAACACGCCAAAATGATGACAACACCAAGATGATCGGTTTTGTTATTATTTTGCCAGTCCACAGCCTGGATAAAGTGTGATGGAATTCAGACTCGGCATTTATTTTATCTTAATGGAAATTACACTACATCACAATGATATTTTCGAGACCGTGTTAGTAATGAAGTACATAGACCGAGCGCTTTTCTTCACTCCAAAGGAGTATCACGGTATGTTAAGGTGCATTGTCACTGGTGCGGCTGTAACGATGATCGCTGAAGCCTATAACCTTAGAGGGGGGATGTGTGTGTAACTGTCAGTCGAGAATATTTCTGAGTCATTAAACAGGTAGCCGCGTCCAAGGGCTGTGGGGAAGTGTTTAGTATTCTGGGCAGTGTGTGGAAGTGTCAGTGTGGGGAACTGTCATGTAATCGAGACATCAACGCCATCCCTGCATCTAATACGTACGGCTTCACATACTGCTACAGTCATCACAGGTAATCAGACAAAACACGCACTAAAGTACACGGGACTCAATGGTCGAGATTTCCCAAGCCCCTTTAGCAGCAACAACAACAACAATTTTGACTGCTGGGGTCGTTCGGAAACGCTTAGCTTAGCATCAGTTCCGGGCGTAGCTTTTTCTTTACTTCTTCTAGTACGTAAGTTAGTTCTTTTGAATCCACCGCGTGGCGTAGCCTTGCTCATTAAATCGTGCACCACGGCCGCGAGGGCAACTGCAGCAAGTTCGGAGATCGCAGGTTCGAATCCCGTCGCTGACAGTGGATATCCTATGTTTGGTTTCTTCCGCCTCCCTCCAGGCAAATGCCGGGATAGTACCTTATTTCGACTGGCTGCGTAGCACTGGGGTAACTTTCTCGCCTACTGTGCCCAAGGTTGCAGGATTGAATCCTGGTGCAGTCAGTTGGCATTTGAGGGTGCGCAACGAAGGAGCCGTGGCAGGAAACTTACAGGCATGTTTAAGATCACCTTTCGGGCAAAATTACGGCACCCCGGCGTCTCTAAACACGTAAGTGGTTAAAAAGGACGTATAACCAGTAGCATTATTATTATTAGGCCTAGTAGTAGCATCTAACTTCAAGTCTCGAGACAGACACCCACAAGCACACATGGGTGATGACGAAGATGTCCCAAACCCCTAAAATGAATTAACAACATGAGCTTAGCATCAGCTGTTTTACCGGAGAGAAACTTGAGTGAACAGCTAAGGAAACAATTGCCACATGATCGATAAGCAACTGTTTCCGTCCGCTAGGAGTCATAATTGCGAAAACGGCTCATTTCCGTGCCGTGTTGAAACTATTGCAATAGATTATTTGCGATCTTGAGGAATGAATGGCGGGAAACAGTTTGTTAACGGTTTTGAGGACAATCATGTTAGCAGAACACTTGCATAACACTTTTCGTGCAGCTATGTTTCAATTCGTTTTATTCAAGGACGACTTCTAAATAACAATGGTGTCAGTTTTCCATCGCAACCCGCTGGTGTGGCGCAGATAAGAAAGAGATGGCTCAGGTGGCGTAATCCAACTTTTAACAATAAACAGCTATGACATTTAAATCCTTCTCAGTCAGTCAACACAACTGTTTTCAAGTTGCAAACCTGAAAATAATTGCACGAGGTGAATAAATACACTTGGATGACCAGTTTCGATCGTCAAGCGATCATCATCAGATCCTTTATACTTAGGCTATTAAATCTATGTCACATACAACTAATACATCTTGACAAGTTGGGCAAGTTTATAATAACTGGTGCAATTAAATAAGTGTTGGTTGGTTCCTCAGTTTAGGGGCTGCGACAACGCGGCCATGTAGCCCCGTGTACTTTGGGTGGTGTAGAATCTGTCTGATAACCGGTGTTAATTGTGATTGCTGTATTAGTGTGTGTTGTCTGTTTTAATTCAAGTAAGGACTGCAGTCAGTAATTTCAAGTAGTTCCTACTTTCGCTACCAAATGCTACCGTCCACGACACCCAGCTTGCGGACTTGGCTACTAGATGGCATCGCAGTCAGCACCTGGCGGCGAACATTGGATCTGATAGAGCGTTATCAATTCTAACCTACAAATTTTGGCTTCACACAACTGTATTTGGTGGAAGGTTCTTTATCATGCCATAAATCTATGACATGGGACCGCCAGCTTTACTTACCCTACGAAGGAAGGCATACTGAGGGATTTTTAACGCTCTTAAAAATCCGACGACTTCGGACGGGTATGAACCCACGAAGCAAGTTATTTATCAGATCCCATTAATCAGAATTTTTAAGACTGCAATAATAATAATAATAATAATAATATCGTATGGCCTCGGGTGCCTGGTGCAAGCTTTGTTAATTGACCCCCAGAGGGTAGCTTGCATGTCGAATTTCGTCGTTCCTTTGAACGCTATGAAAGTCAAGGAGGTTAGATATCTAAACTCCTTGACACTACAGCGCTTTCAAGTAGAGAATGGGGGAACTTTGTGTTGGCGGAAAATCCCGAGTTTAATTTTGCCATTGAACACGGCCTACTGAATACAAATGGGTTCTTTAACATGCCAACAATATATGACATGAGTATCGTGATTTTTGTCGCCTTCAAAAATCACTTACTGTGGCCAGGGGTGAACCTGCAATCTTGGGGTTGGTAGTCCGACGCTATAACCACTCACCCACCGTGGCAAGCTAAGACTGCAATGATGAGGTTTTAATCCTTTATAGTGCAGAAATCATTTTGCAAATATCGTATTCAATAAATTTTAATTTTGAATATTATTATTATTATTATTATTATTATTATTATTATTATTATTATTATTATTATTATTATTATCTTAACTTAGATTTTAATTACGCCACTCTTAACTTAATATTTAATTTTTAATATATATAGGCCTATGTATAAAAACCTCCGTGGCTTAGGCGGCAGCACGCGGGCCTCTCACCGCTGGGTCCGTGGTTCAAATCCCGGTCACTCCATGTGAGATCTGTGCTGGACAAAACGGAGGCAGACAGGTTTTTCTCCGGGTACTCCGGTTTTCCCTATCAAAATTTCATTCCAGCAACATTCTCCACTATCATTTCATTTCATCTGTCATTCATTTAATCATTTCCCCATAGGAGTGCGTCAGGCCTCGGCAGCCGGCACAGTTCATATCCTCGCCGCTAGATGGGGGCTTCATTCATTCCATTCCTGACCCGATCGGAGACTGGAAGCAGGCTGTGGATTTTCATTATAGACCTATGTATATGTGTAGTTTACATTTTTTTAAAATTTCTATATTCACATTTAATTTTATTTTTGCCTGTCGAATTTGATTTTTTTAAATATATTCAGCATAAGGAGATACGGAAGAAATATATGTTTTCCTCAGAATACAATTAGTTGAAATTGGACTGCAAATTCGACCATAATTACCTTTGATAAATTATATAAATTATCCTTATGATGGGTGGTTAGTTCGGAGACCAGTATCCTACAAATGTTTAGGGCATTAGGTCACGTAATGCACAATACTGCATGTGGCATACAAAACAGGGTTAGACTTTTTAATTATCTAACTTCCTCGCAAAGCTTCATCCTGTATTTCAGTTGGGCCCAAGATTTTCCGTAAGATTATTATTATTATTATTATTATTATTATTATTATTATTATTATTATCATTATTATTATTATTATTATTATTATTATTATTATTATTATTATTATTATTATATTTGGTTTAATGGCGCTCGGGTACTTGGTATACCATGAAGGTGGAGTGCACAGTCTCAAAGAGGTTGAGAACACCTGGATAGAGGAATAAAACAACGGACGTGAATATTGTTTTCATTTAAGGTCAAATGTAAAGAGGCTGCTAATAACGAGAACAATATGTGCAACTCATGAGAAGTAATAGAGTGAGTGTTGAGTAACAAGCCTTAAATGTGGGTACGGTGCCTTATCATCTTCAGTGACGTGATGCGAACAACAACACTCCTCAAATACAGTGGCTCCCATTACAAACGAGTCACACAGTTGCGAAACTTGTTGGGCCCATTAAAAATCTACATGGCCTTTCAAAATGATGTGCCTAAAATAATAATAATAATAATTTAATTTAATTTAATTTATTTATTAAATACTATTTATGTTACATTATTGTGATATGTCTCACGAATCTGATGACAGTACAGATTATCTGTGAGACATATTAATTATTATTTACAACATATATATAGATTATATTTCAATACAAGAGTGCATGCAATTTTTTTGTTATGATAATGATAAAGTATTAATGTAAATAATTAAGGACACAAAAAGTTACACTATAGTAGTTATATTAATAAATTTATGTTATGAGTTAATGTTTGGTTAAGTAATAATTTTTAATGCGACTTATAGCTAGTTTGCTGTTAATGTTCGTCAATCCAGGTGGTAGTTCATTAAGTAGTGATGGTATAATATAATCTAGTCTCTTGAAACCATAGCTATTTATACATAAGGGTTTTATATATTAAGTACTTGTTATGGCTCTTGTTTGTATGTTGTGAGAGACCTTATGCCTGAATCTTGGATCATGGTAGTAGAGATTCAGTACAGTAATTTGGAACAACTCTTTAATATTAAAATAAGGGATATCAGTGAAATATTTAAATAACCTGTTTTGGCTATCTTGAAGATTATTAATTAAAGTTGTGTTTTGATTTCCCCAAGCTGCTATAGCATATCTTAATTTGCTTTCAATCAGAGCACTATAAATTGTTTTGTAAGTTTTCCTATCTACATAAAATCGGAGATTGTAGAAGGTGTAGAGGTTTGCTCTTAGGTTTTTTATTATGTTTACTGTGTGTGTATTCATTTGAAAGTGTTCATCAAGGGTAATTCCTAGGTATTTTTGTGTCAAAGTACTATTTATGAAGGTGTTACATTTGCAACCTGCCAGGATGTTTTGGTGTATAATAATAATAATAATAATAAGCTTGAAGAAACACCATATGCAGATAATGCAAAAGACTGCCCTCCTTGGTACTGCAAGTAAAGTGTAAAGTGAAAAGTGTTAAGTGTAAAGTGTAAAGTTTTGTCTCTTCAGTGACTTCCTCGAGATCCAGTGCTATCATCAATGTCTTTGACTCGCAAGGAGTGCAACGGTGATGTTTTTATATTGTGACTAGTAACCCACCCCGGCTTCGCCCGGTATCTTTAACGATTTACCCAGAGTACGCTTAAAAGGCGCACGGAGTAACAATTTAGAAATTCAGACGCAATTCAGAAAAGCCGAGGTGAACAGCGAAACTCCAAACACAGGCCTATACTCTTCTCTGAAGTCATAACTCGACTTGACTCGACAGTTTGGTGCTGGCCGAAGCTAGGGTGATACGGTCGCTCGCTAGCTCGTAAACTCACTCCAAAGTTAGTAATTTAAATGTCCACTGAATGTTGGTTGTTGTTTCATTTAGGGGCTTGGACATCGCGATTATTTCATCCCCGTGTATTTGGTTGTGGATGAAATTTGTCCAATAACTTGTGTTATTGTGGAGTCTGTATTACTGAGTGCATTTTTTAATCGAGGCAGGGATTGGGATGGAAGTGGTCATGGCTTTAAGTTAGGAACCATCCCGACATTTGCTTGGAGTAGAAGTGGGAAGCCACAGATAATCTCTTCTAGGACAGCTGAGGAGGGAATCGAACCCAGGACCTTCAGATCTGGAGTCTCAATATGTAGGCTACCCAATGGCCAAAGAAGACATCTGATGTTACGATCAGGAAGTACGGGCACGGAAATAATGTATGAAAGTGTAGTTTCATTTTAGGGACTTGGACATCGTCGTCATATAGCTCCGTGTACTTGGGTGTATGAGTAATTTTGTCTCATAACCTGAGACACTGTAATAGCTATATTGGTGTGTGTATATGTAATTTTACTGGCGTCGGCACCGGCGAGCTTGCCTCACACCCGGAGGCTCCGGGTTCGATTCCCGGCTTCGTCAGGGATTTTTGAAACTGACGTGAGGGCTGGAACGGCTGCACTCAGCCTCGCGAGGACAATTGAGTATCTGTCTGACAGTGAGGCAGCGCACCGGCCACGGAGACCAAGATTAACGGCCGAGGGGACTCTACGCACTGACCACGCATCACCCCATAATCTGCATGCCAAATGGCTGGGCAGCGGCCGCTTGAAAAACTAGGCCCTTCATGGGCTGTAGTGCCACGGGGTTTGGTTGGTTTGATATTGGTGTAATTTAGGTGAGGTTTGGGAAGGAAGCAGCCGTGTACTTAAGTTAGGAATCATCGTAGCATTTGCCTGGAGTAGAGTGAAAAACAACGGAAAACCACTTCCAGGGTTGCTGAGGTGGAAATCGAACCCACTTCTTCTCAATTTTGCGCCACGAGGCTGAGTGTACCCCATTCCAGTCCTCGGACCAGAATTAAATTTCTTGGCAGAAACATGAATTGAACCCGGACCTCCGGGGCTTCAGTCAAGAATGCTATTCACTACACCACGAGGTGGTGAATACCAGTTAATGGAATCAATGTTGAACTCATGCAGCCCTGTGGTACCAACTCGCGTTTCACACGTTGTAACCCCCTGAAGTAAGAGGGAAGGAGACAAAATTTACGTATCGTGAGTAAAGAGGAAGATCAATGATTGCATTACTTCCCAAAATTTGGAAATAAGAGATGATCCAAGAAGGAACTGAAACTAATTTTACATTGTTGAAATTGTTTGAATTTATCATGTTTTGAAGTGTCTACTAACGCAGCTGTGTGGTAAGTTACATCACTCCGAGAAGAAGCAGTCGAGAAACTCTCCTGGTTGCCGCAGAAATGAGGAATTGTAGTAATTGAGGCGAAGAGAAATTAACAACTTCGTTAAAAATTAATTATTGAGGAGCTTAACATTGTTCGAAGCGTGTTAGCCAATACACAGTTCAACTGTAGACCGCAACACGAAACTGGTTTATTCTGGCTGGGAATAAATATGAGTCCACAGAAAGCTTTAAAGGCATGTTTTCAACAACGCCTAGCTAGATTCTATCATGAGAATTTTTATTTTATTTGCGGGAGCTTGGAAATTTACAAACAAATATAGATGGACCGGTCATTCGTGGCTGGTCGTAAGCGCGTGAGAATTCTTCTTTTAATCTTTAAGTACACGGGTTGGTGTATAAAGTACTAAATATGGTATATTTTTGGTTGTAATGTTTCTGCAGGCTCTTAGGTGCCATCTAGCCTATCCCTAAAATGTTCGCAAACGACTACAAGTAGTAACATTGTTGCCGAATTCGTTTGTGCTGATTCACAGGAATAAGCATTGAGCTGTTGCGTGGTATGGTGAACAAAGTACAGTATTGATTCAGTTATTTCACTCAGTCTTATTTTTTAAAAATCATATTCTAATGGAATTAGAAACTATCTTCGTGTCTCGTACGGTTCTGTGTTTTTAGGGCTTGTATACGAGCTAAAAATCCGAAGCGACTTACTGAAGAGGAAATCCATGACGCTATAGCGCAAGAAGAAGTTGGATGAGACGCATACGAGTATACTTCCCAGGAAGAGTTTATAGAGGGAAATGATTACGATACAGAATAGCCTTAACTATTCTGCTTGTAGAAAAGTTGATTTTACTAACAAGGGAATGGATTGCGGTGTAAAATTCTAATCTGGTTGAAATTTAGTATACAGTGTTCCTAAAAAGGTGTACAATGACGTAGTGAAAACCGCACGGGCCACTTTCAATTTTGAACGCCAATATTGAACGCCGAAAATCTGCCGGGCGACGGCATGAGCGAGGAGATGGGAAGAGGTAAAGCTGACCTTGAATCCAAGCAGCACGCGATGACTCCCGGTCTTATTTATTTACAGTGTGGCCAAGCGCAAAACATCACATTATGTTGCATTGTATACTCTAATTGAGTGAGTGAGGGGAACGTTTAAGGTAGGGAATGCAACGCAGCAAGGCAGCTCGCTATCTGGAGGCCGGGAGCCATCGCGTGCTGTTACGATTCAAGGTCAGCATTACCGATTCCCACCTCCACGCTCATGCAGTCACCTGGCAGATTTTCGGCGTTCAAAATTGAAAGTGGCCCGTGCGGTTTTCACTACGTCATTGTACAACTTTTTAGGAATATTGTGTACTAAATTTCAACCAGATTAGAATTTTACACCGCAATCCGTTCTCTTGTAAGATAACATGTTAAGGCTAAGTGATTTCGTGACATTATTCTCTTGGTGTACAATATTCACCACGTGTGTACTTATTATACAGGGTCTTTCACTTAAAGTGGAGCCAGCCACAGCCGGCGCAGCGCTGCAGGTACTGTAGAAGGTCGAGCCGAGTGTCAGACGAGCATAATATGGCAACACGGAGCTGAGGCAGTAGCGATGCAGGATTTGACGTGTAAAGTTGACTACGTTAGTTCGTTTTTAGCCTATTTTAAGTTACACGTGCCATAAGTATTTAACGCGTGTCCGTGGTTATTGTTTAAATGTTATTGTGTTTCAAAATTTTATAACGTGTTATTGCTAAGTGCTAAAGCCTATTGCTTCAATTTATTTTTTTTTTGGGGGGGGGGGAAATTGAATAATAAGTTTTATGCAACAATGCTTCACACTCTAGATTAACTCAAACTAAATATCACGAGAGAAAATGAGGAGATCTCGGTAGATGAACTAATGAGTATGAATGAGAATTTCCTTAGAAGATGCCAGAAATGTGTAGATGCAGGAGGAGGACATTTTCAACATCTTCTGTGACAATATGCACTGGTCAAGAAGGAACGGCCCACGTATACCAAGAATGGTACTGTTTTACGACTGCTATATTTTCGGTGCAGGATTTTGGGCTGGAACTTAACAAAATAGGGCAGGTCTATATGTTTCTTTTACATTACAACAGGACCTGAAATGACCTGGAAACTAACCCAACGATGGGCCTCAGAGAGGCATGCGTACCTACGAACGATTGCGACCCTACTCATAGCTTATGGATTATGGGAGATGCGTGACCAGTGTGACGACCCCCCATCCTGGTGTTAGGCCATGGGAAGTTACTTTCCATATCAAGCAGTTACTAAATAATTGCTCTCAAGAGTCTCAGTACACCTCTTTCTAGTCCTCACGTCAGATGTTACATCTCAGGTGGAGTTGGGAACCGAACAAGGGCCTCCTAGTTGAGAGGCAAGTGTACTACTCCTTCATCATGGGACTGGTATCTCCAAGGGACTAGTATACACTAATATTTTAAAGCGTAGTCAATTTTCTATACGGGTCAGAGAGACCCAATGAGTGCGCCTCGTTGCGTAGTGGCTAGCACTCTTGTCTATCACCGCGGAGGCCCGGGTTCGATTCCCAGCTCAGCCAAGAAATGTAATTCTGTTCTAGAACGGGGAACACTCAGCCTCGTGAGGCAAATCTGAGAAGAGGCGGGTTCGATCCCCACCTCAGCCATCCTGGAAGTGGTCTTCCGTGGTTTCCCCCTTCTACTTCAGGCGAATGCAGGATGGTTCCTAACTGAAGGCCACGGCCGCCTCTTCCCAATCCTTATCTGAATTACAAATACACACACTGCTACAGTCATCTTACTACCACAGGTTATCTGATAAATTTCACACGGGGCTACATGACCAAGATGTCGCAAAGCTCATAAATGAATCAACAACAACAACAACAAAGACCCATGGAGTAGTGGAAAGTACAGGCTTCTTTTGACTTTGGCACTAGATGGGACAGAGTTGTCATTGAACGCAGACTGTCTTTGCTCTTTGGATCTACTCTAGTACACGTTTCTGTGTAATGCTAGCTTGGATTCTAAAATTCACTGCCTTGTTGGAAATCGAATCCACTACTTTGCAGTTAGGAGCACAGCACCTCTACCGACTGCGGTATTCAGTCGCACTGCACAAATGTTAAACGGTTATAATGATCAAATAGCATTAACTGTCGTCCTTATTTCCAAATTGGACATATACAAGTCATCTTGACTGCCAAAATGGAGCACGGGTTCGAGTCCCAACCCTGCCAAGAAATTACATCACTAATTACCATACCCTAAATTGCCCCATAATTTAAAACAAAAATGTTCCTGACTTAAATTGTAAACATTGAACTTCTTCTTCTTCTTCTACCTTATCCGATACGGACGTTGGCTACCACCATGGCTAACACCTTCTTATCCTGTGCAATCCTGAAGAGTTCCGTGGAAGACAGCCCAAACCACGTTTTTAAATTATCCATCCAAGTTATTCGTCTCCTTCCTGGTCCACGCCGTCCTTCAATTTTACCCTGAAGTATAACTTGGAGCAGACGGTATTTTGGATTCCTCATCATGTGTCCCAAGTATTCCAATTTCCTCTTCTTAATTGTGTTTAACAGCTCAGGTTGGCTGCTCACACGCTGAAGAACCTCGGCATTACTCACATGTTCTGTCCACGAAATTTTAAGAATCCGCCGGTATATCCACATTTTAAAAGCTCGAATCTTCTTTTCTGTAGCTACGGACAAGGTCCAAGCTTCAACACCATAAAGAAGGGTGGAGACAACATAACACATCACAATTCTTTTCTTAAGTGTCATACTGAGATCTCGACAGCATAGTAGTTGTTTCATTGTCATAAAGATGGATCTAGCCTTCTCTATACGGCATCTTATTTCAACCAAAGGATCCCAATTCTCATTAATATTCTGTCCTAAATAAACCAAACTCTTGACTCGCTCAATCTGATGTCCATCGACTAAAAGGATTTGTGACAATGCTGGTTTTCGCGATATTATCATATATTTTGTTTTCTTGAACAAGAATTCAAAATCTTTGCTGAAAACCCTTCGTTTTATTTCTTTGAAACCCTTCTCAATGTGATTGATGTTTGTCCCTCCACGGTCACTGACTCTTATTTGGTTATTGTTAACATAAACAAGGAAGGACACTTTGTATATTTACGCAAAAAGTCAAAAAAAAGTCAACCCCTGGCACTATCCAGCCCATGACGGGCTAAGGCCGACCAAGCGACCGCTGCCCAGCCATTTGGCCTGCAGATATTGGGGTGACGCGTGATCAGCGCGTCGGGTCCCCTCGGCCGTTAATCTTGGTATTCGTGATCGGGGCGCTGTCTCACTGTCAGACAGCTACTCAATTGTCCTCACGAGGCTGAGTGCACCCCGTTCCAACCCTCACGTCAGTTTTAAAATCCCTGGCGGAGCCGGGGATCGAACCCGGGGCCTCCGGGTGAGAGGCAGGCGCGCTACCCCAACACCACGGGGCCGGCCCTTACGCAGAAAGTAACTTTTATAAATTTCTATACATCATTCAGAAATTAAGCGTAACTCAACTTAAAGCGATTACCTCTCATTTAAACTTCTTTACTTATCTCGTGTCTACTAGCCAACTAATCGATTCTTCGGTTAGCCGATTAATCTATTATTTGGCCAGTCGATTAATCGAATGAACGGCGATTCGATTAATCGAGTTCGATTAATTTCAAATTATTCCATTATTAATCGATTAATCGAACATCGCTTTAGGTCATCATCATCATCTTGCACAGTTTCCAGCCACTGGCCGGGTCTGTTTGGAACACAAGTCTCTACGTCTTCCGTCTTCCCACCATCTCTCAGCCTCCACCCTTGTCCAGTCTTCTCCTCTCTTCTTCACGCTTTCTTCCACCCCCTTCAGTCACCTGTCTCTCGGTCTTCCTCTCGGTCTCTTTCCTTCCCACTTCGTCTCGTGTATCTTCCTGGGTATCCTCTTCACCTCCATTTGTTTTCCATGTCCATACCATCTAAGTCTAGATTTCTCTATACCATCCTGTAATGGTTCCTCCTTCATTAATTCTCTGGTCCTCTCATTTCTTATTCTGTCCATCTTTGTAGCTCCAATACTGCTTCTCAAGAACCTCATCTCACTGGCCTATATTTTGCTCTTCTCCCTTCCTTTCATAACCCAGGTCTCCGAGGCATGCGTCAGAATAGGGACATAGTACGTCCGATATATGATATTTTTGCTGTTCTGAGGGACATCCTTGCTCCATATCATGCTTCTCACACTCCTCCGGAATGCTTGTGCCTGTCTCGCCCGCTCATTTATTTCTCTATCGTTTCTTCCATTACTGCAATTTACATAAAACAGCCCCGTCAGTGACCGGTGCAATACAATACAACACAAGTTGAGAATCTTAAGCATGGTTCTGTGTTGTTCACATTCTACTGATTATTAATGAGCTAGATTTGTTTCATTATATGATCATTCTAATTATCACATTACAACAAATATCTGATGTAACGTTGTAACATTAATTATTGCCCCATGTTGGTAGCGACAAATGTAACGGTTTGGCTGCCCCTAACTGTTGGGTGATAAATGTAACTGTTTACCTTTGCCTAAGCTATGTTGTTTTAATGGGCGCCAAGACCTCAACGCAATGCTGAAATCTAAATTTGTATTTAACAACGTCTACCTCTGGTAGAACACCTTCAAGAATCTATTCACTCAGATCGTGGTATGATTTGATCATTAACCCAACAAACAATTGTATCAGGAGAAGGAATTGGTCTATATCTAATGCTACCTACTGAAAGCAAAGATTGCATTGTAAAAGAATTGAATTTATTGTATAAAACAAGTATAGCAAAATTAATAATAATAATAAGTTTAAAATTTAAATTGGAGCGTTGCGATTTTAATATTACCGATAGAAAATTACGTGAAAACGGAATCTGATAAATTATTGATTTTACTCTTATTCCCAAGCTATGAAGTTACTGAAATATAAAACAAAGAGAAATGAGAGATTGCGTATTTCTGCGTCATTCGCGCTTACCACTGGAAATTGCCAAAGCATTTCCCTCGTACTGGATGATGCTGTGTGCTTCCCACAGTCTCCTGGACGTCCTCATCTCCGTCGATATTTGATGATATACTTGTAGATTTGGTGACTTTATGGTCCTAACAACGGAGCCATACCCTCGTACAACCAAACTGGTTAAGTTTTAAACAGATAGTTCTCCACTCCACGGAACATCGGAGCGACACACACTTGCAACCGAACTAGTCAAGTCTTTCACAGATTGTCCCCCACTCCACGGAACATCGGAGCGACTCCCGCGTGCAAACATACTCGGCAAGTTCTACACAGATTGTCCTCGTTCCACGGCGCGCCGAACGATATATGCACACCTCCGCATCCCCACTCTTCAGCCGACTTCTAGCTTACGTGGTCTCCACTGATTGGCTTCTCCCCCCCCCCCCCCGCGCTACATCCCCACTCTGGCTCACTACACTCGGCGGGATGCTGAAGTCGTTTTCCGTTCCATACATCCGCCTTTTCGTTAAGCTGCAACGCAGGATTGCGTCATGCTTCCCGACAAGATTAAGCCTGTATTTGAATTTCCAGTGACTCATGTCTCTCAATATACCCTAACTGACGAAACACCGTTAAATTCCGTAATCATATAATTTTCTATGATATTGTCGTTCGTAATAATTTGCTTGATAGTGTTTTCTAAGACATAGAAAACCTATCTGTATGCTTATAATTTTATAAAATTCTCCGAAAAAATCCCTTAATAATAATTATAATAAATTAATAATAATAATAAATTAACATGAAAAATTATCTTGGCTGAACAATTTGCCGCGTAAATAAATAGAGAATGGCTTCCTACTGACTTATGCCAGTGGCATGAAAACCCCTCGAAAAACACGTTACAACGTAAGGATTAGTTTTGAGAGTAATCGATACTTTATCGACATTACCGTTTCCAAGCATTGCAATTGCAAATAAGATTGCTTGGAATACAATTCATTACAGCACTGAACCTGGACGTAAGAACACTCTCCTAACATCACATTTAAATGCATACAACATGTTTTAATACTGCTAGATTAGTCTTGGTTTTACATCTGATTTGATTACATGTGAAGAACTGATGGGTTTCTTAACTCTCAATACAAAGCGTAATGCTACTTATGTTTGTAATATTCCGCACAAATTAGCAGATTTATCCTGCTTATTCTTGCAGTACTATTTCAAATTGCATCTATAATTACCGTGACGCGATATGTTTGCCTACTAATTTCAATTTGCATGTGAAAGACGTTTGTTATTGATTTATTTAGGGGGCTTTGCGACATCGTGATTGTATAGCTCCGTCTAGCCTACCTGGGTGTGAATGTGTGTAATTTGTCTGATAACCATGTTATTGTGATGGCTGTATTAGTCTGTGTACATGTAATTCGGGCGAGGATTGGGGAAGGAGGTGACCGTGTCTTTAATTTAGGCACCATTCCAGCATTCGCCTGGAGTAAATGAGGAAAATCATGTAAAACGGCCTCTAGTATGACTGAAGTGGGAATGAGCATAAGCCGTGGGAACCCAGCAACTGCACACAAACTAGACAATATTTAACGTAAGTCCGGCTTGATACTAAAGAAGAGGCAATTCATATTCGATGAACTAGAGCAGGGGTGCAGTTAAGGACGTACCTAGTTGAAAAGAAACGCGCTGGAAAGAAGCACCTCAGTTCCTATCTGAAGTACTACGACATTCACAATTACCACAGAACATTGGCAACGTGGTTTTTGAGCTCTAATTTGATGACTGCAACATTCTATTTATACATTTTAGAACTTAATTTTAATGAACTACCCACCCAGAGAAGAGTATATGTGTTTGGAGTTTCGCTGTTCACCTCGGCTTCTCTGAATTGCGCCAGGGACCTGCCGTCCGTGCGCCTTTTAAGCTTACACTGGGTAAACCGTTTAAGTTACCGGGTGAAGCCGGGGCGGGTTGCTAGTACTGTATATATTTTAATTGATTCTTCGTAAGGTTTTCAGTTTTTATTAATTATTATTTCTGAGGTTGATTCATAGCAAATTATTGTTCTTTATAATCAGTAATTTAGAGTTTTGACACAATGATACGATCTGAATTAATATTCTTATTTGAACTTTTAGCTGAAGAAGGCTTTATTGTCAAGCCGAAACATGTACAACAATTGAACAATTGAATAGACGTTCAACAAAAATGAATAATTGTTTCTTAATTTGTATTGCTTGGCGTAGTATTCTTATTAAGAGTTATCTGTTAATCTATTACGTTAAACAACATACATTCTCCTAAGAAGGTAAATATTATTGCTTTTTAGGAAATACATTTACACGATAAGAAGATATGGATATAGTGTACCATACGTCATGAGTCTGTTATTGGACCAATTTTTTTCCACATCATCAGCAACGAAGAACATTACCGAACTATCATTATAAACCTTTCGTGGTCCAACTCAGTGAGTGTGATATTCAGGAGGTCTGGTTCAAACAAGATGGAGCAACTGCACACACGAACCGCGCCTCAATCCAGATTTTGAACATTTCTTTGGTAATCGCATGAAGTCTGGCCTGCTAGGTCTCCCGAGAGGGCGTGATGGCGCAGCGGTCAAGCTGTTGGCCTCTCACCACGGCAGACCGGGTTCGATTCCCGGTCAATGCATGTGAGATTTTCAAAGTGAAATGCCATGTCCTGTGGCTCGGATTCCACGTAAAAAGGAGGTCCCGTGGCTTATGATCTAGCGATTAACGGTCACGTAAAACTACAATCTTCCTTTCCTTTAGGTCTCCAGACCTCACTCAGCCAGTATTTATTTGTGGGGTTCGTTGAAGAAACAGAGCAACCTTCACACACTGGCAGAGTTACAACCATTACTCAGTACGTCACACAGGTCACTCCAGCAAAACTTCGAAAGGTGTTGAACAATATGCAACGTCGTGTGCAGACATGTCTGGAAACCTTCGGAGGATATTTCTAGCGTTATCATGTACAGAAAAATACACTGCCGTTACAACTACAAATTTCAAGTGTCAAATCTCTAGTGCACAGTTATTTTATGGACACCCTATATAATGTGTACTAATTTTGTTCCATAAATTAGTTACTGTGAAGAAAATAAAGTAATAAACAAACCAAACCCCACAGTGCTACCTAGGCCTATCAAGCGACCACTGAATAATGGCCTGCAGATTATGGGCTGACGCGTGGTCAGTACGTCGGGTCCCCTCGGCCGTTAATCTTGGTCTCCCTGACCGGGGCACTGCATCACTGTCAGACAGCTACTCAATTGTCCTCACGAGACTGAGTTCCCGTTCCAACCCTCACGTCAGTTTCTAAAATCCCTGACGGAGCTGGGAATCCAACCCAGGGCTTCATGGTGCGAGGTAGCCGCGCTACCCAAACACTACGGGGCTGTCAAAAATAAAGTAATGTCAATCATTTTAACGACCCAATTAAATGAACAAGAAGGAAAGAAACCTGAACTAGAGGAACGCTTTGTTTGACATTCGAGACCTCACAGGGTAGAACGCGCTGATTCAGTCTTCTAGTGTAAAAAGTGAGAAGTTTTTTTAAGACCGCCGTTCTGATGCAGTGTCACGGCTGCATGTTTTTCCCCGTCCTAGAGGAGTTAATCATATGCTCGTTATTTTCACATTCCTTGGCCGAATTACCCAATAACTTCCTGATTTTCTCTTCATACCACGACGACCGTAATTGCAGCCAACTAAAGATTATCACGTCCGTGCGTCAATTATGTATCCTCATAATGAGTTACATTCTGATGATCATACTGATGTATGAGTTGACGACAAAGTGAAAGGTGCCACCTCTATAGCCGTGTGCACCAACTCCCGCACCGACGGTGGGTGGCTTTATTATTCAATTCGCTCGCTACTATAGTAGCCTACTTATACCAATAAAATCGTCCTTACTGTATTTTGAAGTTTTGTCCCATGCAGCTTTTGATGTGTAACATCTTTCCGCTCGGTTGCTGGATAGTTTTGTGGGAGTGGTTTTGAAAATTGGGGACGGAAGTGGATCGGAACGATCGAACTGGCAGTGGTGGATCGAATGGAAGTATGCACTGCCCACTCGATCGATCGAACGGAAGTGTACTAGCTGGCAGTGGTGGAAAACGAAAGTATGCTCTGCCCGCTCGATCAATCGAACGGAAGTGCACTAGCTGGCAGTGGTGGAAAACGGAAGTATGCACTTCCCGCTCGATCGATCGAACGGAAGTGTACTAGCTGGCAGTGGTGGAAAACGGAAGTATGCACTGCCCGCTCGATCGATAGACCCAGCTGGCAGTGGTACAAGAAACAATGAGCGCGCGGTGTCGGAAATTAATACCATGACGTACTCTCGGCCATATGGAATGTATATGACATACTGAACGGAAAACGCTCATGCGAACTCTGGTGTCAAGTGATTGAAACAAATGACATGGTACATGTTCGAAGTCTTAGTATCAGTATTTAAATTGTAAAATGCCTTTATGTCAAACATTGTAAGCAGTCGGCTTTGTCCGTATTATGTTTCTGCACAATGGCATACATAATGGTAATGCAGTCATCAATAATAATATAATCGTTGTGGTTATACGAGAATTGAGCAAGCCTTCATGAACTATTACTGAATACATTCTCTTTACTCACAAGAGGGCCTATTCATAAGGCATTTTAAACTCAATTTCACGCAGGAACATTATCGAAACAAGCAAAATATAAATGAAACTTCATTCCGTAATGCAGTATTATTGGAACGTGGAAATAAGTCACCATCTTGTGAACAAAATTTGCCCTGTCGAAATAGCCGTGGGGTTAGTGCTTATGACTGTGAATCTAGAGATCGTGGGTTCGAATCCTGGACGGGGTAGATATTTTTGATACCAGATTATCATTTTAAACGATATTTATCGTATCAAAATGACTTATTTTAACAGAATCCATATGAAATTACGTGTTGGTCTGTGAATGAAGAGGGCCTGTTTATAAGGGATTTAAGGTTATGAGCGGTGTCGCGTCTATTAATCTAGTTGATCCATATCGTATTCTTTATTTAGGCTAGTGCTGGTGGAAGCTTCAAATCATCTAATAAAATGAGTTCCGTATTATAAACTACAATATCTGTAAAACACTCCCTTTTCCAATAGATTAATATTTGTGCCAATAATAGTATAAAATACCGGTGTATCAACAATTTCACGTGAGGTTTCTTCTATGTCAGATGTTGCACATCATATGCGACTACTGTAAGGCTCGTAATTTTTTTATTACTAAGAATAAATACACACAATTTGTGCAAAGTATAAATATAAGGTACACTTCGGGTCGTGCAGAAATCGATGATCGATTTACCGCGATTCCTACACTTGATAGTGTGGTAGCAATCACAAGGTTGGTCACACCGCTCATATACGCACGTGAGATTTCATCCGACACAGTTTATAATGGTCGCCGTGAACGGCCAAAGAGTTTACGAAATGTCGAAGATCCTGTTTTGAGTCAGTCCATATACTGTTCGTCATGGCCTCAGTTTGAGCTTCTATGCCCAAGGTCACGGGCTCAAACCCGGCCGAAGTCGTCGGATTTTTTAAAGAGCGTTAATCCATCAGTATGCCTTCCTTCGGAGAGGATGTAAAGCCGGCGACCTCATGTCATAGATTTATGGCATATAAAATAACCTTCCACTAATTTCACTTGTGTGAAGCTAAATTATAGGTTAGATTTGACTGACGCTCTTAGGTTCCAACGTTCATCGCCAGGGGCCGATTGCGGTGGCCTCTAGTAACCAAGTTCAGAACTAGTTGTCCTTGACGGTGGCGTTTGGTAGCAAAAGTAGGAACTACTTGAAAATTGAATGTCTGCAGTCCTTATGAGAGTTAAAAACAGATAACACACACTAACACAACCAATACAATTCTCACCGGTTATCAGACAGACTGTACACACACCCAAAGTACACGGGGCTACATGACCGCGTTGTCGCAGCCTCTAAACTGGGGAACCAACCAACCTCAGTTGAGTAGAACTCAATCTAGATATCCTTGGCCTTCGCTGTCCTCTCATCCAGGATTTTATTCCAGTTGGTTGTCGAGGGCAGGATAAACTTGAGACGTAAATCAACCATTAGAAATTGTTCTCTGGCAAGTTCGTAAGTAAGTCGGGAGCGCGTGTATTTTGATATTCATTGGGCAGCCTTAAATTATAGTGCTTTTAACGTTTTCAAGTGAACTGAGATCGCCCAAGCTTAATATATCCCAGACAATGTCTAACCCATATGTGAGGACCAGAACAACCTTGGCATCAAACAGTGCTAAGGCAGATTTCAGTGTAAGTCCATATATGTTTCTAATATCAAAAATAGCTTTAGAGACTGGTGCCACGTTTTGTGCCATACATATAACCAAATAGGCCTAGAAGACCTCTTTCACTCCCGAGATCCGGAGTTGACTCCCGGTTCTGCCAAGAAATGTAATTCTAGTCCGACGGCTGGAATGAGATACACTCAGCTTCGTGAGGCATAACTGAGTAGAGGTGTTATCATTTCCTACCTCAGAACTTTAGGAGAGGCTTTCCATGGTTTCCCCCACTTGAATTCCAGGCAAATTCTGGGATGTTTACTAACGGAAGGTCACGGTCGCCTCCTTCCCAATCCTAGTCTCAGTTACAAATACAACAACACAGATTACCAGACAAACCATACACAAACCCAAGTACACAGCGCCAATGACCCAGATGACGCAAACCCCTAAATGAATCAAAAACTCTACTTCTTTGAGACTTTACCTTCCTTGTTAAGTCTCAGCTCCTCTTTGTCACCCATCTTTAAAACCCATTTGTTGTGGATCTTCCGGCACATTGTACACCCAATGTTATTGGGTCTTCATAAGAAGATTTGCACCTGAAGCTCTTTTTGGCCATCGATGGATAACGCGTCATGCCTATTGATGGCATATTGTCATTTTGCCTCGTTGTGTAGGTGACACAGTTCTGCATCGTCAAGAAACCTCCAGGCTGTTTTCACTTTCCACGCCCATGACTGGCCAACCGCGCGGCATAGCCATGCGCGTTAAATCGCTCACCACGACCACGATGGGGAGCTGCAGCAAATCCGGAGATCAGAGATTCGAATCCCGGCTCTGCCAAAAAAAAATGAATTCTCGTTTGAGGGCTGGAATGGGGGTACACTCAGCCTCGTGAGTCAAAACTGAGATGAGATGGGTTCGGTTTGCACCTCAGTGATCTTGGAAGTGGTTTCCCTTGGTTTCTCACTTCTACTCCATGGAAATGCTGGGATGGACCTTATCTGAAGGCCACGGATGCCTCATTCGCAATCTTCATATGAATTGGAAATACACACACTAATATAGTCTAGCCATCAGAATAACACAAGTTGTCAGACAAAAAATCAACAGCTGTAACGTTCTTACATGCTGTGACAAAGGTTACAGGATTGAATCCAGGCGCAGCCAGCTGGCATAGGGTGCGCAAATGTGAGGGAGCCATGTCAGTAGATTTACTGGCACGCTAAAGATCCCCTTCGGGACAAAATTCCGGCACCCCGGCGTCTCTAAAAGCCGCAGTAGTTAAAACCAATAATATTATTATTCTCATTTCTTTCTTTCTTTCTTTCTTTCTTTCTTTCTTCGTCATGCCCGACTAAGGAGCGCAGCTGATGGCATTGCCTTTCTCTTCTCCCAAAATCTCGCTGTGGCTTCTCTTGCGATCTTCTGACCAGGTTTTGTTGGTGATAGTGCTTGGACGGTGATTATCGACTAATAACATTATTATTATTATTATTATTATTATTATTATTAAAAGTTCAACACACACCCAGGTACACGGAGCTGATTGACCACGATATCAGGCCCCACAAATTAAACAACAACATAAACAATAACTATTTTGAAATGTACAAAGCAAGATTCTTACGATATTTGTTTTATAATCAGCTATTCCGCCTATATGGAGGACGTGCCATGACTGAGAAAAATGTGAGGAGCAGTGTTTATGGAGAGCCAGCTCTAACCAAGCCAGCCAGCCATAACTGACGTAGGCCTAATTCTATTTACCTTTCCTTCTACCTCGTGGATGTACAGTATAGGCTACCTTCTTTCAGAATAAAGTTAACAAGTGTTGCAAGATTATCGTAATCGCAGTAGTACAGCACATTTATTAATGTGATCACATCTGCCACATCTGTCCAAAAGCAAGCCCAGTCTCTTTTATAAAGTAATTGAATGAAGTAAACCAAGATGTGGTAATTTAATTCACGCTTGTGAACTTCAAGTGTGAACAGATGTAAACAAGGTTTAACTCAGTAGAGTTGTAATCCCAGCTCATTACCTGACCGCCATCGCTACTGCAGAGTCATTGCCACTTAACACCCACAACGACAAGAGCATTACAGCTCTCTCACCATTACGCCTGGCTTATTCGCTATTAAATCTGACTGCTCCTATAGAGCAGAGTTTCTCAAGTTCTGGACATCACGACAATGATCCACACCACTCATACTTTTGGCTTATAGCGAAGGCACATAAGCTACAACCTACCGACATGCTAAACGCTCCGAATAACTCAATGTTATAATCAGGAACCTTATCTTTTAGCTAGAAAAAGCATTCGCCTGGATTTTTACCACGTACTTTGTTTGTTTATCATAAGCGAAATGTGTCTTTTGTTTAGGGCCATCCTTTAAAAATAATCTAAATAGTTTAGGCTAGTCGCGGATCCCTGGTATGGGTTCACGAACCACATTTGAGAAAATCCGCTATAGAGTCCATTTGATGTATGTGGGAATTCTGCATTTAGAAATTTAAGGGCATGCGAAACATTAATCATTTTAAGTACGAGTAATGTTATGCCACAGAATCCGTATTGATATCTATAACTGATTGAGGTGAATGATACGCCTTAATCAATACTAAATAATAAAATCATGTCAATTAATATGGATATTTAAAGTACTGGTTTAACCACTAACTGGTGCCATCTTCAGAGAACATAGAAGACCAGTGAGAATTAACCTAGGGATACATATAAAGTCCAATACAATTTTTAATTGCTTGTGAAACAATTGACATACTGTACACCCTTATAGTTCTGAGAACATTAATATCAGTAAAAATATTCAATGCAATTCTTTTCAAAATATGGTTTTAAATTTAATTAATTCTCAGAGTCTACTAATTATTAATTATAACAATCTTTGAGCCTCCCCTCCCCCTCCCCACCCCTCCCCCTTCTCTCTCTCTCTCTCTCTCTGATTACGTAATATGTGGACGAACCCCAATAAAGAAAAACTAAACATACTTCATGAACGTTGTAACTTAAGTAGATATAGAAACATTCTCTCGGTTAGGTAGTCAGCCCGAAGGCTGGTTGGATCCTCAAAAATTGCCAGTATCGGTTATGTGGGCTGAAACCCACAAACACCAAAGGGAGCACTATAATGAAGCGTACGAGGCAAGATGAGGAGTGAGGTAGTTTGCCATTGCTTTTCTCACTTGGCCAGTACAGCAGTACTAACCCTACAAATAGAACCTTTCACCGTATCCATAGGCACTAGTTGTGCCACAAACGTCATTACTCAGCACTATGCATACATAAGTAGCTTCCATATAATCACAACCATGAATGAGACTGACACATTGGTGGAAGCCACATTTTTTTTCAGCAAAGCTTATTTCAGATTCAACTCGGTGAACAGCGGCTTCGGTGGCGTAGTCGGTAGCATGCTGAGCTTCTATGCCCAAGATAGCGGGTTCAAACCCGGCCGAAGCCGTCAGATTTTTTTAAGAGCGTTAAAAATCCCTCAGTATGCCTTCCTTCGGAGGGGAAGTAAAGCCGGTGGTCCCATGTCATAGATTTATGGCATATTAAAGAACCTTCCACTAATTACACCTGTGTGAAGCTAAATTGTATAGGTTAGGAATGTAAACAACGCTCTTAGGTTTCTACGTTTGTTGCCAAGAGCCGACTGCGGTGGCGTCTAGTAGCTAAGTTCTGAACTAGGACTAGTAGTCGTTGACGGTGGCGTTTGGGGGGAAAAGTAGGAACTATTTGAAAAATTCAAAGTCGCAGTCCTTACTTGAATTAAAAAACAGATACACACACTAATACGGCCATCACAATTAACACCGGTTATCAGACAGAGTCTACACACACCCAAAGTACACGGGGCTACATGACCGCGTTGTCGCAGCCCTTAAACTGAGGAAACAACCAACCAACTCGGTGAACAACGAAGAGTCAAGCCAAAAGTGTATCAAGTGAGGCGTACAAGTGGTGGGCAAGAACTGGTCATACGTTCTAGAGAACAGAGAGTAATACCATTGCAATATAAATCTAGAAGTAGAGAGGAACAAAACCACAAGACAAGTCCGTACAATGAAAGTAGTCTACCTAGAGCTAAATGCAAGTGGTGCGCACAGCGGCAGGCCTTGAAAGCTTGCATACATGATTACAACACGGCCATGACAATTATTTGGGCTGCAATCGTGTGGAGTGGTCTATATTGCATGCAAAACCATACATTACGCTGACCTCAAAGTTTAGTCCCTAATTTTATTACTTCTCACAAACATGATACTTCGTTAAGCTTCGTGAGAAGATACAGCATAAACATCAGACCAGCATGTTTCTCTCCTAGCTTATTACAGACTACATACCGAATGATCTACGTGACAACAGAGCTTCGCGCTTCAAGAAGGAGGTGAAAAGAAAACAAGCAACGAATGAAGGAGATAAAAATTATTATTATTAATAATATTACTCTAATTCTTCTTATTTCGTTTCACCCTCTTTGGGGTACGTTGAATCAATCATCTCTCTGTGTATTGTTCTTTCCTTAGTGCCCAGTATCTCTTCATTCTTTTTGATCTTCTTATCCTCTTTTCTTTCAAGATTAATATCATTTTTATTATCATTATTGCCAGTGCCGGTTGCAAGCCCGGGGCCTCATCTCGCAAGTGGTGAGGAAGGAGGAGCAGGAGGAGTATCAACCTCGTAAAAAAACCAGGGTCCATCTGGCTCCGGATGGTAGCACCCTGTCATAGGGCCCCTACCTAGGGTTACTAGGCGAAACTGGTCAACGGTCTCAAATGCGGAAGAGGAAACAAAGTATTTCCCAACGGCAGAGAGAGCGGAAGAACCTAGTGGAGTAAACCACGAAAAAACAATCATTTCGGACTCACAATCCGATCTTACTTTGGAAGATAATTCCTCCCCTAACAAATCACAACTTTATTTGCAGAATGGAAAGTCCGCTGAAAGAAAGCACTACCCCAGGTGGTAGCTCGAAAGAGAAATCCACCATTGCGTTATGCAATGCATCGGGACCTAGGGTTCTGGGGAGTCCCAACAACTGCAACAAAGACGAGTCGGAGCGTCTTGAAATACCTTCCAAGCTGAGATTTAAACATAAGTACTTCATTGGGACCATAAATGTTAACTCGCTCCTCAAAGTAGGAAAGCAAAAAGAACTTGAAAAGCTTTTAGACAAGAATCAAATCCAGATCCTATCTGTGCAAGAGACCAGATTCTTAGACAAGAATGTTGTGGACACTGAACACTACAGAGTATTTAAAGGAAAGCCAGCAATAAAAATAATGGGAAACATGCCTCTACTAGGGACTGCCTTTTACGTAAACAAAAAGATAGTGACTAGTGTCACAGAATTCACATCGAAATCAGAAAGGCTATCGCTACTTACATTCAAGTGTAAAAACAAGAAGTACACGCTTATCAACTGCCATGCTCCCATTAATGAAGACAACAAAAAGAATCCACAGAAGGTGGACGATTTCTGGGATCTCTTAGACACTGAAATCTTGCAGATACCCGAGAAAAACATAAAAATTCTCCTGGGAGATTTTAATGCACAAATAGGAAAAGAGAGAAAATACAGGGACATCGTGGGAGATTACCCAGCGCATAGGAGGACAAACAGAAATGGGGAAAGGCTCATAAGACTCTGCAGAGCATTCCAGTTTAGAATAATGTCAACAAATTTCAGGAAACTCCCATGAAAAGCGAAAACCTGGGTATCCCCAAATCCAAATTTAGGGGAATTCCAACTGGACCATGTAGCGATATCAAGGAAAAACGCAAAAGAGGTAATGAATGTCAAGGTGATTAGAAACGGTGACTTCGATTCAGACCACTACCTTTCCAAAGCCAAAATCCGCTTCCTTCCGCTACGACAAAAGAGAGACCCACCTAGAATAACCAAATATAACATGAGCAAATTGAATATTTCCCACGACATTGTTAAGAACTTTAGGGAAGAAATCCGCAGCACCAAAAAGGAAAGTTGGCAACAACTCTGTACAGGAATCAATGACGCCGCAAAGAAGACACTGGGGTTGGCAAAGAGGAAAAGAGAAATCTGGTGGAACGAACACTGCGATGTACCTCTCAGTAAGAGGTCTGAGGAATGGAGAAGATGGAAATCTTCTGGAAAAAGGGAACACTTGGAACAATTCAGACAACAGAGGAAAGAAACATCCAGAATTTTCCGTAGGACCAAGCGATCTTTTGAAGCAGCACAGTTAGAAAATCTTCAGAGCAACTTCGTTAAACACAACTCCAGAGACTTTTACCAGACATTCAAAAACAAACGTAAGGGTTACCAAGCCCCAAGTATGAGTTTTAGAAATGAGCAGGGAAAAATTGGACTGAACAACCATGAAAACTGCGAAATACTAGCTGGATACTTTCAAGATCTTTTGAACTGTCCAACCCCCACTTCTAGATTAGAAATAGCAGACTCACCAGCAAACTCAAAAGAGGATGCACCACCAACAAAAGAAGAGATCAGGGATGTCATCAAGAACCTAAAGAACAACAAAGCAAGTGGAGAAGATTCGATAACAGCAGAAATGATTAAATGGGCTGAGCCAGAAATTCTAGACGACCTTCACAGAATCCTTGGTGCAGTCTGGGAAACCGAGAAAATTCCAGAAGAATGGAAAACAGCGCTGATCCATCCGCTCCACAAGAAAGGGGATAAGCAAGACGTGAACAACTACAGAGGTGTGTCCCTCCTTTCAATTGCTTATAAAATTCTCTCCAAGATTCTTCTAAACAGAATAGAAGATACGCTGGACAAACAACTAGGCGAGTACCAAGGAGGGTTTAGGAAAGGACGCTCCTGTGTTGAGCAGATCTTCAACTTGAAATCAATAATCCGTCACAGACTGCTGAGTAATAAGAAAATTGTGGTATCCTTCATAGACTTTAAAAAGGCATTTGATTCAGTGGACAGAGAGACCTTAGACAGGATCCTAAGGGAATTTGGAATCAAAACCAAACTAGCAAATATAGTCAAAGAGACCCTAACAAACACAACTTCCAGGGTGAAGTTCATGGGAGAGCTTTCTCGGCCGTTCGAAATTAAGACAGGAGTCAGGCAAGGGGATGGCCTATCACCAATCCTTTTCAACTGTGTCCTAGAGAAGGTTGTGAGAATTTGGAACTCGGAATTGGAGAGTCGAGGAATAAACCCAATCTGCCTCGGGAGGAAGTCGGTAGGAATTAAAGTCAACTGCCTGGCGTTTGCAGATGATTTTGCAGTACTATCGGAAACCACGGAAGAAGCAGTCATACAAATCAACCTCTTGGAAAAGATCGCTAGCCAAACAGGACTAAGGATATCAGTTGAAAAGACAAAATTTATGACAAATGACAAACATGGACCAAAGTTCCTTGACACGGAGATAGGACGGATTGAAAGGGTAAAAAAGTTCAAGTACCTAGGAGAGACTATACAGGAGAATGGGTTAGAAAAAGCAGCTGTTGGAGATCGAATTATAAAAATGGAAAGAGCGTATGGATTAACAAAAAATATCTACAACAAAAAGTGCATCTCCTGGAATGCCAAAATAAGGCATTATAACACTGTCGTAAAAACAGAGTGCCTCTTTGCCAGTGAATGCCTCTCGATGAACTATAGCCTCGAAAAGCTAGAAGTCATGGAAAGGAGAATTCTTAGAAAAATCATGGGTGCAGTTCAGACTGAAGATGGATGGAGACTGAGAAGCAACGGAGAAGTCTACCAGAACGTGGAAAGAATCTCCGCGTCTATGCGGAAGAGAAGGCTGACATTCCTCGGACATCTCTATAGAATGAACGACCATAGATTAACTAAACAAATATTCGACTATCTCTGGAAGAAAAAGACCACAACAACATGGATTAAGGAAGTTAGGAAAGATTTAGAAAAGTTAAACATCACAGAATCTCAAATGCTAGAAAGAAATGTATTTAAGAGCAAAGTGAACAATCTGGAAGGGTTTCAAGATGAAGGAAGACCTAAGAGAAGTGGACGAACTTGGACAGAAGACCAAAGAAAAAATGCCAGTGAACGCATGAAGGAATATTGGAGACAGAGGAAACTCCAGGCAAAGAATAAGAAAAAGAAATAAAGTTGTTGCGTGATCCTAAGTGGTCAATTCGCGTGAAAAAAAAATATTATTATTATTTATGCTTGCGTTAATCCATTGTTTTTAAGTACGTAAGAGACACCTGAATTGAAAGAAAAAGCCAAACCTACATTCTGAGGATCGAGATCAACTGACTACAGTCTGCAGTATTACCTATATGTGATAGGATTGCCGCTGAGCGAGGCTGCGCTGTGGTTTGTTTATCCTAACACTTGCTGGCTGGCGGAGAAAAGGGATCGAAGTGTCAATGAAAGCTCAGAACCGGGTATAAACGATGCTTAGTTTTACGTGCCCGATAATAATGCTATCATGAGCCACGGGACCTCTTTTTATTCCGTGGAACCCGAACCACAGAACGTGGCATTTCACTTCGAAATTCTCACATGCATTGACCGGTCATCCAACCTGGTCCACATTGGTGAGAGGTCAACAGCTTGACCGCTGCGCCACCGCGCCCGTCCGTAAATAGAGACCTAGGAAAGGCATGAGTATACTAATTAACTTTTAATATATCATCGGGGAATGGAAACACTAGGACAGGGTAAAAAAAACATAAGTTCAGTTTATTATTATTATTATTATTATTATTATTTGCCTTCTTCCGATTTTTGCAAAAAATGAAAGTAGACTTATGAGATCCACACAGGGCCAAAAATTGTGTCTCTCTCTGTGTGTCTCTGTGTTTGTGAGAGTGTGTGTACTCTGAATGTCTGTCTCCCCCTATCAATTCGAACACGGTGAAACCGAATTGAACGAAATTTGGTACAGAGGTAGAACTAGCAAAGGGCACCTCTGTGTCATGTTTTATATCGCCACCATTTTGACAGAAACGTAATGGTGGCCACCCATATGTTCAAAGCTTAAATCAAATTACGACTAACCTAATCATCCGATTTCTACCAAATTTTGCAACAACATATATACGTATGACTAGCGTCTTGTGACTAAACTACAATGTGATCAGTCTAATAGTTTGCAGATGGCGGCCATGTATGTGTGCAAATCAATTCCCCCTAACAATTCAAACATGGTGAAACCGAATTGAACGAAATTTGGTACAGAGGTAGCACTGGCAAAGAGCACTCCAGTGTCGTGTTTTATATTGCCGCCATCTTGACGAAAACGTAATGGTGGCCACCCAAATGTTAAAAGCTTGAATCAAATTACGACCAACCTAATCATCTGATCTCTGCCAAATTTTGTAATATTATACCTTTATGTATTAAGAATCTTTTGACCAAACTACAAGGTCATCAGCCAAATAATTTGTGGATGGTGGCCATGTATGTGTGAAAATCGATTCCCCCTATCTTTTCAAACACGGTGAAACCGAATTGAACGAAATTTGGTACAGAGGTAGCACTAGCAAAGGACACCTCAGTATCATGTTTTATATTGCCGCCATCTTGACGGAAACGTGATGATTGCCACCCAAATATTCAAAGCTTAAATCAAATTACAACCAACCTAATCATCTGATTTCTACCAAATTTTGCAACAACATACCTTTATGTAAGAAGCGTTCTTTGACTAAGCTATAAGGTCATCAGTCCAATAGTTTGCATATGGCGGCCATGTATGGGTGCAAATCGATTCCCCCTGTCAATTCAAACACGGTGAAACCGAATTGAACGAAATTTGGTACAGAGGTAGCACTAACAAAGGGCGCCTCAGTGTCATGTTTATATCGCCGCCATCTTGACGGAAACGGAATGGCGGCCACCCAAATGGTAAAAGATTAAATCAAGTTACGGCCAACCTAATCATTTCATCTCTACCAAATTTTGCAGCAACATACCTTTTTGTGTGAAGCATTTTCTGACTGAACTACAAGGTCATCAGCCCAATAGTTTGCAGATAGCGGCCATGTATGTGTGCAAATCTATGTCCCATATCAATTCAAACACGGTGAAACCGAATTGAATGACATTTTTTTTTACAGATGTAGCACTAGCGAAGGGCACCTCATATTCATGTTTATTATCCGTATATCACGTGGTATTTCGACAAGCTACTACAACCAGCATTCAATTATACTCCTTGTAAAGGACAAAGAGTTATAACAATACCCATGCATTTAGGAGAAAATAGGCTATATGTTCTTTACTGAACATCTTGTTTTTGATTCGTTGTGCCCAACTAAGGAGCGCGTTTGAACTTATTAGCACTTTTTCTTCTTCCCTTGCCAACATCTCTTCATCCTCCCGCTGTGTTCCCTTTTACGCTGTTCTGTCCATCCTGTAATTTGTCGGGTGGGCTTCTCAGAAAATTTGTGTTTGTGAATTTAAGTTCTGAGTTTTGTTCTGCAAGGTTTATTATTATTATTATTAGCTTCCTACGGTGGGTGAGTGGTTATCGTGTCGGATTACTAACCCCAAGCTTGCTGGTTCGCGTCTGGCCATGGTAAGTGATTTTTGAAAGGCTGCAAAAATTACGACTCGCATGTCATACGATATTGGCATGTCAAAGAACCCATTTGAATTCAGTAGGCCGTGTTCATAGTGGCAAAATTAATCTCGGGATTTTCCGCCAACCCAAAAAGTTCCTCCTTTCTGTACTAGAAAGCGCTATAGTGTCAAGGAGCTTAGATATCTAACCTCCTTGACTTTCATAGTGGTTCAAGGAACAACAAAATTTGGCATGCAAGCTACCCTCTGGGTGCCAAATAACAAAGCTTGCACCCGGCACCCGAGGCCATACGATATTATTATTATTATTATTATTATTATTATTATTATTATTATTTATTATTATTAATATTATAAAGGATATATTGACACCATATATAGTTTGGTTGTACGTTCCTTTTAACTACTTTCGCTTTTAGAGACGCCGAGGTGCCGGAATTTTTCCCAGAAGGGGATCATTTACGTGCCAGTAAATCTACTGACACGGCTCCCTTGCCTTTGCGCACCCTCAAATGCGGCTCCTGCAACCTTGGGAACAGCATCGAGAGCGTTACCACTGAGCTATGCACCCCTACATAGAAATAAATTCACCCTCTGAAGATAAATCCACGTACATTTTGAGATTAAGCAAAACTCATATCTACGGGCTTACAGCCAGCTACTGGAGGAAGGCATGAGATTACGTTAGCGACTAACTTTAAGGGTAATAAAGTGAAATGTCCTGGGTCATCAACCGTGTGGCACGATGAGAGCAGGAGCCACCAGTAGCTAGCATCATCACCTAGGAAACTTTCAATCCATTTTAATTCAATGGTGTCTTATGCGAGTCTCCTAAGATTGTTACTCTCAGCCGGTCCATACGTAGATGAGAGATCATTACATTGGGCGGTTAATAACCTGATCAAAACCAACCGTTAGAGTAAAAGAAAACAGAAAAAAAAGATAATCAGGGGAACATAAGAATGTAACTATTTATCCAGTAAATGTAGAGTAATAGTACATTATGCAACGAGCCTATAATGGCTATAATTAAGACACGAGTATTTTTATAAAACGAGCGTATGCGAGTTTTATAATTTCCATAAGAGTGTCTTAATTACCATTATAGGCGAGTTGCATACGACTGTTTATGTTCGACGATAATTATAACTTTATTATATGTTTTAACATAAATATTCATAAATATCTGTTGAGATTGTCACTAGAATTTTGTGATCGGGTGCTGCGCAGGATAGGATATCTCTGATGTCCAAGCTCACTGACCGACCGACGCATGCGCTCTGTGAGCTTCAATGCCGTATGTGCAGATTGAGCATCAGTATTCAGTAAAAATGTCACCGAAATCGTTTGAAAACAACCCGCTGTGTAGAAATTGGATTTAAGGATATTAAGGTACTGTGTCTCATATTCACCAGTTTATTTACGAGAACATTATGGACGGTGCACTTTCGGTAATTTATATAGACATGTTGGATTTTGAGCGCACGCGTGAAGGTATCGTTACCTAATTGGTCAATGAACGAGCTCTGATTGGCTGGAGAAACTGTATCATAATGAAAAAGAGTGTTATAATGACCATCATTATGATACAGTTTCCTGACACATAATAGTGGGGGTCGAACATAAAATACATTATATCAGCTAACTGATTAATTAAATCTGAAGATGTTAAATTAATGAACGAAACATGTTATCCATGCAATTATATTTTTGTAGAGCACTGTATTTTATTCGAATGTGTATTGTTTATGAATTTATATAAACGTTATTTTTTGAGTAGATTAAATCAATAGGGCCTTATCCACCCACCCCGTCTGGGTGTTGACCGACTGGAGATCAATCTAACCATAACTTTGACACCACTGTTGTAGACAATAATAAGCCAGAGGACCTCGATTGCTCCGGTGTCCCCTCTATCATCTGTCTCTCTTCAGCAAGGAATGTCACGCTTGTTCCGTTCCCAAGGTCGGAAATTAGAGTCACAAATCGATAGTAGGAGAATATTTATATCCCCTTACGTAATGATGAAAAATAAGCGTGGAATGTTGGGAATCCAGGTCTGAGTGTATCTGGTCGCTTTCATCGTTCGCTCGTGCGCTCTGTGGTATAGGGTGTTACACAAGGGATTAGAAAGTGAGAATAGAAACACATACAACTGCCTCCACTGTCGATGCAGCACCTTCACGCTGCGGAATTACTCAATGAATTAGCTTAGGCGTAATCATCACAGTGGCTCGTTTCAAGCCACTTCTTATTTTAGAACATCTTGTTTTATTTAGAGGTTTGGAGCATCGTGGCTATCCGATCTTGTGCTTGCTGCGTCTGTACTATTCCCGTTATAGATCTCGCGACATCATGATCATGTACCACTTGTACTGTAATTGGGTTTGTGCTGAATCTATTCTTTGTTGCTAGTTTGTATAGTTCTAATTCAGTTGTTGTTAATTCAATTTAGGGGCTTGAGACATTTTGGTCATCAATCCCATGTGCTTGGGTGTCTATTGAATTTGTTTGATAACCTGTGTTTCTGTGATGACTATAGTCCTGTGCAGGAGCGGTGCGTCATTAAGGGCCGAATGGGCCTGCCCACGCAGGGCCGTTAGGCAGTATTGCAAAGAATTTGTTTAATTAATGTATTTTAAAATTACTTTAAATTGCAGATACTCAACTTTAAATAAGTGTTCTACCCCTCTAGAATCCCTAAAAAGAATTCAGTATGCATAACTCATCCCTAGTTTAAGATCCTGACAGTCTCGTATGGTGTCTCGTCATAGCGAGGGACGCTCTACAGAAACATACATGTAAAGTATATGGCTTGATGGGCCGGGTGAGGAAACAGTGGATTTAGCACCGTCTTGCACACGAATTTTTCTGTGCTATGAAGGGATTTTTCTCTCTTTTCAAGAGCCAGAAGAATTAGCCCATAGCGTTGCTTTGAAGCGAAATAGAAGATTCTCCATTTAACTTCCTGCTTCTGTCTCTGTCAAACAGGATTACGAGAGAAGGGTCCACCCCTTCAGCGGACCAAAACCGTGAAAATCACTAGGGGTGAGGTCCGGACTGATGGTAGATGGTTCAGACTCTCCCAGTGAAATGACCGGAGCTTGTTGGTGGTTCCAGTTGCCACATGTGGTCTCGCATTGTCATGGTCAATTGAAGAATTTCCTGGCAGGACAGCGATTCACGTGCACCGATGACGCCAAGGCAGCAGTTCGACGATGGTTCCACCGTCAGCCGGCTGAATTCTACCACAGGGACATCTCAAATTTAGTGCTGCGATGGGACAAATGTCTGAACAAATGTGGAGACTATGTGGGAAAAATAGTGTAAGGAACGTAGCACAGTACGTACACTGTATGTAGGGACAAATACTTTCCGATCTGCCCTCGTAGGTTATATCAGACAAATTCTACACACACCTAAGTAGAAGGGCTAGATGACTACGATGCGCAAGCCCCTAAAATGAAACAACAACAGCAACAACAACAACAACAAGATTCACCACTGTCTTATCATTTAATTGACTTCGTTGTTGTTGTTGTTGCTGCTGTGGTTATTACTTCGTATTAGGAGCTTGAGACATCTTTTGTCATCATCCTCGTGTATTTGGATATTTGTTGATTGGGATGATAACCTGTGTTTCTGTGATGACTGTGGTAGTATGTGTTTTTGTAGCTGTAATTATTAGGGATGGGATAGGTGTTTCGGGACTTGAAAGTAGGTAATAGGCCTATCCCGGCATTTGCCGAGAGAGAGAGTGTGGAAAAACGGTGATAAGATCTACACTCAGGATAGCCGTTGTCAGCGCCGGGATTTGAACTTGTGATCTTCGAACTTGCTGCTGTTCTCCATGGTGAGCGATCTTACGTGCACGGCTACGCCGCAGGGTATATACAGTATTTACTACGCTGTCTGTAATTCCTAATTACGCATTCTAAATCTATCTACACATTGATATTTTTGCAGCTTTGTAGTCACTTATTCCACCAGAACCTACAGCAGCAAATAATTGCTAGTGAAGTAGTTTGATTATCATCCTGAGAACTGAAAAGTTACAGCAAAATCTATCTCAGATTAAATTCCAATATTTGATAGAAAGGTTTAAAAAGTCACATTATAGATTGATTCTTCAACTTAAAGAAAGTGTGGGACAACAAGAAAACTAGTGGGCTATACTTTCTAACCGAAAGTGCTTACCACAATAGTTGACATCTCTTGGAGAAATTATTCTACATCTACAGTGGATATCATATATGTGAAAGAGAGTCATGGCCTCAATGTTAACGATCTGTTGTGAGACCACTAGCATAGATCCCAAAGCGAAGTCAAGGAAACAGAAGCATTCCATTAACTTCTATTATTTGTTATTGTATCAGCCTCCGTGGCTTAGGCGGCAGCACGCCGGCCTCTCACCGCTGAGTCCGTGGTTTAAATCCCGGTCACTCCATGTGCGATCTGTGCTGGACAGAACGGAGGCAGACAGGTTTTTCTCCGGGTACTCCGGTTTTCCCTGTCAAAATTTCATTCCAGCAACACTCTCCACTATCATTTCATTTCATCTGTCATTCATTTAATCATTGCCCCAGAGGAGTGCGTCAGGCCTCAGCAGCCGGCACAGTTCATATCCTCGCCGCTAGATAGGGGCTTCATTCAATCCATTCCTGACCCGGTCGGAGACTGGAAGCAGGCTGTGGATTTTCATTTTTTCATTTGTTCTTGTATCATACGTGTTTTGGCGAGAACAAGTTAAATCAACTAGTTCAAAGCATAATTCAATGCAATAGTGAACTATTTTGTTATGGGCTTCGTACATATTTAAGTTATCATGCCCATGAAATAACGTGTGTGCATAGCATTTGTCTGATAACCTGCGTTATTGCATTAACTGTAGTAGTGTAAGTAATTGTAATTATTAGAGTTTAGTAGTGCATAGCTGCACTCACGTGGCGTCAGGAAGGGCAACCGGCCTTAAATTCCCGGCCGAAACCAAAATGAGCCTGGTTGGCTCCGGCGACTCTAATTGGAATAAGCCGAAGAATGAAAGTAGTGCATAGCTGCCCAAGGACCTACCATCCCAGCATCTGATTGAAGTGACGATGGAAAAATACAAGAAAGTTTACATTCAGAAAACCGGGATTTCAACCTAGGATCATCGAAATACAGAACCCCTCTCCAGTCTGAAGCATGATCAAAATCCCTCGACTACGCTGTTGAGTTTCAGGAAGAATACTTAGGACAGAAAACGTCGATATTTTGTGAATGAGAGCCACATGTTCAAATCATTTTTATTCGTTCACTGTGCTTTCTTTTGCGTTCATCTATGCATCCTGTATTCTTCCGTGTAGGTCTCAAGGTAATTTTGTGTCTGTTCTATAGGGTTCTACATTTTGGACTATTGTGAATTATTTCTTCGTTGATACCAATTCCTTGTAGGTCACGTGTTATTTCTACCAGCCAATTGTTGTGGATTTTCAGAGATAGTGTATTTTACCCGTGTGGCCTCCGGAGAGGCCGAGCGCAGGTTTTTCTAGACGCCCGTGGGCGACCTGCGCGTCGTAATGAGGATGAAGTGATGATGAAGACGTCATATACACCCAGTCCCCGAGCCACGGGAATTAACCTCAGGAGATTAAAATCCCTGATAGCTCGGCCAGGAATCGAACCCGGGGCACTTCGGGCCAAAGCCTAGGACGCTAACCATTTAGCCATGGAGCTGGACAGAGATAGTGCTAGCACATGTTTTATAATTATTATTCCTCAGAATTTTGGAGAACAAATTAGACGGACTGCAGATGATTCGGCTAGAGGAGTAACGTCCCTCACTCAGCTCATGGCCTTAGTTGGTGGGCCATAATCTAGTAAAAGGAGATTACTGATGACAGCCATCCATTCAGTTCTGCTGTATGGAGCGGAAATATGGGCGGATGCCCTGGATAAGGAAATATATAGGAAGTCACTAGCGCAAGTGCAGAGGCGGGGTGCTTTGCGCGTGGCATCTGCATATCACCCGGTCTCTGAAGAAACAGTTCTTGTTATTGCCGGGATAATTTCAATTTTTCTTTCTTGCGAAAGAACGCAAGTACATTTACTGGAGGGAATCTGAGGCAGGTTTACAAAATGCAAGACGAACAGCAAGAGTACAAACCTTTCATTATTGGCAGATCAAATGGGAGCAAAGAGACTGAAGCCAGAGGACTAAGGGAATGATCCCTCTGGTGCAGGTTTGGACAGAGAGGAAACATGGTGAGGTTGGTTATTATCTCACTCAATTCTTGACTGGGCGTGGGTACTTCTGTTCTTATCTTAAGAAGATGGGGAAGGTGGATTCGCCAGATTGTATCTACTGTGTCAATGAGCTAGATAATGCTAATCACACTTTCTTCTCTTGTGGACGGTGGGTCCAAAATAGACAGTCTCTACAAGAGGACATTGTGGTGGAGATATCACCTGACAATAATGTCGCGGTGATGCTACAAAATGAAGAAAATTGGAAGCTGGAGCAAGTTTTGTTGAAAATATCCTCTGAACAAAGAAGACAGATCTGAATCGCCACTGAAGATAATTCACTAAGGAAGAGTGTCCTGCGGGCAAACATAAAATGACTCTAGCCTGAAGTAATGTTATAAACGGTTCCAGGCTAGTGTTTACAAGTAACGGGGGGAGTTTTAGTCGGTAGTCTGGCACTCAGGAGTCCGACACTATGTGCGTAAATTCATTTCTTCCCTCCTCCAAAAAAAGAAAACAAAATCTCAGAACTTTATGCAGAAGCATTTTCACTTACGAAACTTATCTCTCCGGCCATCTGACGCGTATGACAAGTAACTACTGTAATTACCTAATGTTACGCTACAGGATATTCATACAGTGTGGTGAAAGTTATCAGATGTACCAGACACAAAGGGGCTCTCACTTATGAATGTCGTTAAATGTCCAACACCGACTGCAATAGCTACATTGTCCAGACATCCCAAGTTGGGTATCTGGTGCTGAAAGCCGTGTTCCCCGGTTCATTTCCGCATTTTATCCAGGCAACTGCTGAGATGATAAACTTTGAGAGAAACAATGAGATTTGATTCTCTTCAAAGAAGGCCCTCAGAGGTTCCGTTGCAATTGACCCCTTCATAACTAAAACTACATCAAAATACATGAGATTTTATAAATATTTCGTAACCAAAATACAACACAGGTTATCACGATTTTACCACCAGGTGGTAATTTCCGTTTCGAAATTCATGTATATTTCAAGTAAGCTACTGCAGAATTAGTCATACTGTGGAGTTAGCAAAGTCTCCCCCACAAAATGTCTCAGACCGCCTCATTGCGTACTGGCTAGCACTCTTGTCTGTCACCACGGAGGTCGGGATTCGATTCCTGACTCTGCCGACAAATTTAATTCTAGTCTGAGGGCTGGAATGGGGTACATACACTCAGCCTTGTGAGGCAAAACTGACAAGAGGTGGGTTCTATTTCTAAGTGCCATTCTAACTTCTATTCCAGGCAAATGCCGGGATGGTACCTAAATTAAGGCCTAAATTAAGGCCATGACCGCTTCCTTCCCAGTCCTCATCTGAATTAGAAATACAGCAATCACAAGAACACAGGTTATCAGACAAATCAGACAAATTCTACACACACCCTAGTAGAATGGGCTACATGAGCACGATGTTGCAAAGTCTAAATGAAACAACAACAACAACAAAACTGTCAGTCGTAAACACCATAATAAAGTAAAGGAAGAGTAAACGAGCAAACAAACGAAAAGAAGAATGCGTGTGAACAAATGTGAAGATGAGGCAGCATCAACAATTAATGGAGAGTTGCCTGACGCCAGTTCACTGTCCGACACACATTTGAACGACACAACTACCCAATCTGACATTCTGACGGTTAAGAGCTATGTAACTAGGCCTGGCCTTAGAAATCCTAACGCATATCGTTGCCACGTATCTCTTATTGATAGTTCATAGGTATGATGACACAGCCCCAGTTGCTGCGATTATTCTCTTTATCGGGTGACATCGTAGGGAAACAATGCTGCGAGTTTCTTCCATAATCTTATTGTATATCCCTCTGCAACATTATTATTAGATCTCCATATTAAATGATTACTTACTAACCGCGTTTCTTAAACGTTTAATAAAATAAACGTCTTCTTGAGAAACGTTTATACGCTTTGTAATAAATGCACGACAAATAGATTTTTAATAACTCCTTTCCTGAAAATGAAAATCCACATCCTGCTTCCAGTCTCCAACCGGGTCAGGAATGGAATGAATGAAGCCCCCATCTAGCGGCGAGGATATGAAATGTGCCGGCTGCCGAAGCCTGTCGCACGCCTCGGGGGCAATGATTAAATGAATGACAGATGAAATGAAATGATAGTGGAGAGTGTTGCTGGAATGAAATTTTGACAGGGAAAACCGGAGTACCCGGAGAAAAACCTGTCTGCCTCCATTTTGTTCAGCACAGATCTCACATGGAGTGACCGGGATTTGAACCACGGACCCAGCGGTGAGAGGCCGGCGTGCTGCCGCCTATGCCACGGAGGCTCTAACTCCATTCCTAATTAAACGTTTTCTAAAATAAGTTTTATGATTTAAATGATAAATCGATTTTTATACCAGCTTTTGCTTAAATTTGCTTCTTTAGCCTTTACTGTGTTCCATTTTCGTTTCCTTTATTTATTAAACTCACCGTAACTTTATTTCGTGTTTGACGGGTGTTATTGTTGGTAAAATAAACAACTTTCCTTTTATCACCTTTTAAGCCTGAGCGGTATTTCTCATACCGGATGGTGGTATTAAATACTCCAATATACCAGTATACCGCTCCACTCTGCATATATTCCTCGCACTACACCTGTGAACTGAAAAACCTTCGTAACACTTTCCTCAGAATCAGTTTAAACGTCAGTCGTCAGAAGCATTCATTAAATTTAAATGCAAAATCGTTTAAGAGGGCTAACGTTAAAAGGAAACTCTAGACGTTTAATTTTTAAAAACTTTTTTTAATGAGTCGGTTACAAAATGTTTAATCGAGGCACCGCAAAACGTTTCTGATCGTGAGCCCTAGTTATTATGGTCTAAACGGTGAGTAATTTAGCCTTTTAACTGCTGACTTTATTCATCAGCATTTAAAAAAATGTATAAGTCATAATTTTAACTTATCAGCGTGGGGAAAGGGGGGGGGGAAGCTAAAATGTCTACAGGTTTTGTGCATTTATTTATCAAATTATAAATTCAAAAACCTATCTTTATATAGCCTACATTATATTTTGAGCGGAATCAAAATCAAAATTAAAATTATTGCGCCACTTCTTGCATCATCATACCAGATAAAGTACCCATAATAAAATTATTTCCTAAATTTATATTTATCGTATGGCTTTTAGTGCCGGGAGTGTCCGAGGACATGTTCGGCTCACCTGAGTCTGTTGCTGCTTCCAGCGGACACCCTTATTAAGGTGAGCTACAAGTTCCGTTCAATTTCAAGTAGTTCCAACTTTCACTACCAGATATCAATGATACCTAGTGGTGAACGTTGGAACTTTGATTGAGCGTTCCGACAAAATCTAACCCAACAATTTAGCTTCATACAAGTGTAGTCTGTGGAAGGTTCTTTTACATACCATAAATCTATGACATGGGACCGCCGGCTTTACTTCCCCTCCAAAGGAAGGCATACTGAATGAGTTTTAACGCTTCTAAATAAATCCGATGACTTCGACCGGGTTTGAACCCGCTATCTTTGGCACAGCAGTTAAGCATGCTACCAACTACGCCACCGAAAATCAGTAATCAAGTAATACTTGTTACTCCTCACGAGTACAAAAATTGATATTCTTTGATCTTAAATCACAACGCGATGAGTAGGATTTGCTTGTTATTCCACCATGCTCTGTTAGTTACTTCCGGAAGAAAGAATCCAAACTCAAGTCATCATCATCACCTTCATTTCCCCTTTTCCAGCTGTCACTGGGTGGGGGCAAATATGGTTACGCTCCACTTTGTTCTGTCGTTCCACCATTCCTCTTCCGACACAGTGTTCCAATCCAGGTTCCGTTTTCTAATGCTATACTTCTCCGAGTCCATCCATCGCATTCTTGGTCTTCCTCGTCCTCTCTTCCCTGTCATCCGTCGTTCCAGTGCTCGTCTTGGTAGCCTTTCTTCATTCATCCGTTTGACATGTCCAAACCATCTCAATCTGTTTAGCTCCAGTTTGCCATTTAGTTTCTGTACTCCCAGTTCTTTCCGTATATCTTCATTTCTCACTCTGTATCTCCTCGTTTTCTGGACCATACTTTTCAGGAATCTCATCTCAGCCGCCTGTACTCTGCTCTCATACCTCTTAGTCATTGTCCAAGTTTCTGCTGCATATGTCATTATAGGAACATAATATGCTTTGTACATAACTTCTTTAGCCTTAATTGGTATATCCTTGTTCCAAACTCAAGTGAAATGAAAATCCACAGCCTGTTTCCAGTCATCGATCGGGTCAGGAATGGAATAAATGAAGCCCCCATCTAGCGGCGAGGATATGAACTGTGCCGGCTGCCGAGGCCTGACGCACTCCTCTGGGGCAATGATTAAATGAATGACAGATGAAATGAAATGATAGTGGAGAGTGTTGCTGGAATGAATTGTTGACAGGGAAAACCGGAGTACCCGGAGAAAAACCTGTCTGCCTCCGTTTTGTCCAGCACAGATCTCACATGGAGTGACCGGGATTTGAACCACGGACCCAGCGGTGAGAGGCCGGCGTGCTGCCGCCTAAGCCACGGAGGCTTCTCCAAACTTAAGTAATACTACATAATGATGGTATATTGGCTTTCGCGGCCAATACCATCTTTTGGAAGCCTTCATAGGGAGGTTATGGCTGCTTGAGCTTTTAGTTCTCGCAGATAAGAGGCGAAGGTGCGCTTCATAAAAAGGGAGGTAGCGCGCAGTTCACTACTCCTGTGGGGGTCCGGGCGGGGACACCGAGAGCCCGCTGATGAGCCAGCTTGTTGTCCTGGGCGAAACCCCACACAAGATACAGCACAAACCTAGACAAATTGCTGAGTTTTAATACTCCATAATGCCCAATAGATGGCAGAACATGCCGGAGATCAACTCGGCACTCTTAAGCCAATGAGGAATATATTTTTTTACGTTCTTTTGCAACGTTTATAAAGGGTTAAGCAATCGATTGAAGAGGCTGGTGCTAAATTTTGCTGTTTTATGGATACGAGTGCCTTGTTGTGGTGAAATTGCATCAGCTGTTTGTGATCGTGTTGCGCGTATTGTTTGTTATGAACTTAGACAATAATTCGCATTTTCCCGTAATCAACGCCCTATAAGCACGAGAGACAACCTAATTATTCTTGTTGATACAGCGTACAGTGGCTCAATTAATTATTCGGTCACTAACTTATTTCCATTTAAAGAGCCTTTTATGTATCAATGAAAACCTTGCATTCAATTTATATGCATATAAATATTTACCAAGGACGCGAGGGCAGCAGCAGCATGTCCGAATATCGGAGGTTCGAATACCGGCGCTGACAGAGCTATCCCGAGTGTGATTTTTCTCCGGGATAGTAAACCTACCTTACTTCAAGTCCCGGGGCATTACTACATCTCAGTCCCTAATACAGTTACACTACTACAGTCATCACAGAAAACAGGTTATCAGACAAGTTCAACACTCACCCAACTACTCGGGGCTGGTGACCAAGATATCCCAAGTCCCCTCAAATGAATTAGCAACAACATACAAATATGTATAATATACCAAATCTCGCATACTATTCGATAAAGGAGGATACACTTTTACGGTCATCTTCTCAGAATGAACTCGAGATTAACCAAAAAAAATCTTTGATTTCTTCTGTAACCGCAAAACAAAACCCACATGGTTTAAAGAAACTGAAGAAGACCCAGTAGAATTAAACATTACAGACTATTCACTACTCAATCGATGAGCTAAAATAATTATTAAAGACGAAAATATAAGGTTCCAATACAAATCTTCACTAAAACCCAAAGCTATCATCTCGGAAGAAAACCGGGTGAGTTGGCCGTGGTCGTTACCGAGTGGCTGCAGGCAGTTGCTCACATCTGGGAGGCGACGAGGTTCGAATCCCCCCGCCGGCAACCTTGAAGATGGTCCTCTGTAGTTTCCCATCATCAATCCAGGCAAAAATTACGACACCATCTCAAAGAACCCATTTGAATTCATTAGGCCGTGTTCATAATGGCAAAATTAATCTCGGGAGTTTCCGCCAACACAAAGTTCCTCATTTATCTACTAGAAAGCTTAGATATCTAACCTCCTTGACTTTCATAGTGCTTCAAGGAACAACGAAATTCGACATGCAAGCTACCCTTTGGGTGTCAAATAACAAAGCTTGCACCTGGCACCCGAGGCCATACGATATTATTATTATTATTATTATTATTATTATTCCAGGCAAATGCCGGGGTTGGTCCTTAACTAGAGGCCACAGCCGCTGCCTTCCAATTTTTCGTCCTTACATTCATAATTTCCTCCACAGACAACACTCCACACGGGACGGTACTTGTAGCTCACCCTATGAGTGTCCGCATAGAAGCAGCTACAAATTCTGGCGAGCCGATCATGTCCTCAGACACTCCCGGCACTAAAAGCCATACGCTAAAAAGAAAATCTCGGAAGAAGAGAGAGAAAGAAGATCAGAAGAATGAAGAGATACTGGGCACTAAGGAAAGAAACAACACACAGTGAAAAGATTGATTCAACGTACCCCAAAAAGGGTGAAACTAAAGAAGAAGAAGAAGACACCACATTACATCGTGTTTGAAAAATGCCAAACATGAGATAATGCCTAATTAAAGGGAAACAGTCATAACTGATACTCCATTACGTATTCAACTACCACCTAACCATACATAATTTCTATATTTAATATCAAAGGAAGGCAAAGTGCTTAATACTTGATAGAGCAGTCATTTTGTATCGTCAACGTCTGTGAGCACTTTTAGTGAAGAGAGAATGAACTAATATTAATTCTCTTGAAATCATCATTTGAGTTCATACTTTTATTACATGCTTATAGAAAATTCCATTTTATGTATTTAGATAAATAGTTATACAAGTAATACGATACAGTAATTGTTTCCTCGGTGTTGTTAGACTCATGAAGTTGTGAGGAGGCCAAAATCTTTATTGAGTCACTATAGACATATAGGCCACTGTAGTTGACGACAACGTATTTTGGTGCATTACGAGTGTATCCAGTGGTCATGAACTTGTGCCAAGGTGTTTGGTGGAAGTGAAATTGAGATGTGATCGACGGGAGAATGTGCTCTTTGTTTCCCGAGCACAATGGACACACCGCACGTGGTCTGTCCCGTCACTACTTCCTGGTTATTTTATTGGACTTTCATATTGTCAGACAGCGAGTGCAAACTCCACGTAACACCTAACTGTCGCTACATTCACCAGACAATTATTGATGATGAAGATTATGATAGTTGTTGTTTTAAGGGACCTAACATCTAGGTTACCAGCCCTGGAGGGGCTTACATTCACACTTTCCTCCCCAGACAACACGCCTTACGCGACGGTACTTGTAGCTCACCCCATGGGTGTCCACATAGAAGCAGCTACAAACTCTGGCTAGCCGAACATGTCCTACATGAGTTACAAGTACCGTCGCGTGTGGAGTGTTGTCTGGGGAGGAAAGTGTTAATGTAAACCTCTCCAGGGCTTGTAATCTAGATGTCTGGAGGATAATTGATCCTATCAAGATATTGCCAATTCTAACATTGGAGATGAAGGGGACCTTTTGCGATAGAGTCCAACTGCATATACAACAAATCTCACGCAATCAGAATAACTTTAAACGATATGAGTTTTAGAGTTACTTTCTTTGTTATCTAAACAAATAATTTATTTTTAGTCGATCAACATATGCAGGTGTTCAATTAAATTTATTGTTATTCCCCGCCTAATTTATCATATTTACTAATCTGGGAAAGATAACATGGATTAGTTATAGCACTTTTACACTTTGATACACTTTTCTAACTAAATTAAATTAAACCCCTTAGTTGAAGAAAGTGTGTTAAAGTGTAGGATTGCGAAGGAGGCGCCCGTGGCTTTAAATTAAGAGCAGGCCCAATATTTACCTAGAGTAGAAGAAGAAAATCACGGAAAACCTCTTCCAGGATGGTTTAGTTGGGAATCGAACCCACCTCTTCTCAGTTTTGCCTCATGAGGCCAAGTGTACCCCGTTCCAGCCCTCAGACAAAGCCGGGAAACAAACCTGGACCTCCGGGACGACATCCAAGAACGCTAGCTGCTACACCGGGAGGTCTACATTAAATAATTAGGATCTTGCCGAGCAAAAAGTTGAAAAATATAGCTTCACTGAGTTTCGAAAATACGACAATACATGGTGTTTAGCAAAGTGAATATACGGCTACACAGAATTTCCAAAATACCATAAGACATAGTGTTTAGCAAAGCGAAAATACGGCTTCACAAAATTTTAAAAATACGATAAGTCATGGTGTTTAGCAAATCAAAAACAAGATGTTCAGTAAAGAACATATAGCCTACTTTCTCCTAAATGCATGGGTATTGTTATAACTCTTTGTCCTTTTCAAGGAGTATGATTGAATGTTGGTTGTAGTAGCTTGTTGAAATACAACGTGCTATAGGGATATTAAACATGAATATGAGGTGCCCTTTGCTAGTGCTACCTCTGTACCAAATTTCGTTCAATTCGGTTTCACCGTGTTTGAATTGATAGGGGGAATCGATTTGCACACATACTTGGCCACCATCTGCAAACTATTGGGCTGATGTTCTTGCAGTTTGGTCAGAATATGTTTCCCACATAAAGATATGGTGTTGAAAAATTAGGTAGAGACTAGATTATTAGGTTGGTCGTAATTACATTTTAGCTTTTAACATTTGGGTGGCCGCGATTACGTTTCCATCAAGATAGCGGTGATATAAAACATGACACTGAGGTGCCCTTTGCTAGTGCAACCTCTATACCAAATTTCGTTCCATTTGGTTTCAGCGTGTTTGAATTAATAGGGGGAATCGATTCTGACACAAAGATGGCCGCCATCCGCAAACTATTAGGCGAATGACCTATTAGATTGGTCAAAGGATGCTCCCTCCATAAAGGTATGTAGTTGCAAAATTTGGTAGAGATCGGATGATTAGGTTAATCGTAATTTGATTTAAGCTTTGAACATTCGTGTGGCCGCCATTACGTTTCAGTCAAAATGGCGGCGATATAAAACATGACACTGAGGTGCCCTTTGCTAGTACTACCTCTGTACCAAATTTCGTTCCATTCGGTTCCACCGTGTTCGAATTAATAGGGGGAATCAATTTTGACATAAAGATGGCCTCCATCCGCAAACTATTAGGTGAAAGACCTATTAGATTGGTCAAAGGATGCTCCCTCCATAAAGGTATGTAGTTGCAAAATTTGGTAGAGATCGGATGATTAGGTTAATCGTAATTTGATTTAAGCTTTGAACATTCGTGTGGCCGCCATTACGTTTCAGTCAAGATGGCGGCGATATAAAACATGACACTGAGGTGCCCTTTGCTAGTGCTACCTCTGTACCAAATTTCGTTCCATTCGGTTCCACCGTGTTCGAATTAATAGGGGGAATCAATTTTGACATAAAGATGGCCGCCATCCGCAAACTATCAAGTGAATGACCTATTTGATTGGTCAAAGGATGCTCCCTCCATAAAGGTATGTAGTTGCCAAATTTGGTAGAGATCGGATGATTAGGTTAATCGTAATTTGATTTAAGCTTTGAACTTTTGTGTGGCCGCCATTACGTTTCCGTCAAGATGGCGGCGATATAAAACATGACACTGAGGTGCCCTTTGCTAGTGCAACCTCTATACCAAATTTCGTTCCATTTGGTTTCAGCGTGTTTGAATTAATAGGGGGAATCGATTCTGACACAAAGATGGCCGCCATCCGCAAACTATTAGGCGAATGACCTATTAGATTGGTCAAAGGATGCTCCCTCCATAAAGGTATGTAGTTGCAAAATTTGGTAGAGATCGGATGATTAGGTTAATCGTAATTTGATTTAAGCTTTGAACATTCGTGTGGCCGCCATTACGTTTCAGTCAAGATGGCGGCGATATAAAACATGACACTGAGGTGCCCTTTGCTAGTACTACCTCTGTACCAAATTTCGTTCCATTCGGTTGCACCATGTTCGAATTAATAGGGGGAATCGATTTTCACACAAAGATGGCCGCCATCCGCAAACTATTACGCTGATGACCTATTGGTTTGGTCAAAGGATGCTCCCCCCATAAAGGTATGTCGTTGCAAAATTTGGTAGAGATCGGATGATTAGGTTAGTCGTAATTTGATTTAAGCTTTGAACATTTGTGTGGCCGCCATTACGTTTCCGTCAAGATGGCGGCGATATAAAACATGACACTGAGGTGTCCTTTGCTAGTGCTACATTTGTACCAAATTTCGTTCAATTCGCATTCACCGTGTTCGAATTGATAGGGGGGGACAGACATTCAGATTACACACTCACACACACACACACACACACACAGACACACACACACACAGACTCACACACACACATACACACACACAGACAGACACACTTTTTTCGCCCTGTGTTGATCTCATAAGTCTACTTTCATTTTTTGCAAAAATCGAAAGTAGGCTAATACGACTTCACAGAATTTCAAAAATACGCTAAGACACGGTGTTTTTGGTAAAGCAAAAATACGGCTTCACAGAGTTTCAAAAATATGTCAAGACATGGTGTTTAGCAAAGCAAAAATACGACTTCACAGAATTTCAAAATGCAACAAGGATTGTTATTTTACTGTATCGCTTACAGTGAGTGAGCAGATTGGACGATATTGTACCCTGTGTCCAGTCCACCACTCATTATGAGCAAATAGAGGTGTAATTCACACATGTTGAAGTGGTAGCTCGTTAAAATATCACTTGATGACAGACAGCTAAGTACAGAGGTCAGTAAATTGCTCGCTAAGGTAATGTATAGGTCTATTGTCTACTGACGTCTGTAGGTGATGTACATCTCTACAGGCAGACATTTCACACTCATCCCATCTCACGCGATGAAACATACAGTACAGTATCTTGCAGCACAGTGTTCCCAATATCTCTGGACATACTAGACTGTCTTTGATCTAGTCACCGTTCACAAACAAGATGTTCAGTAAAGAACATATAGCCTACTTTCTCCTAAATGTATGAGTAAGTATGATTCCTGAGGGCTGGAACGGGTTACACTCAGCCTCATGAGGCAAAACTAAGAAGAGGTGGGTTCGATTCCTATCTCAGTCATCCTTGACGTGGATTTCTGTGGTTTCCCACTTCTAGGCCAGGTGAATGCCGGAATGGATCCTAAATTAAGGCCACGGTCACCTCCTTCCCAATCCTCAACTGAATTACAAATATACACACTAATATAGCCATCACAATAACACAGGTTATCAGACAAATTCCATGCATACACACCCACACAGACCCAAGTACACGGGACTACTTGACGACGATGTCACAAAGCCCCTAAATGAATCAACAACAACATAATTTATTTTCAGGTGACCAGGCGTTGAAATTACCGTAATTAGGGTGTATAGCACTATGTTCGTATGCAACTCTCACGGACAGAAAATTGGACTGTTTTAAAGTGCAACTTAAGCTCTTTGTAAATAGTAATAAAACCTAAATTAACCTCATGTATTATTAATGATGGTGTATAAACTGATTCCCGTTTCTCTTCCCTCCCTCTGTTATTCTGTCATTCTTCTCTGTTCAATTCTAACCTGTTCTTTTCTAATTTGCTCATTATTGCTCCGTTCCATTCTACGCCATTCCATTCCAATTCTGTTCTCAACTCTATTCTACTCAACTCTATTCTATTCTAACCTATTCTACTCAATATAATTCTGTTCTAACCTATTCTACTGGAAGTGGTTTTCTGTGGTTTCCCTCTTCTTTCGTAGGAAAATGCCGGGATAGTACCTAACTTAAGGCCACAGCTGTGGGAGTGGGAAGGCACCCCTAGTACGAATGAAACAATACTATGACGCCTGTTGCTGCAGGCAGCATGCAGAAACCTTCGCGTCTCACGGACTGCATAAGTGATTGGCTGAAGAGATGTTCTCATTTTGCGTTCTCTGCTTTGGGGAATAAAAAGCTTAGTTTATTGAGCCTCTAGGTATTAAGTGTTCTGTTTTTAATTAAGAATTTTTGCTTGCACATGTTTTGTGTTGAGAAGCAATCAATAGTAGTCAGAGATGATTTATTTTGTATTGTGCCCTTTTAGCATGAAATATGCAAATCACAGTATGCCAGCAATGCTCAAATCGGGATTATCGGGGTTATGGTATGTTCTCCCACTCTGTGACTTACACATTTTGGATTAAATAGAGGATACACTTCCAAAATAAATAAACAAAATCCACTCCAACTATAAAACATTTAATTAACCAAATCTATGGCGCTACAACAAATTAAACAAATAAAATACTGACCCAATTCTAACTTGTTCAGAGTGAACAAGGAATACATAATAAAACAAAGGTTAAATCATAATAAATGGTTTTCATAAACCAACAAACTTATATTTCTTTTCACTTCCATATAGTGTCCTTTTAAACTTCAATACAATCAAGAGCTCCAATAGGCTCGATACTTTTCAATATAAACTGTGTTATCCTTTTTTTACAACACATCACTATCTATTATATGAGTATTTTATAATTAAAACAATATATAATTCTTATTAGAGTACTTTTACTCATTTACTTAAACTTTGGGCTTTCACAAGGTTCTCATGTTACCACCTCTCTCAAATCAACAATTCACTACAGTGATTGGGAAAACATTTGCGTACTCCCGAGTTATAGAAGACTACTTGAACATGTCAAAAATTAAGATCACTCCCGGAATCTAATTGTCTTCACTGAACTCGTGAATCACCACCTTATAATTATAACATTACATTAGGGATTTATTATTATCTGTCTTAGAAGACCATTATCTCATAAGAAAGCAACGATCTGAACTTGCAAGCGGTATTCTTCATCTACAAGAACCTCGGTTCAAAGCCCGGGTCGTTAAACAAACTCTAAACACTCTGGTGTACTATAACTTCAAAACAGACGGCTCACAGACCTACCGCACTTCCGTTAATGGTGAGGTCTGGCCTTGGCCACTTGGCGTGATTTATTGTTGGGGAGCAGGAACTTTACGGTCAGACTCGCAAGAGGCGAGCTACCCTCCGCTTTCATACAGCTTTTTCTTAAATGCAGTTCTTTGAACAAACAAGGCTTCATTCTACTTATTTTAACAACATATTTAGGTTCACTAGACCCATTCTTTTTACCTTGGCATTTATTAATTATGAAGTGTTCTCATTGGTGGGTAAGAATAATTCAATACAACAACAAATACTTAGGGGCTTCACATAAACGAATCTGGGTTCGTTTCTTTCAACTGTCTCGGGAACCATATCCCATACTGGAGGACTTATACATTAGCGACTTATAGCAGGCCTTTGCCTTACACTCGCGCTCATAATACAATTATTTCGCACCCTTTTATATTACAACACACACAACGGCCTCGTGAACACATCACTATTTGGAGGACTTACTGTAGCTCAATTACCCCGACCAACTGCCCCTCATAATTAAATTTACCAAGTATACTTAGGTTCAACGCATTCCTAGCGTGACAAATTTACTTCAATGCGCTACATTACGCTTATCCTTTATTGCCAAATTGCCTTCAAAGAACGGATAGATTCAAAAATCACCATTTGATTATACATCTCAATTTTATATTAATCCTCTCCCGTGCAATAATCGCTTTATCTTAAGAACATTTGTTCACAACATGTATTTATTCTTTTAAAAGAGCTCAAAAGCTGCTATTTTCATATAATTCATCATAAACTACATTTATATAATTGTTATTATTATTATTATTATTACGCTTGCTTTCATATAATTGAATCATTTATCAAATACACTGATATTTTATTTCATACATTTCCCCTAAGGGATTTATTCATTTCACAGAATTATTTTATACTTTCTCAATTTTAATCGTTCAGATCGCGCTATTATTCTGTTATTTGTTATTCAAAAACATCCCTATTCTTTCGTTCTCAGGTGGATTGTACACAAATATTCCCCAACAAATAACATAATGAAATGGTTACTCACATGAGGTCACGGTCACCGACCGTATTTTCCAGCGATGTTTCATTTTCGCCCACTTAATGTGTTTAAGCCATCTTGATTAATCCCATTTCACACAATGACATTTCTTGATACACACACACATTATTTACCTTATACACTGGTACAATTTTGAACACAATTCTGTATTCTTTTATCATACACAAATACATTCACTAAAAATTATTACACTAACACAAATTTTCTATATTTACAATACACTGCTTTTAATCACTGAGGCTTTGATTTTGCCTTACACACGTGATTTTTTTCTTCCCGTTTCCAAGGGTGAAACTCTTAGATGTCGGCTCCCTATCTGGCAAGAAGTTTAAAGTCTCGATCAATCTACCCCTCCCTGGAACGGCTATTCTTCAAATCTGGTTTCCTGACTATTCGGATTCTATTTTTACTAGCTCGAAGTCGTTTCTTTCTAGACACTATTTAATTTGTCTAAATAAAGTCTATCTTGTTTACGGCACCTTGAATACTTTATCGGTGACCTATGATTCTCTAGCATTTACTGCTATTCCTTAGTTTCGTAGCTTAATGCTTTTACTGTTCGTTTGTCTCCTATTAGACAATGTCTTGGATTAAAATTTCCCTTCTTATTTTCTTCGCTCTAGTCCCTATCTTATCGATACACTAGGCGTTACTTATTACGTCCGACCCTGATCGGGTTCCTTAACTTTGCTAGAAATGTTTGTTTCACTATTATGGTACTTCAAACGTTACGATACTTTCAGTCGTTTAACTGAACTGTTATTTGAAGACCTATCGCCTGTTCTTTAAGTTCGCAGCCTACTTTGACTGTAATACTGAACTTTTCACTATAAAGACTGACGCTTGCTGAACTAAATCCTGTACTAGGATTTTCCTAAGTCTTCACATGGCGATACTAGGATGATACTTGATGCTTCCTCGTGCAGCGTCTCGGCGCTCACGGAACTGGTTGGTTGTCGATACAGCGACGACCTCGAGCTGTCTGAAACTGCATTTGATATGATGCTCCAACGTCACGTCCCTTGGACGGAATAATACTGCATATACGATGCTCCAACGTCACGCCCCCCTGGGCTGACTGATACTGCATGTTTTGCCTGGCTCTGCCAGGGCTTTTATACTTTCTGGCTAAAAATAATAAATCCTCGTCTTTTTCATAACTAACTTTTGAAGCAATAGTCGCACTCTATTGAAAATTATATCTGTGGAAAGCTCGTTTTCTAAACGTAAACTGACTTCTTTGCACATGAAAATCGATCGTACAATTCCGAGATATTAAATGATTTTTGCTCTTCAGATACGTGGGCGTTGATTTTTATTTGTAATCCCTACCACCTCGGGTCTCGGGGAACTTTTAATTACGTAATGCCGCGTCGGCACTTCTTTCCTGGGCAATTATTAAAACATCTTTTCCCACACAAAAATCTCTATTCAAAAATAATTCACAATGATGTATTTCTTTTGTTACTTTTATGTTCGCAAATGGCTTAAATCTAATTATTCGTCCTCTTGCACAACTGCGAGGATGCCATTTTACTGCAGCATAAGCTCAATTTCCGAAACCTTCTCGCACTCACTCCGAACGGAAAGTTCCTCTCGTTCTAATTATAGCCATGATCGCTCCTTATCGGTGCGTCACGCGTGATATCATTTCCTGGAGCCACCTGGGCTTTTACTATTGCACAACATTAAACCAGTCCTCTTGTATAAAATCTTTCTATGTTCCACTGAAGACTGTATCTTTCTTCTTTTCTTTCACCAATAAATGATGGATTCGACTCCTTGAACCAATGGTACATGGGTTCAGTATATAAGTACATTTTGTTATTTCATGACCTGTAGTGCAATAATTTGAAGCATTTATTGTATGAACAACTAATTTTAATTGGAGGTGCGCATGTTGGATAAATAGTATGAAAAATACATTTTAAGCAACGTTGTCAGCATTGGCTTGCCTTTTTCCAACATGGCGACTAATATATTCGTCCGTTTACTACTGCAGAATTACAACGTTCATAATTCCCTTATTAAATTGCGAATGTGGTGTTTTCTAAATGCAGTTAGCCACAATAACAAAGGCAAAGTCAAAACAAAATCACAATAATTGGTGCACTCCCTTAAAATAACAAACACCCCTTTCCCCACCACTAAAATAATAACAATGGATAGTATGTACTTCGGCGGCTTCGGTGGCGTAGTTGGTAGCATGCTGAGCTTCTATGCCCCCGATCACGGGGTCAAACCCGGCTCAAGACGTCGAATTTTTTAAGAGCGTTAAAAATCCCTCAGTATTCCTTACTTCGGAGGGGAAGTAAAGCCGGACCAAGTCATAGATTTATGGCATGTAAAAGAACCTTCCACTAACTAACTAAACTTGTGTGAAGCAACATTTCTAGGTTCGTCACGAGGTTTTTATGCTTAAAGTATAGAAAAAGTTGACATAAACTGCGCAAAGCTTAAAATTAATGCCTAATTGTTAGTAGAGTGTAGGCCATATATTTTACATAATGATACGTCTTTTATCAAAATATCACCGAGAACAGTAAGCGGTATAGACAACAACAACAAGCTGAAAAGTGCTGAACATATTTGATTTTTCTGGCAGGTAGGATTTCTCTCAATCAACTAGAGCTATGAATAAACACTGTCTTGTGGTTTACTTTTAAAAATTATGGACTAAAAAAATCAAATATACTACATTAAATGAAACAAAACTGCAATTGGGTATTTTAGGTACTTTCATATCATTTAGTTTTTTTTTAGGTACCGGTACTACAGAATTCCCAAATTTGACTCTTTTGAGTGTGATTCGGAAAAAGTATTCAAGTTCTTTTGTATTTAGATGTAAGGAAGAAATAGGTAAAAACCAAAGAATCTGGTTCCTAATGAAATGAAAATCTACAGTCTGCTTCCAGTCGACCGACCGGGTTAGGGAATGGAATGAATAAAGCCCCCGCATCTAGCGGCGAGGATATGAACTGTGCCGGCTGCCGAAACCTATTGCACTCTCCGGAGGCAATGATAAAATGAATGACAGATGAAATGAAATGATAGTGGAGAGTGTTGCTGGAATGAAATTTGTTACAGGAAAAACCGGAGTACTCGGAGAAAAACCTGCCTGCCATCACTTTGTCCAGTGCAAATCTCACATGGAGTGACCGGGATTTGAACCACAGACCCAGCGGTGAGAGGCTGGCGTGCTTGCCGCCTAAGCCACGGAGGCTGTTCTGGTCCCTAATAATACGTATTATTTCATCTGATCAGCTGGTGAGAGGACTGAGTCACGTTTTGACTGTGACTGCTCTGGATGCGAGAGGGATTGGTGAAACACTTTCTCCTGGCAAGGAGTCTTATGAATCAGATCCAGTTCTCTAAAAGTGAAATGCTTCTAATTAGAGACAGAATGGTGAAGATGCTTTCTATGTACACCGCCCGCCATGCATTACTCAACTCTACACTATTGACCTAGAGACCTAGTGAACGGGGCTTTGTTTTCCACACCGCCTGGCTTTCTTCTCTAACAGCAAGCGCACCCACGGCGCAACTCCTCATACATACAAGAGCAGATGCTATTATACCTCCGAGATGGTGCAAAGGTGTAGCAACTTAAAATTGAAAAGATTCGAGTTTGAGATAAGAATTAAGCGGTTATATACGAATGTTTTTATGTTAACTACTAAAAATGAGAATCATTAACTGTCGAACTTCGATAGATCGAACCTCTATTCCTTGTAGTAATTATTATTTCCCGAACAATATTCCTATAATAATTGGCATATATTTTACTCTTTAAGTCGAATATTTATAACTCGAATTTTTCGATATATCGAAGCTTAAATTATATCTCCGGCACTTAGATTCTTTATTTCCAATATTCCTGTATTTCTGATATATTGATATTATGGTAAAAGAAATAGAGACAGCATTTATTAACAGTTGGCAGTCGTGGTTGCTCTTAACAATACGCATAGTCATATTATGTTATAGTACACATAGCATATACGAAATTTGGTTGAAATCCAATTGATAGTATAGAAGTTACATGTATTTAAAAATTGGTCCTATCAGCAGGCCTAGAATCATGTTGGTAGCACTGACGTATATTAGTTACTCTAAATTAATCTAGAATGTATGCAAGTCAATAGCTCTAAACTTGGCACACGTATAGTACCTGACATTCTAGATTAATTTGGAGTAACTAATATACGTCACTGCTGCCAACATGATTCTAAGCCTGCTGATAAGTCCAATTTTAAAATTCATGTAACTTCTATACTTACTAATGGATTGCATCCAAAATTGGCACAACAATAGATCATAATATTTCAGATTATTTCTGACTAACCGATGCATGACATTGTTGCCAACATGATTTTACGCACACTGATAGATCCAATGTCTAACTGCTTGCAACGTCCATGCTATCCATTGGACTCCCACCAAATTTTGTATTCTGTACCTTAAGAGATGGAACAAAGAATATATTCAGTCACCAGGGCTGGCAACTGTAGTGTTCTATAAGGCTACATTATGGCAGGTATATTTCGATCTAATTAGAAATTTCAATATTACCAACTTAATTTCGTCATTATTCTAGATAGGTCCATATAGATTAATCAAGGGCATGAATGTTAAATATTAAGAAAAGTAGGCTCATTGTTTCGTCTCGGAACTTCTTGTTAAACACGACCTTATATTAGATTTTATGGAAATCAACACTGTAAATTTTATCGGCAATTTTTGCTTTATAAATTAGCTGTATTCACCATTTTCTGTTTGCATTTAAAAATATATTTCTACAAAAATAAACCTCGTTCCAAATCACATGCTAAATAGAGAATGATTTGAGAAAAGGAGAGAACTTGGGGATAAGTACTTTCAAGATACGATTGCCGGTGGCCGAGATGGGAACTGCTCTTTGTATACCTGTGTCACGATGTCAGCATGCTTGGTTGACAGGTACAGTCGCGCGGGTAGGATATGACTCAGCTCCAGTAGTCTCAGTCATCGTTCTCCTCTCCGTGGTGACAGGCGCCCCTGTTACGCTGAGCTGGGCTGTTGCGAAATAATTCGAAACGCACCAATCTTCATTCACCCATTATTATTAAATTTCCCGTCACTATATAACTTCTGTCTAACACAAGTAATGCTGCTTGACTTATGTGGACACTGCTCTCCGTCATCGCTCTGTCCCCCTGCTCGTCCCACAAGGCTCCTGCTGCTATAAACAGCAAATGCTGGCGCAGTCAAGTTCAGCGGTAATCAAATCTTGAAAGGCTAATAGCAAACACCCCGTTTCAAAAACGTAGCGTACCACCCGTAGCTCACAGAAAACGACGCTCAGGTTTAGCTTGGCAGCCGTGAGAGATGGAGTTACCACGCACTTCTTCCGCCAGATGTGAATTACGCGCTGGCGGACATTCATTACCAACTGTGTGAAGTATACGGAGAAAAGTGTATGAGCGTACAACACGTGCGCAAATGGAGCAGAGACTTCAAAGATACAGGTAGGCTACAGAAGTTCATGACGAACAGCGGCCAACGGTTTCGGACGAAACTATTGCAAGAAAGTGGAAGAAGCAATGCTGAAAGATCGAAGGGTGACGGTTTGGAAGCTTGGCGAGCTGATCCTTGATGTCCGCAAGAGCAGTACTGATAAAAATTTGACACACCATTTAGGGGTATGCCAAGGTTTGTGCACGGTGGGTCCTGAGAATGCTTACGGAAGACTACAAACCAACTCTTCCCTGAATTGAAGAAACACCTGGGTGGGACGTATTTCAGAACTGGAGAGGGGCTGAAAGAAGAGGTTTTAAGCTACCTTGTCGGCGCGGCGGGAGAGTTCTACGATGCAGCCATAAGGATGATGGCACACCGCATGCAAAAAATGCATTGATCGCAACGGCGATTAAGTCGAGACATAGGGACTGTCTATGGTCTCCAAACATGTATTATTCAATGCCAATAAACAAGTGTTTCATTGTGAAAAATCATTAGGAACCTTATTTTACGGACAACCTTCGTAGCTGCGCCCCAAATTGAACTAACAACATCAAGCAAGCTAATACAATACATTGCAGTGTCACTGTGATGTATTGGTTACTGTCGAGTTACGCTACCCGCGTATCTGTAGTAAACTTGGTACTGAATATAATCCATTTCGTTGTGTGACATTAGGAATACATTTATTACATAAGCATTGCAACTACACATAATTTTTCTTATTACAGATCAAAACAATCGCCACCATAGCGACCACACAGTTTGTAGGGTGACGTAGGTTGATCGTTGCCAACCCCGCGCAACCATAGTTCCCACTCCAGGAACTACTATTCCCAGATTCACGACAGTTACTACACCAGTTCGAGAACGTAGGTTCGTAACCAGACGACACCCAAAATTGTATTACTTTTATTTATAGAAAACAATACTGATATTTCTATAACTTAGGAAGGCCTATAATTCCTATGACGGAAGATTATCAATAAGAACTAAGTAGAATTATATTACGTAAATTGGTGCTTAAAAACATAAAATATCCGTTGAGTGCCAGAGAAGTGAGCAGAGAACATTCGCCGAGGGAATGGACAAGAGATTAAAATGTCATGGAAACTTTCATGTGTCAAGAAAACAATATAAAGGTTGGATAGCAAAAACAACATCACAAGGCCACATGCTGGAGACAAAAAACTGAACCCCCGATAGTGACAATAAAGAGTGCCCAACATTTGAACACATGTTGATTGCAAGGAATACAATCTGGTAGATATCCTGTTCTATTGTGGTACCTAAACTATTGTGTGTACTTGCAATTGCGGTTAGGATTAGGAAGGAGACGACCATAACCGTTTGTACCTTCTGTGCATTTGCCGGTAGCACAAGTGGGAAAACACAGTAAACTAATCCTACGATGATAGAATTTGGAATCGGACTCATTTCTTCTCACGAGACTTAGTATCCCACCCTTAGACTAGAGTGAAACTTTTGGAATCAAAACCAAGAATTCACGGATCCTTCTATGATTAGTCTAGCGTTATTAGCTGCCATCCCTGAGGTCCCGGATTCAACTCCCGGCACTGCCAAGACATTTCATTTGGTTTGTTGACTGGAACGGGATATACAAAGCTTCGGACGTACAACTGTGAAATGGTGAGTTCATTTCAGTCTTCCTAAGAGTCCTCTTTACAGTTTTATACGTCCTTTCTACAGATTTTGTAACAGATTTTCTCCATAATTTCAGAACGTTGTATTATGACCCCTCCACTCTAAACCCCGATCGATCACTTAGCTTAGGAGGCATTTCCATTCCTAAACCAAATGCTGAAACTACTCTTACGTTAAGCGTCTCAAAACAACTCACGTAACAAAATCTTAACTTCACTGACTACTCAACGCAAAGAAGTAAATGCAGCTATCCAGGAATTTCTCAAGAATTCAGAACCCCCATATGAGATAGGAAAGAACATTCTTCACCTAAATGGTTCTTTTTTTAATGCCAATTACATGCCAGTGCTTCACGGCAATGAGTCTTTATCGGTTATGTCATCTTTTGAGTTATGTTTCTTTCTTATGTAGTCTATGTGCTTCTGATTTAAGTAACCCTTGACCTTCTCTGTGTATTAGGTTAAATGAGCTACATTCTTTAGAAAAATAATCTCTTTACAACAATCTATATCCCGATTTGCATTTTGTGGAGTATAGACTAGTATCTGAGATGGATCAAACAAGTAAATAAATAGTTACATAAATACAATTTTAATTTATAAATTAAAATAAAGATATTGAAAAATTAAATAGACTACCGGAATGTGAAAAAATTAGGGGAAAATATAATTATTTAAAAAGATAGTCTATAAAAATAAAAAAACATTAAAAAATATTTTAAAATTTAAAACAATTAAGAAAATACAAAATAAATATTAAAATAGAAAAAATAAAATAAAATAAAATTAACAATCGCTTAAAAATAAAAATAAATAAATTTAAAATGAAAAAAATCAAATTTAAAGATATATTTAAAAAAATGAAAATATTAACGAATTAAAACAATATTTGCTATTTAAATGAATGAATAAATAAATAGCAATAATTATATCATTAAATACATAAATAATACAATAATTAAATGAATAATTGAATAATTAAAGAATTACGTAAATAAATAAACCAGAATTTCCCAAAGATGCCCGTGATATTCGAATCGCTATTGCTACGGCATAGTACTATTGTCGTGAGCTGTACCACTTTCTAAGGGACAACAGGCTAGAGATAGTTCATTACGAATGGAATGGTTGTCACCGCAGGTATCGTCCTCCAGTAGACTCAATTCTCAGTAAAACTCGAGCGCACTTTCTAGCAATTATCCTGCAGTAATGATCGTGTAATCTTGATAACTGTCATCCGAAATACACGAGTAGTTGATGAGTCGAGGTGAAAATAACTTTGTTAGGGAGGTCGTGAGCTGGCAACAATCATATGGTATATATCAACCTGTTTAACCTGCCCTACTACATGTAGGATAACATTAGTGAGATAGAATTAATTTGTTTCTTATTAGAGAGTCACAATACCGAGAGAGTGTATTCAGACTACAGTCCCCAACAGTCCTGGAATGGATACCCAGCTCTGACAAGAAATTAAATTCTGGTCTAAGTGTTGGAACGAAGTACACTCAGCCTATTGAGGGAAAGCTGACAAGAGGTGGATTCAATTTTCACCTCAGCCCATCCTATGAGTGGTTTTCCGTGGTTTTCCACATGTACTCCAGGCAAACACTGGGATGGTTCCTAACTTAATTCCACCTTTCATCGTCTAGCCCTAATTACAAATACGCATACTGTAGCCTAGTAGTACAGCCATCACAATGATGCAGGTTATCAGACAGATTCTACACAACCTGACCACCTAGTGGTGTAGCGGCTAGCAGTCTTGGTTGTCACCCCGGAGGTCCTGTTCAATTCCCGGCTCTGCCAAGGAATTTAATTTCGGTCTCGTGAGGAAAATTTGAAAAGAGGTGGGTTCGATTTTCAGTTCACACATATTAGAAGTGATTTTCCGTGGTTTCCCACTTTTTCTCCAGGAAAACGTCGGGATGGTTCCTTACGTAAGACCATGAACGCTTCCTTCCCAATCCTCACCGGAATTACAAATACACACACTAATACAGCGATCAAGATACGAAACACAGATTATCAGACAAAGTTACACACACACACCCGAGTACACGGGTCTAAAAGACCACATGTCCAGGCTCCTCAAATGAAACAACAACAACAACCTCACACACACCCAAGTATTCAGAACTGACCACGATATCGCAAGCCCCTAAATAGAACAAGAACAGAGTCTCGGATGTAGAAACAGCTTCGTTAGTCCCCGGAGTGAAAACAGACAATTGAGCTCATCAAATTAATGCGAAGAAGTACACAACAATATGGCTTAATTTTAAATCTTGTTTCAGGGCTATTACGTTCTATTTCTTGAAGAAACGACATTTCACCCTCTATTGTGAAGGGCACTTCCAAGGTTAAAATATATGTTAATTTTAACCTTTTCTTATTCCATTTAGCATGAATCTTACCGCCTCGGTGCGCAGTGGCTAGCATTCTTGGCTGTCACTGCGGAGGCCTGGGTTCGATTCCCAGCTCTGCCAAGAAATTTAATTCTGGTCTGAGGGCTGGAACGGGGTATACTCAACCTCGTGAAGCAAAACTGAGAAGAGGTGGGTTCGATTCCCATCTCAGCCATTCTGGAAGTGGGTTTCCGTGGTTTCCCACTTCAACTTCAGGCAAATGGCGGGATGGTTCCTAACTTAAGGCCACGGTCGCCTTCTTCCCAATCCCCAAATACACAAATACACACACTGCTACATACATCACAATAACACAGGTTGTCAGACAACTTTTATACACACCTAGGAACACGGGGCTACATGACCACGATATTGCAAAGCCCCTAAAAGAATTAACAACAAAAAAAAACAAGCAAGAAACTTAACTCAAGCTCATAAAACCTGACTTGAGATTAGTAATCTAACTTCGAAGACACCTTCCATAGAGCTCGGCAAAACGTCGGTTTCTTTATTAAGTAATATATAACATAATAAGCCAATAAATATGCCGTAAATTAGTAGTTAGGTAGTCAGTCTGGCAGGCGCAACTCCTCAGGGCAGGCAAGTTTTGTTAAAAAGTGTGCTAATTAAGTGTATATGATGATGATAATTGTTGTTTTAAGGGGCCTAACATCTAGGTTATCGGCCCCTAATGGTTCAGATGAAAAGGAAAAAATTTGTTAAAACAAGTTGTTCAGGAAATAACATATAGCCTACTTTCTCCTAAATGTATGGGTATAGTAGTTATAACCCTTTGTCTTTATCACCTATTTTCTTCCTATTTGAAGTGCAAACTGGCACACTACAGTATGACATACTGGATTTGAGTTTAAAATTTACCCTAGAATTTTACAATTTCATCAGCAAACGCTCCAAACAACGTAGGAATTGAGTATATCAACACCGACCACTTACAATTATTGAAACTGAAACAAAACTTCGTTGGTGATACACTGGGAGAAACACATTTAATAAATCTACTGCACAGCTAATTTTTAATCGCACCTATGGTTGGGGATGAGTGGGCTCTATCAGAAACAAGAGGATTTTTTTTTCAATTACACCGTATGCATCAGGGGCGTATATAAGGGTGCTGAGGGGGCTCCAGCCCCCCTGAAAAAGTCAATAAAATTTAAAAAATGTTGCTTTGGTAAGAGCATAAAATAATTGTAAATGTGTGGTTGTACCCTAATATTAACTTATTGGCTAAGTAATAAACAATATTAAGATTGAAATTATACTAACTCGTGGTGTAGTGGCTAGCATTCTTGACTGTCGCCCCGGATGTCCGAATTCGATTCCCGGCTCTGCCAAGGAATTTTAATTCTAGTCTGAGGGCTGAAATTGGGTACACTCATCCTTGTGAGGCAAAACTGTGAATTCCACAGTACTGTCCTTTTGAGAAATAAATTATCAAATAAAAATAAAAAAACTGTTTACCTTTCTGCTTAGTAAACTGACAAATATTTAGAAAATTTGCAATTCATACTCCATATATCATAATAGAACATTCATTTACAACATTTTTGTATTGCCAGTAATAATTGTAGACTATATAAACTTTGAATCTTATCTAAAATAGTTACACAAAGTTATATGCTCTAAGATATTGGTTGATATATTCGGGTATTTTGCGGTGACAATCCCCTGAGAATACTCACGATTTTCCAGGATAGTAGCCCCCCCCCCCGAAAAAATTGTATATACGCCCCTGGTATGCATGGGTTCACTGGGAATGTCAAGGCCGGTATAGAGCACTGCGCGCATCTAGTAGGCCGTGGTTAGCACACGCATAGTTCACCTGGTTGGTAGTAGATGTCACTCGTGCAGATCTGGTGGCGAACTTTCTTTTAGTTAAATATATATTTTCCATTGCAAGATGCACAACATAACGCTCAATTTTATAACGTCTATGTAATTAATAAACAATAAATATAAAAACAATCAAGCACACAAATACAACTCTGAAAGGTTTTGAACTCTGGCCGACCGGATGAAAGACCAAAGCTTTACCACAGAGCTAAACGTGTCCACCGAAGTTTAACGTTATCAATCGATTTACATACATCGTCTTATAAAATAATGACTTAGACTAAACGATTTCTTCACTGGAGTATATAGAGCCTATAGGTAAGTAATTCATTATAATCAATTTCATACAAAGTTTATACTATTTCTATCAGTGGGCTATATTGCATGTAACATGCTCAAACTAGTGAAATATAGGTCAGAACGATAGATCAACTGCCATCTGTCTTGTAACAGAGACGGCTCAGCTGTTTAAAGTCACTTCTGCACTATAATAATACAATATAAACTTTTAATTTCGAACGGGCCACGTCCTTTAGAACAGTTTAAACCATTCTCGGTTCGATAATCGGAACTGGTGGTTTTTAAGTTATGGATTATAAAGCTTGCATCATTCACACGGCCGCCATTCTGAAGTGGTATGGCTGATGACCTTGTAGTTTGGGCGCAAGACTTGTCCCATATTAAGGTATGTTTTTACGAAATATGGTTAAGATCCGATGATTACTTTGGTCGTAATTTAATTTTAAGTTTTGACCATTTGAGTGGCCACCAGTAAGTTTGGGTAAAGATGGCGGCAATATAAAACATGACACTGAGGTGCTCTGTACACAATTTCGTTCAATTCGGTTCCGTCGTGTTTGAGTTGATAGCGGGGGACAGATATACACACTCACACACACACAGGTTTGGTTCCTTAGTTTAGGGGCTGCGACAACGCGGACAAGTAGCCCTAAACACACACACTGACAACTCTTGGCTCGTGTAGATGTCATAAGTCTACTTTCATTTATGCAAAAATGGAAAGTAGGCTAAAATTAGAACTAACCCTTACTACAAACTTACAACTGACTAACGTACTAGAAGAAGAAATGAATAAGTAAAAAAGGAAAAAGGGAACTAAAAGACGGATGCCCTCAATCCACGAAGAATGAGGATTGCGGGACTTGAAAGGAAGGAGAACCATCAAAGTAGACAGGAAAGTGAAAGAGGAGAGGGTCCACCCCAAAGACAACGGAAAAAGGGGAAAAAGCGGATCCTACTCAGCAATACCTCGGGGCTGCCAACTTCCGAACTCACCAGCCATAAGCCCTTGCGAGTGTAACACGATCCAGGGTGCACCGTAAGAGGTGGGGCTACACACACTCTGCCTCCTTTAGGGCCTTGAGCAGAAGGCAGGGATCATGGAAAGAAAATGAAGGCTGACACCTTGAAAAATGAAGGATCAGGAAAGATGAGACAGGGGTCAATTAAGGTGGGTAACTAAATGACTCCCTAGGCCTCGGATATCCTAATATCGTCGGGGTCGGAAGAGTACAAGTGTTGACCGAGGGAGGCTGACCAGAACGATAACTGCGAAGAGCCCGGCATTGCATACAACATTTCTCTCAAGTAGTAGGGTGGTAATATAGGCTACTTTGTTATCTCCCACTCAATCTAATTGGGCACACTCGTGTTGACCGATTGAAAAACAATTATATTAATAGGTTAGTTATTGTCGTTTTAAGGGTCGTAACTACAAGGTCATCTGCCCCTTTTTAATACGAGTAGGTTACATACTGTAAGATAGTACTTCAATACGTTATTGATTTCTTTATGAGCTTACGTTAGCAACGAATTTCATCGTTCTTTTGTTAGTAATGACAGCAACATGGATAGTTGTTTCTGAATACATTAAAACACGTCAATGATACCCATAATTGCCATGTAATATACGCTGGAGAATTCAAATGGTGGCGTTTAATATTTATTCCAGCTTGATCGTGAATTAGTCTCTATTAATGAAAATCCACAGCCTGCTTCCGGTCGACCGACTGGGTCAGGGATGGAATGAATGAAGCCCCCATCTAGCGGCGAGATTATGAACTGTGCCAGCTGCCGAAGCCTGTCGTACTCCCCTGAGGCAATGATTAAATGAATGACAGATGAAATGAAAAGACAGCGGAGAGTGTTGCTGGAATGAAAATTTGACAGGGAAAACCGGAGTACCTGAGAAAAACCTGTCTGCCTCCCTTTTGTCCAGCACAGATCTCACATGGAGTGACCGCGATTTGAACCACAGACCCAGAGGTGAGAGGCGGCGTGCTGCCGCCTAAGCCACGGAAGCTTCTCTCTATTAATGCAACTCGTAAATATTAAATTTTTTCATTAATTTCAAAATTACTTGTTGCTGACCCTCTGTGAAATTTGAAGTGCTAATCTTCTCAAAGGAGCCGAAGTTAGGCGAGCCTCAAGCAGCTGTCACAAAGAGCACCGTCAGGGTGTTAGGTGGTGAGCTGGTTTAGATGGGCCCCCTCACTTCCTGTACATCTCCAATATAATCGTCATTTCACCGTTGTCTCGACATCATTACAGCGCGAACAACACGCCAGGCTGTGGATAATGGGACCAGAGTATTTCCGCTCACCTCTTCCGCATTTCCTTGTACAGCCAGGAGCTTAGGTCGTTGGCTCGACTCTTGGCACCCGCGGCTTGTAAACTTACATGTGAGCACTACTTTTACTACATGAGACCTTTCGTCTTCCAGATCACGACCAACGCACACTTGCTCAGATGGTGATTTGTACGGATAATCTCTTGCCTTGATGATATACTACTACTACTTCTCGGCACTACAGTCCATGTAGGACCTTGGCCTCTCCAAAAATCGTTGCCCAATCCTGACGATCTTCTGTACGTTTCCTCCATCTTCTTACTCCCATCTTGCGCAAGTCGTCCTCCACGTCATCCAACCCTCGTTTCCTAGGTCTTCCTTTGCATCTTCTTCCACATGAATTTCCTCTACAGGTATTTTTAACCACTCTATCACCTGTCATTCTCTCCACATGTCCCAGCCATCTTAGCCTATTACTCTTTATTTCCAAAACTATAACAGGATGACCATATAGTTCCTCCAATTCTTTGTTTTTCCGCATTCTCCATCTTCCTGACTCATTCACTGCTCCATAAATCTTCCTCAGTATTTTCCTTTCCCATCTTCTCAAAAGCTCCTCTTCTGTCACGGTCATAGCCCATGTTTACGAGCCGTACATTACCACTGGTATTATAACTGTTCGGTGCACTGTCACCTTTGATCTTCTACTGAGGATACGCGCTTTGAGGATTTTTATCGGTGCCCAATAAGCTCTATTACCGGCTGCAATTCTTGCGTTTATTTCTTCTCTTGTGCTATTATCTTCAGTAACCAGTACTCCCAAATACTTGAAACTTTCACACCTCTCAAAATTCACCTAATTTAGGTTTATAAATGAAAATCCACAGCCTGCTTCCAGTCTCCGACCGGGTCAGGAATGGAATGAATGAAGCCCCCATCTAGCGGCGAGGATATGGACTGTGCCGGCTGCCGAGGCCTGACGCACTCCCCTGGGGCAATGATTAAATGAATGACAGATGAAATGAAATGATAGTGGAGAGTGTTGCTGGAATGAAATTTTGACAGGGAAAACCGGAGTACCCGGAGAAAAACCTGTCTGCCTCCGTTTTGTCCAGCACAGATCTCACATGGAGTGACCGGGATTTGAACCACGGACCCAGCGGTGAGAGGCCGGCGTGCTGCCGCCTAAGCAGTATTTCTCATAGATAATAATAAGTATTGAGTTTTGTTGTAGTTCACTCGTAATCCTACTTCTTCTGATTCTTTTTCTAACCGTCCCAACCCTTCTTCAAGATCCTTCAGTCTTCGTGACAGCATACCTACGTCGTAAGCATACGCTAGATTTTGGCTCATACGGTTTAACAGCGTGCCTCCTGGATTGCTGATATCTACCTTCCTCATTACTCTCTCAGGTACTACACACATCAAAAAAAGTTTTGCATCACCTCGGTTCCAAGAGTTCCGGAACCGTTAAATACAAAGGGAATAGAGATCAACACAAACAACATTTCGGCTCGTTTTATTGCTCATGAGACCCACACATTGCATGTTGTACCATCATACAGCTAGACTTTCAGTATTTGTGGTCCAGATTGCAGTACACACCACTACCTCTAATACCCAGTAGCACGTCCTCTTGCATTGATGCATGCCTGTATTCGCCGTGGCATACTATCCACAAGTTCATCAAGACACTGTTGGTCCAAATTGTCCCACTCCTCAACGACAATTCGGCGTAAATCTCTCAGAGTGGTTGGTGGGTCAAGACGTCCATAAACAGCCCTTTTCAACATATCCCAGGCATGTTCGATAGGGTTCATGTCTGGCGAACATGCTGGCCACTGTAGTCGAGCGATGTCGTTATCTTGAAGGAACGCATTCACAAGATGTGCACGATGAGGTCGAGAATTGTCGTCCATGAAGACAAATGCCTCTCCAATATTCTGCCGATATGGTTGCACTATGGGTCGGAGGATGTCATTCAGGTATCGTAAAGCCGTTTCGGAGCCTTCCATGACCACCAGTGGCGTACGTCGGCCCCACATAATGCCACCCCAAAACATCAGGGAACCACCACCTTGCTGCACTCGCTGGACAGTGTGTCTAAGACGTTCAGCCTGACCAGGGTGCCTCCAAACACGTCTCCGACGATTGTCTGGTTGAAGGCATATGCGACACTCATCGGTGAAGAGAACGTGATGCCAATTCCGTGGGGTCCATTCAGCATGTTGTTGGGCCCATCTGTACCGCGCTGCATGGTGTCGGGGTTGCAAAGCTGGACCTCGCCATGGACGTCGGGAGTGAAGTTGCGCATCATGCAGCCTATTGCGCACAGTTTGAGTTGAAACACGACGTCCTGTGGCTGAACGAAACGCATTATTCAACATGGTGGCATTGCTGTCAGGGTTCCTCCGAGCGGCAATCCGTAAGTAGCGGTCATCCACTACAGTAGTAGCCCTTGGGCGGCCTGAGCGAGGCCTGTCATCGACAGTTCCTGTATCTCTGTACCTCCTCCATGTCCGAACAACATCGCTTTGGTTCACTCTGAGACGCCTGGAAACTTCCCTTGTTGAGAGCCCTTCTTGACACAAAGTAACAATGCGGACGCGATCGAACTGCGGTATTGACCTTCTAGGCATGGTAGAACTACAGACAACATGAGCAGCGTACCTTCGTCCTAGTGGAATGACTGGAACTGATCGGCTGTCGTACCCCCTCCGTCTAATAGGCCCTGCTCATGCATGGTTGTTTACATCTTTGAGCAGTTTTAGTGACATCTATGAACAGTCAAAGGGACTGTATCTTGGATACAATATACACAGTCAACGTCTATATGCCGGAGATCTGGGAACCGAGGTGATGCAAAACTTTTTTTGATGTGTGTATATTGAACAGCCTTGAAGATATATTTGCGGAATATTTCAACGTTCCCTTCGCCCTGTTAACAGTATCGTTGTGGTTGCTTTATTTTCAGTGACTGCGGATAGCGGCTTGTAGTCAGCTTCAAGGGTGACCGTCTCCTGATGTAGTGTTTAGCGTTGTTTACTGCCATTCCTGAGCTCCCGGTTTGGTTCTGGTCTGGGACCCAGAACATGGTCACTCACGTGAGAACTCTGGTAGCGTCTACCCCCTAATCCAGAGGTGGTCAGCTGGGCTCCCGTTTACCCTGGCCCAGTGCAGCCGGGCAGGAGTGACGTAAATGCGGGCGGTTTACCATCATGCATACGTCACAGTGTAGAGAGACGAAGCGAGAGAGCGTGCCCAGTTGAACCGGGCAGGCATTGCGAGCGGTGATTGGGATTCAGGGGCGGCAGGTTCAATCGAATACTGTTTTATTATTGACGATGTATTTACATTACATTACATAACGCTGGCATTTTAGACTGTGATATTCTTGACCATTCCAAATTGGTCTCCACCACCCAAAGTGATTATGACCCGACAACCCCTCACACAGGAGAGGAAGGACAAGTTATTGGCTGGCCTGAGGAGATATTGGAGAACAAAGATAGCATCGCAGAAGCACTAGTCAAAAGCGCTCCTTAGTGGTCTTAAATCACTAATAAATTACATTACAAAAATTCAGGCATTTATGTGTGCACATATGATGTATATGTCCTATGTTTTGCTGTAAGCGAGGGAATGTGTGGACAAATACTACTGCTGGTGTGAGTTGAACGGCCCTGTCATTTGTGATTGATGTCTCGATTTTCAAAGCTTTAAAGTGGTCACAGTGTTTTGAATTGTAGTGTCTCTCCACGTTATATTTTTTAACTATCACAGTATGTTCACATACTAAACATTTAGCACGTTCTCCAATTGGCACAAAAAGCCACTGCCCTTCCCATTGGGATTCTTGCTGCATGCTATTTGCAGTAGAACTTGGTCTCTTCTCATTTGACTCCATATTCGTAGCACCAGCTGTCACTGCATGACGCAATCGGTTGGTTTACACTGCCAAGACTGAGCACAGCTACTCTGCCCGCTCGCCACCCGTGCGTGGAGCGAGCGCCCACTTGGCGAAATGCCCGATTTGAGCAAGCCTGCCGTAATCAGATTGTAATTGTCAGATGATACTCTCGAAAGGTAACTCTCTACGATGGTGATACAAATAGGCTAAAATTAAGCCTCTATTAAAAAAAAATCGATTGAAAAGACTGGAACAGGGAGTCAGCGCGTGGAAGGGGACGTCTGGCGGTTGCTACGTCGCCTCAATAAAGCAGCATGCATATGGCCGTTTAGAAGTGATGCCAATGCTGTATCAGCCAGAAATGGTGGTTGCTCCGCGCTGAACATAACCTACATTTTTGCCATACGAAACAAGTAAAAGAGAAACTACAGTACACAAAAATACTTCAAAAATATTATCTAATAAAAAGTGCAATAAAATTTCACTTTCAATACTTACGAGATTTACAAAAACCGGTAAGGTTAACGCGGAGACCATCAGCGCCTCCATCGGTTTGGGTCGATGTGAGATTTTATCGAGATCATAGTTCACTCTAGAAGTTGCATACTGTTGACTAAGCTACAGTAATCAGTGGAAAATTCGAATGAGAAAAGTCACACTGCACAAAAACGAAAATGTTGGACATAGATGAACAAGTTTAAGTGCCAGGGATATAATTTAAGCTTCGAGATATCAGAAAATTTGAGTTATAGGAATTTGACTGAAAGAGAAAAATATACATGTAAATTACAGGAGGTTTGTTTGGGAAATAATTATTCTACTACGCGGTATCAAAACTTCGAGTAATAGAAGTTCGAAATATCAAAGTTCGACCTTAGTTAGATTCCATGGGCTTGCACGTTTAATCACTAAGTCAGTTTCCTTAGTTGAACAATTGAATTAAAATTAAGCGTACTTGTTGATATCAGTCATGTAAAATGACCACTTAACTTACCGACAGTAATCTTTATGAAAAAACGAACTGCCACCATTTCGTGGTCTCTGTACAGGCAAAGAGAATTTTGTCTGAGGGTTGAAACGGAGTACACTCAGCCTCTTGAGGCAAAACTGAGTTGTGGGTTCGAATGCCATCTGAGTCATTCTTTCAGTTTAAATTCGTAAAAACCCCGATAACTTTAACAGACACACTGGATATTAGCTAAGTGACTCTTGGCTGCCAGTTATTAAACATCAGGGAAGATAGTTCCTCTCAGTTTCTCTATTTCAAATTGTACAGTTTCCTCTGATCTCCTTTGTTCATCACGAGAGGAGTTTGGTTGGTTGGTTCTTAAGTTTAGGGGCTGCGGTCATGTAGCCCCGTGTATCTGTCTGATAACCGGTGTTAATTGTGATGACTGTATTAGTGTGTGTATCTGTTTTAATTCAAGTAAGGACTGCAGACGATCAATTTTCAAGTAGTTCCTACTTTTGCCGCCAAACGCCACCGTCAACGACTACTAGTTCAGAATTTAGCTACCAGACGTCACCGCAGTCGGCTCTTGGCAACGAACGTAGGAACCTAAGAGCGTTGTTTATATTCTTAACCTATACAATTTAGCTTCACACAGGTGTAATTAGTGGAAGGTTCTTTAACATGCCATAAATCTATGACATGGGACCGCCGGCTTTACTTCCCCTCCGAAGGAAGGCATACTGAGGGATTTTTAACGCTCTTAAAAAATCCGTCTCAATATCCCCCCCCCCCCCCCCTTACCTTCTCCTTCCTTGCTACTCTGTCCGCCGTTCCTATTAATATGGCGCGTTATTCTACCAAGGTCCATACGGTTCTTTATGGCGGCTGCTCTCTGGTGACGAACAGAGGAATTTCTGTAGATTTTTGTAATCTCATTGACACACTTTCTTTGGCCACATTGTTTAATTCCATTGAAAAAGGAGGCAAGGTTCCTTTCGAAACGTTTGGTATTTACTTTTATTTTCACATGGCAACAGGCCAAAATCATGAATATTGTTACGGCTGTGAGTTTCTGTCATCAGTCGCCGCATGAGTCACAACTGCCCCAGGGCTGGGCTCTGCCCTGCCTCCTGTATTGCGTGCGCCTTATGCAACAGGGCTACTAGGACAAAGGGATAGTCCAGAATATTCGTGACTGGACCAGCGATGGAAACCTCGAGAAGCCGTGAACCCTGGATGGATCTAGAAGCATTTATTGAGTCACCGGCCTGCTATATAAGTGCGACCTGTCAAGCAGTTGTGGTTGTTGTGTTTTATGAGCTAGTGCGAGTGTTTATCCTGGGCGACAGAAGTGTGGTGACTTGCGAAATCCCTAGTGAAGCTGATTCTCTTGACACCGAGGAAGTGATTGTGGTGCTTTTGAAACAGTGTATAGTACAGTGACAGACCTAGTGCAGCTATTTGCAGCTAGCGTACGGGACCGGACTCATTAGCGAAGAGGATTAACTGTGGTCTGTTGACAAGTGAAAGGGAAAGTATTCTCGACGTGAGGAAACTGGAGTAAGGTAATAATTGCTGTTGAGTAGTGTATTTTTCTGGCTGCAATAAAATTAGTTATTTCTTTAAGCAGTAATTGGTTTTGTGCTTTATACCCACCGTAATCCAGTTAACAAAGGTGCCACTAGGGGGTGGCACGTAACAATACTGTTAATCCTTAAAGTTCTTTACTATGATTTCCCACATGCAATCCATGGTATTGTTGGGATTGCTTCTAACTTAGAGTAACGGCCACATCCTTCCCAATGTAAGCCTCAATTACAAATACACATGAAGGGTGCAGGGGAAATACGGTGGATGGCACAAAATTACAAAATTGATTTCTTATTGTTAATGATTACACTGTTCCCTAGTAACATTCAAGAGCCTAAAACTGGTTGAAAACACTGAGAGTCACGATTTATGAGACATTGAAAATAATGTGTGCCGCGGAAAAAAGATGAACGTCCATGGCTTTCAAGGCAATAACGATGATAGTCCATTAACTCTCTATAAAACAGCAGCTTAATATTTAAGAATTATGTTGCACCGTTTACTGGGTAGTGTAAGTTGTGAAGTATTTGTGATTAACAGTAGTTTTGACTCAAATAATACTGGTGTGCATTCTTTATGGGAAAATGGACATTCATCGTATATGCACATTAAATTGTGCAGTTAAAGACAATAATATAAAATAATTAACCTTTAGGTATACATTGTTGGATGAATTGTTACTTAATTTACAAACCTATATAACCCTTTCCGTACTACGTAAATTTCAGATAACTGTAAGCAATATTATAAGAGTTATAGCGTTTGAAAAACTAAAATTCATTTATCTCAGCTTGAGATTCATGTGACATTCATCGTTTTTTCCCTGTCAACCCCAGGCACTATACAGCCGATGACGGGCTAAGGCCGACCAAGCGACCGCTGCCCAGCCATTTGGCCTGCAGTTATTGGGGTGACGCGTGATCAGCGCGTCGGGTCCCATCGGCCGTTAATCTTGGTATTCGTGATCGGGGCGCTGTCTCACTGTCAGACAGCTACTCAATTGTCCTCACGAGGCTGAGTGCACCACGTTCCAACCCTCACGTCAGTTTTAAAATCCCTGACGGAGCCGGGGATTGAACCTGGGGCCTCCGGGTGAGAGGCAGGCGCGCTACCCCAACACCACGGGACGTTTTTTCCCTGTACCCTTCACATATTATTAGACATCACAATAATTCAGGTTATCCGACAAAATCTACACACACCCAAGTATACGGGGCTGATGGTCTCACTGTCAAGTCCCTTAAATGAAAGTTCCACCTTGTTGCGTAGTGGCTACCACTTTTGACTGTAACTGTAGGGGCCCGGGTTCGATTCCCGGCTCTGCCAAGTAATTTAATTCTGGTTTGAGGGCAGGGACGGGGTACACTCAGCCTCGTAAGGCAAAACTTAGAAGAGGCGAGTTCAATTCCCACCTCAGCCATCCTGGAAGTGGTTTTTCGTGGTTTCCCACTTATACTCCAGGCGAATGTCGGGATGGTTCCTAAATCAAGACCACGGCCGCCTCCTTTCCAATCCTCATCTAAATTACAAATATAAACACTAATACAGCCATTGTAGTAACACAGGTCACCAGACAAATTCCACACACACCCAAGTACACGGGGCTCTATAACCACGATGTCGCAAAGCACCTAAATTAATCAAAAACAACAAATTAATTGAAAGAACACTAATGACAAAGGAAATAAGCTTTAACTTTGCTAATGATACGATTCACCAAGATAGAGAAGCCTGATAGGTCTACTGTAATTAAATTTACGCTCCACTTGCTACCATGATTTTTTCGTGATAATGTTGCTAACCCTGAAAGAAACTCGTTCTGAAAAATACTAGTTTGAACTATTATTTATTAAGAAACAGTCTTGCCTACCCATTATTTAACGATTGACAATTGCTCAAAAAGGGAGAGTATTGGTCAAGGTGAGGGCACTTCCGGCCCCACCCACTCTTGGGTGTGGTATATGTGTCTTATTATAATAGCAGTTCAGACCAGAATAACTAAGTCGAGCTTCGTCGCAGAGAAAACCCCTGGAGCGCTGCCACACGCTTCTCAAGGTATCTGTGTCAGTGTCGACTTTCGTTGGCACCGCCAAAGGAACCAAATAGTGCATCTGTTGTTGTTAGACACCGTGGACATCAGTTACTTGTTTGAGAGAGAGAGATTTTGTTGTTGCTAATTCAATTTAGGGGATTGAGACTTCTTCGTTATCAGCCCCGTGCAGTTGTGTGTGTGTGAACCTTGTCTGATAACCTGTATTTATATGAAGACTGTAGAAGAGTGTGTAGCTGTATTAGGGACTGGGATGGGGTAGGTGCCCCTGGATTTGAAGTGAGGCACTATCTCGGCATTTGCCTGGAGGGAGTATGGATAAAACACACTAAGGTTAGCCGATGTCAGCGCCGGGATTTCAACATACGATATCCGGACTTACTGCAGCTGCCCTAGCGGCCATGGCGAACAATTGAACGAACACGGCTACACCGCGGGCGAGAGAGAGAGAGAGAGAGAGCTGTTCATTTAGGTTCTTTGCGACATTGTGGTCATGTGTGATTTGTCTGATAACCTGTGTTATTAAAGTATCTGTAGTGGTGTGTGTCTTTTGTATTGGAGACTAGGGTGAGGAGGGAAGCGGTCGTGTTCTTAAGTTAGGAACCATCCCGAGTAGAAGTGGGAAACCTCCGAAAGTCACTTCTAGGATGACAGATGTGGTATATTCTAACACATCTCTTCTCGTGGTTTACCTCATATGGCTGTGTATTCCCCATCCCAACAATCAGACCCAAATTGGCCCAGCCGGGAATCGAATCTGAACCTTAGAGGCGATAGACAAAAATGCTAACCACTACACTGATGATTGATGTTGTTTTAAGGGACAGATCACTAGGAGGTGGTCAAATGTATGTTAGTCCGCCTCGTTGCGTAGTGGCTAGCATTCTTGGCTGTCACTATGGAGACCTGGGTTTGATTTCCGTCTCTGCCAAAAAATGTAATTATGGTCTGAGGGCTGTAACGGGATACACTCATCCTCGTGAGGTAAAACTGAGAAGAGGTGGCTTTCATTTCTTCTACAGACATCCTGAAAATGGTCTTCCATTGTTTCCCACTTCTACTCCAAGCGAATGCCGGGATGGTACCTAACTTAGGGCACGGCCACTTTCTATCCAAATCCTACCTAGATTACAAATACACACACTAGTACAAACATCATGTAGGTTATCAGACAGCTTCTACACACACCCAAGTACACGGGGCTACATGACCACGATGTCACAAAACCCCTAAAGAATCATCATCAACAACAACCTTCAAATGTATGTCTAGCCGTTATTGTTCACATTTCTACGGTGTCAGAGTATAAATTATGTGATAAGAGTTTCTATATGATAGATGTTTTATGCCTGGATGCCTTTCGTGACGGTAGCCTCAGGAGAAGAATTGCGAGATTAACATATGAAAATGAAAATCCACAGCCTGCTTCCAGTCGGCCGACCGGGCCCGGGAATGGAATGAATGAAGCCCCCATCTAGCAGCGAGGATATGAACTGTGCCAGCTGCCGAAGCCTGTCGCACTCCCCAGGGGTAATGATTAAATGAATGACAGATGAGATGAAATGATAGTGGAGAGTGTTGCTGGGATGGAATTTCTGACAGGGAAAACCGGAGTACCCGGAGAAAAACCTGTCTGCCTCCGTTTTGTCCAGCACAGATCTCACATGGAGTGACCGGGATTTGAACCAATGACCCAGCACGCGGCGAGAGGCCGGCGTGCTGCCGCCTAAGCCACAGAGGCGAGATTAAAATATGAACAGAGGCAAATAAAACTGGGTCAAGAAGTGGCGGTGGCCCATTAGAAGGAACTGTCCCAGCATTTGCCTTGAGAGGAAAATGGGAAACCAAGGAAAACCATTCCAATAATGGCCAAAACTGGGTTTGAACCCACTCGTCTTTTGAGTCCATAGATAGCCTTGTCCCAGGGTCTTGCGCCAAAGCGCACGTACCTAAAGTAGGTCGGTCAAGGTGGAATATAATGACGTAGATAAATTAGCATACTGTATATGTTTATTATGCTGTATTTAAAATAATATGTGGCGGTGAGGGCTAAGAAACCACATAATTTCAATTTCCAATGAAAGGTCATGAAAAGTTCCTTGACATTAGAGCTTTGTTGCATAATTCATTTACATATTGCATTTAGAAGGATTTTACGGTAGTTAGAGCTGGTCTGGTTAAGTGATTCACGACCTAGCCTATTGTATGTCACGAACAAGGCTTGAAGACAATCCGCCCTCACAATCATCCACTTAGGCCAATGTATTCTCATTATGATGTTATTGTTTCCGACAGTGGTAGCTACGCTCACTAACGCGCAGTGCTAGGCAATGGAGTCTACCTCTCTGCGGACTCGGGAGACGTGTGTTCGAGCCCCACCATCGGCCATCCTTGAAATGGTTTTCGGTGGTTTCCCCCCATTTTCAACTCCAGGCAAATGTTGGAACGGTACCATCTGACAGGCCACGGCCGCTTCCTTCCACATATTTGCCCAGTTTCATTCAACTTCAGTCATTTCATCTCTCATTAGCTCCTCTCGTGAGGTTGGCGTCAAGAAGGGCATCCGGCCGTAAAACCACCCGCCACATAGGATTTCATCGCATCCCATCCCTGAAAACGGGAATAATAAGAGGTAGACATACACATTATTATTATTATTATTATTATTATTATTATTATTAATACTGTATTTTCGCGGCACTCAAAAGCAAAGGGATGCAAATTACATTTAATTTCTCCCTCTTGGGAAATCATTCTTGTGCAGGTATGTTTTAAGTGCATTTTCCCACGCTTTTCTTTTCTAGGCCAGAGAGACATACCTAGAATCCAAGAACTGGGGGTGTTGGAACTGGGTGCGTTTAACCCACTACTGTCGGGGAAATAAGTATAGATACTCGAGTTTAGAGGTCAATAAAACCTTTACCCTTAGTCTTACATAAGAACAACCTACACCAAAATTTTCCTTGTTGTATTTGTCGTTTAACGATATAGAGTAAATATTTGCATTGTAGCTCGTTAAAATTTTATAGCAGATTGAACAAAAAAAGTACCGGTTTTTCTTACCAAGTTCACGGAGCGGTCACTTAGAAGGATCATTACGTTAAACGTATTAATCGGATCGTATTGAAACTCTAATACGTCTTAAAGGAACTTATTGTTAATGCGTATATGAAGTTTTAATCTGATCGGACGTTTCTTTAAGTAGTTGTTGTGAATTTTGTAAAACATCTTTTTCTCGGGCCTGGGTGGTCATAGCAGTATGAAATATGGCTTGTTATGAGGCTCATAGCAATGCAAGACTTAACGTAAAACTACATTTTATCTACTTGTGATAATTGCTTTTATATCGATTGATATTTAATCGGGTGGTTATGTGAGAAGATTGTATCGCAGCAAGCGACGGGAACGATGCGCTCGGTCGAGGAAACTCGTGCAACGTTGCCCAATACGCGCGCGTTCCAAGCCGTAAGGTCTGGGAATTTCTGTTGTTGTATTTGTGTTAGGCCGGTATTACACTGCTAAAGAAATGTGTCAAATAAATGTTATCAAATATTTTATAAAACTGAACTTTTATCAAAGTTATACAAAGCAATTATCACACCATTACACTACATCAAATATTTTATCATAATTCAGCAAAATGGAAGAAGGACAGTTCCGTGTTCACTTAACTATATTATGGTAGTTGAAATTCTGTGGTGGCAATACCGGTATATAAAAGAAACGGAAAGCTAAAGTGAATGTCTATGGGTTAAGCCATGGGTCGCTCATGTGACAAGGAAGATATTTTTTTATACGAGTAAAATCTTGGTGAAGGAGCTGCAGTACGAGGGCTTGAAAAATGACATTAATTAAAATAAATTAAAAACCATACGTGAAATTGACGAATTATAATACAAAAATTATTATATATATTCGCCTCCGTGGTGTAGTGGTCAGAGTGCTTAGCTGCCACCCAGGAGGTCCGTGGTTCGATTCCTGGCTCTGCCACGAAATTTCAAAATTGGTATGAGGATTGGAACGGGGTCAACTCAGCCTCGGGTGCTCCAAATGAGTAGAGGGGGGTTCGATTCCCACCTCAGCCATCCTTGAAGTGGTTTTCGTGGTTTCCCACTTCGTCTCCAGGCAAATGCCGGGATGATACCTAACGTAAGGCCACGGCCGCCTCATTCCCCCTTCCTTGCCTATCCCTCCCAATCTTCCCATCCCTCATAAGATCCCTGTTCGCTTTGCAGGTGAGGCAACCTCGGCGAAGTGCTGGTTACACACCCCAGTTGTATACCCGATCCCGAAGTTTCAAAATGGAGGTGGTAAATGTGGGATCCATCGCTTAGTCCGAGGGAATAGCCAACCCTGGAGGGTAATACGATTAAGAAAAAAAAATACACTATCACTCACGTCTATTTAACTTAACTATTTAATTCTTCTTTATATCCTGAAATATGCGTCCCTTATGTACAGCGCTAATAGCCTCTGCTAATTTTACCTACAAGTTAGAGAAACGTGTCTTATATTTCATTTTCGCAAGAAGTTAAACATTTCCCAACACCTTTTTTAATGAGGGCTTTGGACCTCCATTGGCAGGTTTAAAAATGGTGTGTCAGCTGAAAAGCTATTATTATAAGATTAATTGTTTGAAGTAATTTACACTTTGAGATTATAAGATTATAAAACTGCTCCCTTATTAACTGTCTGAAAAATCACTGCCCGATGAATCAGATGAACTGTCATTTAAGTTTATAACAAGTGGCTCAACAACGGGGACGTCTTCTGTTAGCCAATCCTTTTCCCAGTAATGTTTCTCTATTTTTTTTGGTGTGTTCGATGCATTTTTTCCATAGCTCCGGTGTTACAGACCTCAAGACTTCTTTACAGAGATCTCGCATCACCTCCATTGATCTTCCTCTCTCCGCCTGGTTACTCATATTCACTTTAGCTATTTTATTTTTCACGTAGGAACAAACCAGCTCTATGGGGTTGAGCTCACAATGAGCAAGTGGCAACCAGACGAGTTCGACGTCAGGACGAACATTCTTGATTATCTGTTCCAGCTTCATTTTAGGTGCCCTGAAGTGAGGTTTGGCGTGAACAATTAGCTCTGCTTTCGTCATACTTTCATACTTTTGGATTCTGGGAGGAAGAGGAATATCATTCATTGCAGCGGCACATCCCTTCACCGTGGCTATCGACCTTCCAATACACTTGGATACTATTTGCTAAACCCTCTTATCATTATTACTTTCTCTCTCGCATCTAAAAAAAACATATTGCACTTATAATCATGGCAAATTTTTCCTCCGTTAACTGCGGATTAGCTGGCATCTTGATCGATGTGCAAACAATAGATAATACAGACAGTGATAGTTGCTGCTTGTTGCTAATGACTCAACGAAGAACAGAGGTCAGAGTTTGGTGTGCGTAGGAACGAGCGCGCAGCAACTGGCAACATTGCCAGGCCGCTGCGGTACTATCGCTGCCCTCAATGGTCCGATTAAATATCAATCCATATAAAATCGATAATCACAAGTAGATAAAATGTAGTTTTATGTTAAGCCTTGCATTGCTATGAGCCTCATAACAAGCCATATTTCATACTGCTATGACCACCCAGGCCCGAGAAAAAGTTGTTTTACAAAATTCACAACAACTACTTTAAGAAACGTCACATCAGATTAAAACTTCATATACGCGTTAACAATAAGTTCCTTTAAGACGTATTAAAGTTTCGTTACGATCAGATCAATACTTTTAACGTAATGATCTTTCTAAGTGAGCGCTCCGTAAACTTGGTAAGAAAAACCGGTACTTTTTTTGTTCAATCTGCTGTAAAATTTTAACGAGATACAATGAAAATATTTACTCTATATCGTTAAACGACAAATAAAACAAGGAAAGTTTTGGTGTAGGTTGTTCTTATGTAAGACTAAGGGTAAAGGTTTTATTGACCTCTAAACTCGAGTATCTATACTTATTTCCCCGACAAATGCATATATACGGAGAGCAGGACCTTTGGGTTAGAATCCCAAATGCGGTGACATTTTCTATTCTCATTCAACAGATACATGTTACGGGTCTTTTTAATCTTGGAAGACTTTCTTCAAGGTGCTTTACTACGAAATATCAGCACTTGGAATAGGACTACTTATTGTCCTCTCGAGATGGTAATGGTTGCCATGGAACCCATGGCCCAAGGTCGGGTATCACCTGACTGGGCACGTAGGCCAGCCATGTGACTCGAATGTATTTGGTTCTCATTCTCAGCCAGTTCACCACACCTCCAATCATTGATGTATATAACATGAATTACTGGTGTTATCCTAGCGTAGTGTTGAATACACAGTTCGCCATATCACTTGGCCACTCCTAAAGTTGAGATGACAATGAACACAGAAGTACACGGGGCTGGTGACAGATGCCTCAGACCTGTAAAATGAATTAACAATATCATCATTAACTCGACCGGGTCAAAGTCGGCCCTCAGTGGCTTACGCAGTCGCCTTATTAAAGTTAACAGGGCAAGTTGTTGTATGAGTCTTCAGTCTTTCGACTGTCTTGATGCAGCTATTCATGCTTCCCTGTCCTGAGCTAATCATTTCATCTCTACATAACTACCACATCCTACATCCAAGACAATCTGTTTAACATATTCTAACCTTGGTCGACCCTTACAGTTCTTACCCTTCCTTCTATAACTAAGTTTGCTATTCCCGGGTGCCTTAGAATGTGTCCTACCAACCTAGCTCTTCTCTTACCGGGTGAGTTAGCCGTGGTCGTTACGGCATGGCTGCAGGCAGCCGCTCACATCCGGGAGGTGGGGAGGTTCGAATTCTCCCACCGGTAACCTTGAAGATGGTCTTCTGTGGTTTCCCATCTTCCTTCCAGGCAAATGCCGGGGTTGGTCCCTAACTATAGGTCACAGCCGCTACCTTCCAACTCCTCGTCCTTACATTCAAACTTTCCTCCCCAGACAACACTCCACACGCGAGGTACTTGTAGCTCACCCCATGGGTGTCGCTTAGAAGCAGCTACAAATTCTAGCGAGCCGAACATGTCCTCGGACACTCCCGGCACTAAAAGCCATACGCTGAAAAAAAAACTCTCTTCTCTTCATCAGCAGTCGCCAGAAACATCTCTCCTCTCCCACTCGTCTTAATACCTCTTCATTTTTAACCCTATCTACCCATCCGATCTTCATCATTCTCCTGTAACACCACATTTCATACACTTCAATTCTCCTCTTTTCTGCTGCTCCAACAGTCCAAGTTTCACTTCCATAGAGCGCCACACTCCAGATAAAGGCCTTCAAAAATTACCCCTAATACCTAAATCTATATTCGATGTCAACAGATTCCTTTTCTGTAAAATGCATTCCTTGCCTGAGCCAACCTACTTTTTATATCCTCTTTGCAAGTAAAATATAAATTCATTGTATCGGCATGATTAATGCATATTTTAAATAAAAACTTTCCACTTGAGATTAATATATCAACAGTAAAGTTAGTAAATTAGTATAATTATCGACATGAAATGCCTTCGAAATACAGGAGGCACTTACTTAAAGTCACTGAATTACTGTATTATGCTAGGGTTATTAGAAATCAAGTAAAGAATTATTTTTGAGTCACAAGGACACCGTATAATAAACCATAGAAATCCAGAGAAGTTAGAAGTCACGAAACTCTTCAATAACTTTAAAAGGATTTAAGTTCTCTCCTTTCGACAAACCGTAACCACTCGTCTCGAATTTTCTTTCGACATTCATAAATCTTTTAAAAATTATCCTGCTAGGAATTGTATTGAGTAATGATAGCAATTCTTATTCTTGTGCCAAACGTTTAAACAAACCTATCTGATAGTCACTTAAATCATTCCTGGTGTCGATTCTCGGACCTTTCAATTTCAGCTTAACTCCTATCTGTTACACCACAATATATAACGATTTTTTTTATCAGAAAGAAAGGTGAAAAGGAGTTCACCTCTATGCCCCTATATATTAATAATCATAATAATACTAATAGTAAAATAATGTTATGAATTTTACGTCATTTTTAACTAATGCTGCTTTGGAGACGACGCGCCGGTGCCCAAGAATTTTCCTCAGAAACGGACCTTTAATGAAAATGAAAATCCACAGCCTGCTTCCAGTGGACCAACCGGGTCAGGAATGGAAAGAATGAAGCCCCCATCTAGCGGCGAGGATATGAAATGTGCCGGCTGCCGAAGCCTGTCGCACTCCTCTGGGGTAATGATTAAATGGGTGACAGATGAAATGAAATGATAGTGGAGAGTGTTGCTGGAATGAAATTTTGACAGGGAAAACCGAAGTACCCGGAGAAAAAACTGTCTGCCTCCGTTTTGTCCAGCAGAGATCTCACATGGAGTGACCGGGATTTGAACCACGGACCCAGCGGTGAGAGGCCGGCGTGCTGCCGCCTAAGCCACGGAGGCTTGGAACTTTAAAATGTAATTAAATTTTTGACATAGGCCCCATGCATTTAAGCACCCTTAAATGGCAACCGATTCCCCCGGGATTCGATCTCATAGGCCTAATCTTGGGGGCAGTAGGTGGGAAACTTACCGCTGCGCAACGCCACGCCACCGGTCTTTCCTTTTCAAAGCTCTCGTCTAAGTTAGCATGTCACCTACGATATAGAGAAGTTGTTATAACAACAATCAGTGAAGTGTTATTTGTTGTTGTTGTTGTTGATTCTTTTAGGGACTTTGCGATATCAAGGTCTTGTAGCATCGTGTACTTGGGTGTGTGTAGAAGTTGTCTGAAAACCTGTGTCTGTGTGTTTGTATAGAGTGTGTATTTGTAATGAAGGTAGGATTTGGGAAGGAAGCGGCCGTGGCCTTAGGTTAGGTACCATCTTGGCATTTACCTGGAGTAGAAGTAGGAAATCACGGAAAACCACTTCCAAGATGGGGAATCGAACCCAATTCTTCTCATTTTTGTCTCACGAGGCTGAGTGTATCCCGTTCCAACCATCAAACCACAATTACAATTTCTTGGCAGAGGCGGGAATCGAATCCGGACCTCCGAAGCGACAGCCAAGAACACTGGCCGCTACACCACGAGATGGTTTGTAGATATCTAGAGAGGGACAGTGTGGGTAACAAACCTCACCTACTCATTTACTCGCTTCCTCAGTGTTGTGATTATAGAAAATTTAGAAACCATTTATTCAGTGTTGCTTTCGTAAGCTAATAAAAGAATTAATATTCAGCCAGTCAACACAGTAATGTGGCCAATTAAATTGAGCGGGCAATAACAATTATCTATCTACACTTACAGACCCGTGCAAAACATGGATTTATTATACACTTAATACAATTCTAGAAAAAAGGGGCATTTAAATTAGATGACATGTTTCGTCCGTCAGGCGATCATCATCAGATCGGTGTTCAGCTAAAACATTTTTTAAAATTGGCGCATATGTATATAACCGACGGCAGTAGCTACACTCGCCTTGGGGTCAAGCTATCTGCAGACTCTGTAGACGTGGGTACAAACCCCACCATTGGCCGCCCTTGAAATGATTTTCCGTGGTTTTCCCATTTTCAACTCTAGACAAATGATGGGACGGTACCTTCTAATAGGCCACGGCCCCTTCCTTCCATCTCTTTGCTCAGTTTCATTCATCTTCATTAATTTCATCTCTCATTAACTCCTCTCATGCGTAGGCTACTACAGCCATCACGATAACACAGGTTGTCAGACAAATTCTACACACACCCAAGTACATGGGGATAACTTACCTCGATATCCATCCCCTCAAATGAAAAAACTACAACTCATTTACAGGTTCATTGGCAGACAGTGGACGAAAACCCTGGCATGATGTATTTCGTCTATCGGTTCACTAAAAGCAGGCGCTTTAATTATTAGCCTACTTTCCTCATTTTACAACAAGAAGTTCCGTGAAGAACTATACAGCCTACTTTTCATGCCAATGATTATTCTACAGTATATGAACCTATCTAGAATAATGACGAAATTAAGTTGGTAATATCGAAATATCTAATTAGTTCAAAATATACCTGGTATGATGTAGCCTAATAGAGCACTACAGTTGGCAGCCCTGGTGACTGAATATATTCTTTGTTCCATCTCTTTAGGTACAGAATACAAAATTTGGTTGAAGTCCAATGGACGTTACATGCAGTTAGACACTGGATCTATCAGTACGCGTAAAAGCATGTTGCCAACAATACCATTCGTGTGCTGGTCAGAAATAATCTGAAATATTATGATATCTTGTTGTGCCAATTTTGGATGAAATCCATTTGTTAGTATAGAAGTTACATGTATTTTAAAATTGGATATATCAGCAGGCATAGAATCATGTTGGCAGCACTGCCTTGTATTAATTACTCCAAATTAATCTAGAATGTCAGGTACTATACGTGTGCAAAGTATAGAGCTGTTGGCTTGCATACTTTCTGATGTATTGATATTAGGGTTAAAAAAATATAGACAGCATTTATTAACAGTTGGCAGCCCTGATTGCTCTTAACAATACTTATAGTCATATCTGTTATGGTACACATAGCACATACGAAATTTGGTTGAAATCCAACTGCTAGTATAGAAGTTACATGTATTTAAAAATTCGTACTATCAGCAGGCTTATAATCATGTTGGTAGGACTGACGTATATAAGTTACTCCAAATTAATCTAAAATGTCAGAATATACGTGTGCATAGTTTAAAGCTGTTGGCTTGCATACTTTCTGATATATTGGTATTTGGATAAAAAAAAAATAGAGAGAGCAATTATGAACAGTTGGCAGCCCTGGTGGCTCGTAAGAATACGCCTAATCATATCCGTTTATGTACAGATATTACATACAAAATTTGGTTGAAATCCAATTGATAGTGTAAAGGTTATATGCATTTAAACATTGGACCTATCAGGAGGCTTAAAATTATTTTCGTAACACTGTCATGGTTGGCCTCCTGGAAATTAAACTGAAATAGTATTATCTACATGTGTGCCAATTTTGAAATAGCTCCCATGTATACCTTGCAAGATATCCAACATTGAGCTCAAATTTCTAGTGCGTTTTTTCAGCAGTTGGTAGCACTGACATCATTTTCAAATATGGACGTGAGATATTCCGGTGCACATCTTTACTCATACTAAATTTGGTTTTGATTGCTGCAGCCGTTTAGGAGTTGATAGGGGGGGACACACACACAGCCAGACAGACAGAAGGACAGACAGACAGACAGACAGACAGACAGACACACATTTGCCCGATCTCATAAGACTACTTTTTCCTCATTTTTGCAAAATGTGAAAAGTAGGCTAAAAATGAGGAAAATGTAACTTATGAGATCGATCCGGGAAAATGTGTGTCTGTCTGTCTGTCTGGCTGTGTGTGTCCCCCCTCTCAACTCCTATACGGCTGCAGCTATCGAATCCAAATTTGGTAAGAGTAAAGATCTATACCTGAATATCTCAAGGCCATATTTGAAATTGACGTCAGTGCTACCAACTGATGAAAAAACGCAATTGAAATTTGAGTGCTATGTTGGATCATCTCAGAAGTTATGCATGCGAACTATTTCAAAATTGGCACACATATAGACAACAATATTCCAGATTAATTTTCAGAAGTCCATACATGCCAGTGTCGCCAACATGATTCTAAGCTTGCCGATAAGTCCAATTTCTAAATGCTTGTAACTTCTATACTATCGATTGGATTTTAACCAAACTTCGTATGTACTATGTATACAACAACAGAATGTCTGTGCGTAATCTAAAGAGCCACCGGGGATGCCAACTGATAATAAATGATCTCTCTATGTTTTAACCCTAATATCAATATATCAGAAAGTATGCAAGCCAACAGTTCTAAACTTTGCACACGTATGGTAGTACCTGACATTCTACCTTAGTTTAAGGTAACTTATTGAACCCTTATCATTGTGTCCAATAATAATGTTTCATATTAATAAAAACGATGGATATACTAAATACATGATATGCTGGATATTTGAGTAATATTGATGTAGCAAGAAATCTGGACTTGGTAAGACATGCTACGTGCTGGCTGGAAATGACCAATAGTTTCACAACCAATGTTATTCTTGGATTTCTGAGAAAATCAGATATGACGCTGTGGCGTACGTGACCATAAAAGGCCACAATGCTGCGTACAAGGCAAGGAGTGAGAGAGAGGAGAATAGTCGTGACGTCAAATTAAGGGCGGGATTTGTAAGGTCAGAGCTCCAACGCCAACTTATCTGACCAATAAGAAAACATGACGCCAGAACATAGCGTCAGTGTGTTTTGCGCGGCAATCGGATATAAAAAGATCTAGCGATCGGTTTGCATGTTCGACGGCAGATTCGCGACCTGTGAGAAAATACAAGAATTTTGAGAGGTCACACATAATTATAGGCCCATTACTTAAAATATTGAGGAGCTGTTTTACTCCCACCATTGAAACTTTAGGCTTTCTGTATATATACAAATGTCTGAGATGAACGGGGGCACTCCAAATTATTCTTCGACAGTCATTTAAGACGTCCTTAAGACGATATGGTTTTAAAATTATAGTTGTGTGTCGGCAACGAAGTTGGAAATTTTCATAAATTGTGAGATGGCAATTAGCCATAGAATAGGGAAAGTCGACGATTCTGCATAGGACGATCTGAGGAAATAAAATACTTAGAACGCAGATAGAACAGTTTAAAAACTTTGATTTAATTGTGTTTTAACAGCAGCAAAATGTCGACCATGGAGAGAAGACAGCAAGCTTCATCCTCCATTACCATCAGTGTTATGGGCTAACGGCCTAATGATGGGAATTGACGAGGCGGGAGGCCTCTGGAAAGCAGTTTAAGTGATGAGTATTAAAAAATTGATTTATTGATTTTGGACGAGGGGAATCGCGAGAGATGTGTGGAACTTTGTATAGATTTTATTTGTGTGGTTTAATTTAAATTTCAGGGTTTGATTTCTTAACTGACATGCGTGTAGTAAATTTTGGCATTGCGTGACAATTATGTTGTACAGTAAATTTTGTAATTTAAATGTTTTCCTTATGTATACGTAATTCTTATAGCGAAACGGCCGCATCGATTAACGTATCTATAAAAAGTGTAGCCATGAATGAGAACCTAGGAACGACAATGATAAATGGACTGATTTAATGATATGTTAAACTAATTACTACGTGGGGGGAATATTCGCATTTTGTTGCTTTGATAACTCGGGCTAGGACTGATCCTGTTATTTATTCTTTATTGTCATTTGGACATGTTGTGTGTCATTATCTGAGAGGTGTGCTGATTAATGCTACGACGAGATCTTCGAGAAATGTGCCACGTATTTTTGGGTGTAAGTGATGATGATGAGGAGAGGTAAAGCCTGTCCATGACTGCGATATCATTCCGGCAAACTAGTTATCCGTGGGGATAAGTTTGACCTGGGAATGTATTCTTAAAAATCCCTGAGAGGATGTTTTGAGATAATGTGTTATTTATTTGTACGCGTTTAACAGGTGGCGATTAGCAAAGGTGCTGTACGCTGGCTATGGGCCAGAATCTATATTTAGCATGGCACTAATTACTACTTGGGGGAAGAAATCAGCCACTCTCTCGGTGATGCGATAACAGGCCCGGTTGTCTCCAGCTCGTTATGACACGTTATGTTTGCTTTAAAGCCTAATGAGTTAAGGTTATTTTATTTGGTTTAATTTGGGAAGTTGCCATGTTGTCGATCCAAGTTTCTTTTATCATTACTACGACTTATTGTTCATTGTTTTAAAACGCCAAACTTTCCGGCGTAAAAATTAAAAGTTGTATTTTGTTGTTGTTGGCTCTTATTTTCAAGGCCATTGTATTCATATAAATATAATTTGGCAACCGGCCAAACCTGTTCATGTCATGTTATGCCTTCCTAGTGTTTAAGGTATAAGTCGGTAATTCCGCAGCCCTTAGTTTAAATAATACACACGTGTATTTGGTTGTGGTAATCTAAGGTTAGAGCATGTCAGTAGTGTATATAAATATGTAATTGTTGTTCCCACATTTCCGTAATTCGTCCTTCGCAGTACGGAGATTGTTCCCGAACCAACTGTTTTGGTCGGAAACGAGCGCCCGTCAAAATGCTCATTACTTGAACTAGTCTTAAAACCCGTGTCGCTCATAAATATTAAATTTTTGTACTATTTTATTTGTTTGTTATATTTGGATCTTGTGATCCGTTTTCTTTTGTTACTCTGACTTAAGTGACATTTCAGTCACAATGCTTGTTGACAGCTGTCATGCCGTGTCGTCACGGTACGTCAGGCTGGTCAGTGTTAGATCTGTTCACGCGAGTGAACAATAAAAGGGTGGTTATAGTTTTCTTTTTTTTATGTTTGATTCAGTTAATAAATTTCATTTGTTAGTAGATCCTGTTGTTTTTCTTGGCTTTATAATAATAATAAGTTAACCTTATGAACCTTGGAAGTTATGTTGATAGCAAAACCTCTAAATCACATTCACAAGAATCCATTACGACCCCGAAATTTTGAATCTTGTCTACATGCTATTTTCCAAAGGGTTTATTATATACATCAGTGCTGCCAACACGATTCTAAGCCTTCTGATAGGTCCAATTTTAAATGCATATAACTGCTATACTATCGATTGAATTTCAACCAAATTTCGTATGTGCTTTGTGTACCATAGCAGTTGTGACTATGCGTATTCGTAAGAACCATCAGGGCTGCTAACTGTTAATAAATGCTCCCTCTATTTGTTTAATCCTAATATCAATATATCGGAAAGTATGCAAGCCATCAGCTCTAAACTTTGCACACGTACAGTACCTGACATTCCACCATAGTTTGGTGTAACTTATATATATTAGTGCTGCCAACACGATTCTACAACTTTTGGTATGTCCAGTATTTAAATGCATATAACTTATATACTAACACATAGATTTCAACCAAATATCGTATGTGCTTTGTGCACAATAACAGTTATTACTATGCGTATTCGTAAGAACCATCAGGGCTGCCAACTGTTAATAAATGCTCTCTCTATTTGTTTAATCCTAATAGCAATATATCAGCAAGTGTGCAAGCCATCAGCTCTAAACTTTGGACACTAATGGTACCTGACACTCTAGATTAATTTGAAGTAACTAATATACCTCAGTGCTGCCAACATGATTCTATGAATTCTGATAGTTTCAATTTTTAATTACATGTAACTTCTATATACTAACAAAAGGATTTTATCTAAAGTTGGCAGTATAATAGATCGTAATATTTCAGATTAATTCTGAGCATCACATACATGACAGTGTTCCCAACATGATTTTACGCGCACTGATAAATCCAATATCTAACAGCATGTAACGTCCATACTATCCACTAGACTTCAACCAAATTTTGCATGTGCATTCTATACCATAAGAGATGGAACTAAGAATATATTCTTAGTCACCTGGGCTGCCAACTGTAGTAGGTTACTCTATTAGGCTACACTATTTCAGGTGTATTTCAAACCACAGCACCGGTACTTAGAAATTTTAATATTACCAACTTGATTTCGTCATTATTATAGATAGGTCTATATACAGTAGATTGGCATGAATCTTAAATTTTAAGAAAAGTAGGCTCTTTAGTTCGTCACGGAACTACTTGTTTTAATTAACAAATAGGCTACAGTATGTTGTATATCTTTAACTACAATTGAATCTGCCAGATTAAAATCAAGCATTTCCAATACTCTACTATCCTTAGATGAGAGCTTGGAATCCAATACAGTGCAGAAATCACTCTCCATGATAACTTTTCTTCCTCCATCTGTGGGGAGTGTTCTCTCCATCTGTGGGGAGTGTTCTCCCAGTCTGGCCCGATAAGAGTGTCGCCAACATTGAGAGCCTGCGTGACCTCAGGTAGAGTGTGTCAACAGAACAGTGCCAAGAGAGTGGCGAGCTCAAGGTTACGACCGGCTTGACCAGAGACCACTCTTACTGTCTGTCACATTCAGATCAGAAATACTGGATCAAAAAACGCTTAAGTGTTCTACACTGCACTAACAACATCAACCAGAATTTAAGTAGTTCAGCCAGGTGTTGGATTAAAGCTCTTCATTCAATGGCTTATATTACATATTTTCATACATTCACAATCCATTTTAATAAATAAAATTTAAATGATCTTCAGTTGGTCAAAATTATTGTAACCAAAGCGGCGTCCGTGGCGTAGTTGGTAGCATGCTGAACTGCTGTGCACAAGATAGCGGGTTCAAACTCGGCCGAAGTCGTCGGATTTTTTAAGAACGTTAAAAATCCTTCAGTAGCCTTCCTTGGGAGGGGAAGTAAAGCCGGCAGTCCCATGTCTTAGATTTATGGTATGTGAAAGATCCTTCCACTTGTGTGCAGCTAACTTGTTAGGTTAGATTTCGTCGGAAGGCTCTATCAAAAGTTCCAACGTTCACCACTAGGTATCACTGATATCAGGTAGCGAAACTACTTGAAATTGAACGGAACTTGTAGCTCACCCTAAGGGTGTCCGCTGGAAGCAGCCACAGACTCCTCGGACACTCCCGGCACTAAAAGCCATACGATAAATAAATAAATAAATAAATAAATAAATAAATAAATAAATAAATAAATAAATAATAAAATAAATTGTAACCGAATTATGAAAACCCGAAAAAAAAAGAGATTAATTATTACGAGTATTTTTTTCTTATTTTTATCACGTTTAGGGAATAACACCCATTACAATTTTAGTACAATCTTGTTGACCGATTGAGAAGCATTTACATGTCATTTACTAAGGTAACACTGAAAAATAACTTCCAACGATAGCCACTTTAATAATAATAATAATAATAATAATAATAATAATAATAATAATAATAATAATAAAGAAAAAGGAATCAAGGACGGAAGAACGGAGGAAGATTTTCAGTGCCCAGATGACGAGATTGTGGGAGAAGAAAAAAATGACATTAGCTATAGTACATAATGCAACGAGCCTGTATTGGCAATAATTAAGACACGAGTTTTATAATTTCCATACGAGTGGCTTAATTATTATAGGCGAGTTGCATACGACTGTTTATGTTCGACGATAATTATAACTTTATTATAATTTTTAACATAAATATTCATAAATATCTATGGGATTCAGCATCTTCAGTTAGTGAACAGAGCGAGCTGGGTGGTTTGCTGACTGAACAGAGCGCATGCGTGGTTCAAAGAATGTCGAAAGCAGAGACCATTTACTTTGCTTGGCAATGCTATTGTTTACAGCCTGCATGATGTCTAGTGCCGATCAGAACTAGCATTCACTAATATTGACACCGAAGTCGTTTGAAAGCAATGCGCTGTGTAGAAATTGGGGTTGGGGTTATTAAGGTACAGTGCTTTTTCTTGTCTCATATTCGCCAGTTTATTTACTCGAACATATGGGACGGTGCACTTCCCATGTCGGTAATTTATATAGAAGGATGCGGTGTTGCTAACTTCTGGATGTAGATTCATAAATTCCCTGCATATGTCTTGTTACCGTAAAGGTTCGTGCTAATTTTGTCTTTGTGTGTTGGGATTGTAACTACAATGGTTGATCCGATATCCAATTTGAACTTCCAAATCATGTAATTCATGTCCGACATGTTGGATTTTGAGCGCATGCGCGAAGCTATCCTTACCTAATATTGGTCAATGAATGAGCTCTGATAGGCTGGAGAAACTGTTTCATAATGAAGAATAGTACTATAATGACTCCCATTATGATACAGTTTTCTGACATATAATATTTACATTTCGACATCGTCGAACATAACATAAGTTCTATCGGGCTCCACAGATGGGCATAACGATATAAATAATAATAATAATAATAATAATAATAATAATAATCATCATAGTCAGCATTTCGAAACGAAGGTTATGTCGGCAGGGAAAATAGAATGCCAGGTAGGAGGAACTTAATTGGAGCAGGTGGGACATTGGGCTGTATATTCTCTCAGAGTGGTAGTATGGGGAAGTAAATAGAGTCGAGGTGTGGACAAGCCAAGGCAGTGAGTTCTCAGTTGCGATCTACAATACTCTGCAAGAAAGAAGTTAGTGTAGCGACGAAACTCTCCGTACATCGCTCACTATTTAGACCGATCTTGCTGTATGGAAGTGAGAGCTGGGCAGATTCAGAATATATGATACATAAGCTAGAGGTAACTGATATGAGGGCAGCACGAAAGATTGCAGGGACAAATAGATGGGAGCAATGGCAGGAAGGTACTCGAAATGAAGACTCAGATGATGGGTTTATCTGAAGAGAAAGGCGGAGGAGATACTACCTAAGAGGTTAATTAGTTCAGCTGTAGAGGGTAAGAGAAGCAGAGGTAGACCTACGAGTCGATGGTTAGATTCAGTGTTGAATTATTTTAAAGAGAGAGGTGTAGAGGCAGAGGAGGACACAGTGCTAACTGCTAATAGGGGATCATGAAAGCGACTTGTTCGTAATTACAGGTTTGCAGACTAGACTGAACGCTAAAAGGCAAAACAGTCTCAAATGAAAATGTACAGTATCATAATAATAATAATAATAATAACAATAATAATACTAATAATAATATCGTATTGCCTCGGTTGCCGGGTGCAAGCTTTGTTAATTGACACCCAGAGGGCAGCTTGTATGTCGAATTTCGTCGTTCCTTTAAACGCTATGGAAGTCAAGGAGGTTAGATATCTAAGCTCCTTGACACTATAGCGCTTTCTGGTAGAGAATGGAGGAACTTTGTGTTGGCAGAAAATCCCGAGATTAATTTTGCCATTATGAACACCGCCTACTGAATTCAAATGGATTCTTTAACATGCCAACAACGTATGACATCATGTCGTGTTTTTTGTAGCCTTTCAAAAATCACTTACCCCGGCCAGGAGCGAACCTGCAAGCTTGGGGGTTGGTAGTCCGACACATTAACCACTCACCCACCGTGGCAAGCAATAATAATAATAATAATAATAATAATAATAATAACAATAATGAATATAATAATAATTTGATTATGTGCTTTCTAAAGTCAGAGGCTTTGTATAGACGCTGAGGGTGCCAGGAGTATGCCCTGTAAATCTATTAACACGGCTCCCTCTCATTTAAATATTCTCAATTGCCAATTCAGAGCGTCGGGATTGGATCTCGCAAGCTTGAGCTAGGAAAGTGAGAATATTACCGCTGCGCCACGCAGTCAACCTCCCATCTTCAGCAGTCTATATATCATCATTTCATTCATCGATCCTTATTAAAGAGACAGTCCAACGCACCCTTTATTCATTCCTGTGGACTTACATGTTTGTGAACGTTTCAAATTTGGAAATGAGGTCACAAAAAGTTTCACTCATTAGTGAAGCTAGCGAAGAGTTACAGAGTCAAGTTAATATTGGGGATGAAATACTTGAACAGTTTTGTTACTTGGGAACTATCATTAGTCATCTCCACAGAAATTAAGAGGAAAATCGCTCTTGAGAAATATACATTTAATAACAATAAACTTCTGACTATTATCTGTATTATGAAAGAAGAACGCTGACAGCTGTCAAAGTTAGCACGTGGGGAAATGCCGCGTTGTTACGGTGACAGATTATCTCAACAACAATTGATATTCTAACTTTCAGTCGGTCAACACAAAATAATTCCAATTACTGGAACATGTGAAATAATAACCTGAAATAAATTACACGTGATTATAGTACATTATGCAACGAGCTTATATGGCTATAATTAAGACACGAGTATGTTTATAAAACGAGCGTATGCGAGTTTTATAATTTTCATACGAGTGTCTTAATTACCATTATAGGCGAGTTGCATACGGCTGTTTATGTTCGACTATAATTATTATAACTATTTTATGTTCGAAGATAAATATTCATACATATCTGTCGAGATTTCGCCAGGTTTATGTACTGAACAGAGCGCATGAGACGCAGAGAATGCCTTGTATTTGACCATGGAGTTTAGAAGGCCTTGGAACTCCACGCAGGTGCGATGCTAACCTTATCTAATTGGTCAAACAACTGTTTCTTGAGCTGTGATTGGTGGGAGAAACTGTTTCATAATGAAAAATAGTGTTATAATGACCATCATTATGACACAGTTTTCTGACACACAATAGTCAGGGTCGAACATAAAGATATATGTGTTGTTATGAACTATTGAAGAATTAGAAAACTAAGGGATGACATGTTTCGCTTGTCAAGCCAGCATCTTCAGATCCAAATCTATAAGATAAATGGCTCTACAACATCCTAACAAACCCACAGGACAACAGTTACATTACGATGGGCATCGTAAAAGTTTTTGAATAGTAAAAATAACAGAAACAAAATACTGGACACATTTTGCTAATAGAATAAAAAGAGAATGCTTAGCTGAAATCTGGAAAGACAGCAGTAAGCAAGTGGTTATTTACTGTATTGTAAAGATTCGTGGAATTGCCCAGCGGTCGCCATTCTTTATCCTCGTAGTGACGGGCAGGCGGGGTGGGTGAGCAATGCGGGATGGCCAGTCCGGCCAGGCTAATTGGGTAAGCTCCTCCCAAGGCCGCCAGGATAACAATAGCCCTACGAAGCAGGTATACTATTGGCGCAAGACCCACCAGACTATTCTGTCTCTCGAACCTACTGGAAGAGGAAAGGCAATCCGGAACATCGCTGGGAGGGGCTAGAGGGTTCTAGAATCCACCTGATTGGGAACAGCCAACTAGAAAGAACTGGGTGGTCCCAGCATAGAATCCACTAGAACACACTCAATGCCGCGAGAGGTAGCGACGCCCAGAACTTTCCAGTCCAGAGGCCGATTGTTTATATACCGGTGATGTGCCCGAGAGAGTGTCAGTGTCAGTCCTGAGTGAGTCCGCGCTGTCGGCGTGTGCCGTGCCGAACGACCAGTGGAAATAAATAATGGAGGACTGTAAATAGTGAAGACGGGGTGTGAAGATAAATGTGGAAATAAATAGTGTAAATAGTGACTGTGGAAGATAAATAGTGACTGCAAGAGAAACAGACTTGTAGAGATCAGTGTACATAAATAGTGACTTGTAGCTGTGTAAAGTGCAATTCTGTGTATGTGTGTGTGGAAGTAAGTAGGCCTAATTTGTGTAAATAATTTGATTTAGTGTTAACTAGTGTAAATAACACTATTGTAAATAAAGATTTAGTGCATTATAGCCTGACCAGTATTTTAACGAACCCTAAAAACGTAACAATTGGTGTCAGATGTGAGGGTCAGGTTAATACGTGAGTGCTTCTGTATGCAACAGTGCGTACTTCTGAAAAGGCCTACTTTAAGGAAGTGTGTACGATAGTTAATTATTAGTGACTGTTTTGTGTGTACCATCTGGAAACCGGGTTAATCGTGTGCTGACTGTCCGTGTGTCTCGCATTTTGGACTATAAAATGGCGACTAGGAAAGTAAAACTTTCAGCACTGAAGGTTTCGGAATTACGGCAGGAATTGGAAGAAAGAGAAGCTGATACCACGGGAACAAAGTCTACGCTACAAGTGCGATTACGTCAGTTACTGCTGGACGGAGGCGAGGACCCAGATATATTCCTTTTTGAGCTTCCTTGCGAAATAGGCCAGGTGGTGGAAATTTTGGAAAAGAAAATGGCGGACAATGTGGAAAATTTAGAAAAGAAAATAGTAGAAAACTCCAAAATTATGGAAAGGAATATAATGGAAAATAATGCCAATCTTGAGAAGAAACTTCGAGAAGTAACACTCACTACGGAAGCGAAGCTGAGGGAGGAATTTCAAGGATCGCTGCGGAAGTTGGAGGACGAGCTTGCGAGCGCCCTGCTTCAAAATAAGGACAAGCAACGAAACGAAACCATTGCCGCTGCTGAACCATCGGAAGGTAAGGAGAGTTTACCTGTTCTCGCCACTGGGCGGACTGACTTGCCAATGGATCGTGCACCCGTTCCCGCAGTTGGGCGTTCTGACCTGCCAACATTCGATGGGAAATCTGCATGGGAAGAATACTTCACCTTGTTTGAGACCGCCGCCATGATTAATGGGTGGTCAGAGGCCACGAAAGCTGCAATGCTGAGCTTGTCGCTGCGCGGAGAGGCCCTACGAGTCCTACAAGCTGTTCCCTTATCGGAGAGACAGAACTACGACGTTCTTGTTCAAAAACTGGAAATGCGGTTCGGACATCGACACATGGAGCAGCTATATCGCTCCCAGTTAAGAAACCGCTGCCAAAGACCTAACGAGAGCCTACAGGAGTTTGAAGCAGACATAGTCCGTCTTGTTAGGAGCGCCTACCCAACAGTGCCCAGCGACGTTTACGAGAGTCTTGCTACCGAGAAGTTTCTCGACGGGCTCCGCGAGACCGAGACACAGCGGGCTGTGAAGCTGGCGCGCCCGAAAACGTTGAATGATGCTTTGACCCTAGCCCTTGAGTTCGAGGCTGTTCAACAATCCGTGCGCAGCCAGGCCCGCATTCGAACTCTGGAGGGAGACAAGGAGGCCCAACCTGTGCTTTCCATAGAAGAAATCGTGGAGAAAGTTCTTCAAGCCTTGCAGACCAAGAAGAAACGGACGAGGTGCTGGGGCTGCGGGGAGGTTGGGCACCTCAGAGATCGATGCCCTAAACTTACGACTAACAAGTACCAGCCGCAGGGAAACTAAAGAGGGTTGATGGGAAGGGGCGACTGTCAACCCGCGCCAACACCAGGAATGCCCCCACTTCTGCTATCGTCGCGTCCCTGGGTCGTCAAGCCAACTCAATTTTTGTCAGTGGCCATGTGGATGGAGAACCTAGAGACCTACTGCTGGACACAGGGGCCACAATGACCATCATCCGACCAGGCATCGTGAGAAGAGCAATAACACCCACAAGATGGACACTGCGAACAGCAACGGGGGAGCCAGCCAACGTTCGAGGGGAGGCAGTCGTCGACTTCATCATCGGTGATACCCAGTTTCGCCATCGTGTCCTGATCGCTGAGGTGGAAGAGGACGTTATTCTCGGGATGGACATCATGACTAAGTACAAATTCGGACTAGACTTGGGAAGCGGAATTTTGAGAGTCGGAAACGAGGAGGTAGTGCTGCAGAAGAGGAACGCCGCGTCGGTACGGGTGATAGCAGCGATGGACATGGTACTGCCAGGACGTAGTGAAGTAATGGTAGAAGGGAAGCTGGACGGTGAAATTCCTGAAGGTTGTGTCGTCATGGTAGGGCCTACGTTTGGCGAAGACAAAACTGGACATGGAATGCTGGTAGCCAAAGCTTTGGTTCGTGCAGGGGTGAAGATTCCTGTGCGGGTAATGAACCTTCATGATCACCCAGTAACCGTTCGGGAAGGAACCAGCCTGGGAATATGTTCGTCTGTGTCCTCCGTCGTACACCAAGTGCGAACAGCTGCCTCCTCATCCGGTATACATTCAGTGTGGCTTGACAGTCTTATCGAGGCAGCGTGTCAAGAGCTAAATCCTGAGCAGAGCCGAGAGGTAAGGGAACTTCTCAAACGTCATAAAGATGCCTTCCAGGATGGGACTGGTAATGGAAGAACGAACGTGGTGCAACATCGCATCGATACGGGTGACTCAAGACCTATTCGCCAGACGCCCAGAAGATTGCCACAAGCCAAGCGAGAGGAAGCCGAGCGAATAATAAGCGATATGGCTCGCGATGGGGTGATTGAACCTTCAAGCAGCCCCTGGGCCTCGCCAGTGGTTCTGGTGAAGAAGAAAGATGGATCTACGCGGTTTTGCGTAGACTACCGCCAGCTGAACAATGTGACGAAAAAGGACAGTTATCCTCTACCACGCATCGATGACACCCTGGACACCTTGGATGGGAGCACGATCTTCTCCACATTGGACCTCAAGAGTGGCTACTGGCAGGTCGGGTTGGACCCCAACGACAAGGAGAAGACCGCCTTTACGATTGGTTCGGGGCTGTGGAACTTCACAGTTATGCCGTTCGGACTCTGTAACGCCCCTGCTACGTTTGAACGTTTGATGGAGCGGGTCTTAAAAGGGCTGTCTTGGGAAACCTGCTTGGTCTACTTGGATGACATCATCGTTCTCGGAAGGACGTTTGAAGACCACCTAAAGAATTTGGAGCAGGTGTTCTTGCGTCTAAAACAAGCCAACCTGAAGCTCAACCCCAAGAAGTGCTTCCTCTTTCGGAAAGAAGTTAATTACCTGGGCCACGTTGTTTCCGGAGAGGGGGTTGCTGCAGATCCGGAGAAGATAAACGCGGTGAAGGAGTGGCCAATACCGAAGGATAAGCGCGAAGTTAGGAGTTTCCTCGGACTATGCACCTATTACCGTCGATTCGTGCCAGGATTTGCTAATCTCGCGAAGCCTCTGACTCGACTTACCGAAGACGGCCGGAGTTTTGTGTGGGACACAACCTGTCAACAGGCTTTCGAACAACTGAAGGAGGTACTGACCAATGCTCCTATCCTGAGTTACCCACAACCGGAAGGACTGTTCGTTTTGGACACCGATGCTAGCAATGTGGGCATCGGTAGCGTGCTCTCCCAACTGCAAGATGGGCAGGAAAGAGTGATAGCTTACTTCAGCAAGGTTCTTTCTAAACCGGAGAGGAACTACTGCGTGACTAGAAGGGAATTGCTTGCTGTAGTGAAGTCGGTGGAGCATTTCCACAAGTACCTCTACGGGAGGAAGTTCATTCTACGGACTGATCATGCAGCACTTACGTGGCTTCTGAGTTTCAAGAACCCGGAGGGACAGGTAGCCAGGTGGATCGAAAGGCTCGAGGAGTATGACTTCGACTCTGAACACAGGGCTGGTCTTAAACACAGAAATGCTGATGCTCTATCTAGGAGACCGTGCGCGCAAGACTGCAAGCACTGCAATCGGATAGAAGACAAAATTGCAGCGGTAAGAAGAAGTACTGTGACCGACGACCACTGGCAGGATGAGGAAATCCGTAAGGACCAAGAAAACGATCCGGACTTAAAACACCTACTGCGTTGGAAGAAGTCTGAGGAACGACCGACCTGGGAAGAGGTAGCTCCCTTCTCGCGCTCTGTAAAAGCCTACTGGGCTCAGTGGAATTCCGTGATTTTGGAAAACGGGGTTCTAAAGAGGGTACTGGAGAATGAGAATGGGACTCAGGAGAGGCTACAGCTTATTGTTCCACGAAACAGGGTATCCGAGATAGTGCAGTTGCTGCATGATGGAACGTCCGGAGGGCACCTTGGAGTTCGGAAAACCATAGAGAAAATCCGAGAGCGGTTTTACTGGTTCAATTGCTCTGACGACGTTCGTGAATGGTGTAGAAAGTGCGTGGTTTGTGCCACTGCGAACGGGCCACAGAAGAAGAGAAGAGCAGCGATGAGACAGTACAACGTTGGTGCACCGTTCGAACGGATCGCCATCGATGTAGCGGGCCCCTTCCCCACGACTGAGAGTGGAAATAAATACATCTTGGTAGCAATAGATTATTTCAGCAAGTGGGTAGAGGCATATGCATTGCCCAATCAAGAGGCGCCGGTGGTTGCCGAGACACTAGTAAGGGAGCTGGTGAGCCGATTTGGTGTACCTTTGGAATTGCATTCCGACCAGGGGCGAAATTTCGAGTCGTCGGTGTTCCAGGAATTGTGCCAGATTCTCGGGATCCGGAAAAGAGAACGACTGCCCTTCATCCACAGTCCGACGGCATGGTGGAGCGCATGAACATAACAATGGAGAAATACCTGTCCAAGATTGTATCCGACCACCAGCGGGATTGGGACAAGTTTCTCCACTTGTTTCTACTGGCATGCCGCTCTTCTATACATGAGACCACTGGCCAAACGCCGGCTAATGTTCTGTTTGGCCGAGAGCTGCGGTTGCCGTGTGACCTGACGTTCGGCTGCAAACCTAAGGATGACGTTGTTGGCGAGGACTACATCTCCGACCTCCGTCGAAGGATGAATGACATTCACGACCGAGTTCGCTCTAACACCCAGAATGCGAGCGACCGGATGAAGGAGCGTTACGACCTAAGAGCCGAATCAGGAGGGTACCAAGCAGGAGATCTAGTCTGGCTTTTCGACCCAAAAAGGCGGCGAGGGTTCTCTCCGAAGCTACAACGCTCTTGGGACGGACCATACGAGGTACTGAAGAGGATCAACGACGTCGTCTATCGTATCAGGAGAAGACCGAATGGCAAACCTCGAGTGGTCCATTTCAATCGGCTGGCACCGTTCCTGGGCGACAACGATGACGAGGGGCACGTACAACACGCTCGTATCTGTCGATTGCCAGAAGCAGAACGATCCTTCGAAGAGTTCATGGCTCAATGCCGAATTGGCCGAAAGGTTCGTTATGGCGTCACTACCGAGATTCGACGAGATTTATTCCAAACCACCAGTGAGTATGCCTTGGCTCACTGTGTGGCCAAGGACCTGAGGATGAGCCAGTGAATCGCCCAGGTATTCCGGCGGAAATACGGCGGGATTGAAGAGCTACAGCGCCAAGAGCCTCGTGTCGGGGACGTGTTGTGCTTAACCAGGAACGAGCGATCGCTGTTCTATCTGGTGACGAAAGAACTTTCCCATCTGAAGCCCTCCTATCACGCCATCTGGGATAGCCTACTTGCTATGCGGGAGCACCTACTGGAGCGAAGCATATCCAAATTAGCTGTACCCAAGTTGGGCTGTGGACTAGATGGATTGGACTGGAGGATTGTAAGAAGCATGCTAGAGGAAGTCTTTCGACGCACTGGGATTGAAGTTCTGGTGTGCTGCTGGCCCCGAACAAACGTGGTGTCTCAGAAAACGGTGGACTGTTACTTCTTCGTCAACTCACGATGCCGTGAAGGACCGAGCTGTTCCTACCGTCTCCCTGTTGGAAGTGTCTGCTCCGAGACGGAACAGTGTTAAGGAGGGGGCAGTGTAAAGATTCGTGGAATTGCCCAGCGGTCGCCATTCTTTATCCTCGTAGTGACGGGCAGGCGGGGTGGGTGAGCAATGCGGGATGGCCAGTCCGGCCAGGCTAATTGGGTAAGCTCCTCCCAAGGCCGCCAGGATAACAATAGCCCTACGAAGCAGGTATACTATTGGCGCAAGACCCACCAGACTATTCTGTCTCTCGAACCTACTGGAAGAGGAAAGGCAATCCGGAACATCGCTGGGAGGGGCTAGAGGGTTCTAGAATCCACCTGATTGGGAACAGCCAACTAGAAAGAACTGGGTGGTCCCAGCATAGAATCCACTAGAACACACTCAATGCCGCGAGAGGTAGCGACGCCCAGAACATTCCAGTCCAGAGGCCGATTGTTTATATACCGGTGATGTGCCCGAGAGAGTGTCAGTGTCAGTCCTGAGTGAGTCCGCGCTGTCGGCGTGTGCCGTGCCGAACGACCAGTGGAAATAAATAATGGAGGACTGTAAATAGTGAAGACGGGGTGTGAAGATAAATGTGGAAATAAATAGTGTAAATAGTGACTGTGGAAGATAAATAGTGACTGCAAGAGAAACAGACTTGTAGAGATCAGTGTACATAAATAGTGACTTGTAGCTGTGTAAAGTGCAATTCTGTGTATGTGTGTGTGGAAGTAAGTAGGCCTAATTTGTGTAAATAATTTGATTTAGTGTTAACTAGTGTAAATAACACTATTGTAAATAAAGATTTAGTGCATTATAGCCTGACCAGTATTTTAACGAACCCTAAAAACGTAACAGTATGTATACCTGCAGCTAAAATTAAGTAATGCGCTCATAAATTCAGAGTTATGCCCCTTGATACAACAATTATCATCTTAATCTTCATTTCACAGCCATGACATAAAAAATAACATACAACTAAAGAATTACAAGGTATCAGGAAGACGTGAAGATGTGGTTGATAAAAACAAAAGTACTAGCCTTCGCATTGAGGTTACGCTATCAATGGGCAAGTCGTGAAGTGCTTAACACATGAATCATTATAGGCCGTTACGATGAAAATATGTAAACTGAGGTTAAAAGGCAACTCTTGAATTACTTTAACACCAAACAACGATAGGGCTTAAGGTTATCATGGAATAAACATTTGCGCTGGTTTGTCAGCCTGGTAGTGTACACTTTGCCATCGCCACATGGATGCGCAAATCATTTAGTCAAGGGGTTGTTTACTTTCAATATCCAATTAGTCCCGTTCACGAATCAAACGAAACGTTGAAATCTGTGTCTGTTGGAAAAATATCACTATAAGCCAATCAGAATGCACATCATTATATAATTAGGGAAATACTTCCAATATTCGTGAATTGCGTCAGCAAGTCGGTCCACTGCAATTCCCCTGCTATGCGTGATAATAATAATAATAATAATAATAATAATAATAATAATAATAATAATAATAATATCGTATGGCCTTGGGTTAATTGTTGTTAATTGTTAATTGTTGTTAATTGACGCCCACAGAGCATCTTGCTTGTCGAATTTTATCGCTCCTTGGGGCGCTATGAAAGTCAAGGAGGTTAGATATCCAATCTCCTTGACACTATAGTGCTTTCTAGTAGACAAAGGAGGAACTTTTGTGTTGGCGGAAAATCCCGAGATTAATTTTGCCATTCTGAACACGTCCTACTGAATTCAAATGGGTTCTTTAACATGCCAACAACGTATGACATGCGTACCGTGATTTTTGTCGCCTTTCAAAAATCACTTACCACGGCCAGGAGTGAACCTGCAAGCTTGGGGTTAGTAATCCGACACGATAACCACTCACCCACCGTGGCAAGCTATCTAATCTAATTATTGTAATAGTATATTTGGTAAAATTTGTTACAAAATTATAAGACCAGGAAACCTTTATTGAATATAAGCTAGTGGTCTTAAACTAATGGTAGACACTGCATGTTCCCAGGTGACGGGTAATGCCACCTATTCTGTATAGTTGATCGCAGACGAGCGTAAGTTGGTCACCCCTGTCCTAGAGGAAGAAAGGAATAGCACTGGAAGACAATCATTTCCATGAGGCTTCTTGTGCTCTTTGACACCCAGCATTGGCAGGAGATGATAACCGATTTTGACAAAGGAAGTGTGATATCTCTGTGTGCCGTCTATAGGATCAATGAGGATGATATCAAAGTCCTGCTCACAACTCCATGGCGTGGCGGAATGTAAGAGATATCAATCTCTCGCGACACTCCCAGTGCCTCTATCCCACTGATGGAATTTCCAGTTGAAAGCGTCTGGGTCTCGTAAGAGTGAACTATTGTCTTACATAAGCCCTAATTCTGGATTTGCTTTTGCCTCATCTCACAGATATAATTAGTAAACACTTTTTCACCTATCAAAGTGGATGTGGAACTTTAGAAGTTGACCTGTCGAGAGATCCTACATTTAAACATCTGTGAGCTACAAAATTTTAATATTTTATTGTTATTATTTTTATTATAATTATAATTATAATAATAATAATAATTATTATTAACGATAATAATGACAATAATAAAAGTAATAATAATAATAATAATAATAATGAAAATGAAAATCCACAGCCTGCTTCCAGTCTCCGACCGGGTCAGGAATGGAATGAATGAAGCCCCCGTCTAGCGGCGAGGATATGAACTGTGCCGGCTGCTGAGGCCTGACGCACTTCTCTGAGGCAATGATTAAATGAATGACAGATGAAATGAAATGATAGTGGAGAGTGTTGCTGGAATGAAATTTTTGACAGGGAAAACCGGAGTACCCGGAGAAACACCTGTCGGCCTCCGTTTTGTCCAGTACAGATCTCACATGGAGTGACCGGGATTTGAACCACGGACCCAGCGGTGAGAGGCCGGCGTGCTGCCGCCTAAGCCACGGAGGCTTAATAATAATAATAATAATAATAATAATAATAATTAACAATCCCTGCTTAGGATGAAAATCAGGAGGGATTAGTCAACTGTCTTGCCTTTGCGGATGACTTTGCGATACTCTCTGAAGAGACAACCAAATGCATGATGAATGACAAACAAGGACCGAAATTCCTTGAAACGGAGATAGGGTGGATTCAGAGGGTAAGAAAAATAATAAAATATCTCGGTGAAACAATACAAGAGAATGGTCTAGGAAAAGCTGCGGTAGGCGATAGGATCTCAAAAATAGAAAGAGCGTATGGGCTTACTAAAAACATCTACAACAAGAAATACATATCCTAGAACGCCAAAATAAAGCACTACAACACTGTGGTCAAAACAGAATGCCTGTACGCAAGCAATTGCCTTTCGATGAGCTACAAGTTAGAGGAGTTGGAGGACCTGGAATGGAGAATCCTACGAAAAATCATGGGCCCAAACCAGACTGAAGCCGGATTGTAATTCGGGGCAACATCAAAGTCTACAAAATTGTAGAAATAATCTTTGAGACCATGAGGAATTGGAGGCTAATATTTCTTGGACACATGTACAGAATGGACAAGCCCAAATAAACCAAACTGTTATTTGACTACTTCTGTAACAAGAGAATCACTACATCATGGATTAGCCTAAAGAAACTCGGAAATATCTTGAAAGATCTAACATCCCAGAGGCCCAAATGTTAGAAAGGGATACGTTTCGAAAAACTATACACGATCTGGAAGGGTCTCAAGCCAAATAAGAGCTACAAAGACTGGAAGAGCTTGGACGGAAAACCAACGGCAGCAGCGCAGCGAACGCATGAAGGAGTACTTGACGTGAGACGGAGGAAATTACTTACATAGCAGAAATAGTGAAATTGTAGCGTGATCTTAAGTAGTCAATTCGCAAATAAAATTAAAAAGGAACAATCCCTCGTATTAATGTTGTGAACATTTTGATTCTGTTAGTGAATAAAATGAAACCAAAGCCGTTGAAAGAAGCAATAACAAGGGGTATACATTCTTATGGGCGACTATGCTACATTGTTAGGTAGAGTGGGGTGCTATCTAATAGCTAACAGGTCCAATTACCGAAGACCTTGATCATTTTAATAATATTATAGAGCCATTAAAACTGGTCACGATCACGTAAATATCTCAATTTCGTTCAAATTTGACATTGAACTCATCAGCAGCAAGTTACGGAAATTGACAATACTACAGGAATTTAAGGTTATTAACGCTGCTAAAAGGAGGCTGGGAACCAGTATCTCAGAGGACCCATTGACCACTCATTACCAGAACCACTCTCTCTTCCGGCCCCACGAGGGCTCCCACTTGTTGCTGAAAGTGCGCATTACGTAAGGACACATCGCCGTGAGCATTTATAACTCCGGAACCAAACCAACTAATCGGGTTTCCCTCTTTTAACGAGATTTTGATGTCCAAGATGTTTAAGGAAATGATAATGATTCAGGGCGTGTCAATTCATTCAAACTTGGAAAGTGACTCTGAAGCAACGAGATGATTTGATATTAAGGTCAATAAATTACAAAGGAGTTTTCAAGTTTGTACTATCACTTACAGTTGGCAATACTGAAACCACACACAATATATCGATCATCTAATGGTGGTGTGTATTTTGTCCGTACAAAGTTTGGCCCATATTGGACTACTCTTTGCGAGTCTTTCAAAGAGTACTCTGAAGTTGGTACCTCTCGTTTGTTATCCCCAAGATAGCACCTGATTTTTCTCCTTTACTTTTTGACATAACTTCCCTAACTTCGTCTATTGATACGTCTTCGTCTAGCATAGGCAGAGTGACTCCCAGTCCTCTCGAGATACATATCTCATCTCGTATTCTCCAATTATCTTTCATATTTAGCAGATTTTTATAGTATGCCGTCAAATCTTCATCACTGATCCTACTCTGACACCACATCTGCGCCTCCCCCCTCCAGTATGCGTTTACCCTGTTACACACTTTCCTACAATCGTTGGATTCTTTATTCTTTCCTTAGATTACAAAATTTGACTCTTACCGTTTTCTCTCATTCCTTCTTGTATAACTTTAGTGCCCTGATAACTTGGTTCTACAAGATTCATAACACCACCCATCAATTATCTCTAACTTCCTCTTAGCCATCACGCTCATTATTTATCATTTTAAATGATCTTGTCGACTTCGTCGTTACGCTGAGGTCTGGCGTTACGTCACGGTGACGGGACGAAATGTACCGAGAATGCACTGAGGTGTGTGACGTCATAGTACCGCTTGAGCTGCCTCCTTTCCCTGCTCACTCCACGAGCGTGACGTCATCCAGCCAGCTACCTCCTTTGACCTTGGTTTGCACTTGCTAATGACTTTGAGTGCACGCAGTTCGCTGCATGATCATGAGGCTTTCACCCAACATTTTTCAGCATTTGTAGCATTTGTAGCATTTAAAATGATATAAAGTCTAGTCTTTCAGACTGACTGTCACTGTTTTAAATGATCTTGTCGACTTCGTCGTTACGCTGAGGTCTAGCGTTACGTTACGGTGACGGGATGAAATGTACCGAGAATGCACTGAGGTGTGTGACGTCATAGTACCGCTTGAACGTCCTCTTTTCCCCGCGAACTCCGGTGAGCATGACATCATCCAGCCAGCTACCTCCGTTGACCTTGGTTTGCACTTGCTAATGGAGTTCACGCAGTTCGCTGCATGATCATGAGGCTTTCACCCAGCATTTTTCAGCATTTGTAACATTTAAAATGATATAAAGTCTAGTCTTTCAGACTGACTATCACTCTTTTTAAATTCATGTTGCGTTTTATAATCTTAATGAGAAGGATTTTTGTATTGGACTATTAGGGAATCACTGTAACTAATAATCATATGTATCTGGTGATGGTTGCAATAAACAATACTCTCACCTTCCATTCTCTACTAGAAAGCGCTGTAGTGTCAGGGAGCTTAGACATCTAACCTCCTTACATTCATAGCGTTCCAAGGAACGACGAAATTCGACATGCAAGGTACCCTCTCGGTGTCAATTAACCAAGCTTGCACCCAGCACACGAGGCCATACGATATTATATATTATTACCCCAATCTCTGGTTATCCGAGATTTGGAACAGAGAGTATTCTATTCAACAGGTATTATCAGTCTCAGTTAGCACTAGTGATATTAACAAAATATCAAAAGTCGGGTGTCAGGATAAAATATACTACCTTCACACGAATTTCTTTTCCATTGAAAGTGCTGTTCAGAAGTTAAAATGAGACAGGAGTATTGACAAATACACACTGCCTAGTGGTTCATCTCATAATAATGCTATCCACTCCATGATGAAATTAGCCTAACAATTCTGATTTTAAGAGGAAATTAAGTTTATAAGTCAATATCCTTGGTTTTATGTTAATTCACTCCAATAAAATACGAATATTTTAAAGTTTAAACCACGGTTTTAGAGTAACGTTTCAGTGTAGCCTAATCTGCAATATTTGTCAAAGTTTAGTTCTCGTTCCTTCTGGCACAACCCAAAAAAGAAAGTCACTCTGAGAAAACTATTTGAAAAATACTTCAGTATGGCTTCAATAGCCATACTTGACTTACCAGTACACGTCAAATCCGAAGCACACTACTCTCAAGGAAGCGTACATACCTGAAAAAAGAGAGGAAGGAATTAAATCCGTACACCTAGACTTCAAATCTTTTACATTTATCATCATTGCGATCATAATTTTTTTTATCCAATTCGGATACTTCACAGCTTGTACGTAACACGACGTCTTAGCTGAAATAATACATGTTCAATTGAATTGTGCAAGCAGATTTCACTATTTAGTTTAGTTTGCCACTCTCGACATTCGTATTACAATTTAGCAAATAGAAAGAGTATTTTTTGTCCGCAGAGCGCGATGAACTGGTAAACCTAGCTGTTATTTTAATTAAAACTACTCGTACAATCACCGCTTGGACCACAAACCACGTGGTTAGACCGCGGTTAAAACCAAGGTCATTCATGCGCTATCACTGCTGCAACATATTGTAATGTTAAAACCACACTAATTACTCACTGGATTACATAAAAATAATACCTAGTCTCTGGTAAACTGTACATACTTAAACTACTGAAATGCGAGCAGGATATCATTATTATTATTACTATTATTTATTACTATGACAACTGGTCTTTGAGTGGAATCTCTCCTTAGACGAAGTTTCTTGGATATACTTGTATAAGGGCAGAATGAGATTCTACCATTGGGATTTTAACCCCAATCTTCTTCTTCCGGGCACGTGTTCTAAACTACTGTACTACACTATGGAAGAGGGCGTGGTGGTGCAACGGTCAAGCTGTATGCCTCTTGCCAAGGGTTTGATTCCCGGCCAATGCATGTGAGATTTTAGAAGTGAAATGTCATGTCCTGTGGTTAGGATTCCACGTAAAAAGGAGGTCCCGTAACATTAATGGTCACGTAAAACTACCAGCTTCCTTTTCCACCATGGAAGATAATATACTAAGGCAGAAAAGTAGGGGATTATGGATCGGGTCAGGATAGTGGTTTTCAACTATTACGCTTAAAGGATGAATATTATTATTAATTCCATGATTGGACAAGGGGACCGCACGTAAGGATGACTGCACCCCTGCAGATTATAGGATAGGCCTACATGTGGAAAGCGTGACGACAACCTCACCTTTATTGGTTTTAGACCACCAAGCGCTACATCTCAAAACAAGCATCTATAGTAGAGCCATCATTACTTCCGACTTGACGTTTCAGTGTTACCCTCGAGTTATCTAGCGGTCAGAAGGAAAATCACTTTACTAGCCAATCGCAGGCAGTCATTCAAATCAATATATCATTGCTCACGAAGCTCAATGCAACCCGTTTAAGCCCTCGTCAGATTTCAAATTCTGGTTGAGTCGGGAATCGAACCCGGGGCCTGGTAGGTAATAAGCAAGCGTGCTATCCCTATGCCGCGGAGACGTTCAATAATAAAATCATTAAAGAACCATTAAAACACTTAACCTAAAACCAACAAACAAACATAAAAACAAAAAAAATAAACGAAAAAATACAAAAACAAAATAAAAAATAAATAAAATATAAAATAAAAAAATAAAAAATAAAAAATAAAAAATAAAAATAAAAATAAAATAAAAATAAAAATAAAAATCAAAATCAAAATAAAAATAAAAATAAAAATTAAAATTAAAATTAAAATTAAAATCAAAATAAAAATAAAAATAAAAATAAAAATAAAATAAAAATAAAAATAAAAATAAAAATAAAAATAAAAATAAAAATAAAATTAAAATTAAAATCAAAATCAAAATCAAAATCAAAATAAAAATAAAAATAAAAATAAAAATAAAAATAAAAATAAAAATAAAAATAAAAATAAAAATAAAAATAAAAATAAAAATAAAAATAAAAATAAAAATAAAAATAAAAATGAAAGGTGCAACATCGATTGCGAATGAAGGAGTACTGGGCAAACATTAAAATGCAGAAAAAGCAGTTGACATGACGTGGTCCTTAGTTGGCCGTAATGAAGGAAGAAGAAGAAGAAAAATAAAAATTAAAATAAAAATAAAAATAAACATCAAAACTAAATAATAAAAAATAAAAAATAAAAAAAATAAAAATTTAAAAAATCATTAAGAAGAAATATAATTGGCCTATCAAATTTAACAAATTTAAAAGAAATTAAAAATTTAAACGTTAAAAAGTTTAAAAAAATAAAAAATAAAAAAACATAAAATATAAGTTGAAAATTAACTATGAAAATAACAAATTCTAAATAATAATAATAAAAATAAAATAAAAATACAAATAAAACAAAAATAAAAATAAAATTCAACATACAAATACAAATAAATAAATAAATGTCTTGAAAATTACTCTATGAATTGTTTTCAGAGTTGCGTATACAGAGTATGTTTCAGAAATGATTGTCACTGTATTCTTTATTTTACACCTCCCAGAACTCTGATGTTTCATGCAGCGGCGTCTGCAAGCGATGACATAAACTCCAAGGAAATTTTGCAAAGCAACGAGTTAAGATAATTTGCGTCACAAAAGCAGAAGTATCGTTCTATTCCCAAGTACAAAGACAGTAAAATAGATTGCCTAGAATTCCTGGAGTTAAACCCATTCCATGTCCCAAGCCGCACAGCGAGACATTGGTCTTCTTTCTATACATCAAAGTAAAAGAACAGCCACACACAGCAATTCGTGGTTTCTGCAGACCCTTCCATCTCTAAAGGAGATGGATGGAGCTCTGGTTATCTTCTAGATCTCAGTATTGGGTATTCGCGTCAATATAGCACATACTAAGCACTGAGTTGTTATATCTTTCTCCTAGGCACTTAATAATAATAATAATAATAATAATAATAATAATAATAATAATATTGGACGTTACGTTTATACTGTTACCTAGCAGCAAAATCGTACCTCTATTGGGAGGTTATTACCGAGTGAAATACGAGAAGTTATTTACGAGCAGACAACACACGATTGGAATGATTTTTTTTTTTTTTTACGAGGGAAGTGGAAAAATCTTGCATAAGACCTTGAGAAGGGTCCGCACTTCTCAAGAGTGTGGGATTCTTACCCACTAAAAAACCACACCCTGTCCTCTTGACAAAACCCATCCTGGGACCACTTTCGTATTACTTCAGGATGGAGTCATTTTCTTTGCTTCACAAGCACCATCTTACTTCTCCATTCATAGCCCGCGGATCGCAGACTCAATCGACTAAATCGAGCAAGTCCCCATCCGACTTCTTCTGACGAAGGACCACCTCAACAAAGAAAGCGACCGTATCCCAGCTGAGCTCGTTTCTCAGCATAATGCCAACTATATTGTCCGGCGTTATTGGACCAACCTCAGCTTCAAGTTGTTGTTTTTCCGCTGCCCAACGATCGCAGACGAAAAACGTATGATAAACGTCATCTCGTTCGTTCTCGCAGTAAATACAAACTGGACTCCTTACTTTGGCCATACGATGAAGGTAACACCGAAAGTAGCCATGACCTGTCAACATCTGTGTCAGAAAGTAATTTATTTCTCCGTGTTTCCTACTCGTCCACTCGACCAGACTCGGTATCAGCCGAGCTGTCCATCTTCCTCTGTGATCGTCATTCCACCTCTGCTGCCAAAGCTCCATCTTGCGTGCTACGGCTTCCTTCCGGGCTTGAGCCTTGCCCAGTTCTACTCGTCGGAAGTATACGTCTTTACGTTCTTGCGCGAGTAAGTCTATTGGCGCAACACCTGAGACAACCAGAACTGCAGGTTCCGAAACTGTACGGTAAGCACACGCCACCCTCAGAGCTCCTCTCCTCTGAATTGCAGCTAGGCGTTTCCTATACTTCTCTATCTTCAGCGAATCAGACCAAATCTCAGCTCCATACAGGAGAATAGACTGCGCTGTGGACAACAGTAGTCGACGTTTGCTTTCTCTAGGACTATGCACATTAGCCATGAGTCTACTAATGGCAGCTGTCACTACTTCCGCCTTGTCTGCTGCCTTCCGTATATGAGACCAGTATGTCAGTTTCATGTCAAGAGTAAACCCTAAGTACTTCGCAGTGGCTCCAGTTCGAACGACCACCTCTCCAACTTTCATGGGAATTATAGTGTCCATTCTCCTCCTAGTTAACATGACTATTTCAGTTTTCGCCATAGCTAAATTCAGACCATGAGTGTTCATCCAACCACTAACCCGTCGCATTACCTGATTGAGTTTCCACTGAGCCAGAACCGCATCTCGGGCTACAATCACCGCTGCAATATCATCAGCGTACCCAACAAGGAATGTATCTTCGGGCATCTCCATGCGCAGTAAGCCGTCGTACAACATGTTCCACAAATCCGGGCCCAGGATAGATCCTTGCGCTGCTCCTGCCGTGACTTTTCTCCTCCTCTGGCCGTCTGCAGTGTCATATAACAGGGTACGGTCCTTCAAATAATCTTTCATTATACGCATGAGATATGCAGGCAACTGGAAGGTGAATTGAAGAGCTTCAACCATATCTATCCACCTAGCTGAGTTGAAGGCGTTCTTCACATCCAAGGTTACCAGAAGTGTTATTTTCCTAGAATAGTGGTTACCTTCCTGGGCTTGATTCGCAGCTTCAACTACTAGGCGTACTGCATCTATTGTACATCGTCCACGGCGGAAGCCAAATTGCCTGTCAGACAGATTTCCCGCGGCTTGAATAGACGACAGTATGCGAGGTTTTAATAGCTTCTCCAGCACTTTTCCCGCAATGTCTAAAATACATAGTGGTCTGAAGGACGATGGCGCGTTCCCGACTGCCTTTCCTTTTTTAATCAGCACTAGTCGAGCCATTTTCCAACGGGCACTAAAGACACCTGCTCTCAGACAACAGTTGTACATTTCAAGCAGTAGCTGCGGACAAACCTTGAGAGCTAGTTTCATAGCTTCCGCGGGTATCCCGTCAGGGCCTGGAGCCTTCTTATTCCGAAGGGAGCCTACTGCTTCCTTCAGCTCATCTATGGTAAATAGAGGAATGAATTCCGGCTCAAGTACGTCGCCCACATCAATTCGCACAGGGTGAGTAGGGAATAGCTCGTTTACAATATCATCCATCGTCCGTGCATCCAACGTGGTATTGGACATGGAGCCGAGTTTCTTGGTGACAATTCGGTAGCCTAATCCCCAAGGATCTACGTCTACTTCTTTAACTAACAACTGCCACACCAGAGTCTTACGTCTTCTGATGGCATTTCGAAGGGTTCTCTTAGCTGCAAGGTGCTCAGCGGATCTCAAATCATCCTCTGGTCGATGTCTTGAACGTTGGGCTCTTCTTCTGAGTCGAAGACAAGTTCTTCGAAGATCAGCTATTTCGTCAGTCCACCAATAAGCTGGACGTCTATTGTTTCGAAGACGCTTCCGGGGCATTGACGCTTCGCAGGCTAGGTGCAAGAGACGCATAGTGACCCCCACCTGTTCCTCAACAGAAACTCTTAGATCTAATTCCTCAACAATGTTACTAGTGCCTGACTGTACTGATTCGAGTACATTGGCAAATTTCTCCTCGTCGATGCGCGATACATTCCAACGTGTTGTCTTCAATGTGTTGTGCCTCTGAGGCCGCTGATCTCGTAAAATCCGGAAGGTGATATATTGATGATCACTAGCAGTATAATCCTCGATCACTTCCCATTCTACTACCAAGGCTGCCAGACGATCCGACACCAGCGTAATATCTGGTTTAGTCTCCGTATAACCAGGTCGTCTAAATGTCGTTGAGGTCCCTGTATTCACCACGACCAATCCTAATCTGGCTGCCATCTCTAAAATTCGTCGTCCCCTCGAATTTTGATGTGGCATACCCCATTCCAATGCCCTAGCGTTGAAGTCACCGGCAACTACCACAACACCTTCCATCTCACGAACAGTATCTTCCAAATTGTCCAGCTTCCTTTGAAAGTACTGAATATGTTCATTCGGAGTTAAATAGCAACTTACGTACGTAATCCCACCACTCTTAACCCAAACGAACCCTTCTCCGGATCCGTAATCCTCCACATGGATTTTGCTCAGATCCGGTATCCAGATAGCCGCCGTACCTAGGGGATCCGAAAACCAGCCCAGCATGTCCAAGTTTCGATATTGCTCACTGATCAGGAGAATATCTGTTTTCCTTTCAAATTTTAGCCGTATCAAAAGATCATTAGCGATTATGCTTCGTTTCAGGTTCCCTTGTAGGACATTCGTCATTGTGTTTTTTCTTTAATCTTCGCGAGTGCCTCTCGAAACACTGTACAAGAACCTGTTCCAGGGATGTGACTTATGTTTAAGCCCTCCCGATTACAGTCAGAGCACAGCACGCATTTCATGTCTGACGTACATCCTGTGGCTTTATGACCCAGTTGACCACATCTGTAGCAAAGGCCGCTTCTATCCGGGCCATTGCAATTCCTCCTTATATGGCCATAACCCAGACACCGAAAGCAGCGCGTTACCATCGCTCTTCTCCTCACCCTACAGTATATGAAACCGACCTTAATACGGCCAGTCTCCAATAATTTCTCAGCATTCTGATTATCCATTTCCACAATTGCCATTTTCTGCCCTCTACTGTTGGGTTTAGTGACGGATACTTTCAGCTCATCTATAAAACCCTCTATGTCTCGTTTCAGAGCCAATTCGACATCACTTACAGTAGTTACAATATCCATGTCTCGTACCTCCAAGACAGTTCTAGGAGTCAATGTACTCACCAATCCTGCATGGCCAACAGCTTCCCTCAAAGTGCTGCTGAACATTTCTTGACAGTCCTTATCAGCCTTCGTATCAAACTCCAGTAAAACGTCACCGGATCTAGTTTGACGGATCGATCGAATTTCCGGATGGCAGGCCTCTGGCTTCACCTTCTCCCTCAAATTCTTCACAATTTCTGCATAAGTCTTCCCAGCTGCTGGTTGGATCAGCACAGCCTTGGGTCGTGATCGTTTATGGGATTTCCGAGTCTTGCTGTCCCGAACTGGTGGTTTCGCCCTTTGTGACGACAGAGAAGCGCTTTCTGACCACGACACAGCGATACCGGAGGACCTCCTCCGTCGGACCGTCGTCCATTCTGACAAATTTTCCTCCTGCTTATCGGAATCTACTAGAGGGGATTGAATGGGGTTATCAGGGCTATCCAATGCCACTATCACCTTCTCATGGCCTAAGGTATGCTCTTCCACTGCAGGCAGAACTCCTTGCTTCTCAAGCCAATTGTCCCTGCACGATATAATGATATCGATGGCTTCCTCTATCTCCGCTATTCCATTTTTCACGTCATTAGATATATTCTTCTGTCTTCCTGTAGCAAGCTTCATCTTTCTGATGACATCAATGCATCTTGTCAAAGCCTTATCAATTGGAGTAGCGTCTGCACTTGTATCCTTCGAGCTACTAATAGAATCCATGATGGCAGATTTCCCAAAAATAAACTGATGCCGACAGCAAAACACAAATACCGTCGAAAATCTATAGTATAAAAGGATGGTTGCTACGTAGCCTACTCAATGTAGCGGGTCTCTAATGGCCGCTGTCTCCAAGTAGTCCAGACCTACTATCTACCCCCTAACGACGAGACCTATAGGCCTAAGGTTACCACAGAATTACTCTCAACCCAGATGGCCTTGGATTTCACTAGCGCATGAAGTATGAATGTCGTCACTGCAAGTTCTATCATTTCCATAGTCTATGGCAAAAACCTTAACCTAAAATTGACGACACACGACCATTCAACACTCAATAAAGTCCCAGAAGAGAATAGAACTCATGAAACACAATATACGTACCATGAACTGGGACTAATACCAACCTGTTCCGATGCCGAAAGGCTACACACAAATCCAGCTAATTACTAATTCAACGGCAATTCACACGCACGACACACACGACAACCTTATGCCAATCATGGCTGCAACAATAATCACGATTGGAATGATAATAATAACAAGAAGTTCCGTGAAGAACTATACAGCCTACTTTTCATGCCAATGATTATTCTACAGAATATGAACCTATCTAGAATAATGACGAAATTAAGTTGCTAATATCGAAATTTCCAATTAGTTCGAAATACTGTATACCTGGCATAATGTATCCTAATAGAGCACTACAGTTGGCAGCCCTGATGACTGAATATATTCTTAGTTCCGTCTCTTAAGGTACAAAATACAAAATTTGGTTGAAGTCCAATGAATAGCATGGACGTTACATGCAGTTAAACATTGGATCTAACAGCCCGCGTAAAATCATGTTGGCAACAATGTCATGCATGTATTGGTCAGAAATAATCTGAAATAATATGATCTATTGTTGTGCCAATTTTGAATGAAATCCATTAGTTAGTATAGAAGTTACATGCATTTTAAAATTGGATCTATCAGCAGGCTTAGAATCATGTTAGCAGCACTGACGTATATTAGTTACTCTAAATTCGTCTAGAATGCCAGGTACTATACGTGTGCAAAGTTTAGAGCTATTGGCTTGCATACTTTCTGATATATTGATATTAGGGTAACAAAAATAGGGACAGCACATATTAACAGTTGGCAGCACTGGTTGCTCCTTAGAATACGCATAGTCATATCTGTTATGGTACACATAGCACATACGAAATTTGGTTGAAATCCAAATGATAGTATGGAAGTTACATGTATTTAAAGTTGGACCTGTCAGCAGGCTTAGAATCATGTTGGTAGCACTGACGTATATAAGTTACTCCAAATTAATATAGAATGTCAGGGACTATACGTGTGCATAGTTTAAAGCTGTCGGCTTGCATACTTTCTGATATATTGGTATTTGGATAAAATAAATTAGGAGCATTTATTAACAGTTGGCAGCCCTGGTAGGTCTGAAGAATCCGCTCAGTCATATCTGGTTATGTACACATACAACATACGAAATTTGGTTGAATTCCAATTGATAGTATAGAAGTTATATGCATTTAAAAATTGGACCTATCAGGAGGCTTATAATCATTTTGGCAACACTGCCATGTTTAGCCACCTGGAAATTAAACTGAAATATTATGATCTGTACGTGTGCCAATTTTGAAATAGCTCCCATTCATACTTTCCAAGATATCCAACATGGAGCTCAAATTTCAATTGCGATTTTTTAGCAGTTGGTAGCACTGACATCATTTTCAAATATGGCCGTGAGATATTCAGGTATAGATCTTTACTCCTACCAAATTTTGTTTCTATTGCTGCAGCCGTTTAGGAGTTGATAGGGGGGGAACACACACACAGCCAGCCAGACAGACAGACAGACAGACAGACAGACACACATTTGCCCGATCTCATAAGTCTACTTTTTCCTCATTTTTGCAAAATGTGAAAAGTAGGCTAATAATAATAATAATAATAATAATAATAATAATAAAGGATCGTGTGACCTCCGGACAGGCTGAGTGCAGGTCTTTCTAAACGCCCGTGGGCAACCTGCGCGTCGTAATGAGGATGAAGTGATGAAGAAGACGTCACATACACCCAGTCCCCGAGCCACGGGAATTAACCCCAGGAGATTAAAATCCCTGATGGCTCGGCCGGGAATCGAACCCGGGGCACTTCGTGCCAAAGACTAGCGCGCTAACCATTTAGCCACAGAGCCGGACATAATAATAACAATAATAATAATAATAATAATAATAATAATAATAATAATAATAATAATAATAATAATAATAAGAAGAAGAAGAAGAAGAAGAAGAAGAAGAAGAAATCGTATAGTCTCATCTACCTACTCGAGCTGGAGATATCTACGAAATGCACTTTCCAGTTTTGGCGTTACGCTTATTCTGCTACCTATCAGCGATATGGTAACTAGAGGGCGTGGTGGTGAAGTGGTCAACCTACTTGCCTCTCACCACAGTAGACCGGGTTTAATTCCCGGTCATTGCGTATTAGATTTTCGAAGTGGAATAGCCTATCACATTCTGTGGTTTGGATTACAAGTAAAAATAGAGGTCCAGTAGCTCATGATCGCGAGATTAACGGTCACGTATAACTACAAGCTTCCTTTATCCTTCGTAATCAAAACTCTATTGGGAGGTAATCGTCTCTCACCCCAGACCGCATAGAAACGTAGTAGGCATATTGTATCAGGGGCGTATATAATGGGGGAGTTGTGTGGGGGTTCAGCCCCCCCCCCCCTCGCCCCGCCCGAAAACAACAATAAATTATAAGAAAGTGTTGCTTTTGTAAAAGCATAACATTATTGTAAATTTGGTTGTACCCTAATCTTGTCTTATTGGCTAAGTTATAAGCAATATTAAGATTGAAATTGACGACCTCGTGGTATAGTGGCTAGCATTCTTGGCTGTCACCCCGGAGGTCCAAATTTGACTCCCTTCTCTGCAAAGAAATTTTGATTCTGGTCTGAGGGATGGAACGGGATACACTCAGCCTTGTGAAGCAAAACTGAGAATTTCACAGTGCGGTCCTTTGAGAAATAAATTATCAATATGACAAAAAAAATAATATTTCTGGGTATTTTGCGGTGACAAACCCCCGAGAATACTCACAATTTTCCAGAAAAGTTAGCCCCTCCCCCCGAAAAAATGTATATACGCCCCTGTATTGTATGACAAATTCCAATGCACACCCTAATGCACGGGGATGATGACCAGTGTGTCTGAATGCTTGCGCGTTAAAACACTCACTATGACTGCGGTAGGGATCTGCAGTAAGTCTGGAGATGGGAGGTTCAAATCCCGGTGCAACCAGTGACTCTCTTAACTGCGGATTTCGCTGGTTTTTTTTTCCACACTCCCTCCAGGTGAATGCTGGGATGGTAACTTACTTCAAGTTCCGGGAAACACGCCTCATCCCTGTCCCTAATACAGCTACTGTACATATAATATTACAGTCATCACATAAACATAGCTTATCGGACAAGTCCAAACCACGCACCTAATTACATGGAGCTGATGACCAGGATGTCCCAAGCCACTCAAATGTATTAAAAATCGAAATGTCAAACAATATATTTTCACACCAAGTATGATGCAGTTCGTGCGAGGTCGAATTGAGCATTGATTCCTGTCAGTCAATTCATAACGGGTCATTAGTTTTCAAATGCAATTCTGACGTATCAAGGATGGTGACGTCATAATATGCACAGAAGTAGCAATGAGTAAGATACAATCTTCCTTATTGGGATACTCAAGGAGTTTCTGGTTCTTAATCAATATAGACCATAAAACGAGGGGTAATTCCCGGTGCGGCTTGTCATCACATATGGAAAGAAATTGAATATCTGTGACATTCCCTTCTTATGACTGATACAGTTTCAATATGTCCGCTTCGTGGTGTAGCGGCTTATCGGGTTCAAAAAGGAAGGAAGATTGTAGTTTTACGTGACCGTTAATCGCGAGATCATAAGCCACGGGACCTCCTTTTTACGTGGAATCCGAACCACAGGACATGGCATTTCACTTTGAAAATCTCACATGCATTGACCGGGACTTCATCGGGTTCAATTCCAGGCTCTGACAAGAAATTTAATTCTGGTCTGAGGGCTGGAACGGGGTCCACTCAGCCTCAATAATTATTGTTGTTTTAAGGGGCGGAACGACAAGGAAATCTGACCATCTTAACACTGATAAAAATATACATATTTCGATTTATTTGAAATATAAAACAACTAAAAATAATAAAAAATAAAAAAAATAAACTAGTAATTATATTAATAAACAAATATATACGGAAAACAAAAGACCTAAGACATTCGAAAAAAAAGAACACATTCTTTGAGTAAATACGCACTTGAGAATTTATATTGCTGTCCCTAGCCCAGTCATACTTATAAAGCAGGCGTGAAGCAAACCTGAAAAGAGGCCATCATGGAAATGGTTTTCCGTGGTCCCCCTCCCCCCAACTTCTACTCCAGGAGAATGCTGGAATGGTTTCTATTTTAGGACCACGGCCACTCTCTTCCTAATCCTCACCTTAATTTTAAAAATAAACACTAATACATCCAACACAATAACACAGGTTATCAGACAAATTCTACACATACACACACAAAAACACACACACAAGTACACGGGCTACATGACCATTTTGTCGCAAAACCCAAAATGAATCCACAGCAACATAAATTTATCGGCAGAGCGACGAATCGAACCTGGACCTTCGGGTTGGACTTGCAAGAGTAGGGGTTATTTTGTATTCCTCCAAACTAAAATTATTGGTTTTACAAGCAGTTGTTAACACATTTTCGAAATGATTGCAATTTATTCTAATTTCCACTTGTAATGAAGCTGTGTTCTCTCGCTATCCTGGCTCTATATTCGTTGGGAATGGGAACAGTTTCTAACTGACTTGTTTCACTCGGCTTGGCTTGCTTCCTCCGACTTTAAAAGAGTATCAACTACATTCAAGTCGGAAGTGAGGTTCGCCTCCGCACCGGCTTACAATCTCAATGAGATTTCCGTTTCGCACGGCCCTTGCTCTTCTGAGAAGACCCTAGTTTATAGCCCAGCAAACTGGAGAGTGCGGCAAGTTCACTTCTTTTCTCTCCCGTGGAGATAATGAAACATTCACCTCTAGGAAGATACAGGTTGACCTCTCATTGTTGCAAACAGTGAAAACTAACATTCTTCTCTATAGATGTGCGTGAAAATGAAAAGGGACCACATGTCGGGTATTGAGATAAAGGTAGGCCTACTGTCGTGTTCCATAAAATGTAACTAATAACATGTAATTGAATCGAATGTCTCCGAAAGAAATTAAGGCCTTAAATTAGCACGTATGTTACAACATAAGATTTCATAACTTTTCAGTAGAGCTGTTAAAAACATTTGGTTACGTTACGACACAAATAACTACAAAACTATTTGGCAGTTACGCTGGCGTTTACATGTTCATGTTCACCAGTATTTTCATGTAGATGTAGATATTTGATCCGATTTTCATTTATGAAAATATAGGCTCATGAGATCACCTTTTGTCCGTGTGTTTGTATGTGTCTCTCCCTAATAAAATCTACACGGCTGGTGCGATTTCAATGAAACTCGGTAAGGTCATAGTACAATCTCGGCCGACCCTGACCGTGCCCTTCAAATTTTATTATGCCTCACCAATTTAACATGGTGGCTGTGCGAAATATTTCACCGGCATTCTATATCTCTGAAACTATTACTGATATCATCCTGAAATTTTGTACGGAAATAAAGGACGCTACTAGAAGTTTACCTATGTAACTTTCGAAATCCTGTTAGGTACAAAACGAACATGGCGGCCAAGCAAATTTGAAACATTTAAATAGACTTTTCTCGTGATATAACCATCCGAGCGCTAAATTATATGTCAGTGCATTGGAATTTGTATAGTCATTTGCTGTACAAAGTTTCACTGCGTTCAGATGGTTAAATCACGAGGAAACTCTATTTGAATGTTTCAACTTTGCTTGGCCACCATGTTCGTTTTGTTGTTAACAGGTTTTTGAAAATTACATAGGTGAACGTCTAGTAGTGCCCTTTATCACCGTTCAAATTTTCAGGGTATTATGAGTAATAGTTTCGCAGATATAGAATGCCGGTGAAATACTTCGCACAACCACCATGTTGGATTGGTGAGACGTATAAAAATTTGAAGGGCACGGTCGGGGTCGGCCAAAATAGTACTATGACCTTACCGTGTTTGATTGAAATCACTCCAGCCGTTTAGAAGTTATTAGGGGACACACACTCGCACACATGGACGCACATACAAACCCACACACATACATACATACAAGGACAAAATGCTATCTCATAAGCCTATTTTTCATGAATGGAAATAGACAAAATATAAGATATGAACGCAATAAAACATAAAACAAATCTAAATGAAAAGTGTTCAACTAAAACTTAAAAGAAGTAACCAGTCTCCCACATGAACCGGATGACGAGATTTGCTTCGTGGATTTAAGACACGTTGGAAATACTCTCTTCAATTGTTAATATGAACCGGCAGCAGTAGCTACACTCGCTAAAGCGCAGTGGGGCCAAGCTCACTGTGGACTTGACAGACGTTGGTTCGAGCCCCATCATCGGCCGTCCTTGAAATGGGTTTCCATGGTTTCCCCATTTTCAGCTCCAGGCAAATGCTGGGACGGTACCTTCTGACAGGCCTCGGCTGCTTCAATCCACATCCTCGCCCAGTTTCATTCATCTTCATTCATTTCATCTCTCATTAAATCCTCTCATGATGTTGGCGTCAGGAAGGGCATCCGGCCGTAAAAACTCTCCGCCATATAGAATTTTATAGCATCTTATCCCCGACGTCATTGGAAACGGGAAATATAATATAAGGTGCGTTCAAAAAGTAACGGGCCGAAGGCTGTAATGCACAAACCGGTGACGACATCGGCTAATCGTGGCGTGTGTAACGAGGTGTGGTTCCGACCAGAGCGTGGAAGGTCACAGCCGTTGCTAGAGGGTACGCGTACACGTCACGTGACGATATAAAGCGTACAGCAGCATGCATCAATCGTCCAACGCTGCCAGTCGCATTGCAAACAGTGACATGGAGGCGTCAAACGAAGAGCAAAGAGGTGTTGTTTGGTTTCTGACAGCGAAAGGAGTAGGGGGAACGGACATTCATCGCCGAATGTCACAAGTGTGCGGCGAACACTGCATGTCCCTTGCAAGGGTCAAGGCGTGGCACAAGCGCTTCAGGGAAGGACGGGTGTCGTTAGCCGATGATGCCCGGTCTGGGGCAACCCCCTGCATTACCGATGACAACGTCCAGCTGGTTGATGCACTCATTACCCAGGACCGCCGAGTGACAGTGAACGCCATAGCCGCCGTGGTCGCTCCACGACAATGCACAACCTCATACGGCCAACACAGTCGAGGCACTCCTGCAGAAATTCAAATGGGAGGTTCTCGGACACCCTCCATACAGTCCACACCTCTCTCCCTGTGATTACGCCATGTTCGGTCCCCTGAAAAGGGCTCTGCGGGGCCAACGATTCACCTCGGACGTCGACGTCCAGCTGTACGTGCTGAACTGGTTCACATCGCAGCCCAGGGAATTTTATGAGACAGCCATTCACCACCTCGTGTCACAGTGGGACAAGTGCCTCAACAGCCAGGGCCAATACTTCTAACATACAGGTACTGGTTTCTGTAATTATGCCTCCGGCTCGTTACTTTTTGAACGCACCTTATAATAATGGGTAGACATACCCCACTCTCAACACTATTATCTTGTTGTGGAAACAGCATTGGCCATATCAATCGCGACTGAAGAGGGTAGACTAGTGTGTACAGAGCATAGCGGCGGTGTGTGCTATGCACGAGTCGTCACATACTGTACATTGTTAACAATTAGGCTACAGCCCGTACCAATGAGCGCTGTCACAAGCTAATGCGCTAACTGCTCGCAGTGGAGAAAGGCTGCACCGGAAGTATCACTACCTTACATAATGTGTTACAGTAGCAACCAGGATGTCAGCAGTTTCAAAAACACACATCGCACTAATTACTGTAATCGTCTTCTGTCGGCACTTACCTTCTTGATATATCCTCCGTATTTCCTTCCTTCCTTTCCTTCCGTTTATTCCTTTCCTACCCTTCATTCCCCTCATTCTTTCTTTCCTTACCTTTCTTGCTTTCCTTCCTTCCCTACCTTACTTACTTCCCTCCCTTCCCTTTTTTCGCTTCCCTTCCCTTCCTTTCTTCCCTCTTTTCCCTTTCTTCCTTTCATTCTTTCCTTACCTTCCTTCATTTCCTTTCCTCCATTCCTTTCCTACCCTTCATTCCCTTTCTTTCTTCCCTCCTTTCCCTTTCTGCCTTTCCTTCTTTCATTACCGTCTTTCCTTTCCTTCCTTTCCTTCCCTTCATTCCTTTCCTACCCATCATTCCCCTCATTCCCTTCCTTCTTTCCTTCCCTGTTCTTGCTTTCCTTCCATCCCTACCTTCCTTACTTCCCTTTCTTTCCTTGCCTTCCCTTCATTCCTTTCCTCTCTTCCCTCTTTTCCCTTTCTCTCTTTCCTTACCTTCCTTTCCTTCTTTTCCTTCCCTTCCCTTCATTTCTTTTCTATCCTTCATTCCCCTCATTCCCTTACTTCTTTCCTTTCTTCCCTTTCTTGCTTCCCTTCCCTTCCCTTTCTTTCCTTTCCTTCCCTTCCCTTCTTTTCTTCCCTCTTTTCCATTTCTTCCTTTCATTCTTTCCTTACCTTCCTTCATTTCCTTCCCTTCATTCCTTTCTTACCCTTCATTCCCTCATTCCCTTCCACCCCTTCCTTCTTTCCTTCCCTTTCATGCTTTCCTTCCCTACCTTCCTTACTTCTCTCCCTTCCCTTCCTTCCCTACATTCCCTTCCTTTCTTCCCTCCTTTCCCTTTCTTCCTTTCCTTGTTTGCATACCTCCCTTCCTTTCCTTTCCTTCCCTTCCTTTCCTTTCCTTCCTTTCATTCCTCTTCTTCCCTTCATTCGGTTGCCTTCCCTTCTTTCCTTCTCTTATTTTCCTTCTCTTCCTTCTCTTTCTTCCCGTCCCTTCCTTTTCTTCGTTCCCTTTCTTCCTTTTCGTCCCTTACTTTTCATCATTTCACTCGTTCCTTTCCTACCCTTCATTCATTTCCCTACCTTCCTTTCCCTTATTTCATTTATTCCTTCATTCTACCTTTCTTTTATGGATCTTTCCGTGTATATTTTTAGTTTACCCATAATCTTCGTTACTTTTGAGTATATAGGTCTATGGGAGCCTTATTTATACCGTCTATCTATTTAACCTTTTAGTCTGTCAACACGCTTTTGTCCAATTGGATTATGCGGGGTATATAATACACTTACCTTACATAAATTTCAATGATTAATATTATTCTTTGATAAAAGGGGAATTAAAGGAGTACACCTTTCGACTGTCACACGGTCATCATCAGATCCTGATCACCAGGGTTGAAATTAAACATTATACCAATTATTATGCTTTTCTCTTCTGTACTTTGTTTACCATATCTACTTAATGCTAGTATTTATGATTTGCAGTGAATCTCGTTATTTGAAAAGGTTAGTCGATTCTATGATGTATTATAAATTATAACTAAATGCTTGCGATCTATGACAGTTAAAAACACATTAATTTACAGAAATTGACTTCAATCACAGAATTCATTAACACACTTGGAACACCAGACAACTGAAAATGTGTAAATATATTTTTGCGTAAAATCCTAACTTCAAGGGTGTGAGGTGGACCCATCTCTCCTAAAGCAGTTCGACCTTCAAACAGAGATAGAAGCAGGAAGTGAAATGGACAGATATCTTCTGTTTCACTCCAACGCAATATCATGGGCAAATTCTCCTTGCCCTTGAAGTGAATATAAAATCCTTTCATAGCACAGAAGACCTCCCATGCAAGACAGTGCACTATTTCCTCACACGGCCCTTCATTCCAAATACTTTGCATGGAAAGTTCTGTAGAGTGGCCCTCGCTATTACAATACACCTTAAGAGACTGTTAGGAACTTATGTTATGCTGAATTCATTTTAGAGATTTTAGAGATTCTGGGAGGGATAGCCACTTATTTTAAGTAGAATATCTGCAATAGTAATTTTAAAGACAATAATAAAACAAATTATATCGAATACGGCCTAACGGCCCTGGGTGGGCAGGGCCCTTTCAACCCTTAATGACGCATCACCCCCACTATTGAGTACAATCGTGATGACCGACTGAAATGCATACATTTCGTGAATTCCTCATTTCCTCAAGACTGCTCATACGATTTAGAAACTCGTTCAATTCCTTGGGTGAATCTGTTAAGATGGCAATTTAGTTGTAGTTATTGTTTTGTTGTTGATTCTTTAAGGAGCTTTGTGACATCATGGTCGTACTGTGTGTAGAATTTGTCTGATTACCTGTGTCACTGCGATGTCTGTAGGCTAATAATAATAATAATAATAATAATAATAATAATAATAATAATAATAATAATAATAATAATATATCGTATGGCCTCGGGTGCCGGGTGCAAGCTTTGTAATTTGACACCCAGAGGGTTGCTTGCATGTCGAATTTCGTTGCTCCTTGGAGCGCTATGAAGGTCAAGAAGGTTAGATACCTAAGCTCCTTGATACTATAGCGCTTTATAGTAAAGATAGGAGGAACTTTTGTGTTGACGGAAAATCCCGAGATTAATTGTTCCATTATGAACACGGCCTACTGAATTCAAATGGGTTCTTTAACATGCCAACATCGTATGACATGCGTGTCGTATTTTTGTCGACTTTCAAAAATCACTTACCACGGCCAGGGGCGAACCTGCAATCTTGGGGTTAGTAGACCGACACACTATCCACTCACCCACCGTGGCAAGCTGTCTGTAGGCTAATAGTGAGTGTATTTTTAATTAAGACACGATTTGGGTAGAAAGCGGCCGTGGCCTTATATTAGTTACCATCCCGACATTTGCCTGGAGTAGAAGTGGGAAACCACAGAAAACCACTTCTAAGTTGGCTGAGGATGGAATCAAGCCCGTCTGTTCTCAGTTTAGCCTAACAAGGTTGAGTGTTCCAGCCCTCAGACCCGAATTAAATATCTTGACAGAGAGTCGGGAATTGAGCCCGGGCCTCCACGGTGACAGCCAAAAATGCTAGCCTTTACGCAATGGAGTGGACTGTTATCGTTTTAAGGTGCGGAACAGCGTGGTTATCTGCCCCATGTCATCAGCACTGGTTACATAGAAGTTTATCGTAAATGTTAGCAGTGCTAACACCACCAACATACAGTACACTTTCCGCACATGAGTAGAATATTTCCTTAAATGCCAGCATAAGAATGTATTCACTTGTTGAGGAATGCGATATTAGAATTCAGTGTATATATTTTTTCTTCTTATTGAATTCCTATGTTTGTGTCTTTGTTTTATCCTGGCATTGTGACACCCAGGCGTGGCAGTTGAGTGACGTGATATAGAGGGCTGCAGTTTCTTTTACACGAACCTCACGTGCTCTTTGCTGATTTTGTAGCGAATGAGAAGAAAGCTGAGTTCACCTCACGTTTCACTTGAAGTTAGAAGAAATACCAGAATAAGAAATGCACTACGTGGAATAATCGTGTCGTTTATGATGCAGTGTTTCAACTCTCTCACTTTATCAGTGGACATATGTCCTTCCAGGGGGCATACAAATGACGGATTATACGGTCATTGGCGTGGCGCGTTCCGGCTCGTAGGCTTGTTATGTTATGGTAGCGCCTACTTGATTGGGAACATCTATGCAATAAAATAATTGCCAGTGTAACCATTTCAATACTACAGTACTAGGTTGAATAACTCTGATTTTTAGCCAATTTTCATTTCTGTGTGTGTGTGTGTGTGTGTGTGTGTGTGTGTGTGTGTGAGTGCGTATGTGTGTGTGTTTCCCACTAATAAAATCTAAATAGCCGAAGCGATTTTAATGAAACTCGGTATGAACATACTACTACATCGTTGAACCTCGGCCGTGTCTTTTAAATTTTAATACGTTTCACCAATCCAATATGGCGGTGGCGCGAAACATTTCACCGGCATTCTATATCCCCGCAACAGTTTCAGATATCACCCTCAAATTATGTACGGTGATAAAGGTTACTACTCGAAGTTTACATATGCGACTTTCAAAAACCTTCTAAATACAAAACCATCATGGCGGCCAAGCGAATTTCAAACATTTAAATGGACTTTTCTTGCAATTTCACCATCCGAGCGCAGTGAAACATGCTACGGTAAATGTTTCTGCAAATTCTAATCTATTGGCATCTAATTTAGTTCATTGTTTTCATAACGTCAAGATGCAGCTGTGCGAAATTATGAAATTTAGTTTGTATCTTCTTGTGTCCTAATTATGTGATCGAAGTGAACGTTTGAATAATGAACCTAATAGCATTGGTTCGTCACAGAAAGATGCTACCTAGTGGGAGGAATCTTAATCACCGATATTGAAACTCAAAAGAGAGCACAGTGAACGGATGAAAGAACATGGGTAGAAAATAGGAAGGAAGAAAGAAACAGGTAGTTTAAAGCGACCGTTAATCTCATGATCATGCGATACAGGACGTCCATTTTTACGTGGATTCCGAACAACAGAACGTGATATTTCACTTCAAAAATCTCACATACATTGACCCGCAATCGAACCCGGTCAGCCTAGGTGAGAGCTTGACCACCGCACCACCGGAAGAACGTGCTCTTCATTTGGACATAATGATTAAAACTATAATTAGAATAACTTGTTCTGTAAATAGACTTTGATTGTTGTGATCAATCTCGTACTGTCTTCCATTGATCAGCCTTGAATTTAGGACAAGCCTAAGCGTGCCCTAATTTGATGTAACGCAATATGATCACTTCCTGCTAACCTCCTACAGTGAACCGTTAAGGCTAATTATTTACTGGCAATATTTGACGAGGAAACTCTCGAATGAGCATACGATGAATCAGGAATAATTAAGCCTGACATTAAAGGAATACGAAGTAATAACGCTTTCTTGTAGCAACATTGAGCTTTGCAACTTACGTAGGACAATACAGATTGCATGTATAATTAATACTGAATAAAGCAGAACTCAACAATCATCGTGTAGTGCGGAAAGTAACGTGAGCGTATTGAACTCTCAGTGCATTATCGAGGGGGCATCTTCCACAGGCAGAACAACGCTTATACAATATTTCCTCATTGGGGTGTGGTCGTGAACTGTATTTAAAACGCCCTTAAAATACATAGTCTATCTTCCACAGAGATTTCATGTGTGGACTACTTGAAGAAACTTCCGCCATCTTCAACTGGCAACATCGTAGATTTAAAATGTTTGACACTGGTTTCATAGAGTAAGATTGCCCGTTCTGTTGGTAGATTTAGCGATCATGATCAACATAAACTGTGATTTGATGAAATGGCTACCAGAGATGCCACTATCACTGACATCTAGTGACAAACGTTGGAACTTGATAGAGCGTTTCTAATCAAACAACCTACACATTTAGTTAAACACTACCAATTGTAGTGGTAGGTTCTTTTACATGCCATAAATCTATGACATGGGCCCACCGCGCCGGCTTTACTTTCCCTCCGAAGGAAGGCATACTGCATGATTTTAACGCTTTCAAAAGTCCAACGACTTCAGCTGGGTTTGAACCCGTGATCTTGGGCATAGCAGTTCAGCATGTTACTGACTACGCCACCGAAGTCGTTAACATTGTGCTTTATCAATCCCCCATAAAATACGAAATTCTGCACACACCCAAAGCACACTGAAGTGAGCTCTATGACAAACAACCTAAATGGAACAACAACAACAACAACAACATCTTAACCCTTTTAACATTTACTAGACACTCTAGCTCGCTAGAATAAAAGTGCATTAGAAAGTGTTTGAAGGATGTATCCACTTCTTACCCAAGTGTATTTGAGACAAAGATATTTTCCTGTGTTCATTGTACACAGAAATACTGTTTAGGAAAGTAGATAGCAATACAGTAGCCTATATTATTTTACTAGCATTATAGAGCTCACTATCGCTGATCGGGTAGATCAGCCACTATCGTACAATGCCTCAGGATCAGGATATCTCCCGACCCAGTAGGCCAGTAAATCAGAACACCATAAAAGAAAGAAGATAGCCTATAACCATCTCTAAAAGAAGTAGTCTTCTCTATTTCTATGTAAGTGTCTTGAAAAACTATTGTTGACTTACAATGCTACGGTTTATGAATTTTAATTTTTGTCCGCAAAAGACATCGTTGTTGTTGATTTATTTAGGAGCTTTGCGACATCATTTATCCCTGTGTACTGTACCCATTCGAAAGTGCCCATAAGGGCACAGTACTTCGGTTTGTGAGAGATTTGTCTGATAGCCTGTCTTGTGATGGCTGTATTAGTGTGTTTATTTGTAATTCATAATAATAAATAATGTTATTGGTTTTACGTCCCTTTTAACTATTCTGACTTTTAGAGACGTCAGGGTGCCAGAATTTTGCCCAGAAGGGGATCTTTAACGTGCCAGTAAATCTACAGACACGGCTCCCTCGCATTTGCGCACCCTCAAATGCTAGCTGACTGCGCCAGGATATTTGTAATTCAGGGGAGGATTGTGAAGGAGATGGCCGTAGCCTTAAGTTAAGAACCATCTCACAAATTGCAACGGTGTGTTTTGCGACTTTTACATCGAGCTTCGAGAAAAGTATCAAGGTACGTTACAGTTTCGGCAAGTCGAGTTGGTACCGACAAAGGGAGAAAGTCACTGCTTAAATTGCCAACCAAGTTTGCAGTTTGGACGTCGGCAAAAATTTTTGGTACGTAAAAAGCCCCAAATTCCTATCCGTGCATTGCTGCACATTCATCGTGACATCACTATAGACATCGATTCGGTAATCACAAGGTTTGCTAAACAAAATAGACGAGTTGATTTGGTTATATAAATAATCGTTTTGATATAACAGGTAATGAAGTTGTAAATATGTACAGGTGTAACAGAACATAATAATTGCAATAAATATATTTTCAGTATTGAATAAAATGAAAAAAAAACACCTGTTTTTTCAGTTAAAATTCGTTAAGTTTTATTTGTCTGGTTATTGTGTTTTCGTTTTTTGAGTTTGCAAAAAAAATTTGGTCTCCGTTTGGGGTGGGGGGTCATGACCCCGTGACCCCCCCCCCCCCCTTTGAATCCGTGCCTGAACCATCCCGGTATCTGCCTGAAGTAGAAGTGGTGAAACCACGGAAAATCACTTCCAAGATAGCTGAGGTCTTAATCGATCCATCCTTTTCTCAGTTTTACCTCACGAGGCTGAGTGTATGCCGTTCCAGCCCTTAGACCAGAATTACATTTCTTGACAGAGCCGGGAATCGATCCTGGACCTCCGGAGCAACAGCCAAGCATGCTAGCCGCAACACCACGAGGTGCCCAAATTCATCATGGGGAGCTTTAAACGCCACAATACTGACTAGGTCTCATATCTCGGCTTCAGATAAATTTAAAAACATACCTCAAAGGAACTTGCCACAATAATTTTCACACAGGAACATCAGTTCTATTGTAAATGTTTGTGATACATTTATGGGTTTGGCGACATTGTCGTTATGTTAGCCCCTGTATTCTGCGTAGCCGTAATCCCGGTCCTTGCCTGGAGCACAAATACGAAACCACGAAAAGGGCAGCTGAGGTGGGGATGGAACCCATCTCTTCTCAGTTCTGCATTACGAAGCTGAGTGTATCCCGTTGTAGCCCTAAGATCGGAATTAAATTTCAAGGCAAAGTCGGGAATCGAACCTATGGTTCCGGAGTATCAACACGTAACCCGTGACAACAGAAGGCGGTGAACTTCTGGTTGGTTGGTTCTTCAGTTTAGGGGCTGCGACAACGCGGTCATGTAGCCCCGTGTACTGTACCCATTCGTCATCATATGGAACATGTGTTCGTATCCCAGCTAACTCACGGTCTTTCGAGGCATGGGGCGTTCAACCCACTATTCGAGCAAATATTCAGGATTTGAGTCTGTCAGGTGACTACTCTACTTGAAAGAAACAACATATTCCTAAGTATAACATTTAATGGTAGTAATTCATGGCAAAACAAAACATAAAACACAAAAAAAAATACACTTATTTCCCACAACAAAATCAAAATTATCTGTGAGTCTCTCTTGTCATCAAGATTGGTGCTCCACCGCACTCATGTCCATCCTAAACATCCTACTGTTGATACTCTTTGACATTTGCGAGTGTCCATATTGTTCTTTACGTGGCACAATTTAACACAAATTGGAATATCACAACACAACAAACACAAATTATATTTAAATGACATTAAATCTGCAATTATTAAACATTTATCCGTTTTACACGGAACATTTACTTTAAATAACATTGATTCATTAGCTTATGCCTTGTTTAATAAGTGTTGTCTTTCCGCGCGAATCGTATTCTTTTCCCATAAGTTTCAAACGCTGAAGTGGTGCACTTTTCCCTCCAAAATACACATAGTTATAGATATTTTATAGCTTCACCAGACAACGATTTTCTGTGTCTGGTCAAAGCATTATCGTTACAAACGTGTCATATCATTCAAATTTCCCTACCCGTATGAATAAATTAGTGTGAACTGGGTAAATACTCTTTACAAAAATGCTTCTATTTATTTGGCGCAGTTAGTTTCTCCTCAGAGAATAACTGGGCCAAATGTCCGATTACTTCATTCCAACATTGCATATGTATGAAAACAGTGCATCTAATTTAATTGATACCATCATATCAAGCACATCTTAATTACTTTTCGAAATATCGAGCTTCTTCAGTGTCCCACTATAATCTTAGAATAAAAGGATCTGGTCTATTGACTTCCTTTCGCGTGAACAATGGATTAGTCACGGGCCGTCCTATGCAAGATGGCTGCCGGGTTAGTGGATTATACCTGCTACCCCGCCTGACTTCCCGCACGGCCATGTGTTCACTCAATGGTGCAGCTGTGCTAGAGGTACCCTGAATGGATCGTGTCATTACGAATTGAGTCAATCTAATTATTTAATACCTTCATTTAGAGTATTTAATGGGCTCATCTCGGCTCCTAATTACTATTCAAGGCAAGGGATGGATCACGAAATAGCTTCGCCGTTCTGTGGTCGTAATCAGTGGCTTTGCGCGCGTCTCAGCTGAGTTTCACTGTTATCTCACTGGACGGGCATGCATATAACAAGAGGAAATCAACGTTTCCTACACGAAGAACCATTTGTCTTACCTCTAAGGGCAGATCAATTAATATATTGGCCTACCTAGGGTGTCTAGCAGTTATCCCTGGTGGCGAAGACTCTGCTAACAGTGGATACAGACAGACTCTGTCCCAACTCTGTTGCGAATACACATGTATGCTCTAAGGCAATACTATATCGTAGCTTCGAAGATTAGCCGACTAGATTCGACAACGCGCGAACTATTTTCGGATGATCCCCGCAACTTATTGACGTAAATCTCTTGATTCTACGTTACATGCTCGCTGATCGCGGCTCAAACAATATTTCTTACAGATGACTCAATTCTTAAAGCACTTACGTCCTCTATACATTTACTCATATGCCAAAGTTCTACGTAGCTCCAAAATAAGTATAAATTTACTGGCATACATTGACTATCTTAATGGCTCCCAAATACAACCCTGTAGAATATACCATAATGAAACATTTATTTAACACTTCAATGACACTGAAAAGCTCTCTTCATCTCGATATTTATCTTTCTTTCTTACTTTTCACAATAACACAGTATTCTTACGCTAGATATGACACACTTTGCACGTACTATAGGCCTGACATGCCGATTTATATATTTATTATTGTTACCGACCCCAGATTATTATTATTATTATTATTATTATTATTTAACGTTACCATTACTTTCATCAAATGTCTTACGCCTAAATGGTCGTAAGCGTGTCATCCTCAAAGCCATATTTTTTACCAAAATACGAGGGATGTGATCTCGTACACAAATGACTGTTAATTCTTAATCGTTGAGGGAATGATTCGTTGTATGGTGAGCTATTAAATCATATCAACATATTAAATTTGTACTCACTTTCATTCTAGCTGGATTAGTCCAGCATGCCAGCCATTCGCCTGCCATAATGCTTGTTTTAAGCCATCATGATATTTTTCACACGACACATTGCATAGGATTTACACATGGTAATTATATCTTTCACTACTGACATTTTCACTTTAACACAATACACATTCTTTTACCATATAAATATACACTTTTAACGATCACTGTAATATAACTTTATCCACAATTCTCACACACGGATCCTTGATTGGATTCCCACTATCGCCTGACCTCAGAGATGCGATGCAGCTAACTCCTGACAACCGCTGGTCTCCTTGAAAGTCTATCTTGCGTGTGTGTGTTCGTCTCCCGTCACCTACAGTTTATGTCTCCTCTACTGCAAAGTTGTTCAATCCTAGATCACAACTACTTGTGATGCCTTCCAGATTCCCGTAACTGTAGTGTTCATTACAATAGTATGTTTTATTTTACCCATGATAACACTTCCTGTGGTTATGTTCATTGTCTGTAAACATCATCCTAAATTATCTCTACGCTGTACTGATTCTATACTCGCGTATACTGTTGCTTATACGTCTGCTGTAGACTAATTATTATATGAAGCAGAATTACTGTTATTAAGCTGCATGGTGCGCCTTTCATTGTTCACTGCTAATACACTTGAGCGTCAATACTTTATAAATTCCGCGCACTTTCTTGCGTGATCCGACAGCATGTCACCACACGAGCTGAGTCAAGAAGAACTGACTCTGCTTCAGCTTCCCCATATAAAGCTTCCTGATGAAAAGTAGTTCACTGGATTTCCAGGAGCGACTCTCTTCTTAAAATAATACATTGAAGTGTGATCCTTATTCGTATCTTCGTGGAGGTTCCAAATTCACTCGCGTGCAGGCAATTGCTTCGGCCAATTAATTATAATTAATTGCTTTCTTCCATGGCGTCATGATGCTACCCCGGTTCGTCCCCTATTGCTACATTACAAATCCTGACTCTGCCGCGGATTAGGTCTGTGCATAAGTTCCTTTAGAGATGCAGGCTTTAATTTAGGCGTGAGGACACTCCTAAATTATCTTTCCTAGAATACATGCATCTGGGTGTAAGTTTCATCTCAATTCATTGCTCCATTTGGCCGTAATTAATTAATTTCTGTGGGCGACCACCCCCACTCCGCTTCTCTGCCTTGTAGGACTGTGGTTCCCAAAGCCATTAATCTTTGGTCGTTCCCCCAGTGCAGACGAAAAATAGTTCCTTGGCGTCACCTAGTAACGCCCCCTCGCTAACCACGATTTGTCAACTATCAAGTTGGCCCGATTTCTTGAGCTCTTAGCATCTTAAACGTACATAGGCTTGTATTTTCTGCAATAATCCGCCTTTAATGCTATAATATTCCCGTTATGGCCGTGAAATCATGCTGTTATAATTATATACAGTTATAACTCATCGTTCCTCGGGTTCACTGTGGCTGTTCCCCCTCAGAGATCAATGGTTCGATTCTTTGCAGAATCATGGGCCTGGTCTTTCTTGTGATAAAGACCCCGGTTCGATGCTAGTCAGCCGTGTCCCATTGGGCACAGTACTTTGGGTGTGTGTAGAATCTGTCTGATACCCGATGTTAATTTTGATGGTTGTATTAGTGTGTGTTATCTGTAATTCAGGTAAGGACTGCAGACGATCAATTTCAAGTAGTTCCTACTTTTGCTACCAAATGCTACCGTCAACGACACCTAGCTGCGGACTTGATTACTAGATGCCAACGCAACCAGCATCTAGCGGCAAATGTTGGAACTAAAAGAGCGTTAATCAAATCTAATCTACAAATTTTAGCTTCACACAATATTGCAGTTAGTGGAAGGTTCTTTTACATGCCATAAATCTATGACATGGGCCCACCGGCTTTACTTCCCCTCTGAAGGAAGGTATACTGAGAGATTTTTAACGATTTAAAAAATCCAATGACTGTGGCCGGGTTTGAACCCGCACTCTTGGGCATAGAAGCTCAGCATGCTACCAACTACGCCACGAAAGCCGCCGCGGTGAACTTCTATTAGAATGCATAGCATTAACCTGAAGCACATATGTATTATGGTATTATCTTGGATGGCAATTGCAAATTAAATGCTAATCTGTCAAGCTAAGTGCTGTACGAATCTTGATATTATGTCTGCTCTATCTTGACCAAAAACAGAAGGTTGTCAGCTTATGATCGTACCATAACAGGAACCGCTTGTAATGTAACGAGGTGAAATTATCACCGGCACATGAGGAACTCCCCCCTACAATTAAGTTAAAAATAAAGGAAGAGTGAATTCATAGGACAAGCATTCATCCAGAACGAAAACTGAAGGCTATACAGTATAACAAGGTAAAGCAAAGTGATGCAATGATAAGGATATGGCTCCATTGCACGAATATTTCCTCCTCAGTTTCACCACGCCTTTATATGAAGGTCGTGGTAATATGAAGTTTATACACTGGTCAGTACGCGTCTTTGCTTTAATGATTTTATTGCTTAGCTGCTATATTTTACAACTAAAGTCTGTTCGCCGAGTCGAGATAGTGTGCGTAAATACTTGCACGTGGTCACTTGACTGCCTGGACAGGGAAACACGCCCAGTTCACGTCTTCGGCTCTGCCGGACAGGGGTAGCCAAGAAGCTCCGAGATCATTAGTTATGCCGTAGCCCTAGAAAAGTAATTAATGTTATTGGTTTTACATCCCTTTTAACTACTCTGCCTTTATGAGACGCCGGGGTGCCGGATTGTTTCCCCAAAGGGGATTTTTAACGTGCCAGTAAATCAACTGACACGGCTCTCTCGCATTTGTGCACCCTCAAATGCCAGCTGACTGCGCCAGGATACGAACGTTGAACCTTGGGCCCAGTATGTGAGAACGTTACCACTCAGCCACGTAGCCCTAGAAAAGACAAGACTTGCTGCACTCAGTGCTGTGCTGCACTGTATAATGTTGCCTGTCATAAGCAGTTAAGAATTAATTAATTAATTAATTAATTAATGATTTTATTGCTTCGCTGCTATCAATTAATTAATTAATAGTACATTATCCAACGAGCCTATAATTGCTATAATTAAGACACGAGTGTGCGAGCTTTATAATTTCCATACGAGTGTCTTAATTACCATTAGAGGCGAGTTGCATACGACTGTTTATGTTCGACGATAATTATAACTTAATCATATGTTTTAACATAAATATTCATAAATATCTGTAAGTCACTAGAATTTTGTGATCGGGTGCTGCGCTGGGTATTATATCTCTGTTTTCCAAGCTATCTGGCCGACCGACGCATGCGCTCTGTGTGCTTCAATGCCATATGTTCAGATTGTGCACCAGTATTCAGTAAAACCGTCACCCAAATCGTTTGAAAACAACGCGCTGTGTAGAAATTGGATTTGAGGATATTAAGGTACAGTGCTATTTCTTGTCTCATATTCACCAGTTTATTTACGCGAACATATGGACGGTGCATTTTCGGTAATTCATATAGACATGTTGGATTTTGAGCGCATGCGCGAAGGTATCCTTATCTAATTGGTCACACAACTGTTTCTTGAGCTCTGATTGGTGGGAGAAACTGTTTCATAATGAAAAATAGTGTTATAATGAGCCTAATTTCGATACAGTTTTCTGACATATAATAGTCAGGGTCGAACATAAATATATACATAAACGAACAATAAATAAACCGCGCTGTAGCATGTAACCGATAAGTCAGCCCACTTCACATGTACTGTAGGCTATACACAGCACTGAAGTTGGCGTACGCTCAACAGGCACAGCTCTATGCACCCCTTGCGGGCAGCCCTGCAATCACGTGTACAACTGTGTTTACTTCAACTATCTCGACTCGGCGAACAGACTTTAGAGACTAAAAAGGAGCGAAGCCACACTATTTAATAATTATGTTTAAAAACACACACACATGTAAGGGTCAGATGACTACGATATCTCGGAGAGATATGAGCACGCTCGAGCTTTCCTCTCGTTTTCATTATGAATAAGGTTCGGAAGTTTAAGACCTAAAGAAGTAGAAAATATGCAAGAAAATATGCCCTAAAACTAGCTAAATATGACCTAAACACTATAAAATATGACCTAAAAAACTATGAATTTTTGGGATAGGTAGAGTAACGCTAACATACAGTAAACGTCTTAAGTGTCAAAACGAGATCAGCGATAATACAACAGACACATTTAATCATACAAACTGACAAGAGAGCTTCAGTACATTAAAATTTTCAACATTCATTCAGTATCATAGCCTTGAGAAACAGTTCTTGCTGGCATTTCCTTGTCTGCTAATTGCTTCTGAGCTAAATATATCTACTGAAGTGACATCCTATTGGAAGGCGGAAGCACACTATCGTCATGTTCCGTGACCTCATACGTTCAGTGTCGCAATCTAACTTGTCCAGAAAGATGTGCTAAAAGACGTCCGTAGAGGAGCGCCTTCTTGGAATCAAGTCTTCTAAACCTGCTATCTGCCTGTTCTGGGAAAAGAAAGAAAAATATACTGTATCTACTACACTATTTGGAAAGCCTGTGTTTGAAACTCGACGCAGATAACACGTACCTTGTTAAACAAAAACGCTGAAATTATAACCAAATATGACCTTATATCACTAAAATATGACCAAATAAGACCAAAACAATAAAAATGGCCGAAATATGCATTTATAGGCAAATATCAAATTGCTTTAAACGTGGTCAGGGACCCGTCATTCGAACTTATTTTTCAGATATCGGTTGAAATGAGCTCAGGAAAAAAATATGACTTTTCCTTAACATCCGAACCTTAATTATGAATTAGGCAACCTGCACTGCCTTACAAGTTCGGCGGGTTCCTTCCACACGGTGGGCACTTAACCAGCTTCACTGTTCGTGGGGAGCTCCAGTAACTCTTTCGAAAATCCTTACAGACCAAAATATCGCCCTTGTTGACGACTCTAGAAGCTGTTATCTCACTTTCCTGATTAACGAGCGGTGACTCAAACGTAAGGCAATAGAACGCGCCGACAACAACCAAAACAAAAGTGCAAAGTCGAGTGCAAACAGTGACCAAGTGAACTGCTCTCAACAGGACCGCGCAAGAATCAACCAGATAAGTAACCTGTGCAATACAATCTGAACTGACCATTTACAACAACCACAGATTCCGGAGGTCAATCACCACTTCCAGTATCTCAACAAAACAACACATAGACTACAACTAACAAATACTGACGAGTTTTGTTATCTCAACTACTACTATAACTAAATAAGAGTACATATTGTAAATGTTTTCACCCATACTTTCAGACATAGATTTTATAGCCTAAGTATAATGGATCTGATGATGATCGCTTGACGATCGAAACTGGTCATCCAAATGTATTTATTAATCTCATGTACTTGTTTCAGGATTAAGGAATAACCCATCTCATTTGGGTACAATCGTGTTGACCGACTGAAAAGCACCAAACTTTTGTTTACTAAGGCAACACTGAAAAATGCCTTGAAGCACCATAACAGACAATAGCCATTGGTCGCTATTGACCAATAGTTGACGGTTCTTGCCCAATAGCATTTTTCCTCGATCACTCCAAAGTACGATCCTGGCGGCCAGCTCGCGTGTTAAACAGGTGTTAAGTGTCCAGTGTTGCACAGCTGCACGAAGTTCTGTCCAGACTCGCTTCTTGCTCTCAGTGGCTATGGTGGAGAGTTGACAACGCTGTGCCTCGAACTGGGAAAGCCTTGGCTCGCCGTAGACATGGAATGTAAACATGGCCGCCCAGCTAGGTTCTAAAGGCGAGTCGTTCGTTAACGAGGAAATTGAATGGAGTTAATGTGCAGTGCTAGACCAAGAGGGCCAAACTATCAGCAGACTCTGTAGCCAGAATGGGTTCACATCCGACCGTCGGACGTCCTTGTAATAGTTATCCGTCGTTTACCATTTTCTACCCAAGGAAACTGCTGGGACGGTATATTCTGTTGTTGTTCATTCATTTTAGGGGTTTAGGACATCATGGTCATCTGCCCCGTGTAGTTAGGTGTGTGTTGAACTTGTCTGAGAACATGGATTTATGTGATTGCAGGAGTGTGTGTAACTATTAGGAACAGGGATGAGGTAGGTGCCCCGGGACTTGAAGTAAGGTACTCTCCCGACATTTGCCTGGAGGGAGTGTGGAAGAACAACACTCAGGATAGCCACTGTCAGTGCCAGGATTCTAACCTCCGATCTCCGGACTTGCTGTAGCTGCCGTCGTGGCCACGGCTGCTTCCTTCCAACTCCTTGTCCAGTTTCATTCATATCAAGTCATTTCCTCACTCATTAGCTCGGTGCGTATGGCTAGCTTTCTTGGCTAGGCCCTAGTTCGATTCCCGGCTCTGCCCAAGCTCTGAGGGCTGAAACGGGGTACACTCAGCCTTGTGAGGCCAAAATGAGAAGAGGCGGGTTCGTTCCTACCTCAGCCATCCTGAAGTGGCTTTTCATGGTTTCCCCATTTCTAATCCAGGCAAATGCCAGGATGGTTCCTAACTTAAGGCCACGGCCGCTTCCTACCCAAGTCCTACTCAATTACAAATACAGACATCACAGTGACACAGGTTATCATACAAATTCTGCACACACCCAAATACATGGGGGCACATGACCACAATGTCGCAAAGCCCCTAAAAGAAAGAAAAAATCAAACTCATTAACGCCTTCTCGTCAGGAATGGCATCCGTTCATAAAAGCCACCAGCCTCCTTGACATTTGATGTACAGTATACTATCCTCAACCCCGGTGAGATGGGAATACAGAGGGGTTAGACAATCATGGAAAAAGAATTTAGTTGGTTATTGTTGTTTTAAGGGACGGAACAGCGAGGTCATTTGCCCCTGGAATAAGTAGAATGTAGTGGTGGGAAAGGGGTGGGGGTGTGTGTGGAAGTCCGAGTGAAATAATTCGTTTCTGTCTGTGCCCTCGGGCGTCATTAATCCGGCAGACTAGATGGACCAGCTTAAGGAGTCTTCCTTAATTGGATATTCTTCACGAAGGCGGTCTGTTCTCTTTCTCTCCTTTGTGCCCACAAGCTGCTAAATGAGACTGAACCAACGACCTCTACTGTGTTATGTCGTTAACCTATCCGGCGGACACATTAATATATCTCTCTCCCTAACGGACACTATTCAGCGAAGTACGTTGCCCTAATTGACTGCTATTAGTCCCAGTGTGTGTCCGCGGTGCCGTTCATTGGATGGCGTCTAAAAATCAGAGAGACGACGAGGAAGTGTACCATTTCTTTTCTTAGACAGGAGTCTTCCGTGGCGTAGCTGTGAACGTTAAATTGCTCAATATTGCCGCGCGGGCGAGGTGCACCGAGTCCGGATATCAGAGGTTCGAATTCCGGTGCTGACATTTGCTACCCGAAGTTTAGTTCTTCCCCGGATTTTCCACACTCCGTCCAGGCAAATTCCGGGAGAGTACTTTATTTCAAGTCACGGGATACCTACTCTATTCCCGTCTCTAATAATACAAATAATAATCATAAAATTAATAGACCTAAATAATAATAATAATAATAATAATAATAATAATAATAATAATAATAATAATAAATAATAAATTTCGGAAAATTCTAGGTCCCAAAACAATTACCTGACGGTGGATATAAATTTCAAATGCGGTAAAATAAAGAGCACTATGACAAGTGTGAAGGGATTTCTCTCAGTATGAAACAAGTAGTTCCGTAAAGAACTATACAGCCTATTTTCATATATCCTGCTCATGTTAATTGCCTCTATCAACACAAAATTTCAGTTTAATTGCTGTAACAGATTCTTAGATATTGAGAACCGTCTAAATATTTCAGATGGTCGCCAGGTTGGATTTTTATTTTTGTACTATTACATTAAGATTATTGTGTACGTGTGGTATTCAAACTTCAATCGCATGATTAGAACACAAGAAGTAAAAACGAGATTTTAAAATTACGCACAGCAGCCATCTTGTGATTATGCAAACAATTGAAATAAATTAGATGCCAGTGGATCAACATTTGTATAAGCATTTAACGTGCAACGTTTCACGGCACTCGGATAGTTAATTCGCGAGAAATGTCCATTTAAATATTTATACTTCGCGTCGCCGCCATGTTGGATTTGTGTTCACCAGGTTAATGAAAGTCCTATAGGTGAACATATGTTCATAGTCTCTATGAACATAAAAAAAAATCAGTTTGGTTGCTGTAAAAGATTCATAGATATTGAGAACCGTCTAAATATTTCGGAAGCTCTCCATTTAGGATTGTTATATGTATAGGCCATAGAATTATGGACCATTCATGGACCATTCAAGGACAATTATTGCCTAGGTTCATTATTCAAACTTTCACTTCGATCGCATGATTACGACACAAGAAATAAAAACTTAATTTAAAAATTTCGCACAGCCGCCATATTGAGGTTGTGTAAACAATTGATTTAAATTAGATTGCAGTGCATTACAATCTGCAAAATCATTTACTGTACCACATTTCACTGCGCTCAGAGAGTTAAATCACGAGAAAAGTCTATTAAAATATTTCAAATTCGCTTGGTCGCCATGTTCGTTTTTTACTTTACAAGTTTATGAAGTATACATAGATAAACTTGTACCATTACCCTTTATCACCGTACAAAATTGCAGGGTAATATCTGTAATAGTTTCGGAGATATAGAATATCAGTGAAATATTTCGCACAGCCGCCATTTTGAGGTTATGTAAACAATTGAACTAAATTAGACTCCAGTGCATTACTATGTTTATAAACACTTGCTGTACCTAGTTTCATTACGTTTGGATGGTTAAATCGTGAGAAAAGTCTATTTAAAAGTCTCAACTTCGCTTGGTCGCCATGTTCGTTTTCTACTTTACAAGTTTATGAAATATACATAGGTAAACTTGTATCAGTACCCTTTATCACCGTACTAAATTGCAGGGTGATATCTGTAATAGTTTCGGAGATATAGAATGTCAGTGAAATATTTCGCACAGCCGCCATTTTGAAGTTATGTAAACAATTGAACTAAATTAGACTCCAGTGCATTACAATGTGTATAAACATTTGCTGTACCAAGTTTCATTACGTGTGGATAGTTAAATCGCGAGAAAAGTCTATTTAAAAGTCTCAACTTCGCTTGACCGTCATGTTGGTTTTGTAGTCACCAGGTTTTTGAAAGTCTCATAGGTGAACTTCTAGTAGTACCCTTTATCACCGTACACAATTTCAGGGCGATATCGGTAATAGTTTCGGAGATATTGAATGCTAGTGAAATATTTCGCACAGCCGCTATTTTGCATTGGTGAGACGTAACAAAATTTGAAGGGCACGGTCGAGGTCGCCGGGAATAGTGCTATGAACATACCGAGTTTCATTGAAATCGCTCCAGCCGTTTAGATTTTATTAGGGGGGGACACACACACGAATCACACACACACACACGCACACACACACACGGACAAAAGGTGATCTCATAAGCCTATTTTTTCAAAATTGAAAATAGGCTAAAAAAGAAGATTGATGTTCCATGGGCATATTAAAAGATTGGGAACTGAGAGGTTAGCTAATAAAATTCGTAACCTCCAAGAGAAGTGGAAAATACAACCCCCATGGCTTCGGGAGGTAGCCTATATCAAGTCTTAAAAAGGGCAAATATTGGACTGGTTGTAGTGTGGGACAAGTCAAGATTCAGAACTAAAGTTGCAAGTTTGAACGATCCTCCCAAAAGAAGACACATTTTCAGTGGAAGAAAGACTGAGAAGGAGTCAAAGATTGAAAAATCTCTCTGGCAGGAAGCTAGACGGCAAGGAAAAAAAGCACCGTTAAGATGAAGACCTCAATAATTGTTGTGTATTTGTAGTCCATAGATGGCTGTACCGAATTAATAATAATAATAATAATAATAATAATAATAATAATAATTACATTTACACACACTTGTACAGTCACCACAAAAACACAGGTTATCGCATAAATTGAAAAATCCGTGGCGTAGCTCAGTTTACATAAGTTTACATAATAACGGCGTGTGACCTCTGGAAAGGTCTGGTGCATGTATTTTGTGATGGAGAGTAAATTAAAGACGAATAGGCCTGCATCACAATCACCCGATTTCCGATCCAGGTCATTACGTACGTACAGTCGTGCGGCCGACGGCTCTTGTGGGATTGTTGATATATTAATAGGGCTGTTTTGCCATAGCAAATATACCGCATATTCACATCGAATGGTATTCCGATGTATGGAATGTGCAGGAAACGAACACAAGTGTTAAGTAAAGAATATTGTGATTTATTCCAAACTGAAATGTGAACATATTAGAGAGGAAAATTCAACAACAAATTGTGTTCTTTTTAACACATTATATCTCTGTTGCACACTAAGCATTTGGCATGCCCTTTATAAGCTGTACAGAAAAATGAAATTTCCCATTCTGCTTTAAAGACTGCTGCTTCACCACTCGTGTTTTTGAATGCTGTTCAGTCATGACCACTGCGAAACTGATTTACTTACACGCTGTCAACAAAGCGCATTGGACTAGACTAGCGACTGATGGATCGGCTGCACACTTCAGCGTGCTCAGCCAGCCATGCTCCTCCCACCACTTCTGAAACTACCCCTACCAACAAAGCGCTCGAAGCGCTGGTTTAAAGCGTGGCCCTGATCTAAAGGATTTCGAAAGATGAGTTGCATTTATAGCGTCTTTTTTAAGAATAGACTGGCGTAAACGTTTAACGGAATACTTGAATTACTCATGAGTAGGCTATATTAGTAATTTATAAGCAACATTACAGTGTATTAATGTATTCAGAAACATAGGCTACGATCTATATTTGTCTTTGTAAACAAAATAGCGATGAAATACGTTGCGAATGCAAGCTTATAAGGAAATCAAAAGAGGTTAGATACCTTCCTACAGGGGATGTCTCAAATGTCGTCTTTTAAAGAAAATCAAATTTGGAAAGTTTTCTGACAAGAAATTAAACTATTCTTCAAAGTAGAGACCATCAGATTCTATGGTCTTGAGCCATCTTTCAGCGAGGTTTCTTATCCCGCGACGGTACCAGTCTCTGGCTTTTGATCCGAAGAATTCAGCAAGACCACTTCCACAGCTTCAATGTTTTCGAACTTTGTTCCAAGCAAGAAATGGGACATGAATCGAAAAAGATGGTATTCTGAAGGCGCAATATCAGGGTTGTATGCTGGATGTGGTAGCAGCTCGACTCCTCCCAATTCCTGAATTCTTGCCATGGCTGTTCGTGCAGTATGAGGTCTCCTGTAAATAGCATTGGCGAACCATAGAAAACCAATTCTAATCTTATAAGACACCAAACTTAAAAAAACGACATTACTTATGAGACATCCTAGTACTAAAGGTATTCTCGGTACTAGTATCGTGAAAGGGGAATCCGTCGTTATAGCCTTAGTTGTCCGAAAACCATGAATATCACAGACGCTAATGACATCCATGTTCTCAAACCAAAGTGACAATCAGGTGTGTAGTAATAGTTTTCCAACCTCCTCGATGACTTGATGTCAAAGCCAACATGAGCATCAGCCGAGATCTTCAACTGTCTTTAACCTAGTATCATGGCGGTTATTTATTTATTTATTTATTTATTTATTTATTTATTTATTTAGCGGGAGTGTCCGAGGACATGTTCGGCTCGCCAGAGGTTGTAGCTGCTTCTATGCTGACACCCATGGGGTGAGCTACAAGTTCAGTTCAATTTCAAGTAGTTCAAACTTTCGCTACCAGATGCTCATGACACCTAGTGGTGAACGTTGGAACTTTGATAGAGCGTTTCAACGAAATCTAAACTAGAAATTTAGCTTCACACAAGTTTAGTTAGTGGAAGGATCTTTAACATGCCATAAATCTATGACATGGGACCGTCGGTTTTACTACCCCTCCGAAGGAAGGCATACTAAGGATTTTAACGCTCTTAAAAAATCCGACGACTTCGGCCGGCTTTGAACCCACGATCTTGGGCATAGAAGTTCAGCATGCTACCGACTACGCCACCGAAGCCGCTATCATGGCGGTGTTCAGTACTGTACAACACCCCCTGCCTGCCACTTAAAGGGTATGTACCTATAATACCAATGAATCCAATTACCTGGGGGTCATCTTAGACAGAACTCTCTCCTTCAAGAAACACCTGAAGAAAACGGCAGAAAAACTGAAGTCTAGAAACAACATACTTCAAAAACTATGTGGCACTACATGGGGTTCGTCAGCCGACACTTTACGCACCACCGCCCTCAGTCTGGTCTTCTCAACAGCTGAGTATTGTTCTCCAGTGTGGCTAAATAGCAGTTATACCAAACTTGTCGATGCCCAATTGAATCAGGCAATGAGAATGATATCTGGCACAGTAAAATCAACACCAACATTTTGGTTACCAGCGCTGAGTCATATTCCACCAGCGGAACTCAGACGCAAACATGCCTTACTCCGGGAGTATAAGAAGATAAATGCCCACGACCAGCTACCAATACACCAGGACATCACTGCTGCTGAAGTGAGACGTCTACGCTCGCGAAACCCCTCCATCCGGACAGCGAGACACCTGGTGAACCAAAACTTCAACCTGCTGCAAAACTGGAAAGAAGAATTGGTGGAAAACATTCCAAGTCAGCTGCAAGATATCACAAACTCCACAACACCACCAAGTGGCTTCCATCTACCCCGGAAAACATGGTCAACGCTTAACAGGATAAGAACAAACCATGGTAGATGTGCAGATCTTCTCTACAAATGGGGATATATATCTTCACCAGAATGCAGTTGTGGTGATCCCAGGCAGACCATACGGCATATAGTGAATGACTGCCCGATGCATTCCTACAGTGGCAACTTCAGTGACTTTGTGGAAGCAGGCCCAGCTGTGATAGACTTTATTAACAACTTGAAAGTGAAACTGTAAATAATGTAAATACACATCTATTTTTGACTAATGTTGATATGTACAGCCAAACGCTAAATAAATAACCAATAGTACTCCAGCCTCTTTGAAGAAATCAATAAAGTGGAACATGAGACCACCAATCCTTTGTGAACTAAAGAATGGCGGTGATAGGAAAAGGAAGGTGTGTTAAGAGCCCAGCGATAACAGGTATTTTGCTTTGTGTTGTAATAGACCTCTATAATTGGTTTATTGATCCAAGTCAGAAGAGTGACGTATGAGTGAAGATGTCAGTATGGGGTTAAAAATATATGACACAGTCGGGAATCGAACCCTTCATTCCAAGGGCAAGCAAGCGTCTGATCCACTTTGCAACGAAGCTGGACAAAGCTCATGGGTCTTCTAAATTTTTGCTTCACTCCCTCGCAGTCGGCATACGGAATTACATTTTTGCAACCCTTGTGGTAATCTAGGATCAAATCAGTGACGTCTGATATCTAAATCAACCTCGTACTCTAATTGGATATCGGCTCCTGCTAGGAGTTCCGTATACCATACAATTCCTATTTTATGACATATTCAAAACTGTCAGGAAGTATGGACATGCCAATGATCGGCTAAGCGTAGTAAATTCTTTCTAAGATTCTGAGAAACGTTTAGATGATGTTCCCGGTTGAATGGCAAATTGTTAATTATCCATCTAAACAGCAGTTTATTCGGTGATTAATGGTAAATTGCCGTGACATTCGCTATTAGAACCTCATGAAAAGGGAAATTAAAATAACACTTTTTCCCATGTTTACAAGACAAAACTGTAAATAGCGAGGTAAAGATGCATGAATTACTGTACTTCCTAGTATGAATATATTGGACATATTAAGGAGCAAGGCTCTACTGTGTGCACTAATTAGCCTACAGCTGTGGTGTAGCGGCTAGCATTCTTGGCTGTTCCATTACCGGCTCTGCCTATTGAGTCAAAACTGAGAAGAGGTGGGGTTCAATTTCCCCCTCAGCCATCGTGCAAGTGGTTTTCCGTGGTTTACTACTTCTACTCCAGACAAACTTAAGGCCACGGCTGCCTCATTCCTAATCCTTACCTAAATTTCAAGTACACACACTAATGCAGCCATTACAACAACACAGGTAATCAGACAATATTTTACACACATCCAAGTAAACGGGAATGATGATTCGCGATGTCCAAGCCCCTCAAATGAAACAACGATTACTGCTATACGTCCCCATAGGAGGGAACAATCTTGACTCAAATCTAAGATTTTGTTCATCATTTTTAGCCTATATTCATTTATGTATAACTTCTAAACGGCTAGAGCGATTTCAATGAAACTCGATGAGGTCATAGTACTATTTTGGCCAACCCCGACCGCGCCCTTCAAATTTTATTACATCTCACCAATCCAACATGGCGGCTGTGCGAAATATTTCACTGGCATTCTATATCTCCGAAACTATTGATGATATCACCCTGAAATTTTGTACATGATAAAGGGCACTACTAAAAGTTCACCTATTTGACTTTCGAAAACCTGTTAATTACAAAACGAACATGGTGACCAAGAGAAAGTTGAAACATTTCAATAGAATTTTCTCGCTATTTAACCATCCGAACGCAGTGAAACTTGGTACAACAAATGAATATACAAATTGCAATGCACTGACATCTAGTTTAGTTCAATTCTTTACAAAATCTCAAGATGGAGGCTGTACGAAATTTTAAAATTAAGTATTTAAGTCTTGTGTTCTAATCATGCGATCGAAGTCAATGTTTGAATAATGAACCTACATCTAATAGTATATAAATCTATGGCCAACATATATTAAAATCCAACATGTCGACCATCCGAAATATTTAAACGGTTCTCTATATCTATTAATCTATGACAGCAATCAAACTGAAATTTCGTATGTTGATATAGGATAAAAACATACATTCATCTATGGAACATTCTATAACCTGGTGAGCATAAATCCATCATGGTGGTGACGCAAAATTTTAATATTCAAATGGACGATTCTCACGATTTAACCTTCCAAGCCCAGTGAAACTTGGTACGGTATATGCTTATATACATTTTATCCACAGGCATCTAATTCATTTCAATTATTTTCATAACCACAAGATGGTGGCAGAGCTAAATTTTTAATCACGTTCTTATTTCTTGTGTCCTAATCATGCGATTGAAGTTTGAATAATACACCTACACAATAATATTCTTGTAATAGTACGTAACTCTAAGGCCTATATATAAAAATCCAACATAGTGACCATCCGAAATATTTAGACTGTTTTCAATATCTACGAATCTATTACAGCAATCAAACTGAATTTTTTATGTTGATAGAGGCAATTAATGTAAGTAGGATATAAGAAAATAGGCTGTATAGTTCTTCACGAAACTATTTGTTCTTGCTTCAGTTAGTTGTTGGAGGGCAAAGCGATTATGAGCCGCTTGTACTTTCTGTGTTAGAATATTGTGGGCAATGGAGTGTGTAGTCGTAAATGTCTAGGTATAATGATCTTTTATTGTAATAGGTGTCTCGAGATTAACAAGTAGTTCCGTGAAGAACTAAAGTCTATTTTCATATATCCTACTTATGCTAATTGCCACTATCAACATACAAAATTTCAGTTTGATTGCTGTAATAGATTCGTAGATATTTACAACCGACTAAATATTGCGGATGGTCGCCATGTTGGATTTTTATACACGTAGGTCTTAGAGTTATGTACTGTTACATGAAGATTATAGTGTACGTGTAGTATTAAATCTTCAATTGCATGATTAGGACACAAGAAGTAAAAACGAGATTTTAAAATTTCGTACAGCTGCCATCTTGTGGTTATGGAAATAATTGAAAGAAATTATATGCCAGTGGATGAACATTTGTATAAGGATTTACTGTATTATGTTTCACTGCACTCGGAAGGTTAAATTGCGAGAAACGTCCTTGTGAATATTTATAATTCGCGTCGCCGCCATGTTGGATTTGTGATCACCAGGCTATTGAAAGGTGAACTTACTGTATGTTCATATCCCCTATGAACATTAAAAAAAACAGTTTGATTGCTGTAATAGATTCGTACATATTGAGAACCGTCTAAATATTTCGGATGGTCGCCATGTTGGATTGTTATATGTATAGGCCATAGAGTCATGTAGCATTAAAGGAAAATTATTGCGTAGGTTCATTATTCAAACTCTCACTTCGAGCGCATGATTACGACAGAAGAAATAAAAACTTAATTTTAAAATTCGCACAGCCGCCATCTTTAGGTTATGTAAACAATTTAACTAAATTAGATACCAATGCATTAAAATGTGTATAAACATTTGCTGTACCAAGTTTCATTGCGTTTGGATCATTACATCACGAGAAAAGTCTAATTAAAACTTTCAACTTCGCTTGGACGCCATGTTAGTTTTGTAGTTAACCGGATTTGAAAGTCTTATAGATGAACTTCCAGTAGTGCCCTTTATCTCCGTACAAAATTTCAGAGTGATATCGCTAATAGTTTCAGAGATATAGAATGCCGGTGAAATATTTCTCACAGCTGCCATCTTGAGGTTATGTAAACAATTGAACGAAGTTAGGTGTCGCTGCATTACAATGTGTATAAACATATACTGCATCAAGTTTCATTGTGTTTGGTTGGTTAAATCGCGAGAAACGTCTATTTTAAAGGTGCAAATTCGCTTGGCCACCATTGCGGTTTTGTAGTAACCTTGTTTTCAAAAGTGACATAAGTGAACTTCTAGTAGTTTTCTTTATCACCGTACAAAATTTCAGAGTGATATCGGTAAAAGTTTCGGAGATATTGAATGCTGGTGAAATATTTCGCACAGCCGCCATGTTGGATTGGCCAGAAGTAACAACATTTAAATTGCATGGTCGGCGTCGTCCGGAATAGTGCTATGACCTTACCGAGTTTCATTAAAATCCCTCCAGCCGTTTAGATTTTATTAGGGGGGGGGGGGACACACACACACACGCACACACAGACAGACACGCGGACAAAAGGTGATCCCATAAGCCGATTTTTTCATGAATGAAAATAGGCTAAAAATGAGATAATATCCCAGCTTTTTCTCTGAACGACTTCGTATACTGTATGTATGTGTTTGCGGGTGGAGACCTAGAACGAGAACGATCAAGATAGTGCCCAGGATGAACCAATCAATATTGGGTCAAACTATAGGTTCCAGAAAAATGAGGCTAATAGGGTTGAGTCGATTCATTCCAAGACCCATTCATTATATAGATTCCTACCAGCAACTCATTAGCTAATATCACGTAGAAATCGCATTCTGACCGCAGGAAACCTTACTGAACCACAATCAATATTTAGGTTTAAAACTTAGCAGTCCAGAACAGCTGACCAAGTGAGGTGGATGGTTACATTTGAGAATATTCCTCCCGCTCACATGGACGCCATGATAAATCACTCTACAGATAATGCACGCCCTAATGTTGGCAGCTTAAAGACCAATTTGAAGGAAGGAGATTAGCAAGCGACTTCTCTTAATGTGGTGTTGTTTCATTTGAGGGCTTGGAAGTTTGTCTGATAACCTATGTTGTGATGGCTGTATTTGTGTGGGTATTTGTAATTCAGATGGGGATTGGGAAAAAGGCGGCATAGTCTAGAGTTAGGAACCATCCCGTAATACTTCTGGAGTAGAACTGGGAAACCATAGAAAGCCACTTCCTGTATAACCGAGGTGGGAAACGAACCCACTTCTTCTCAGTTTTGCGTCACGATGTTCAGTTTACCCCGTTCCAGTCTTCAGATCAGAATTAACTTTCTTGGTTGAGGTGGGAATCGAACCTGGACCTACAGGGCAACAACCAAGAATGCTAGTCACTACATCACGAGGTGATTGTGGTGAAAAGCAAACAATGCACCACCTCCGTGTCTGTATCCTGTTCGCGGTTACATTGCACGCAAGATGAATTGATGCACGAAACGCCTGAAGCTTGTGTCTCGGTAAAATACTGTTCACCGTAATTGTTTTAAGGGCCGAAACATCTAGGTCATCTGCCCCTAATGGTTTGGGTATAATGAAAATATGAATCTTACAACTAAAACCAACGAGTGACTTTTAACTAACTTACGTACTAGATGAAGAAAAAAACAAAAGAAAGGTTGGTTGGTTGGTTCCTCAGTTTAGGGGCTGCGATAACGCGGTCATGTAGCCCCGTGTACTTTGGGTGTGTGTAGAATCTGTCTGATAACCGGTGTTAATTGTGATGACTGTATTAGTGTGTGTTACCTGTTTTAATTCAAGTAAGGACTGCATACATTTGAGTTTTAAAGTAGTTCCAACTTTTGCTACCAAACGCCAACGTCAACGAAAAACTAGTTCTGAACTTGGTTACTAGATGGCACTGCAGTCGGCTCCTGGCGACGAACGTTGGAACCTAAAACGTTGGTCAAATCTTAGCCTAAAATTTAGCTTCACACAGGTTCTTTATCATGCCATAAATATATGACATGGGACCGCCGGCTTTACTTCCCCTCCGAAGGAAGGCATGCTGAGGGATTTTTAACGCTCTTAAAAATCCGACGGCTTCGGCCGGGTTGAACTTGGGCATAAAAGCTCAACATGCTACCGACTACCCCACCGAAGCCACTCAAAAGAAAGGAATAAGACAAATAAAAAGGACTAAATATGCCCTCAACCCTCAAGGAATGAGGACTTGGAAAAAAGTAGAGTTCTATTAATAGAAGCTGTTCAGAATGGATTAGTTGGAATGCTGGGAAATGAAAAGTAATGGAATCCAGGAAAAACAAACTTGAAATGGCCTTCCAACTATCAAAAGATACATACGACAAGAAATCCCTTTCATGGGGGCCAAAATTAAACATTATAAGACAGTGATTAAATCAGAAGTATTGTACGCAGTAGAAACACTAAACATGAATTTCAAAGGCCAGATGGACAAACTCGAATTAAAGGAAAGGAATATTCTAAGAAAAATCAGAGGACCAAAATTTCTGGATAATAAGATAATATACATCAAGAATGAGACTCTTTACAAGAAAATTGTAAAACACTCAGATACTATGCGTAAAAGAGTGATACATTTTTACGATCATCTTCTCAGAATAAACTCTAATAGATTAACCAAACAATTCCTTGATTTCTTACGTAACCGCAAAACAAGAACCACATGGTTTAAATAAACTGTAAAAAGACCTAGCAGAATTAAGAATTACAGGAAAAATCACTACTGAATCGAAAAGCTAAAATAATATTAAAGACGAAAATATAAGGTTCCAAGACAAATCTTCACTAAAATCCAAATGAAGAAAGAAGAAAGAAGAAAGGTAAATAAGATCAGAAAGAATGAAGAGATACTGGGCACTAAGGAAAGAACACACAGAGAAATGATTGATTCAACGTACCGCAAGGAGGGTGAAACGAGAGAAGGAGAAGCCTTTCAGTCGGTGAATAGGAGTGTGGCCTACCCAATTATATTTGGCGGGGAGTTACAATAAATTTCCTAGTGCCTGAAATAAGATACATGAAATTAAAGTTTTGAAGGCATTCTTTCAGTGTTGCCTATACAAACTGTCAATTGTAACTCTTCAGTCGGTCAACACTAATTTGCCCAATGACTGGGTAAGGTACAATGTATATAATATGTAGATAACACTCAATGAATTACATGTATTAGTTTATGATCACTATTATAGTGGGGAAATTTTAGGATTACGCGTTTTGACCTTCAAGCGGTCATCATCAGATCCCGACCACCGTGCTGGAGTTTACATTTATACAGTAATATATAACGGTTATTTTCATGTCCCTTCGTACAGTAATATATTCAGTGTTATTGTTTTTACTTCCCTTTTAATAACCGCGGCTCTTACAGACGCCAGGGTGCCAGAATTGTGCCCCAAAGGGGATCTTTAACGTGCCAGTAAATCTACTGATACAGCTCCCTCGAATTAGCGCACCCTCAAATGCCAACTGGCTTATCCAGGATTCGAGATCGTTACCGTTGGGGTTAAAAAATCTTATATTGTTAGCCTACTTTTCACATTTTGCAAAAATGAGGAAAAAGTAGACTTATGAGAACGGGCAAATGTGTGTCTGTCTGTCTATCCTTCTGTCTGTCTGTCTGTCTGTCTGGCTATGTGTGTGTCCCCCCCACTATCAACTCCTAAACGGCTGCAGCAATCGAAACAAAATTTGGTAGGAGTAAAGATCTATACCTGAATATCTCACGGCCATATTTGAAAATGATGACAGTGCTACCAACAGCTGAAAAATCGCAATTGAAATGTGAGCTCCATGTTGGATATCTTGGAAGGTATGAATGGGAGCTATTTCAAAATTGGCACACCTGTAGATAATAATATTGCAGTTAAATTTCCAGGAGGCCATACATGGCAGTGTTGCCAAAATGATTATAAACCTGCTGATAGGTCCATTTTTAAATCCATATAACTTCTACACTATCAATTGGATTTCTACCAAATTTCGTATGTGCTATGTGTACATAAACAGATATGACTGAGCGAATTCTTAAGAGCCACCAGGGCTGCCAACTGTTAATAAATGCTCTCATTTTCTTTATCCAAATACCCACATATCAGAAAGTATGCAAGCCGACAGCTTTAAACTATGCACACGTATAGTACCTGACATTCTATATTAATTTGGAGTAACTTATATACGTCAGTGCTACCAACATGATTCTAAGCCTGCTGAGAGGTCCAACTTTAAATACATGTAACTGCTATACTATCATTTGGATTTCAACCAAATTTCGTGTGTGCTATGTGTACCATAACAGATATGACTATGCCGATTCATAAGAGTAACCAGGGCTGCCAACTGTTAATAAATACTGTCTCTATTTTTGTTACCCTAATATTAATATATCAGAAAGTATGCAAGCCAATAGCTCTATTTTTGCTCACGTATAGTACCTGCCATTCTATATTCATTTGGAGTACCTAATATAGGCCCACGCGAGGGCTGCCAACATGATTCTAAGCCTGCTGATATTTCCAATTTTAAAATGCATGTAACTTCTATACTAACTAATGGATTTCATTCAAAATTGACACAACAATAGATCATATTATTTCAGATTATTTCTGACCAATACATGTATATGATTGTTGCCAACATGATTTTACGCGCGCTGTTAGAACCAATGTTTAACTGCATGTAACGTCCATGCTATCCATTGGACTTCAACCAAATTCTGTATTCAGTAGCTTAAGAGAGAGAACTAAGAATATATTCAGTCACCAGGGCTGCCAACTGTAGTTATCTATTAGGCTACATTATGCCAAGTATACAGTATTTCGAAATAATTAGAAATGTCGATATTACCAACTTAATTTCGTCATTATTCTAGATAGATCCATATAGAGTAATCATTGGCTTGAATCTTATATTTCAAGAAAAGTAGGCTCTTTAGTTCGTCACGGAATTTCTTGTTATTATTCTTATTTAGTGTATTTATTTTAGTATAAGTTAATAGCCAGCCAGTAATATATTATCTAACTACAAAATGGTAATGCGTTTCGGTGTTTTCGTTCTAAGGTTGGTTTGTTTTGGGTTAAGGGTTTATGAATTACGTATAAGTAATGATATTATGCACGCGTATACAACTTAAAACAACACAATATATCTGCATAGTTTAAAACAAAGTCCCCTATTCTTGGATGTTACGGGTAATCTTGAGCACCACTGAATGGATTTTGATGCGATTTACCGTTCTGTAAAAGATTTCCAGAGGAAGAAGGTTTCTGTAGAAAAATATTCATTTATGACCAAAGGAAGCCGAGCAGTAACAATTTCTGTGAATCTAGTCGAAGAAGATCTTCATGTCTATGTGCCCTACTTATGCTGGGTAAAGTGTATGAAATATATTTATACTATGAGTGTAAGAATTGTTCAACATCAAAAGAGTCCACGACAGCATATCTCTATCTAATACATCGCCCATTATAAGTGTCTTACGTTTTCATTTCTTCCAACAATCTCCATTCAGAGGAAATTTAAGTTACTAGCTTTGGAGTGAGTTTACGAGTTAGCGAGCGAGCCCAGCTTCGGCCAGCATCAAACTGTCGAGCCGTGTCGAGTTAAGATTTCAGAGAAGGGTACAGTTTATGTGTTTGGAGTTTCGCTGTTCACCTCGGCTTTTCTGAATTGCGTCTGGGACCTGCCATTCGTGCGCCTGTTAAGCTTTTGCTGGGTAAACCGTTAAAGATACCGGGCGAAGCCGGGGCGGGTTGCTAGTGATAAATAAAGGAAAAATATATAAAATTAGATCATGCACTAGAATTCTATTTGTATGTGGTTACTTATCTGAGAAGCGCTAACGCCATACAGTTGCTACCTTGTGTAACCTACATTACAAACACACACTAATACAGCCATCACAGGGTATCTCGGCATCACCAATATTCTGTTACAGTAGTTTAGTGCCGTGAGAACGCAGCAAGAATGTAGCCCACAATGTTCAATTCATCCCGTACCGGTTACCCCACTGAGGATCTTGTGAGGGAGTAAGTTCACTTGTACGTCCCCAGCATCCTTCTAGTATCATAGATCTCAATCTTCGTCTGCCTGTTGCAAACTGTGTCGAGCGTAATCACTAAATAATCTACTTGAATTTAAAATAGCGAGTGGTGAAAGTGCATAAGAAGTTGAGATAGTGTTCATGTGAATAGGGCGTTGTGTAAGAAAGCCTTCAAGTAGATAAATCATCAAATGTTACGGTCACCGACCAGGATAGCACAGCGTGTTGAGGTCTTAGCTTTGGTGGTCTCGATTTGGCACTCAAGCGGATTTGAATCCGTTCGTTGACCATCCTTTAAATGACATTTCAATCGGTGTTGCTGCCTTTCTCAAGGCCAAGGCTGCTCTGTTCCCAGAAATGAGTAGTCTACTAATGTACTGTATATACCGGCGTATGTCGGCCCACTTCGACTATTGCTTCAACAGAGGAATTTATTTAACGTTGTTTCTTAATTATATTATTGTCCGGATCCGTGGCTACATGATTAGCACGCTACGGTTTAGCCCGAAGTGCCCGGGTTCGATTCCCGGCCGAGCCATCAGGGATTTTAATCTCCTGGGGTTAATTCCCGTGGCTTGGGGACTGGGTGTATGTGCCGTCTTCATCATCACTTCGTGCTCATTACGACGCGCAGGTCACCCACGGGCGTCCACTAGAAAGACCTGCACTCGGCCTCTCCCGAGGCCACACGATCATACATGCAATTGTATTATTCAAGTATTTGTTGGCATCTCCTAGGAAAAAATAGAGAACTCGCAGAAGGATTTAACAGAAAATACAGGCGGGGTGAGGAGGATGGTAACATTCAGTGCCTTGTAGAAAATCTGCCCAAGTATTTTGATATTAGCCTATTTTCATCATATGAAATATAGGCTTTTGAAATAGAATTGTATCCGTGTGTGAGTGTATGTCCCCTTCCCCCCTTTCCAAATAACTTTTGATAGACTAGTCTGATGTTAATGAATTTGGTAGAACGTTAGCAACATCTCCGATCACCTCAATCGTGACTTCCAAATTTTAATTACCGTCACAAATCCAACAAGGTGGAGGCGCGAAATATTTTACCAGTACTCAATATGTCCGAAAGTTATTGTAACAATCAAACTGAAATTTTGTATGGTGATGGACAACTATATAGTTAGTTAATACACGTAACTTTCAAAACACTGACAAACACTCAAACAACTTAGCAGCCATACGACATTCAAATATTCGAATTGACTCTTCTGGTGAGCTAATCACTTGAACACCGTGACACTTCTGATATGATTCTAAGTCAATATTTATTTAGAGCTAAAGATAGGGGCTTATTAGTTAGTTCAATTCTTATAAACATTTGGATAGCGACTGCGAGAATTTTTTTTTAAACTTTTACAAAATTGTTCGTATCTTAATCAAGCGATTGAATGTAAACTTCGCGAAATTAATTAGAATTACAATCTTGATCTACTGGAAAATACATTACATCTATGTCTTACATTTAATACTGTGTAGATGGCGAGTAGGTCAATTGTTCCGAGACAAATTTCCCTAACTCGTTACGGAATAATCCGATCTGCGTAAAACGTGGTGTAGAAGACCCCTACTATGGTCAAATCCAACAGACAAATAAATCTATATCATACTTTTCTTAAGTCATGTCAATTCCTCAAATATAAATTTATCTAACTCGCCTCTGAATGATTCGAAATATGTGTACCTGGTGTGGTGAACCCATAGTATGATCTAAAGGCACATACATGTATATCTTCTCTCCCACACATTATAGATGGCGTGCATGTCAAGTCTTCAGATATGATTTCCTCCAACTCTTCAGTGAATGGCTCGATTACAGTGAAGTTTGGCATGGTAGTCCGATGCTACTGTATGGGTTGATCTACTTGGCTTATATAATTCCAAAGTATTCCTTCTCAATTATAGAGTTATTAATATAAATGCCCTTCAAGACTGTGTTCATTTAAATTTATGATTGTTGTCAAAAACTACAACATTGTTTGGATATTGAATTATGAGTTTATCATTGTTGCCCTATATTTTATCACAATGTAAGTCAATGATCGAACATTTATTTAGTCATCCCACGGAGAAGTTATTATTTTATCTGACGGGAGAGCTTTGAGATGGAAAGGACTAGTACTGTAGAATAGATTAAATTAGGCTACTTTAGTTCTTCACACGGAACTACTTGTTTATGTGCACTTTGAACAATAGTCTATGAATTGTAAATAAGGTAACACTCTAAAGCTATCAATAAAGTAAATTCTTCACAAATATTAGATCTCATCTGCAAAATGTTTCATAATAATTCTAATAATACCAATAATAGTCTTCAATTTCATGCCATAATTTCTGAGAGCGGAAGTTATGGTGGTGATTGTAGTTTCTTCATTTAGGGGCGTGTAGCATTTTATTCATTAGCTCCTAGTGATGGCATTGGCTTTGGTGGTAGAAGGAACAAAGGTAACCGAGAGTATTTTATCAACTGATAATGGATGTGTGACGGACGTGGGGTCTCCCCATCGCCGTCCATAAACTGTACCAATACATTTTTCGGGAATAATAAATTAACAAATAATGATGATAACGATTGTAACAAATATTTTGTTAAATTTAACTGTTAAATAGTCATCAATTATTATGCAGAATTGCTGCAACAATGACAAAATTCAAAATACCATGTTTGTATGAAGCTGCATTTAAAGATTTAAAAGCAGTTATTAAACTGTGGATTATTTAAACAATTTCAAGGCTATGACGCCATATTGAATTAGGGATGTATTCTTTGCTTCAGATGAGTGTAACAGACACCAACGCAATTAGGAAGTATCAGTTTCTTGATATAATTGTAATATTTATGGAAACTGGCACAAGGAATTATGTAGTCTCACGCAGGGCCGTAGAGAGCGACCATAGGCCCTAGGACAAGGTCTTCCGGGCCCCTCCATTTTAACCAACCTCTGACATAATTTTGGAATTATGGTATTAAGCTTGCAACTTTTTAACCCCCCCCCCCCCCCCCCTTTCCAAGAAATCTCCGTAGAATTTAGCTTGCCCTACTAAATATTAATTTACTTTGATTTTAGGTATTCAGTCACTCTCCTTTCCTTTTTATCTCCCATTGGTTGTTATTTTACTTCAAGATTTTGATCACTTCTTCTTCTTCTTCTTCTTCTTCTTCTTCTTCTGATGCCGTATCCCACCGAAGGTTGGTGATCCAATTGATTATGTTTACACGTGAATCGGCAGCACGGAAAATTTCTATCGACGTACGTCCATACCACCACCGCAAGTCATTCATCCAGGAATTTCTTCGTCTTCCTACAGACATTTTCCCATCAATCTTCCCTTGAATGATCAGCCGGAGAAGTTCATATCGTTCACCTCTCATGATATGAGAGGTAGCTGAGCTTACGCTCCTTGATGGTTGTGAGAAGCTCTTTCTTCTTGTTCAAGATGTTGAGGACTTCTTCATTTGTTTTCCTTTCTACCCAAGATATTCGGAGTATTTTTCTGTACAAGTACATCTCAAAAGATTCAATCCGCTTCTCCAGTAATGGGCTGAGCATCTACCTTTCGAAACCATACAAAAGGACAGGAAAAACATAGCAACGTAACATTCGAACTCTGAGCTGAATGTTGAGTTCTCGGCTGGTGAATAAGGTCCTCATGGTATTGAACATAATTTTTGCTTGTCCAATTCTGGATAAGATATCACTCTTTGAATCACAATGCTGGTTCACTAAAGTTCCAAGATATTTGATGGAAGATACTTGTTTGACGATGGTGTTGTTGATGTGAAGGGAGGCCTGTTTTGGTGTTTTCGAGAATACAATCAGCTTGGTCTTGTTAATATTCAAGGATAAACCGTAGGTTTCACTGGTCCTCACGATACTGTTTATAATAATTTAAAGATCACTAGGGTTGCTGGCTAGCACAATCGTGTCATCAGCAAATCGGATGTTATTAATCACATAGCCATTGATCTTGATGCCTAGATTAACATCTTCAATAGCCTCTCTGAACACAGCTTCAGAGTAGATGTTAAAAAGGAGTGGGAGGACACATCCCTGGCGGACATTAAAATTCCATTTTGTTTTATATGAACCTGTTCAGGAATCTTTCATAAATGTATGAGTAAAGTATCGATTTTTTCTGAGATTGAATTGCAAACTTAATGCTCCACAAAGAGCTCTAGCACGTTATGAATTAAATAATAATAATAATTATAATAATGTTATTGGTTTTACGTCCCTTTTAACTACTGTGGCTTTTAGAGACGCCGGGGTGCCAGAATTTTTCCCGCAAGGGGATATTTAACGTGCCAGTAAATCTACTGAGACGGCTTCCTCGCATTTGTGCACCCTCAAATGCCAGCTGATTGCGTCTGGATTCGATCCTGCAATCTTGGGGTCGGCAAGGGAGAACGTTACCGCCGAGCCACGCAGCCAGACATGAATTAGATACGTAACTCTGGCTACTTTGCCATTTCCCCGGAAGAAAAACGAAAAGCACCGTACTTATTTACAAAATTAATTTATATATTCTCTTTGTAATGTTTTGGATACTATTCACTGGTTGTATTTACATCGAACAGAGCCACATCAGAAAACTAAATATGTGGGAAAGCTCTGGGGATTCGATCGAGGACCTGGCAACAAACAAAAATCATGTCCTGCAAACACGTGGTGTACAGTATTTGCGTTCGTTGCCGTGTTACAAGCATTGTTTGTGGTGTGCATAACACAGACCGTGGCATGATGCAAGTTGGTCATTTGTGGAGGGCACACAGGCCACTTGTCCGTTTCGTCGCTATTCAAGTCTAAACAAATGTATAGGGCGTCAGCGACCGACACCATGGCCTGCTCGTTCTCCCGACCTCAATCCATTAGACTTCTACGTATGGGTACATTTAAAGGCCATTGTATATGCCACACCTATTCATAACGTGAACATGTTGCGACAGCGAATAGAGCAAGGATGTCAGCAGATACGACAGACGCCGGGAATATGGGAGCGTGTAAGACAGTCAATGATGCGGTGCATAGACGCCTGCATTACAGCTCGTGGTAGCCATTTTGAGCACCTTCTGTAGAGAACTGTAAGTGGTAACGTACACTTTATCAACACAAACGACCAACCTGCATAGTGAAGCGGTCTGTGTTATGTACACCACAAACAATGCTTGTAAAACGGAAGCGAACGCACATACACGATATGTTTGCAGGACATGTTTTGCTTGTTGTCGGGTCCTCTATCGAATCCCCGGAGCTTTCCCACATATTTAGTTACATCCTGTATAAACCCACTGGCAACCCTGAGCAGTGAATGGCATTTGCCATTTATTTATCCTAAAATAATATAGTTATACTCGTACTTTAATTTCACAACTATTGAGATTTTTCAGCGAAATGTAGAAGGTATGACGAGCAATGTTATCCGCGCTGCGCTGTCTCAGCTGGAGATACCGCACACTAAAGCAGTTGCTTACAAGTGTTGGGAATGTCCGATGAACGCTTCAATCTTCACAACACCTTCTATATACAGCGGCAATTACAAATAACAAAAAGTAATAATACAAACTTAAGTCGCTTCTCGATATCAGAATATCGATTAAAATGTAATTGAGAGAAAGTCAAATAAAAGTAGGATCAATTAATTCCTTTATTAAGCCATTCAAATTGCTTTTTCATTGTGTGGTTAGTGGCAGGTTGCGCACTTTGAAACTATTTTCGAACCTCATCAAAATGTGCCACTTCACATTCACACCATCCTCCTCCTCAAGCATCAATGGAATATCTGCACGCGTGACTATAGTATGGGTAAGGAAGAAACGAGCTACAATACTTAACAAAACTAGACAAATAAAGGAAATATTTCGTCTAATCTTCAGAGAAATGACAACGAAGTGGCTCAAGACTAAATTCGTACCGGTGCAAAACATTTGTCACACACGTTGCCACCTTTACTTCCCACACCGTTTATATCCCGCCCCAATAGGCCAACATAAAACATTTAAATTTAAAAATTTTAAAAATAAAAAGTTAAAAGTTAAAAGTTAAAAGTTAAAATTTAAAATTTAAAAGTTACAAGTTACAAGTTGCAAGTTGCAAGTTACAAGTTAAAAGTTAAAAGTTAAAAGTTAAAAGTTACAAGTTACAAGTTAAAAGTTAAAAGTTAAAAGTTAAAAGTTAAAAGTTACAAGTTACAAGTTAAAAGTTAAAAGTTAAAAGTTAAAAGTTAAAAGTTAAAAGTTAAAAGTTAAAAGTTAAAAATTACAAATTACAAATTACAAATTACAAATTACAAATCACAAATTACAAATCACAAATCAAAAATTAAAAATTAAAAATTAAAAATTAAAAATTAAAAATTAAAAATTAAAAATTAAAAATTAAAAATTAAAAATTAAAAATTAAAAATTAAAAATTAAAAATTAAAAATTAAAAATTAAAAATTAAAAATTAAAAATTAAAAATTACAAATTACAAATTACAAATTAAAAATTACAAATTAAAAACTAAAAATTAAAAATTAAAAATCAAAAATCAAATATTAAAAATTAAACATTTTTAAATATTAAAAATTAAACACACAAATTTTAAAATTGAAAATTGAAAATTAAGAAATAAGTTAAAAATTAAGAATTAAAAATTAAAAACTAAAAACTAAACCTTGGAAATTAAGAAATAACTTAAAAATTAAGAATTAAAAATTAAAAACTAAAAACTAAACCTTGGAAATTAAGAAATAACTTAAAAATCAAAATAAAAAATAAAAAAATAATATTATTTGATCGATACTAGGAGGAGGAGCATGATGTGAACATGAAGTGGTACATTTTGATGGGCTCTGAAAATGTAAATGATGTCTTTCCAGCAAATAATATGTTGAGAATGTGAGGGTATGCGCAAAATAAATCAAGCAAACGAAAGCGTTCAAATATTTGGGTGAGTGGATAGACCACAATAGACAGAAGGCGGCTTTCGAGTCACGAATCAGGAAAATGGAAATGGCATATAATCTAACTAAGGCCATTTACAACAAGAAATCCATATCATCAAATGCCAAGTTAAGACACTACCGAACAGTCATCCGTTCAGAGGCTTTGTATGCTGCAGAGTGCCTTGCAATGCACCGCAAGGGACTAACAGAGAATCTGGAAGTGAAAGATAGAAAAAATCTAAGAACAATCTTGGGTCCGGTAAAAGAAAATGGGGAATATAGGAAACGGCACAACCACGAACTTTACACCCATGTGGAAAAAATAACTGATACCATGAGGAAACGGAGAATTGTCTTTTACTGTCATACAACAAGAATGAACCCAGCACGATTGACAAATGGAATTTTCACCTACTTCCTCAAAAAGAAAACCAAGGGAGCTTGGTTCACTGAGGTGGACAAAGATTTACAAGAAGTGGGAATTACAGGCAACGATATTTGGGAACGTGCCACCCTTGAACAAAAACTAACAGCACGCCGATGTTTTCAAGGAAAGCCAAAGCTTCCAACTGGCAAGAAGTGGACTGCAGAAAGGAAACAACAGCATCGAGAACTAATGCGAAAGTACTGGGAGGATGTTAAAGCTCGATGCAGCAAGAAGCAGTTGAAATGACGTGGTCCTTAGATGGCCGAATCGAAAGGAGAAGAAGAAGAAGAAGAAATGAATAAATACATAATTGAAATATAATTATGGTGATAATAATAATAATAATAATAATAATAATAACAATAAAGATTGAGGTTTAATTAGTTTTGTCTCGTAATCTTGCAATGTAATAATATGTGAGTTCTTTTATGAGCTAGCAGATACAATTAGGAGAGCTCAGGACATTTCCTGCCCTTCAAAAACCAGACTTCTTCAGTCGGGAATTAAACACGTGACCTTAGAGCCGGTACGGTGAAAAAGTATTATTAGTAGGCGCATTATCCAAGTTCAATACAGTTAAATGTTCTTATATACAATTAAATATATCGTAGCATGTTCTCCAACTTTATATTGATTTTCTTTAAATTTCCGACCGATTTCGCCTTTCAGGGAAATTCCGGTGATATTAAAATTATAATCCAAAATCGTTGCCATAGTGAACCAAAGTAGTTAATAATATTCTCGCGAGAAGCATAACCTTGTATAAATGCATCACCGGTACTGTGGATTTTGATTGGCAATTGAAAATATAAATTGGCCCATTGCCATTGCTGTCATGACGATGCCAAAAGATGAACCCTGTTGGAAATGAAATGCAACTTCACCAAGTAATTTCTGTCAATACTTTAACAGTATTAAACTTTCTTGTTTCATTCAATATAATTATAATTTTAGATAAGAACAAAACGGTTTCCTTCAGGAAAAACTTTTTCCGAATTTAGAATCAGAGCCACGTTCGGGATAAGGGATTTCAGGAGCAAAGAGTTGCCACTGGTATTATGCAAACATTAATTGCGAAACATTTGTACGCGTATGAGAGTTCCTAAGTCGACTCTGTGGTGTAGTGGACAGCGTGCTTAGGTGCCACCCTGGAGGTCAGAGGTTCGATTCCTGGCTCTGCCACGAAATTTGAAAAGTGGTATGTGGATTGGAACGGGGTCTACTCATTCTCTGGTGGTCCACCTCAGCCATCCTCGAAGTGGTTTTCCGTGGTTTCCCATTTTGTCTTCGGGAAAATGCCGGGATGGTACCTACCGTCAGGCCACGGTTATCTTTTTCCCTCTTCCTTGTATATCCCTAACATTCTTCCCATCACGTCCCATCCCTCATGTTCGCTTTGCAGGTGAGGCTGCCTGGGCGAGGCGCTAGTCCCGCCTCCCCAGTTGTATCCCCCGACCCGATGTCAAACTCCAGGACACTGCCCGTATAGACGGTAAAGGTGGGAACCCTCGCTGAGTCCGGGGAAAAGTCTACCTGGAGAGTAAACTGACTACGGAAAAGAAATGAGAGTTACTTGATTTGATATTATGTCAATCATAGGCCTATGTTAGTAACGGGATCTAGGCAGATACAAATCATAATGTATGTCTACCCCTTATGATTCCCAACTCAGCCAACCTAGAAGCGATTTTCCGTGGTTTCCTGCGTCTACTCCAGGCAAATGCCGGAATGGTAGGCCTAAATTAACGCCACGGTTGCCTCCTACACAAATACTACCCTAGTTAAAAATACAGTACACACGGGACTGCATATCCACGATGTTGGAAACCCCCTAAAATTAATCAAGAACAACATTTCTATGCGCTCTCTAATTTTGGAACAGACAGTAAAGAAACAATCTGATATTGAATTGTTTAAGTCCAAAAGCATTAAATTTGTATATGGACTGACTGCGTGGCGCAGTGGTAACGTTCTCATCTGCAGTGTGGAAGGTTGTCGGAACGAATCCTGGCGCAGTCAGTTGGCATTTGAGGTTGCGAAAATGAGAGCGAGCCATGTCAGTAGATTACTGAGACGTTTATGATCCGCTTCTGGGTAAAATTCCGGCAGCCCGTCGCGTCGTCTCTGAAAGCCGTGGGAGTTAAAAGAGACTTGAAACTAATACAATTATTATTATCAATATTATTAAATTTATACTCATATCGACAGCGGTAGCTACGCCCGTTAACGCGCAGCCTTAGGCAGTGGGGACTCGGCAGACGTGGGATCGAGCCCCACCGTCGGCCGTCTTTGAAATGGTTTTCCGTAATTTCCCAATTTTCAACTCCTGGAAAATCCTGGGACGGTACCTTTTGACAGGCCACGGCCGCTTCCTTCCACATCTTTGCCCAAGTTCATCCATCTTCATTCATTTCATCTCTCATTAACTCCTTTCATGAAGTTGGTGTCAGCAAGGGCACCCGGCCATAAAAACCACCCACACATGGCCTTTCATAGCATCAAATCCCTGACTCCGTTGAAAACGGGAATAATAAGGGGTAGGCATACACACATAAAAACTCATAATTAAAATAAGCCAAAAATGTTGTTTTCTTGACCTAAAGGCAGGGGCGTATATAAGGTGGGGGAAGCTGTGGGGGTTCCAGTCCCCCCCGACCCCCGCCGAAAAAAACAATAAAAATTAAGAAATTGTTGCTTTGGTAAAAAACATAAAATAATTGTAAATTTGGTTGTACTCTAATCTTAAATTATTAGCTAAGTTATAAACAATATTAAGATTGAAATTAGACTACCTCGTGGTGTAGTGGCTAGCATTCGTGGTTTTCGCCCCGGAGGTCTGAATTCGATTCCCGGCTCTGCCAATAAATCATAATTCTGGTCTGAGGGCTGTAATGGGGTACACTCAGCCTTGTGAGGCAAAACTGAGAATTCCACAGTACGGTACTTTTGAGAAATAAATTATCAATTTGTAAAAAAATAAAAATATAGTTAGATATTTGCCATTCATACTCCAAAGGCCATAATAGAAAATTAATTAAGTATAAAATTTTATTTATGTGTTGTGTTGTGTTGTGTTGTATTTTACAACTCTTTTTGTCTTGCCACTAATTGTAGGCTATAGACTATAAACTTAGAATTTTACAATTAACTCTTATCTAAAATAATTACGCAAAATTATATGCTCTAAGATATTGGTTGATATTTCTGGGTATTTTGCGGTGACAATCCCCTGAGAATTCTCACAATTTTCCAGGATAGTTAGGCCCCTCTCCTCACCGAAAAAAATTGTATAACTTATACGCCCCTGACTAAAAGTAGTTAAAAACATTCTAAATAGAATCATAGCTATTAACCACACCGGTGCTGTGGAATTTGATTAATTAGATTGTCCATGGAAAATATAAATTGGCCCATGGCCACTGCTCTATTAAATGGGAGCAGCGATATTACTGGAGCATAGGCTTGCCAGTGGGTTGTGTAATGTCTTACCTTCAGAGTGAACAGCCAGAATGAGGAGCACGGCAGTGGCGACAAGCTTCATGGCACCACACGAACTGGCGGGACATGAACCATAGACACCACTCCTCTGAGGCGACAGTGCTGCCACTGTGTCGACTGCTAACAACACGACCGGTTCTCAACACTCTAAATCTCGTTTGCCCTTTACTGGAGGTTACTTGTCATTCATTACCAGCGCGGTAAGGTACGGCGTGGCGTGGTCTCATGCTTCATAGCGCCTGACATTTCAGAACTGCCGGCCTCTCTTTTACGTACACTTCATCTTTTGTACACCTCTTTCTTCATATCAGCGCTTTCCAAATGCAGTAGTCTTGGTCAACCACGAAGAGCTGTGTCCGCGCATGCGTTATTACCAGAAGCAGAACCGGTGGGCGGGTCAGGAGGAGTTGGCTTCCTCCGGGGGAAGATTGTCGTAAATAATAATTATAATAATGGGTACTTCTTGGTACAAAGAAACTACGAAAGACTTACAACAATTACATATCACCATAGAAGACATTCACGACCGCAGCATTTGTACAAAAAAAAATAATCATAAACCAGAAATTTGAATTTAGATCACAACCCAAAAGAAATAGGCGTAAATGGACAGATGAAGAAAAGAAGGCGCACGGTGAACGGATAAAAGGTTTTTGGGAAGATAAAAAAGAAGAAAAGAGCCACCACCAAAAGCTAAATTTTTGTGTTTTTAGCGCTCTCCTAAAAGGGGAATGTTCGCTAATAATAATAATAATAATAATAATAATAATAATAATAATAATATAATGTGTAGATTAAGGCTTTCACGGTCCGCAATACTATTAATATTATTCATATTTTTGGGATTATGCCGTGTGAAAATAAAAACAAGAAGTTCCGTGAAGAACTATACAGCCTACTTTTCATGCCAATGATTATTCTACAGAATATGAACCTATCTAGAATAATGACGAAATTAAGTTGGTAATATCGAAATATCTAATTAGTTCAAAATATACCTGGTATAATGTAGCCTAATAGAGCACTACAGTTGGCAGCCCTGGTGACTGAATATATTCTTAGTTCCATCTCTTAAGGTACAGAATACAAAATTTGGTTGAAGTCCAATGGACGTTACATGCAGTTAGACATTGGATCTATCAGCACGCGTAAAAGCATGTTGGCAACAGTGTCATGCGTGTGCTGGTCAGAAATAATCTGAAATACTATGATATCTTTTTGTGCCAATTTTGGATGAAATCCATTTGTTAGTATAGAAGTTACATGTATTTTAAAATTGGACATATCAGCAGGCATAGAATCATTTTGGCAGCACTGTCTTGTATTAATTACTCCAAATTAATCTAGAATGTCAGGTGCTATACGTGTGCAAAGTATAGAGCTGTTGGCTTGCATACTTTCTGATCTATTGATATTAGGGTGAAAAAATATAGACAGCATTTATTAACAGTTGGCAGCCCTGATTGCTCTTAACAATACTAATAGTAATATCTGTTATGTTACACATAGCACATACGAAATTTGGTTGAAATGCAACTGATAGTATAGAAGTTACATGTATTTAAAAATTGGTCCTATCAGCAGGCTTAGAATCATGTTGGTAGAACTGACGTATATAAGTTACTCCAAATTAATGTAAAATGTCAGGTAATATACCTGTGCATAGTTTAAAGCTGTTGGCTTGCATACTTTCTGATATATTGGTATTTGGTTAAAAAAAATAGAGAGAGCAATTATTAACAGTTGGCAGCCCGGGTGGCTCTTAAGAATACTCTCTGTCATATCTGTTTATGTACACATATTACATACAAAATTTGGTTGAAATCCAATTGATAGTGTAGAAGTTATATGCATTTAAACATTGGACCTATCAGAAGGCTTAACATTATTTTGGCAACACTGTCATGGTTGGCCTCCTGGAAATTAAACTGAAATAGTATTATCTACATGTGTGCCAATTTTGGAATAGCTCCCATGCATACCTTGCAAGATATCCAACATGGAGCTCAAATTTCTAGTGCGTTTTTTCAGCAGTTGGTAGCACTGACATCATTTTCAAATATGGACGTGAGATATTCCGGTGCACATCTTTACTCATACTAAATTTTGTTTTGATTGCTGCAGCCGTTTAGGAGTTGATAGTGGGGGGGGGGGACTCACACACACAGCCAGACAGACAGACAGAAGGACAGACAGACAGACACACATTTTCCCGGATCGATCTCATAAGTCTACTTTTTCCTCATTTTTGCAAAATGTGAAAAGTAGGCTAATAATAAAGTCCTTATGTGTGCCACATTGGCACACATTCTTTGACCACATTGTTTTAATTATATTGAAAAAGGAGACAAGGTCCCTCTCGAAACGTATAAGATTTTTTTTTATTAGCCTACTTTTCACATTTTGCAAAAATGAGGAAAAAGTAGACTTATGAGATCGGGCAAATGTGTGTCTGTCTGTCTGTCTGTCTGTCTGTCTGTCTGTCCTTCTGTCTGTCTGTCTGTCTGGCTGTGTGTGTGTCCCCCCCTATCAACTCCTAAACGCCTGCAGCAATCGAAACAAAATTTGGTAGGAGTAAAGATCTATACCTGAATATCTCACGGCCATATTTGAAAATGATGTCAGTGCTACCAACTGCTAAAACATCGCAATTGAAATTTGAGCTCCATGTTGGATATCTCGGAAAGTATGAATTGGAGCTATTTCAAAATTGGCACACGTACAGATCATAATATTTCAGTTTAATTTCCAGGAGGCCAAACATGGCAGTGTTGCCAAAATGATTATAAGCCTCCTGATAGGTCCAATTTTTAAATGCATATAACTTCTACACTATCAAGTGGAATTCAACCAAATTTCGTATGTTGTATGTGTACATAACCAGATATGACTGAGCGTATTCTTAAGACCTACCAGGGCTGCCAACTGTTAATAAATGCTCCTAATTTATGTTATCCAAATACCAATATATCAGAAAGTATGCAAGCCGACAGCTTTAAACTATGCACACGTATAGTACCTGACATTCTATATTAATTTGGAGTAACTTATATACGTCAGTGCTACCAACATGATTCTAAGCCTGCTGACAGGTCCAACTTTAAATACATGTAACTTCCATACTATCATTTGGATTTCAACCAAATTTCGTATGTGCTATGTGTACCATAACAGATATGACTATGCGTATTCTAAGGGGCAACCAGGGCTGCCAACTGTTAATATGTGCTGTCCCTATTTTTGTTACCCTAATATCAATATATCAGAAAGTATGCAAGCCAATAGCTCTAAACTTTGCACACATATAGTACCTGGCATTCTAGACGAATTTGGAGTAACTAACATACGTCAGTGCTGCCAACATGATTCTAAGCCTGCTGATAGGTCCAATTTTAAAATGCATGTAACTTCTATATTAACTAATGGATTTCATTCAAAATTGGCACAACAATAGATCATATTATTTCAGATTATTTCTGACCAATACATGCATGACATTGTTGCCAACATGATTTTACGCGCGCTGTTAGATCCAATGTTCAACTGCATGTAACGTCCATGCTATTCATTGGACTTCAACCAAATTTTGTATTTAGTACCTTAAGAGACGGAACTAAGAATATATTCAGTCATCAGGGCTGCCAACTGAAGTGCTCTATTAGGATACATTATGCCAGGTATACAGTATTTCGAACTAATTGGAAATTTCGATATTACCAACTTAATTTCGTCATTATTCTAGATAGGTTCATATACTGTAGAATAATCATTGGCATGAAAAGTAGGCTGTATAGTTCTTCACGGAACTTCTTTTTTATTTTCACACCGCATTATCCCAAAAATAAAATATTATTATTATTATTATTATTATTATTATTAATAATAATAATAATAATAATAATAATAATATAGATTGCCTTGAAGCCATTTTTTCAGCGTTGTAGCTCATATCAAATTTACCTGTAAACTTATATATTTAGTGCAAATTTTTTCAGGTTATTTTTAGCCTATTTTCAATTTTGAAAAAATAGGCTTATGAGATCACCTTTTGTCCGTGTGTGTGTGTGTGATTCGTGTGTGTGTGCCCCCCCCCCTAATAAAATCTAAACGGCTAAAGCGATTTCAATGAAACTCGGTAAGTTGACAGCACTATTCCGGGCGATCCCGACCGTGCCCTTCAAATTTTGTTACGTCTCACCAATCCAACATGGCGGCTGTGCGAAATATTTCACCGGCATTCTGTATCTCCGAAACCATTACAGATATCACCCTGGAGTTTTGTATGGTGATAAAGGGAACTACTAGACGTTCACTTATGTGACCTTTGAAAACATGGTAAATACAAAACCAACATGGCGGCCAAGCGAATTTGCGACTTTTAAATAGACGTTTCTCGTGCATTAACTAACCAAACGCAATGAAACTTGGTACAGTATATGTTTATATACATTGTAATGCACCGACATCTAACTTCGTTCAATTGTTTACATAACCTCAATATGGCGGCTGTGCGAAATATTTCACCGGTATCCTATATCTCTGAAACTATTACCGGTATCACCCTGAAATTTTGTAAGGAGATAAGGGGCACCACTGGAAGTTCTTCTATGAGACATTAAAAAACCGGTTAACTACAAAACGAACATGGCGGCCAAGCGAAGTTGAAAGTTTTAAGTAGACTTTTCTCGCGATTTAATGATCAAAACGCAATGAAACTTGGTACAGCAAATGTTTATACACATTGTAATGCACTGGTATGTAATTTAGTTCAATTGTTTAAATAACCTCAAGATGGCGGCTGTACGAATTTTTCAATTAAGCTTTTGTTTCTTGTGTCGTTATCATGCGATCGAAGTGAAAGTTTGAATAATGAACCTACGCAATAATTTTCCTTTAAAGGTACATGACTCTATGGCCTATACATATAACAATCCAACATGGCGACCATCCGGAATATTTAGGCGGTTCTCAATATCTACGAATCTACTACAGCAATCAAACTGATTCTTTTTATGTTCATAGGGGTTATAAACATAAGTTCACCTATAGTACTTTCAATAACCTGGTGATCACAAATCTAAAATGGTGGCGACGCGAAATATAAATATTCAAATGGTCGTTTCTCGCAATTTAACCATCCAAGTGCAGTGAAACTTGGTACAGTAAATCCTTATACAAATGTTAATCCACTGGCATCTAATCTATTTCAATTGTTTCTATAACCACAAGATGGCAGCTATGCGAAATTTTAAAATCTCATTTTTACTTCTTGTGTCCTAATCTTGTGATTGAAATTTGAGTACTACACGTACACAATAATCTTCATGTAACAATACATAACTCTAAGACCTACATATATAAAAGTCCAAAAGATATTCGTTATCAATATCTATGAATCTATTACAGCAATCAAACTGAAATTTAGTATGTTGATAGAGGCAATTAACATTAGTAGGATATATGAAAATAGGCTGTATAGTTCTTCACGGAACTACTTGTTTCACATGTCTCAGTAATAGGAATTATAATGAGTTGACCGACTGAAAATTTGCAATATCAATTGTCTAATAATAATACGTATAAATTAATTAAATAATGGCGGGTGGCTCCCGGAGAGGGCTCTTCAGATATTTGTAGTTGACGTCCATGGGTGACCTGCAAGTTATGATGAGGATGAAATAACTCTTAGACCAATAGGGAAACACCCATAACAATTGGGAACGATCGTGTCGACCGACTGAAAAACATCCAATTTCTATATTTGAGTGTTCTACTACGTTAGCTCAACGGTAGAGGATTGATGGTCTAAGAAAAATGTCGTAGATCTGATTTCTGATATTCTAACTCTCTAACTTGGACCTGTGTGGCTTCTATTCAATTTACACAACACGAGCAAGTAGTGGAATACCTCCTTGGTCAATATTAAGTTAAAAATAGCTAATCAATCTTACAATGTTTTGTCTAAGAACATTTTAGTAGATGGCAAAACAATCTCTGAGAACCCACAGTAATCACTGAAACGTTTAATTAATACATGAGCGAGAAAGAAGGATATATACGACTTCGCCGGGCGAGAGCAATGTATTATGCAACAGTCGACAAATAAATCAAGTCTGAAGGCGCATAGTGGTGCTGTAAAGTGGCTGGCGAGGTATGGAAATTGGGAGTAGCGTTCCCTTCCTCTCAGTGCATTATACGAGACCATAAAGCAAATAATGGAGGTGTGTTCCACCTCGGAGATTTCAACGCTCGAATCACGGCCAACAATCGTTCTCAGATACAGGGCTGCTATTCAAAAATGTAGTCTCAAACCTACCCACCATCCACATTAGCTCAGCACGTTGAAATTCTATCTACAGTGTGGCCAGGTATTCTGGACTTGGGCGACAGGTGAACTTAATGCATATTAAGACAATTCCACGTGTTTTTTCTATTTAATTTCGAAGCAAATTGCGTATAAAAACATAGATTTGAAGCCACTTTTCAGCGTTGCCTTATTAACAATTGGTATTTTATCTTTCAGTCGGTTAACACAAAATAATTCCAATTACTGGAATATGTGAAACAATAACCTAATATAAATTACATATTATGAAAAAAAATCCACAGCCTGCTTCCAGTCTCCGACCGGGTCAGGAATGGAATGAACAAAGCCCCTATCTAGCGGCGAGTATAAGAACTGTGCCGGCTGCCGAAGCCTGACGCACTCCTCTGGGGCAATGATTAAATGAATGACAGATGAAATGAAATGATAGTGGAGGGTGTTGCTGGAATCACATTTTGACAGGGAAAACCGGAGTACCCGGAGAAAAACCTGTCTGCCTCCGTTTTGTCCAGTACAGATCCCTCATGGAGTGACCGGGATTTGAACCACGGACCCAGCGGTGAGAAACCGGCGTGCTGCCGCCTAAGCCACGGAGGCTTAAATTACATATTATGATGAATTATTATTATTATTATCGATTTTTCCCATTTGGGAGAGCATGCGAATTCGAGCCAATCACAGCTTCACTTCATTTTACTCTTCTCTTTTCTTCCCTAAACCTCTTCATTAATTCACTGTGTTTTTTCTTAATTTCTTCTGTCCATTTTTCCCTATTATTTCTTTTCTTGAGACTTGTTCAAATTTCTTGTTTCTGATTTTTTTTCTGAATTGATTTCTGTCCTCAATATCGTCTTCAAAGATTTTGAATCGTTCCTGGTCCTCCTGTGTTTCTCTCATCCAACTGGTCTTTAATTTACTTGTATTAATGACGTTATAATTTTTCTTAGTGAGTCAGATTTCAACCATCCTCGACAGGTGTCCATAGAACTGTAGGCATCTCTCTCTCTCTCTCTCTCTCTCTATATATATATATATATATATATATATATATGTTGTTATGGACTGTTGAAAACGGAGAAAAATAAGCGATGACATGTTTTGTTCGTCAAGCGAGCATCATCAGATTCAAATTTAGAAGGTAAATGGCTCTACAAAGCATTACCAAACCTACAGTGACACCAACTGACAACCTCTGCTCTCAAAAAACAAAAGAATAAAAATAAGAAACATGTCAGAAAACATAGTAATTGTAAATTTGTAAATTTATAATTATTACTAAAAATATATATATATATTTTGATGTTTCAAAAACTTCGTTGGTTGGTTCCTTAGTTTAGGGCTGCGACAAAGTGGTCATGTATCCGCGTGTACTTTGGGTGTGTGTAGAATTTTTCTGATAACCAATGTTAATTGTGATGGCTGTATTAGTGTGTGGTATCTGTTTTTAATTCAAGTAAGGACTGCAGACGATAATTTCAAGTAGTTCCTACTTTCGCTACCAAATGCTACCGTCCACGACACCTAGCTGTGAACGTGGCTACTACTAAATGCCATCGTAACCCGTCCCTGGTGACCAACGTTGGAACTTAAGAGCATTAATCAAACCTAACCTACACATTTTGTTTCATACAAATTTAGTTAGTGAAAGGTTCTTTTACATGCCATAAATCTATGACAAGTGCCTGCCGGCTTTACTTCCCCTCCGAAGGAAGGCATACTGAGGGATTCTTTACGCTCTTAAAAAATCTGACGACTTCGGTCGGGTTATTTCAAAACTTAGAAATGACGATACCATCAACTAAACTGTCTTCCTCCCCCAACTAATCTATGAAGGTGTACACTTCTGTGATTCACTGAAGCAATAAACCCTATAGAATTGTAAACTAACATGCCGAATGACCTACAAGTACTCTAGTTGGTTGGTTCCTCAGTTTAGGGGCTGCGACAACGTGGTCATGTAGCCCCGTGTACTTTGGGTGAGTGTAGAATCTGTCTGATAACCGGTGTTAATTGTTATGACTGTATTAGTGTGTGTTATCTCTTTTTAATTGAAGTGAGGACTGCAGACATTGAATTTTTTCAAGTAGTACCTCGCCAAACGCCACCGTCAACGACTACTAGTTCAGAACTTGATTACCAGATGCCATCGCAGTCGGCTCGTGGCGACGAACGTCGGAACCTAAGAGCGTTTGTCGAATGTTCAACCTATGTATAATTTAGCTTCACACAAGTGTAATTAGTGGAAGGTTCTTTAACATGCCATAAATCTATGATATGGGACCGCCAGCTTTACTTCCCCTCCAATGGAAGGCATACTGAGGGATTTTTAACACTTTTAGGCCCGTTGCTCACGGTAAAATGTTTCTTAAAATTTATTTTACAGCTAATTTTATAAAAATTTGACGAAATCAAGCTGTGTTGTTCACGGTAAAATTATTTTATAAAATCCGTGGATGTATCAGGATCGCCATCTACCGATAAACTTCTGAACCAAGAATCAACTGTTCAACACACATTGGTTTTAAAGTATGGCTCCAACAAACAAAAATTGCAAAAATTGCCGCTTTAGCTACAATATTACATGTCGTACAGTGGTAAAAAGGAAGAAAAGAAATGCTAGGAAGTCCCGGACTCGGGAATGGATAAAAAGAAGAGTAGAGGAATGCTGTCCTTGGTCGAAAATGAGTTGAGGTTAGAAGATCAGAATTCATATAAGAATTTTCTAAGAATGGAGGAAAGCAGTTTTAAAAAACTCCTAGATCTTGTTGGTCCCAAAATTATTCGACAGGGCACTAACATGAGGCAAGCCATTTCTCCTGAAATGAGACTGCAAGTGAGTTCGAAGCCCGTTGATCTTCGCCTTCACATCAGCCTGGCTTGTGTTCGGTCGAATTTGTGAAACATATTCGGCGATTTAGATTTCTGCCTCCCTTCTTGCATTTCTATTGTGGTATATGGGCGTTTTAACCTCATACAAACACTGACATTTCTGGTATTCGTCCAGTAAAACACTAACAGCTTCCTTAGTCCTGCCGGAACCTGCCATTTTCGAAGTGTTTGTTTACAAGCGAGCTTCACAATCTTCTCACCACGTGGCGCCAGCATCATCTTCATGTCAGCTTCCCTGATTGGTTCGTTTCATAAAATTAATTTTACGGAATAGAACATGTCCTATTTTATGGAAAGTTTTATCAAAGGTTTTATAAAACTTGAATTTGACCGTGAGCAACAGAAATTTTATAAAATTAAATTATTGTACAATAAATTTGAAGGAAAATTTTACCGTGAGCAACGGGCATTACTCGTTTGAACCTGTAATGTTGGGCATAGAAGCTCAGCATGCTACCAACTAGACCACCGAAGCCGCTACAAGTACTCTACTGTGATGATAGTGAAAGGTTATAAACTACAACATATGAAATAGTGTTCGTCTACTATTATCGTGTTGAAGGATCTGATGTGGAGACTTAGGATTCCTTTGTGCTCGCTGTAAAAACCGACTTCAGCCGGCTGAGATTGAGCGGCTAATGGTCGGCTCGAACTAGGCTCAGAAGCCTGTACACACTGACGAGGCTGGTAGTGTGAGCCGCTCAGCTCGCAAGTGTGTACCCGCCTTTACAGATCTCTTCCATAGAATTTCTGCAATGTCTTTCTCCACTGCATTAGAGGAGCCACCATAAATCTTTTGGCAGTATTTGAAATGAAGGAAGGAAGCTCTTAGTTTTACGTGACCGTTAATCATGCGACCATGAGCCACGCGGGCAGTATTTGACATGACCTTCATACCATACTCTAAATTCTGGAGTATCCTTTCCCAAATTATATTCTGCAGTTTTACAGTCACCACAGAATTTAGACAAAACCTCAAAATCAAGCAAGTATCCAGTCTCAATGCCAATTACAAACCCAACACCATAATGAGAAGTATGCCCACGCTTTTCCATGTTGCATCGTAGGATACAGCAATGTCAAATACTTGATCATTATCAAAACCATGGGCTTCGTGCGCAGATTCTTCAGCCATTCCAAAAACCATTTTCTTGATTGCGTGCCCTTCCCGAACAAGGTCTTTTAGATGGTTTGTGTATGACCTTTTCCCTATGGAATGCATCCCCATGCCTTGAGAAAATTGAAGCATTGCACGTTGCCCCTACCCTACGTTCATAAATGTTTCTATCATCTGCCTGTTTACCCAAAAAGGAGGCCTTTGAGACTCTGTAGTTTCTACCCTAGGTGAAGAGTAAACACTTGCTGACACATAGTCACAGTTTTTACATTTCACAACTAACTTACTACAAAAACCATGATTTTCCCTTATTTCAATAGCAGCAGACCTAGAACTACATTCACCACACTGTAAATTCTTAGTAAGCTCTTGCCACACACTGGTATGAATGAGTGTATAACTTATGTCATGCACTGTTTCATTACACTCGCTGCTGCTAGTTTTATGCTGTGAAAATGCATCTAACTTCCTTTCTCTTGCAGAAATGTCACATATTTTCTCACATGAAGGAGAAATTTCACTAAAAGGAACATCATGACTGACTTCAATCGCAATAGTTGCTGCAACAGGATGATCTATCTCCAGCCTAGATTAACTCTTTTTAGTAATATTCAGCTTACCTGCCCGACTTCTCTTCGAAGAGCGCCTTTTTGGATTTCTATAACTACTGCTTTGTCTCTCCATATCGACAAACAACCAACCAAAAACACTCCTGAACTAAAACACTTCGAAACTTATGTAAACACACGTGATAACTGCGAGGTTTGTAAACAAATGACATCCATGTTGAGTGCGTAAAACAACTCAAGTATTGAATTAGGCCTAAAGATTTACTAGGCACCTCTTTAGGCGATATATTGATATTGTAAAAAATAATCCTAGCAATGCTTATAATTTTCTGGTGTAGGCCGCAAGTTTTCAGATGAAAAAATCAAAATAGACCAATGGCAATAGTATTTATAATGACTGTGAGCTGAACTGCTGAATATCATGAAGCGTTGACACCACTATTATTTGTAAAAATTCAAAAGAGAACGGCAAAATATTCGATATAGTGACACCACTGTGAGTTGGGCGTGACAGAGCGAGTTTAACACCCATCCAGCTCTTTAAAATGACCGTATAACCTTTAAAAATGGCGGAACCTGAAATATTATGACATTTTCCGATAATAGAAAGTTTGGAGTAATTTCTGAACAGTAATTCATAAAATCGATTCTTTTAAAAAATTTCATTCAGTTACACGAATTACTATTTCACCACAATAACATAGGCAATCAAATAAATCGCATACATAGGCCTACATAATTACGCCAAGAAATGTAATTTTGGTCTGAGGTTTAGAACGGGAAATTCTCAGCCTCGTGAGGCAGATCTGAGAAGAAGTGGATTCGATTCCTGACCACAGCCATCTTAGAAGTGGTTTTCCATAATTTACCCACAAATGCAGGGATGGTATATGCATTGAGGCATGACTATCTCATACCAATATCCTAACCCCAATTACAAGTACACACACTACCGCAGCATTCACAATGACACAGGATATCAGATTCCACACTCACCACGCGGATACATGTCCACGATTTCACAAAACCCGCAAATGAATCAGTAATAGCACATAACGTGGAATATTGAGATACGCTATTCCCTTGAACTAAACGGCAACAAGAAAACTGAACATATGAAATAAGCTTTGAATAAGATTTTGGTGACGATTTGATGCATTAGATGAGAGGTTTATTCAATGTTCCCGAGTTCGTAGGATCAAAGTCCGGTCCAGTCAGATGCTGTTGTTGTTGTTAATCATTTTATGGACTTGGGGCAACCTATTCATCAGCCCTGTGTACTTAGGTGTGTGTTGAACTTGCCTTTGTTTGTGTGATGACTGTAGTAAAATGTGTAGCGGCATTAGAGACAGGGTTGGGGTGCGTGCCCCGGTACCTAAAGTAAGGTGCTATTGGGTCATTACCTTGAGAGACCGTGGAAAAACCCGGAGATAAACCACACTCAGGATAGGCTCTGTGAACGCCGGAATTCGAAGCTCCGTGCTGCAGATCTCTATCATGATTTAACGTACACGACTACGTGACGGGCTGGGTATTTAAGAGAACCGTTAATGATTCCAATGTCTGAACAGCCACAGTAGTTAAAAGGGACGTTAAACTCTTGACGTAACAGTCCACTCCAGGATGCAAGAAGAGTCCCATGTCTGTTGTTGGAGAATGAGCAATAAGCCATCAGATTGATTGGTCGACTACTGGGGTCACGGTCTCCCAGGTCAAGGTGTAGGAGAAGCGAGTCCACTACCTCTCCAATTCCAAGAAATTAACAGATACATCTGTTTTGTTTCGTAGACTATCTTGGACTCATCTCTGTGGTATTGGCGTTCATATTGAGACTCCGCTCCCGAAGAACCTGGTTTCAATTTGTGGTTTGAAGTTACTCATTTGTATTAAATATGTATCCCTTTGACTCTCTCAATATACGTATTGAGGCTCTGGATTCAAATATCCTGGGTTCGATGCCCAGCTCTACCAAGAAATGTAATTATGTTCTGAGTGTTGGAAGAGACTACACCCGTGAGGTATAACAGACAAGCTGGTACGATTTCTACCTCAGCAATCATAGAAGTGTATTTCCATAGTTACTCCACTACTTCTCTTGACAAATACAAGGATAGTTTCTAATTTACGGCCACAGCTGCCTCCTTCCCAATCGAAGCCCGAATTACACCACAGAAAATATGTTATCAAACAAAATCTATACACAGCCAGTACATGAAGTTGGTGTCCACGATCTCTGCGGTATTTAATATGGTTTTGTGCCAATAGATTCACCGGCTCGTTAACGATACCTTCCAAGACAACATTTTGACACACGGCATCCCTTAAGTCGCACAAGTCAAAAGGAAGGTGAAATGAAAATCCACAGCCTGCTTCCAGTCTCCGACCGGGTCAGGAATGGAATGAATGAAGCCCCCATCTAGCGGCGAGGATATGAACTGTGCCGGCTGCCGAGGCCTGACGCACTCCTCTGGGGCAATGATTACATGAATGACAGATGAAATGAAATGATAGTGGAGAGTGTTGCAGGAATGAAATTTTGACAGGGAAAACCGGAGTACCCGGAGAAAAACCTGTCTGCCTCCGTTTTGTCCAGCACAGATCTCACATGGACTGACCGGGATTTGAACCACGGACCCAGCGGTGAGAGGCCGGCGTGCTGCCGCCTAAGCCACGGAGGCCAAAAGGAAGGTAAATCCCCTAAAATTATTATTCGTATTGTTTATTATCATGATCGTTATTATTATCATCAATATTATTATCATGATTGATATTATTATAATGAATTTTATTATTATTACGATCATGATTATTATTATTATTATTATTATTATTATTATTATTATTATTATTATTTAAAGTTGAAAATTTTTCAACTAAGTATTACATTTTCATCAGCCTGCGTACGCGTCTTCTGCCCAAACTACAAGGTCATCAGCTCTACCATTTCAGGATGTCACCCGTGTGAATTATGCCATCTTTATAATCCATGCAATATAGGCTACTGATAGAAATACTATGAACTTTGAATGAAATAAACTTTGTTTGAAATATACTCCAGTGAAGAAACAGTTTAGTCAATGTCACGATTTGCTAAGATGTTGCATCTAAATCAATTGGTAACATCCAACTTGGGAGGACATATTTGGCTCTGTGGTTAGAGCTTTACTCTCTTACCCAACCGGCTAGGGTTCTAATCCTAACAGAGTTGTATATTTTTGCTTTCATTATAATTATTGTTTTATGAGTACTGAGACGTTATACAATTGAGCGTTATATTGTGCATTTTGCAATGGAAAATATATATTTAATTAAGACAAAGTTCTCCAACGGATCTGCATGGGTGACATCTATTAGCAACCAGTTGAACTTCAGTATGCGGGAGCTATCCACGGCCCAGTAGATGCGATCTGCGCTCTATACCGGCCAGTTAGTGAACCCATGCCTACGGTGTGATTAAAAATGTCCTCTTGTTGCCGATAGAGCGCACTCCCAAGGATAGGCGCAATTAAAATTAAGTGTGCAGTAGGTATATTAAATGTGTTTCTCCCAGTGATACGTTTAGACCAACGAAGTTTCAATTATTGTAAGTAGTCGGTGTTAATATACTGAATTCCTACGTTGTTTGGAGTGTTTGGTGATGAAATTGCAAAATGCTGGGGTAAATTATGAACAATGGTTTGAACGCCGCTGCTTGAATCCAGTGTGTCAATTTGCACTTCGAATTGGAAGAAAATAGGAGGTGATGAGGACAAAGAGTTATAACTGTACCCATACATGTAGGAGAAAGTAGGGTATATGCTCTTTCCTGAACATCTTGTTGAAGCTAATATACAGATTTTTAGATCATTTTATTATGAATGCATTTGGTGCTGAGATGTCCAGGAAAATGGAGCTGAATACAACTGTATCTTCTAATAGCCAACGTCTGCTTCCCTTTACCTCATTGAATTCTACCGGAAATCACTGCTGAATATATACTAATATCACCTCATTCTCTACTACGTAGAAAGGAGACGTGTAGAGGATAGAACGTTAAATTAAATAGATAGTTAACACGGGACACTCACGTCACTTCCTGAGGTCGGGTACGTATTAAGACTACGGATTCAAAGGTCCTAGGTTCGATTCCCTGCTATGTCAAGAAATTTAATTCTTGTAGCATCCTTCGGGAACAGATATTTCCAGTATGGATTAGCAAGGTAAGCTAACATTATTTTTGAAAGGAAGTTTAATATTATTTTAGCTTTTCGATTGAGTAGTGAATTGTCTGTAGTTTTTAATTCTAATGGGCCTTTTTCAGTGTATTTAAACCATGTGGGTTTTGTTTTACGGTTACGGAAGAAATCAAAGATTTGTTTGGTTAGTCTAGAGTCTGAGAGTTCTTCAATTTTCTTGTAGAGAGTCTCATTCTTGATGTGTTTTATCTTATTATCCAGAAATGTTGGTCCTATGATTTTTCTTAAAAATTTCCTTTCCATTAATTTGAGTTTAATTTTCATCTGGTCCTTGAATTTCATGTTTAGGGTTTTTACTGCCTACAGTGCTTCTGGTTTAATACAGTCTTATAATGTTCAATTTCGGACTCCCGGGAAAAGGATTTCTAGTTGTTTGTTAGTCGGAATAATTATTGTTATTATTATTATTATTATTATTATTATTATTATGATTATGATTATCATCATTATTATTGAAAAACTTTCAAGACAGGTTCAGACCTTGGCACACAGGCTCTGTGTATGTTGTCTTGGCGATCAAATATATCTCTACGTCATTATATTATTATTATTATTATTATTATTATTATTATATTATTTTATTATTATTATTATCATCATCGCTGAATTTAAGCTGTATCTGTTTCTGCTCGAGCACATTCTGTATATGCATCTCACTGAAGTAAATCGGGTTATGATCGACGGGGATCTTCACGACCAGTGACACTGCAATGTGTAGAGAAGGCGCTGGTCGTCCTTCGAGCCGTTACTCATACGACCTTGACAGCCGTTACTCCAACTAGCCATTCTGACTGATGGTTTTGTAATAGTTCGCCTCGTTGCGCAGTGACTTATTATTTTTTACTGTCAACCCTGCGGTCCGGGTTCGATTCCCGACTCTGTCAAAAATTTAACTCTGGTCTTAGGGCTGGAACGGGGCGCACTCAGCCTAGTAAGGCAAAATTGAGAATAGGTGGATTTGATTCCCACCTCACCCACCTTGGAAGTGGGTTTACGTTGTTTTCCCCACTTCTACTCCAGGAAAATGCTGGGATGGTTCATTATTTGAGACCACGGCCACCTCCTTCCCAATCCTCACCAGAATTCCAAATACACACACTAGCTTCAAGTTATTGGACTAATTCTCTAAATACACACCCAACTACACGGGACAAATTAACCGACAACGTGTTTGTAATACCCAGTTCGAGAGAGTTAATATACAGTTTTTGTGACATGTCTCGCCACATGTCTGCTGCAATTCAACAAGAAGGTAATGCAATATTAATGAGATGTCGATAAGACATGCTACATCATAAGTTGTCAACATTGCCGTTGCGGACAAGATAAATTGGCTTGTCCCTGTAATTTATTCAGCTCCATTTTCCTGGACATCTCAGCACCAAATGCATTCATAATAAAATGATCTAAAAATCTGTATATTAGCTTCAACAAGATGTTCAGGAAAAGCATATACCCTACTTTCTCCTACATGTATGGGTACAGTTATAACTCTTTGTCCTCATCACCTCCTATTTTCTTCCAATTCGAAGTGCAAATTGACACACTGGATTCAAGCAGCGGCGTTCAAACCATTGTTCATAATTTACCCCAGCATTTTGCAATTTCATCACCAAACACTCCAAACAACGTAGGAATTCAGTATATTAACACCGACTACTTACAATAATTGAAACTTCGTTGGTCTAAACGTATCACTGGGAGAAACACATTTAATATACCTACTGCACACTTAATTTTAATTGCGCCTATCCTTGGGAGTGCGCTCTATCGGCAACAAGAGGACATTTTTAATCACACCGTAGGCATGGGTTCACTAACTGGCCGGTATAGAGCGCAGATCGCATCTACTGGGCCGTGGATAGCTCCCGCATACTGAAGTTCAACTGGTTGCTAATAGATGTCACCCATGCAGATCCGTTGGAGAACTTTGTCTTAATTAAATGTATATTTTCCATTGCAAAATGCACAATATAACGCTCAATTGTATAACGTCTCAGTACTCATAAACAACAAGTTTTGACTTCCGTAGTACATTGGCGCTGCTCGTGGCGACATTTTGTGCCTTGCAGCGGCCTTCACAGTATGTACTAGCCACGCGTCTTGGTGAGGTGTACCATAACCAACTGAAGAGCCCATTGGTACACTGGGGCGAAACGCTGGCAACTGTTTTGAGCTAGCCGGACCATTTTATCAAATTTCTTTGTGAATTTGTTAATGTACATAGCTCAATCGGACAATTTACATCCTGTTTCCTTCGGGAACAGATATTTCCAGTGTAGCATCCTTGTTATGAAAAATCTGAGAAGAGATGGGTTCGATTCCCACCTCAGCCAACCAACAAATTATTTTCCGTTGTTTTCCACTTCTACTCCAGGCAAATGCCGGGATGGCTCCTAACATAAGCCCACGGCCACCTCCTTCTAAATCCTAGCCTCAGTTACACAAACATCAGAAAGAGTTCACCCACACCCAGGTACACGGGACTACAGTAAATGACCACGATGTCGCAAAGCTCCTAAATGAATCAACAACAGCAACGAAGGGTATCACGGCCCGTGAGCATCCCATCAGCATCCAGCCAGGATTCTTGGCTGATTCAGTACGATGGAAGGCGCTGGTTGACAAAACTACAGTAACTCCCATATAAAAGGCTACAAACGATGCACTAGTACCTACAACGTTTAGAATTATTGAAGGAAACACTTATCGGTGCAAATGCAACTAAACCTACAGGCATGTGGCGCTTGTTGCATACATTGCAGGCGTTGTGTTGAACATAGGACACTAAAAACAAAATAACAGAATGGAGATCTGTTTGAATTGACAAATACCATTCTCTAATACTCCCGAGAATAATAACTCAATGAGAAACTATTTTAACGATACAGGATTCTCATTTTTGAGTATGGGAATCGGCAGCACAAAAAATAGATTTCATCCTTTATTGGAAACAAAGCTGAAACCAACTGAGTGTGCAACATATTGTCGATGTCTGTCAGGAAACTCCACAGTTAATTTTGCCACATTACTTATTATTACTGCTTAACGCGGATTTTAATTCATGTCATACAAGTGGGGAAATATAGCTCCGAACTTCTTCCTCACGAGTTAGAGTTTACCACGCTCCAGTCCTCACACCAGATTTAAATTCTTCGCAGAGCTGGGATTATAACCTGGACTTCCGCGGTGACAGACAAGAATCCTACAGTAGTCACTGCACCACGAAGGGGATAGATCTAGCTCTATGACCATTTAACTCAGAATTCTTACGAATTATATTGAAAAATTGAGTTTAGTCAAATGCATTGAAGTAAGTTTTCATATCACTGGAACGCAGCTTTATTCAGTTTATAATTCAGTTTTTAAGTCTGTTAACACCCCAGAGATTGGTTGGGACCTTAAAAAGGAACCGCAGTAGGTTGTGTGCGCAAGAAAACCCAAGGAAAGCCCAAGGCAGAGCTATAATGAAGCTCTCTAGTATTGCTCCGAGTGCCATAACGCAGCACCATCCATACCTCAGTAGGTGCAATAAACAGTCTTCAAGAGAATATGTCATCACTGAATACGGACATTTTACTGCACATATCGAGGGATACCAACATGCTATCAGTTATTTTTTTAAATCGCTTATTGTCCCAGCTAGGCTTCATCGGCGAACTCTGCTAGGTATCAATCCTCTACCGCCACAAGGACGGTGTCTTAGAGCTGGACACACTTTATCAACAGTTACAACTGGGGATGGTGAGAGGCTGATCGCCCAGGCGATAACATGTGTCATTGTGATGGCTGTATTAGTAAGTGTATTTGCAAGTAGGTGCTGGGATTTGGGAAGGGAGTGGGAAGGAAGTTGGCCGTTGGCCTGTTGAAAGGAACCGTCCCAGCATTTGCCTGGTGGCGAAAATGGGAAACCACGGAAAACTATTTTCAGGACGGCTGAGGTGGGATTTGAACCACGCTCTCCAGATACCAGTGAGGCATGAGGTAGCGCATTAGTGCTCTCGGCCACCACGGCTGGTTCAGTTTTTCCAATATTATTCAAAATATTGGTCTTGATTATAAGTAAGCAAGACTCTAGTCAATGATTTTTTGTCGTTTTGGATAATTTAGAAGCGTTGCGACATCATGGTGTGTGTCCAATAACATGTGTCATTGTGATGGCTGTACTAGTAAGTGTATTTGCAAGTGGGATTTGGGAAGGAGGCGGTCGTGACCTTAATTCCCGTACCATCCTGGCATTCTCCTAAAGTAGAAGTGGGAACCCACGGAAAACCACTTCTGGAATAGTGGAGGTAGGGACCGAACCCACCTCTTCTCAGTTCTACCTCACGAGTCTAAGTAAACCCTGCTCCAGCCCTCAGACCAGAATTAAATTTCTTGCCATTGCCAGGAATATAACGTTGTCCTCTAAGATGACAGACAAGAATGCTAGTCACTACACCACGAGAGGGATAGATCTAGCCAATGATCATGGCTTTATGACCATAAGATACGTAATAGTAACTGTTCAATATTCGGTATTTGAAGTATTAGGAAATCGAGAAGATTCTGGTTTTGTGAAATAAGTAAATGAAAACGCACGTTAATCCATCATCTTGCGTGTAGCACGATACGCAAGACACGAATTTGAGAGGCACATAATATGTAACTCGAACGACTACGGACGAAACGTGATAGAAATGAGATATTCCCACAGTTGTAACTCACAGGTGTTGCTCTGGAGTTGAAACGTGAGGCAAACGTTTATTTCCGCTTTTGTTTCTAATTATAGCACTTTCAACATCTGCTACCATATTGTCCTACTCATGGGTCCTAAATATTTCTTACATAAAAGAGTAGGTCACCACGCAAATCGTGCACTGTTCACTTCCTCTTTTCTTTCAGCTCGTGCGCACTTTTACTGTGAGAATGGGCTGCATTGTGGATAAAAACAATCAGGAGAAAGCGAGTGAATGGTGCAGGGTTCGACCATTGCCTGATTAGTCCACAGTACGTGGCTTCGCTCACAGATTTAATTAAGATGCCGTTCGATACTTAAATATATTTTTCTAAAATGACATGGGAACTAAAAGTTTCCATCACTACATATAACAAGTAGTTCCGTGAAGAATTATACAGCCTATTTTCATATATCCTGCTTATGTTAAATGTCTCTATCAACATACAAAATTTCAGTTTAATTGCTGTAACAGATTCGTAGATATTGAGAACCGTCTAAATATTTCAGATGGTCGCCAGGATGGATTTTTATTTTTGTACTATTACATTAAGATTATTGTGTACGTGCGGTATTCAAACTTCAATCGCATGATTAGAACACAAGAGGTAAAAACGAGATTTTAAAAGTACGCACACCAGCCATCTTGTGATTATGCAAACAATTGAAATAAATTACATGCCAGTGGATCAACATTTGTATAAGCATTTAACGTGCAACGTTTCACGGCACTCAGATAGTTAATTCGCGAGAAACGTCCATTTAAATATTTATACTTCGCGTCGCCGCCATGTTGGATTTGTGCTCACCAGGTTACTGAAAGTCCTATAGGTGAACATATGTTCATAGTCTCTATGAACATAAAAAAATCAGTTTGGTTGCTGTAAAAATTCATAGATATTGAGAACCGTCTAAATATTTCGGAAGCTCGCCATTTAAGATTGTTATATGTATAGGCCATAGAGTTATGTACCATTCAAGGACAATTATTGCCTAGCTTCATTATTCAAACTTTCACTTCGATCGCATGATTACGACACAAGAATAAAAACTTAATTTTAAAATTTCGCACAGCCGCCATCTTGAGGTTATGTAAACAATTGAATTAAATTAGATGGCAGTGCATTAAAAACAACAAAACCATTTACTGTACCACATTTCACTGCGCTCAGAGAGTTAAATCACGAGAAAAGTCTATTAAAATATTTCAAATTCGCTTGGTCGCCATGTTCGTTTTGTACTTTACAGGTTTATGAAATATACATAGGTAAACTTGTATCAGTGCCCTTTATCACCGTACAAAATTGCATGATGATATCTGTAATAGTTTCGGAGATATAGAATGTCAGTGAAATATTTCGCACAGCCGCCATTTTGAGGTTATGTGAACAATTGAACTAAATTAGACCCCAGTGCATTACAATGTGTATAAAAATTTGCTGTACCAAGTTTCATTACGTTTGGATAGTTAAATCGCGAGAAATGTCTATTTTAAAGTCTCAATTTAGCTTGACCGCCATGTTGGTTTTGTAGTCACCAGGTTTTTGAAAGTCTCATAGGTGAACTTCTAGTAGTGCCCTTTATCACCGTAAACAATTTCATGGCGATATCGGTAATAGTTTCGGAGATATTGAATGCTAGTGAAATATTTCGCACAGCTGCCATGTTGGATTGGTGAGACGTAACAAAATTTGAAGGGCACGGTCGAGGTCGCCGGGAATAGTGCTATGAACTTACCGAGTTTCATTGAAATCGCTCCAGCCGTTTAGATTTTATTAGGGGGGGGGAGGACACACACACACACACACCTCACACACACACACACACACACACACACACACACACACACACACACACACACACGGACAAAAGGTGAACTCATAAGCCTATTTTTTCAAAATTGAAAATAGGCTAAAGATGAATGCTTTTATGTATGTATGTATGTATGTATGTGTGTCCTTTATGCGTTCATATACCATTCATCCGATTCCGACGAAACTTTGATGAGTTATTGCGTACACTCCCGTGAAGGTTTCTGACATAGCAAATCTATTTCACAGTTGGTAGCGCACGAGTAGTTTCAACAAATTAGTGACAGCGCGTGAATCGTTTCAACAAAATCCCTTATGCGGTCATATACCATTCATCCGATTCCGATGAAACTTTGGTGAGTTTTTGCGCACGCACCCACAAATGTTTCTGAATTATTAAATCCATTTTACAATAGTTTAAATGTAGTTAACGGAAATTGAAAAAATATTGTGTATCCAAAAGCACTTCAAGAAACAAAATTACAACACCAACACTTTCTTTGATTCACATTGCAACGCTCGCCGGGTACAGCTTGTTATAAACAAAACAAGGGCGGCTACAATATAAATGAACCGCCTCGTTGCGTAGTGACTAGCAACTTGTCAGTTGTTGCTCTTCAGTCGGTCAACACGAACTTGCCCAAAGACTGGGTGGGGTATAATGTATATAATAAATGAACAATAACACTCCTGGAAAAAGTTGCATGTATTAATTATGATCAATATTATAATGAAGGAAGTTTTGACCTTCAAGCGGTCATCAACAGATCCTGATCACTGAGTGAAAATGAAATGAAAATCCACAGCCTGCTTCCAGTCGACCGACCGGGTCAGGTAATGGAATGAATGAAGCCCCCATCTAGCGGCGAGGATATGAACTGGACCGGCTGCCAAAGCCTGTCGCACTCTCTTGGGGCAATGATTAGATGAATGACAGATGAAAGGAAATGATAGTGGAGAGTGTTGCTGGAATGAAATTTGTGACAGGGAAAACCGGAGTACCCGGAGAAAAACCTGTTTGCCTCCACTTTGTCCAGCACAAATCTCACATGGAGTGATCGGGATTTGAACCACGGACACAGCGGTGAGAGGCCAGCGTGCTGCCGCCTAAGCCACAGAGGCTATACTGATCACTGAGTAGAGGTTTAAATTCATATACAATGTTATCTAAATTCATACAATACTGAAAAATGGCTTCAAAAATTACATTAGTGACTAGTATTCTTGACTATCACTGCGGAGGGCCGGGTTCGATTCCCGGCTCTGCCAAGAAATTTGATTCTGGATAGAGGGCTGGATTTGGGTACACCCAGCCTCGTAGGGCAAAACTGAGAATAGGTGGGTTCGATTTCTACCTCAGCCATCCTTGAAGTTCTTATCCATGGTTTCCCAGTGTTCTATTCTCGGCAAATACGGGATGGTGCCTAACATAGGACCACGGCCACTTCCTACCCAAATTATAACTCAATTATAACATACAAATACTAGTACAGATCACAGTGGCACTGTTTATCAGACAAATTCAACACACAACCATGTGCACGCGGCTACACGACCAGGATATTGCAAAGCCCCTAAAAAATCAACAAACTAAATGAACCAATTGAGTAAAAATGAAGCAAGTTTGTAGTATTAGACGACCGTTTATTTCGTGATCATAAACCATGGAACCTCCATTTTTACGTGGAATCCGATCCACAGGACGTTATATTTTACTTTGAAAATCTCTGGAATAGAGCCCGGCCCACCTTGCTAAGAGGCAAGCATCTTGACTATTGCACCATCATGCCACTATCTAATTGAATCTTCTCTACATAGTATATAACAAAGTCTTGGATGTAGCGGGTAATCTCAAGAACCACTGGATGGATTTTGTTGTGGTTTTCACCATTCTGTAAAGGATTTCTGGGGGAAGGTTTCTGCAGAAAAGGATTCATTTATGACCAAAGGAAACAAAGCAGTAACGGTTTGAGTGAATTGAGTCGAAAAAAATCCTGCCGTCCGTGCGCCTTTTAAGCTTACGCTGGGTAAACTGTTAAAGACACCGGGCGATGCAGTACGGGTTGCTAGTTAAGTGATAAATTAAATAAATAATAAATTCATACATTATTGGATAAATGGAAAATACAATGTTTTAAATTACTGTAATTTTGTGGCGTTGGTTGGCGTTGGTTGGCTGCTTGGCGCAACGGTAACCTTCTCCCCTCCTGTGTCAAAGGTTGCAGGATTCAATACCGGCATAGGGTGCTTGAGTACTAGGAAATTATGTCAGGAGATTGACTGATATATTAAAGATCCTCTTTAGGGCTATATTCAAACAATCTTGCTTTTCTAAATGCCGCAGTAGTTAATAGAGTAGTTAAAGCCCTAAGAGTGACATGATTCAAAATATAATTAAATCTCAGCAATTCTTCTAGGTTTGTGCCGTGTTTGTGTGGGATTTCAACTAGGACACCAGGCTGGCTCATCAGCGGGCTCTTGGTGTCCCCACCCGGACCCCCACAGGAGTAGCGAACTGCGCAATACCTCCCATTTTATGAAGCGCACCAGCGCCTCTTTACTACCAGAATCAAAAGGTCAAGCAGCCATGACCTCCGTTTTTAGAAGCCTTTATAGGGAGGTTATGGCTAATTGAATTTTGGTTCTCGCAGTAAAGAGGCGCAGGTGCGCTTCATCAAAAGGGATAGCGCGCAGTTCGTTACTCCTGTGGGGTCCGGGCGGGGACACCAAGAGCCTGCCGATGAGCCAGCTTGGTGTCCTAGGTGAAACCTCACACAAGACACGGCACACACCTAGAAGAATTGCTGAGTTTTAATTCACTGGCCGTGAAAGCCAATATACCATCTTATTTTCAAAATATAATGTTTTTGGGACTTGATTTTAAAGATTTAAATAAAGTTACTAAACTGTGGATAATTTAACGTCAAGGTTTTGACGCCATATTGAATTGGAGATTTATTACTTTCCTTCCGATTAACGCCGACGCAACAAAGAAGCAGTGTTTTGGATGTAATATTGTAATATTACCAGTTATCATCATCCCTGTCCTTAATACAGTTACACACCCAACAGCAGTCATAACGTAAATACAGGTTACCAGACAAACTTCATTACACACCCAACTACACGGGTCTGATGACCAAGATGTCCCAAGTCCCTAAAATTAACAACAGCGCTACACCAGATGGTGAACTGTTGTTGTTGATTGAGTCTTCAGTCTTTTCACTTGTTTGATGCAGATCTTCATGCCTCCCTATCCTGAGCTAATCGTTTCATCCCCACAGTACATAGTTACCACACCTCACATCCGAGGCAATCTGTTTAACATATTCTAACCTTGGTCTACCCTTACAGTTCTTATCCTCGACCCTTCCGTAACTAAATTTGCTATTCCTGGTTTTCTTAGTACGTGTCCTACCAACCTATCTCTTCTCTTCATTGGCAGTCGCCAGAAACATCTCTCATCTTCCACTCGTCCTAATACCTCTTCATTTGTAACCCTATCTACCCATCTGATCTTCATCATTCTCCTGTAACACCACATTTCAAACGCTTCTATTCTCCTTTTTTCTGCTGCGCGAACAGTCCAAGTTTCACTTTCATAGAGCGCCACGCTCCAGACAAAGACTTTCAAAAATGACTTCCTGATACCTAAATCTATATTCGATGTCTACAGATTCCTTTTCTGCAGAAATGCTCTCTTTGCCTGAGCCAACCTATTTTTTATATCCTCTTCGCCTCATCCATCACTGGTTATGTTGTTTCCTAATAACAGAAGTCTGCTACTTCCATTATCTCTTCACCTGCCAACTTGCCGTCCATATATTTCGGTTGCATTGCATTATTCTCGTTTTACAATTGTTGACTTTCAACATGAATTATTTCCTCAAGACGGATTCCATACCATTTAAAAACGATTTCAAATCCCCTGTTTTTATTTATTTTAATATCGTATGGCCTTGGATGCCGGGTGCAAACTTTGTTATTTGACACCCAAAGGGTAGCTTGCATGTCGAATTTCGTTGTTCCTTGAAGCACTATGAATGTCAAGGAGGTTAGATATCTAAGCTCCTTGAACACTATAGCGCTTTCTAGTAGAGAAATGAGGAACTTTGTGTTGGCGGAAACTCCCGAGATTAATTTTGCCATTATGAACACGGCCTACTGAATGCAAATGGGTTCTTTGACATGCCAACATCGTATGATATGGGGTCGTAATTTTTGCCGCATTTCAAAAATCACTTACCTCGGCTAGGAGCGAACCAGCAAGTTTGGAGTTAGTAGACCAACACGTTAACCACTCACCCACCGTGGCAAGCTAAATCCTCTGGTGAATGGGCTATAATGACAATGTCATCAGCAAATCTCAGAGCTGAAATTATTTCTCCTTGAATCTTTTTCCCTCTTAAATTGTTTGTGGCGGACTGTTGTTTCAGTAAATAATGCTCGTGATCTACTAAATATATGCCGGCGATCTACCGGTAGAACGCGATCTACAATCTTCTAAACGAAACAAGAAACAATTATTAAGATTATTTCTGAATAGCATTTTTTCATTAGAGAAGAGAAAACTTGTTGGGACTTTCATAGCTCCCCATTGGGAGTCTTCAATTATCCTGGCAGTAATGTGAGAGAACATGCGTGTACAAGTCACGGCCTGTGTGTTCAGAATGTTAGCATTCACTCACCCTGACTCACGCCATCAATTTCTTGTATCTTTTTCCCTGATTTTTTCCCTTTCTACGTGAGATATACCAAAGGCAAGGCCACACACTGGCGCCACGATGAGAGACAGACCAGGAATAGCTAATTTCAAGACATGTGAAAAATAAGCGTTTTGGCCTCAAGCGTGGGTGTTGGTGAACTGAGGTCTGCACCTTAAACTGGAGGCTGCACTGTTATACTCTTTAGCCCTATTTGCAATATATTATCTGTAGGGCTGTGCATTCTCTCAGGATAATAGTATGGGGAAGGAAATAGAGTCGACGTGTATACAATCCAATGCAGAGAATTCTCACTTGCGATCTCCAGTATTCTGCAAGAAAGAAGTTAGTGTAGCGACGAAACTCTCCTTTACATCGCTCAGTATTTAGACTTACCTTGATGAATGGAAGTGAGAGTTGGCTAGATTCAGGGTATTATCATTTTAAATGATCTTGTCGACTTCGTCGTTACGCTGGGGTCTGGCGTTACTTTATTACGGTGACGGGACGAAATGTACTCAGATGCACTGAGGTGTGTGACGTCATAGTACCGCTTGGCGCATGTGTTCCCCGACAATCTCTACTTCGTTAGTATAAGGCAAAAATCCCCGATTCTTGGATGTCACGGGTAATCTCGAGAACCACTGGATGGATTTTGATGCGGTTTTCACCATTCTGTAAAGGATATCTTGAGGAAAGATACTGTAGAAAATAATTTATGTATGATCAAAGGAAGCCAAGCAGTAACGATTTCAGTGAAAAAGTCGAAAACAAACTTGGCGTCCGTGCGCTTCTTAAGCTTACGCTGGGCAAACCGTTAAAAATATCAATATACTATGTGCGTAAGAATTGGTCAGCATGAAAAGTTCTACAAAAAAGTCCGTGAGAGCATATCTCTATCTTCAATACATCGTCCACTATAAGTGTTTTTAGACTGAATGGAAGGGGCACGTCCCCGCGCGCTCTGATGAGCGTGACGGCATCCCGCGCGCTTGACCTTGCTTTGCCCTTGGTTTGCACTTGCCGTTCACGAGTAATTTGAAACAAGATAAGCAAGACAATTATTATACAGATAATTTTCTAACATGTCAAGAGTCTTTGGCTTCGAGCAAAGCGAGAAGCCTCCAGCCTGTCCAACATATTTCAGCATTTGTAGCATGATAAAAAAAGTCTTGTCTTCAGACTGACTGTCACTTTTTTGATACATAAGCTGGAGATAACCGATATGAGGGTAGCACGAATGATTGCTGGGACAAATACTGTAGATGGGAGCAATAACAGGAGGGTACTCAAATGAAGAGATAAAGACTAAGTTAGAACTGAACACGCTAAATGAAGCTGTTCGCATGAGACAACTCAGATGATGGGGTCTTGTAAATAAAATGGCCGAGGAGAGATTGGTTGGTTGGTTCCTCAGTTTAGGGGCTGCGACAACGCGGTCATGTAGCCCTATGTACTTTGGGTGTGTGTGGAATCTGTCTGATAACCGGTGTTAATTGTAATGGCTGTATTAGTGTGTGTTATCTGTAATTCAGGTAAGGACTGCAGACGATCATATTCAAGTAGTTCCCACTTTTGCTAAAAATGCTACCGTCAACGACACCTAGCTACGAACTTTGGCTACTAGATGTCATCGCAACCAGCAACTGGCGCGGAACGTTGGAATTTAATGAGCGTTAATCAATTCTAACACAACAAATTTAGCTTCACACAATTGTAGTTGGTGGAAGGTTCTTTTACATTCCATAAATTTATGACATGGGCCCACCAGCATTACTTCCCCTCCGAAGTAAGGTATACTGAGGGATTTTTAACGCTCTTAAAACATCAGACTACTTCGGCTGGGTTTGATCCCGCGATCTTGGGCATAGAAGCTCAGCATGGTACCAACTACGTCACCGAAGCCACCGACGAGAGATTACCTAAGAGGTTAATGAGTTCGGCTGTTGGAATTGAGACTTCCACTCCCCACATCTACCAAATTTAAGGTCACAATTGCAGGCCTATTCTCGCTGTAGTCGTTCATAAAATGCTTAAATACCGCACATGGATCCAATCACTCCGTGCTGTTACTAGAACGAATCCCTATATTATAGGCTCTAATTGAAAACCGATGGAAGTCTCAATTCCATCTTTTAATTTCTCAACATCACAACCATCCATCACGGCTCCAATGACCTGTTTGAAAATGAATCTCCAGAGTTTTTTTTTGGAGAATTATATTTAAATATTTAGAACCTCTATTTAAGCAAATTACTTATTTTACTTCAAATTGATTCTATTATTTTACGCTCTACACAAATACTTATCCAATAGATTTTAAATATGTTTTGTTGTAATATTCTTTGGTTTTATTTACATTGCTCTTATTCATTGCTTTCCAGTTTCTCAATTTCATACTGTATATATTTTGGATAATTTTAATTTACAACAGTTTTATTAGATTAGTTTCTTAAGGTTTGATTCCAACTTGCTGAAGGAGGTCCCATTGTTGGACCGAAATATGTACAAATTTGAATGTAATTTGTATTTAATTATCTATTAATCGATACAGCAATTTTCTCAAATTTTCCTATAATGGTAAATGATTTTGCTCTTTAATATACGGCTATAATTAACTGCAAAAGTTGAACCATATTTAAAAATAAAAAGATTAAAATTTTCTGTAAAATCATGTGAACTAAACGAATGGCGGATTGGTTCCCTATTTAAAAGATTGAAAAAAATAATGTTTAATTTAAAGTGGAAGCTAGTTATCTTAGGCATGAAATATGTAGAACATAGATTCGAAATGGTATGCTACTCAAAAGATAGTTGAATTACTGGTTTCTTTGAGTGTGATGTTTTGCATACTGGCATGTTCGGTTGAAGCCAGACGGAATGAGAATTCACAAATACAAACGAAATGTTAATGATAATGTGTAAATTATGTATTTTTATAATGAAATTATACAAGAGGAATTAGCTAGCCTATAGGAAGTTGAAATTTTTGGAAGAGAGACCGATCGAGGAGACGTATGCTAGATTTTTTCGGCGAGTATCTGAGAATGTTATCCAGTTAAGTTGGAATGTGCATTGCATAATGTACAACCTCGATGTATCAATAATAATAGTAGCGTTGAAAGTCTAACAAATTAAAACTCGAGCCCCTACTCCCTTACACAAGGGCAGTTACGTTCTTACTTTTTGCCAACAAGAGTGACTGAAGATAATAATCAGTTTAGCCAGATCTGGTATCAGTGTTAGGTTAAGTTTTCTAACTAACCTGCACCCTCTCCACCAGCGGGTCTGCTCCAGCACTCACCTAGAAAGAAGAAATTAACTTGTTATTAATGATAATCAGGGGCAAATTACACTGCTCGTATAACAACAAGAAATCAGATAAAAGCTCTCTCTATCCGAGATATCCAACCCATTCCTGCTAACAGGCACCATTCATCCTAAGACCTTCTGTAATAGAACGTCTTTCCGTCGGTCAACACAAATTGTGCCCAATTACATTAGGCGGGAAAACAAGTAATTAAACACCCTAACCTGAAAAAAATGTTACATGAGATATCTATCACAAACCAACTCGCTTTTGTGTCCAAACCCATCCCCTTAAAGAAATGTTACATGAGATATTCATCACAAACCAATACGCTTTTGTGCACAAACCCACCCCCTTAAAGAAATGTTACATGAGATATCTATCACAAACCAACACGATTTTGTGTCCAAACCCACCCCCTTAAAGAAATGTTAGATGAGATATCTATCACAAACCAACACGCTTTTGTGTCCAAACCCACCCCCTTAAAGAAATGTTACATGAGATATCTATCACAAACCAACTCGCTTTTGTGTCCAAACCCACCCCCTTAAAGAAATGTTACAAGAGATATTCATCACAAACCAACACGCTTTTGTGCACAAACCCACCCCCTTAAAGAAATGTTACATGAGATATCTATCACAAACCAACACGCTTTTGTGTCCAAACCCACCCCCTTAAAGAAATGTTACATGAGATATCTATCACAAACCAACACGCTTTTGTGCACAAACCCACCCCCTTAAAGAAATGTTACATGAGATATCTATCACAAACCAACACGCTTTTGTGTCCAAACCCACCCCCTTAAAGAAATGTTACAAGAGATATCTATCACAAACCAACACGCTTTTGTGCACAAACCCACCCCCTTAAAGAAATGTTACATGAGATATCTATCACAAACCAACACGCTTTTGTGTCCAAACCCACCCCCTTAAAGAAATGTTACATGAGATATCTATCACAAACCAACACGCTTTTGTGTCCAAACCCACCCCCTTAAAGAAATGTTACATGAGATATCTATCACAAACCAACACGCTTTTGTGCACAAACCCACCCCCTTAAAGAAATGTTACAAGAGATATTCATCACAAACCAACACGCTTTTGTGCACAAACCCACCCCCTTAAAGAAATGTTACAAGAGATATTCATCACAAACCAACACGCTTTTGTGCACAAACCCACCCCCTTAAAGAAATGTTACAAGAGATATTCATCACAAACCAACACGCTTTTGTGCACAAACCCACCCCCTTAAAGAAATGTTACAAGAGATATTCATCACAAACCAACACGCTTTTGTGCGCAAACCCACCCCCTTAAAGAAATGTTACAAGAGATATTCATCACAAACCAACACGCTTTTGTGCACAAACCCACCCCCTTAATGAAATGTTACAAGAGATATTCATCACAAACCAACACGCTTTTGTGTCCAAACCCACCCCCTTAAAGAAATGTTACAAGAGATATTCATCACAAACCAACACGCTTTTGTGTCCAAACCCACCCCCTTAAAGAAATGTTACAAGAGATATTCATCACAAACCAACACGCTTTTGTGCACAAACCCACCCCCTTAAAGAAATGTTACATGAGATATCTATCACAAACCAACACGCTTTTGTGTCCAAACCCACCCCCTTAAAGAAATGTTACAAGAGATATTCATCACAAACCAACCCGCTCTTGTGCACAAACCCACCCCCTTAAAGAAATGTTACATGAGATATCTATCACAAACCAACACGCTTTTGTGTCCAAACCCACCCCCTTAAAGAAATGTTACAAGAGATATTCATCACAAACCAACACGCTTTTGTGCACAAACCCACCCCCTTAAAGAAATGTTACATGAGATATCTATCACAAACCAACACGCTTTTGTGTCCAAACCCACCCCCTTAAAGAAATGTTACAAGAGATATCTATCACAAACCAACACGCTTTTGTGTCCAAACCCACCCCCTTAAAGAAATGTTACAAGAGATATTCATCACAAACCAACACGCTTTTGTGCACAAACCCACCCCCTTAAAGAAATGTTACATGAGATATCTATCACAAACCAACACGCTTTTGTGTCCAAACCCACCCCCTTAAAGAAATGTTACATGAGATATCTATCACAAACCAACACGCTTTTGTGTCCAAACCCACCCCCTTAAAGAAATGTTACATGAGATATCTATCACAAACCAACACGCTTTTGTGCACAAACCCACCCCCTTAAAGAAATGTTACAAGAGATATTCATCACAAACCAACACGCTTTTGTGCACAAACCCACCCCCTTAAAGAAATGTTACAAGAGGTATTCATCACAAACCAACACGCTTTTGTGTCCAAACCCACCCCCTTAAAGAAATGTTACAAGAGATATTCATCACAAACCAACACGCTTTTGTGCACAAACCCTTTATTTTGTGATAGATATCTCGTGTAATATCTATTTCAGGTTAGGGTGTATAAATACTTGTTTTCCCGCCCAATATAATTGGGCACAATCTGTGTTGACCGACTGGAAAGCTTTCTATGATAGAACTGGCGACACTGTAAAATGGCTTCTATCACTTCAATATCTTAAGACCAATACAAAACAAAGTAATGAAAGAAAAACGTACACAAGCTAGCAATTTAATCTAAACAGACCAAATATGAAAATTATTTTATGTTCGACCCTGACTATTATCTGTCAGAAAACTGTATCATAATGAGGCTCATTATAACACTATTTTTCATTATGAAACAGTTTCTCCCACCAATCAGAGCTCAAGAAACAGTTGTGTGACCAATTAGATAAGGATACCTTCGCGCATGCGCTCAAAATCCAACATGTCTATATAAATTACAGAAAGTGCACCATCCATATGTTCGCGTAAATAAACTGGAGAATATGAGACAAGAAATAGCACTGTGCCTTAATATCCGAAAAAACAATTTCTACACAGCGCGGCTTTTTCAAACGACTTCGGTGACAGTTTTACTGAATACTGGTGCACAATCTGAACATATGGCACACAGAGCGCATGCGTCGGTTGTCCAGAGAGCTTGGAAAACAGAGATATACTACCCACCGCAGCACCCGATCACAACATTCTAGTGACTGAACAGATATTTATGAATATTTATGTTAAAACATATAATAAAGTTATAATTATCGTCGAACATAAACAGTCGTATGCAACTCGCCTATAATGGTAATTAAGACACTCGTATGGAAACATACTCGTGTCTTAATTATAGCCATTATAGGCTCGTTGCATAATGTACTATTATTGAATCGATCATTTTAAACTTCATGGAGTAATCTAATAAAGAATGATGGCACTCACAACAAAGCCACCTGAAAGACACAATCCTTACGGCCATCACAATTTGAGTGAAAGTGTGATATAATTTGGAAGTGGAGCTCCGTTTGTTTGTTGCCGTTAATGGATATACTACAGTGATATACTTTTACTTTGTCAGACAAGGTAGAATGGCACAACACGTTCAGACAATGTCTTCTCGAGCCAGACGTTTTTGAACGAGTTATTCCGTGGTGTTCAGTTGTCTATTGACTCATTCATCCCACATTGCATGAAACTTGCTCCGATTGGCTGGACGGACAACCTACAGTGCCTGTGTTGTTTTGCTATCGAGAGACTCAACATTCAGTTAGCATGTAAAATTACATTTCAAGTCTCATGAATCCTGAATGATTTTGGATTTAGAATTAAATGCTCTATGTACACCATGGGTACAATGAATAGATGAAAATATATACTTCATTGGCAGTAGTGAGTACAGTTGCCATCGCCCAACCACCAACCGTTTCTACCACTATGCGAATTGAAAATCCACAGCCTGCTTCCAGTCTCCGACCGGGTCAGGAATGGAATGAATGAAGCCCCCATCTAGCGGCGAGGATATGAACTGTGCCGGCTGCCGAGGCCTGACGCACTCCTCTGGGGCAATGATTAAATGAATGACAGATGAAATGAAATGATAGTGGAGAGTGTTGCTGGAATGAAATTTTGACAGGAAAAACCGGAGTACCCGGAGAAAAACCTGTCTGCCTCCGTTTTGTCCAGCACAGATCTCACATGGAGTGACCGGGATTTGAACCACGGACCCAGCGATAAGAGGCCGGCGTGCTGCCGCCTAAGCCACGGAGGCTTCACTATGAGACGTTAAAAGTCATAATTAATTCACGTTGCATATCGTAAGGTGTCTAGTTCCTTTCCTCTTCTTCGTGGTGGTGATTGTCCTGAAGGGGTGGAACATCAAGGGCATCTGCCCTCTATCTCTACACCGTGTAAGGCTGAGAAGCGAAAATGGCATTTCTACTATCCCTTCTGAGAAATGTAATCAAATTCGACGGGTCTAGTGCTAAAGAGAAGTGTCTAAATTGGCTTAAGTAGCTTATAATAAAAGAAGACAATATGATATATTATGGATCACAATGTTGACAAAACAAGAACACATGAACTGAATCTAATGAAATAATACACATTGGGGAGTGGTGGATCAGCGGACAAGCTGTTTGCCTCTCACCAAGGTGGACCAAGTTTGATTCCCGGTCAAGGCATGTGAGATTTTCGAAGTGATATGCCATGTCCTGTGGTTCAGATTCCACGTAAAAAGGAGGCCCCGTGGCTCAAGATCATAAGATTAACGGTCACGTAAAATTACAATTTTCCTTCCTTTCCTATTGAAATAATACACACGCGACGCCGTTAGAGAACTGTTACCATATTTTGATAAATGTAGTAGTAATGCATTTGCCTGAAAATGTGGGATGTCACAGATGTCTAAATCAGATTTATGGCTGAGATTATATGGAATCTACAAAAACTTTCTTCGGCTTTTCCCAATTAATTGGGATCGCCGAAGCCAACCACACTCATTTTGGTTTTGACCGAGGATTTAAGGCCGGATGCCCTTCCTGGTACCACGTGATTTTTCAGGTGAAAATTCCACTACACTGTCACTGGGATTCGAATCCCGGCCGTCCGGGTGAAAGGCGAGCAGCTAAGCCATTAAGCCATCACGCTCTCCGATTATATGGAAGCTACTAGGCCTGTACATATTCGAATTCTTCGAACATTCGAATAATTTCGAATTGGTGAATATTCGAAGTAGCTGAACTAGTTGAATATTCAAAGTAGCCGAATTAGTAGAATATTCGAATGATAGGCCTATGTACTGCCCTAGAAGCTACTGAGGTTGGTTGATGCTGAGTAAATCGTTTGAGACACAACTAGTGCCAGTGAATGTTGCTGCTTCACTTAGTGAGAAATGCAGTGGCAAACTACTTCACGCCCCACTTGCTTAGTCTATGTCTACCACTTATTAATCCCGTTTTCAACGAGGTCGGGGATGAGATGCGATAAAATTCCACGTGGCTGATGGTTTCTACGGCCGGATGCTCTCCCTGCCGCCAACCTCACGAGAGGAGTTAATGAGAGATGAAATGAATGAAGATGAAAGTAAGTTCAAGTAGTTACAACTTTGGCTACCAGACGACACGGCCACCTAGCGGTGAACGTTGGAACTTGATAGAGCGTTTCTCACCAAATAACCTACATATTTAGTTACACACTAGCAATTGTAGTGGTAGGTTCTTTTTCATGCCATAAATCTATGACATGGGCCCGCCGGCTTTACTTCCCCTCCGAAGAATTTTAACGCTCTTAAAAATTCGAAGACTTCGGCCGGGTTTGAAACCGCGATCTTGGGCATAGCAGTTCAGCATGCTACCGACTACGGCACCTTGCTTAGTACGTTTCATTATAGCGGTGCTTTGATTTTAAGAGTTTCTACAGCATAAGGTCTGGTGGTATTTTTTGATGATCCGACCAGCCTTCTGGTAGACCAAGTCGCTAATGCTTTCATGGGAATATCATTGCCAAATTCGTTGTTTTATTGTATTTTAAAAAAACATTATCACGTGTTTAGAATATATTTCGTTTACTTGATCTTTCTTTAACAGTGTTTAGTGAAGATTAAGCCTGTTCTAGATTGTATCCATAAAAGCTTTAATAAACCTAAATATATTTCAACGGTAGGACTAGTGTCAGTTGCCGGACGTCTCGACGCCCATGTTGTGTGACTCAGAAGTACACATTGTTCTGTGGAGTTGCGAGTGGGTGAATTCTAGCGAGACCACACCAGTGTCCATCACAGCCACGCCTTAAGAGGACAACACAGTGGGATCCTCGACAAGGTCGTAAATATCTTCAGTGACAAACACAACAGTCTCATAATGTTTAAGTACCATAGAGCAGAGGTTACTGACCAGCCAATTCCACTGTTAGCACAGTATCAAACATACGTATAACTACGATCGGGATTTATAGACACTAAAACAGTTAAATACACAGGCATATAGGCACCATAATGGCCAAAATAGGCACCATTGTGCAAAATAAGCAACAAAATACAGGATGCATTATGATATGAATCTGTTTATGAAACATGAAACATTAATAGATCAATTTGATGTTGTTGTTGATTGACTTTGGGGCTTGACAACCTCGTAGTCATGTATTCCCATGTACTTGGGTGTGTGTGTGGAATTGGTCTGATAACCTGTGTCATTGTGAGGGCGGTATTAGTGTGTGTGTTTGTAACTCAGATGAAGATTGGGAAGAAGGCGACCGTGGCTTTAAGTTATGAACCATCCCGGCATTTGTCTGGAGAAACCAATGAAAATCACTTCCTAAAAACTGAGTTGGGAATCAAACCCGCCTCTTCTCAGTTTTGCCTGTCGAGGCTGAGTGTACACCGCTGCAGCACTCAGACCAGGATTACATTTTATTGGCAAAACCGAGAATCGAACCCAGACCATTCACCTGGAGTAGAAGTAAGAAATCACGGAAAACTACCTGCAAGTTGGCTGAGGTGGGAATCGAACCCGCCACTTCTCACTTTTGCCTCACGAGGAAGAGTATACCCCGTTCCAGCCCCCAGATCAGAATTAAATTTCTTGGCAAAATCGGGAACCAAATCCGGGCCTCCGTGGTGACAGCCAAGAGTGCGAGTCACTACGGAACGAGGTGAACCAGTAGTATTTGGGAATCAATGGACACACATAAACCATTGCTAATGAACCGGTCCTCTAAAGCAACAGGAGGATGGGATTCAGCTGGCAGTGGATAAAAGAAAGGCAAAGATCGCAATTCGTGAGTGCGTCACTGGTGTGAAATTATCTTAGATGCACTAATTAAAAGAAGTTTCCAACAAATTGAATATTTTAATGCAACGCAAATGTTACACGTAAAATAATTTATTGGGGTATGCTTTGTATTAGGTGAGGGAAAGGGATATTGACAACAAATACGAGTATAATATATCTATTTATTCGTTACGGCCAACTATGGACCACGTTTGACAGTTTTGACATTATTTGATGTCTTCACTCTCTGCCAATATCTCTTCATCCTCTCTCCCACTTCCTTCCTCTCTTCCTCCGTGGAAGATCTTCCTTTCCTCACTGACAACTCCCCTGTCTCCTGGAAACCTGTAAACTCTTTAACCTGCCGTCTAAATCTCTCTCTGTCCATTATGTCTTCTTTTTTCACCCCCATCCGATCCAAGTCCAATCTCACTTCCCGAAACCATTTCGGCTCCGTCTTCCTCTTCCTGACGAATTCAAAAATCATCTTCGTCAATCTGGCATCGTTCATCCACACCAAGTGTCCATAAATCTGTATTCTCCTTTTTCTCATTAGGGCTATGACTCCTTCTGTTTTCAGGTATAGTTCTTTGTTAATAATAATAATAATAATTATTATTATTATTGCACAATTTTTAGTAAAATTCTCTGATTGTTATCCGTTTCGTATGGAATACTAATGAAGTAAATGGGTTTCAAATGTATTGGTTACCATTGTACTTCCATTTATCTGTCAGTTGTCTTAAAACTCACAAACTGCTGCAATATTTTGTATAATTGTTTCCATTCATTTATAATGCTTTCTTTAGGAAATGTTTGAAGTTTTGACCTCCTAGAATTTTCCGTACTCACTCAAGGCAAATGTCAGAATGGAACCTTACGTCACTGAACGGGATCTACCTCAAGTTTAGACCCTACTAACGAAATGACTGTAAATACACAATTACAGTCATCATAACAGCACAGGTTTATGAAACAAATTTCATAAACACACACAAGTTGACGGGGTTCATAATTCTGTAACCAAAATATATTGGTTCAAACCTCACTTAAAATTTATCTGTCTAAAATTGAAATAACATCCTAGTTAATGTCTTAGAATAAAATGGTGTGGATAATCTTAAGACGCATATATTTAAAATTTAAAATAATGATCAATCGTCTTATTTTTAGCCTACTTTTCACATTTTGCAAAAATGAGGAAAAAGTAGACTTATGAGATCGGCCAAATGTGTGTGTGCCTGTCTGTCTGTCCTTCTGTCCGTCTGTCTGTCTGTCTGGCTGTGTGTGTGTGTCCCCACCTACCAACTCCTAAACGGCTGGAGCAATCGAAACAAAATTTGATAGGAGTAAAGACCTATACCTGAATATCTCACTACCATATTTGAAAATTATGTCAGTGCTACAAACTGCTGAAAAATCCCAATTGAAATTTGAGCTCCATGTTGGATAGCCTGGAAGGTATGAATGGGAACTATTTCAAAATTGGCACACTTATAGATAATAATATTGCAGTTTAATTTCCATGAGGCCATACATAGCAGTGTTGCCAAAATGATTATAAGCCTGCTGATAGGTCCAATTTCTAAATGCTTATAACTTCTACACTATCAATTAGAATTCAACCAAATTTCGTATGGTGTATGTGTACATAACCAGATATGACTGGGCGTATTCTTAAGAACCACCAGGGCTGCCAACTGTTAATAAATGCTCTTAATTTATTTTATCCAAATACCAATATATCAAAAAGTATGCAAGCCGACAGCTTTAAACTATGCACACGCATAGTACCTGACATTCTATATTAATTTGGAGTAACTTATATACGTCAGTGCTACCAACATGATTCTAAGCCTGCTGAGTGGTCCAACTTTAAATACATGTAACTTCCATACTATCATTTGGATTTCAACCAAATTTCGTATGTGCTATGTGTACCATAACAGATATGACTATGCCTATTCCTAAGTGCAACCAGGGCTGCCAACTGTTAATATGTGCTGTATCTATTTTTGTTACCCTAATATCAATATATCAGAAAGTATCCAAGCCACTAGCTCTAAACATTGCACACGTATAGTATGTGGCATTCTAGAAGAATTTGGAGTAATTAATATACGTCAGTGCTACCAACATGATTCTAAGCCTGCTGATAGGTCCAATTTTAAAATGATTTTAACTTCTATACTAACTAATGGATTTCATTCAAAATTGGCACAACAATACTGTAGATCACATTATTTCAGATTATTTCTGACCAATACATGCATGACATTGTTGCCAACATGATTTTACGCGCGCTGTTAGATCCAATGTTTAACTGCATGTAACGTCCATGCTATTCATTGGACTCCAACCCAATTTTGTATTCTGTACCTTAAGAGATGGAACTAAGAATATATTCAGTCACCAGGGCTGCCAACTGTAGTGCTCTATTCGGCTACATTATGGCAGGTATACAGTATTTTGAACTAATTAGAAATTTCGATATTACCAACTTAATTTCGTCATTATTCTAGATTGGCATGAATCTAAAATTTTAAGAAAAGTAGGCTCTTTAGTTCGTCACGGAACTTCTTGTTTCCCTGTGGTATGTACGCTCTACCCCGCTAACTTATGGCTTAGGTCCACATGTTTACTCTACGAACTGTTCACATTGGTAAGTTTATTCTAACTCTGACCTAAATGTATTGTTCGACTTGGCGAATGTTAACTTTAGATTTTCATAGGTGCGATTTGTTAAGTGTCTAGTCACTATGCTAAACCAGGAGAAAAAGAGTTCGAAGACATCAGCACAAACCCATTGTAACAGTGGGAGTAACCTCGTACCAGACAGTGAGATGACGAACCGGTTCGAGTCCAGCGCACGAGCAGTGCCAAGGAGGGTCAAACATGTTGTTACTAAGTGGTACCGTACCACAAACACCAGCAGTTTTACTCACCTAATATTGTCGGTATATTGTGAATAAATAATAATATTTTTATTGTCGTGTGACCTCCTGCGAGGCCGAGTGCAGATCTTTCTAGTCAACGTCCGTGGGCGACCTGCGCGTCGGGATGAGAAATGGAATGGGTGAAGATGAATGAAACTGGGCAAGTATGTGGAAGGAAGCGGCCATGACCTGTAGAAGGTACCGTCTCTGCATTTGCCTGGGGTTGAAAATGGGGAAACCACGGAAAACCATTTCAAGGACGGCCGACGGTGGGGCTCTAACCCACACGTCTACCGCGTCAGCAGAGAGCTTGGCCCTATGGCCTAACGCTGCACTTAAGCGAGCGTAGTCACTGCTGTCTGTATAATAATAATAATAATAATAATAATAATAATAATAATAATAATAATAATAATAAATATCTCACACATAACCTGTAGGTGGAACTGACATGAGAGTAGCACGAATTAGTGCTGGAACAAATAATAATAATTTTATTAATGCAGCCAATGGCCATGGACTTTTCTTTTTCAGGACGGGTCAGGTAAGGAATATTGGAAGGAAATCGGCCGTGGAACCGTCCCAGCATTTGCCTGGTGGTGAAAATGGGGTACCACGAAAACCATTTTCAGGACGGCCGAGGTGGTATTCGAAACCACACTCTCCCGATGCCAGTGGGGCACGAGGTAGCGCGTTAGCGCTCTCGGCCACCACGGCCGGTTGCTGGAACAAATAGATGGGGGAATGTCAGGAGGGTACCGTTATTAAGAAATAAAGGCTAAGCTAGAAATGAACACACTAGATGAATCTGCTTGTACGAGCCGATTGAGATGGTGGGGTCATGAGATGAGAATGTGGGAGGCGAGATACCTAAGAGGTTAATGAGTTCGGCTGTAGAGGGTAAGAGAAGCAGAGGTAGACCTAGGAGACGATAGTCAGATTAAGTGTTGAACGATTTCAAAATGAGAGGTGTAGAAGCAGAGAAGGGCACAGTGCTAACTGCTAATAGGGGATCATAGAGAGAACTTGTTTGCAAACCGATAATTTCAGGCTAGACTGGAAAATCAATGGAGAAAACAGTCTGAAATTAAAATGAATTAAATAATAATGATAATAATCAAATAATGACACGATGAAAACCTAAATGATTATGGAGCATTACTAGAAGAAATGCACACAGTTGACCCTCGGGAATCAACTTGAAAGGATTGCATCAGGGCTTCCAGGGGGCTACACTCCAATAGTAGGCCTATTACTAAAAAGAAATTAACTGAGAATTCGAGGATCCCGGAGAAAATCTTAGCTCAGCACAAATTACACACCCTCCGAATGATCTTTGAACTGGGGAACAAGGGTAACGGCCAACGTCTAACCATCAGAGCAAAGAAATAAATAAATACATACATACATAAATAAATAAATAAATAAATAAATAACACTGAACTGAGTGACGTAGCAATTTAGCACTGGTCTTTAAAACACAAGATAATGGATTCGATCCTGGCTCAGACCAATAGCATTTAACGGTGCTACCACCTCGTATCAGTACATTTGCGTTGGAGATCCTCTCAAGGGTAAAATTCCTGCATCCTTATGTCATTATAGCCAAAGCTGTTAAAAGAGACATTAGGCCCATGACACAATATTATACTATAAATAAATCATGTATGGGACAATCACCGCGTATTTCGTTTCCATCAAGCTCGCAGATATTGAGGTAAGATTCCACTCAAAGCTTATCTTCCTCTAATTTGCTCCATCATGTGCAATCTGGTGTGTGCGCACTAGACTCACGCTTCATTAATCCTATTAATCCCTCCACTCCACATACCGGTAGTCCTCTTCACTAGCGCGTCAAACAATCCCTCCCTGAACACAATCGCACCTAACACCGTTGGCCCAGGATCGAAGTTCAAAATCTCCATAGTCCTCTAAAAATAAACAAGTATGCTCTAAGTGGCTTAAAGATAATAAATCCAAAATTCTAATAGAATACGTTCAGAGTAACAAAATTCATAGAATTTGTTCTTTTGCCTTTACAGAGGTGTTCCTTCTCACGAACAGCTACTGTATTTCTTAACTTCAAATAATAATAATAATAATAATAATAACCTGCCACAGTGGCCGAGAGCGCTAAAGCACTAGCTCATGCCTCACTGGCATCGGGAGAGCGTGGGTTGAATCCCACCTCAGCCGACCTGAAAATGGTGGTCGTGGTTTATCATTTTCACCACCAGGCAAATGCTGAGACGGTTCCTTTCAGTAGGTCCATGGCCGATTTCTATCCAAAATCCCTTCCCTGACTCATCCTGAAAATAAAATAAAATGCCCATTGGCTGCATTAACGACATTATTTGCTTCAAAATTAAAGTTTGAAAAGCCTATAAACCCATTCATGGTGAGCGAGGGGATTCGAAGCTCTGACCACGCGTCACCCAGCAATCTGTAGGCGGAATAGCAGGACAGTGGTCGATTAATAGACAAGGACACTTCATGGATTGTGCTACCATGGACATTGGTTGGGTTTGGTATTTCTTATAAAACTAACAATCAAATAACCAGTACACGTATAAGAAATTCTCTAGAAACAATTACTTTCAAAGATTACATTACACAATTATAAGCTCTTTAACTATAAATTTTCACTAAATGTCAATCATAAACGAAAAAATGATTAAACATTTCTACAGAATAGCCATTAAGAAACTTCATATTAGTTTTTACCCTAATACGTCATCAACGAAAAATTATATAAAAATGTAATCACTTTAGGAGGGAGCTAGAAACTTGAATTTTAACATGTATAGACCTACAAGTAATAAAATAAGGTTAATGGAAAATACAAAAATCACTCCCTTTAATTCCAATTAAGGGGATATTAAGTAATTTTACACAAGCAAACAAATTGAACACCATTGTGGACTTATTTGTCGAAACACTAAGATAGATAGATACATAAATAAACAGATAAATAAGTTGTGTATTATTATATAAATATATATTAATTCATTTCGGTTAATGATTCAGAATAGGCCTACTCTGAGCATATTCGAAAGCATGCATGTGGTCCACGAATCTTCCTACAGTTTCAATCCGGATCTTCATTAGGAAGTGGCTGAAGATCATTGTATTACGGTGTGTCAGCAGTTGCACCTTGAAGCAGATGCAGAGGCTGTGCTGGATGTGTGTCACCCGGTGTCTTGTCTCTCAGCCGGTCGATACAAGATTACGTAACCGACTGGTTTATGCATTGAGGATTGAAGAAAACCGCCTGCCGCCCCCGATACACTCCATGGTTAATAATGAGCAGACGTCTCGACGTGGTGGAGCAAATGGAAACTTTAGTGCTTCCGCATTACAAATTAAAAATAAAGAAACCTTGAATATGGACCCGTACGAATATTTACGGTTGATGTGGTTCTTGAAGAAATATTCGGAGCTATAAAAAAGAGTGTCCTCCACTATGAAGACAATAAAGGGAAAGAAGGCCGTTTTAGTTTTGTTAAATGTCAAAGGATCATAAAATTGGTCATGCGCTTACATAATTTATTCCTTTCTTTTCTACTTTTCCTGTTTCTTCCTTTCTCCTTCCTTGCCATTCTTCCCTTCTATCTCCTTCCTTATTATTTTCTTTCCTATACCCTGTATTTCAAAAGAAAGAATCTGAGACATTTGGCGGGAGCAATACAAAATGGCCGCCGGTGGTCACCCATTGGCTGGAGTTTGACAGTTAGCACAACACGTTGTTAACGGTTCATTCGTTGTGATGACGACGACGACGACGACGAGATGATGATGACAGGCACAGTGAAGTAATGGAAATTGTTGAGTGACTGAGGATTACCGTATGTACAGGGTCATTATCTATGTGCGCCCCGATAAACACGGCAAGCTAAGCCGGCTGAGACATGCGCAGATTGCGGGCGCGCGTACGGGGTTCAGCCGGTGGTTGGCGCACTCCGCTGACTCATATCGTTAGTTCACACGTGGTTTGTCATTCATATGAACATATATATGCAAAGCTTAGACGTTAGTGTTGAACGTTTAGTGACTATTGGGATTACTGTGATTGTTGGTCATGCCTAGACACCAATTCACATTGCACGAACGTGTGTATATCCTTAATTCGTATAAGAAAAGCAGAAAATCTTGTTCTGAAACGAGACGAAAATTTCGAATCCAGTTTCCAGGAAGACCTGTGCCTAATGCCAGTACAATTAGGAGCCTCGCTAAACGATTCAAGGAAACATGCTCCGTAAATAATAAAAGAGGTGACAAACATTCTTTCATCAGAGGATGTCAGGAGTGCTTTACAAGAGAGGGAGGACATTTTCAGTATCGCCTATGAGCACTGTAAGTACACATTATTGAACATGTTTGGTAAAAGTGTGAAAGTGCGCGCCAACCACCTGCTGAAACGGGTACGCACGGCCGCGATCTGCGCCAGTCACAGCCGACTTAGCTTGCCGTGTTTATCGGCGCGCACATAGATAACGACCCTGTATTTGTTGGTGTCAGTCTGCTTGCAGCAATCGATAAGAGACCACATGTTATAGTTCTCCCAAGCGGCTTGCTTTTAAACCTAGCTGGGTGGATATGTTAACATTCCATGTCTGCGGGAATCTAAGGCTTTCCCAGCTCGAGGCACAGCGTTGTGAACCCTCCACCGTAGTCACTGAGAGCAAGCAGCAAGACTGGACATAACTACGTGCAACTGTGCAACACTGGACACCTGACACGCGAGCAGGCCACCAGGACCGCACTCTGGAATCCACGCTGGGAGATAGAGGAAGCATGCAATTGGTCAGCCACGGTTACTGACGGCGCGTGCGACTGCTTGACGTTGGAGTAGCTGCTTGTTAACGCGAAAAGTGAGAGAATTATAGTGTGAATTGAATTATATTTTTTCCCGTCATTGGTATTCAAACATCACCACCTGTTATCCAATGCAACTTGGCAATGCAAAAACACGGCAACAATATCGCCACAGAGAGGCTTGTTGAGTGCTCAGTGCTAAATAGTTTTTCATCTTAACATTACTTGCGTAATCTGTAAATAAGATTGACACGTTACACAAGTTCTTACAAACGAATGTAATCTAGATATTGGTTGGTTGGTTGCTCAGTTTAGGGGCTGCGACAACGCGGTCATGTAGCCCCGTGTACGTTGGGTGTGTGTAGAATCTGTCTGATAACCGGTGTTAATTGTGATGGCAGTATTAGTGTGTGTTGTCTGTTTTTAATTCAAGCTGACGATAATTTCAAGTAGTTCTTCCTTTCGCTACCAAATTCTACCGTCCACGACACCTAGCTGTGAACTTGGCTACTACTAGATGCCATCGCAACCAACGCCTGGTGACGAACGTTGGAACTTAAGAGCATTTATCAAATCTAACCTACACATTTTGCTTCACACAAGTTTAGTTAGTGAAAGGTTCTTTTACATGCCATTAATCTATGAGATGGTCCCGCCGGCCTTACTTTCCCACCGAAGGAAGGCATACTGAGGGATTTTTAACGCTCTTAAAAAATCTTACATTTTCGGCCGGGTTTGAACCCGTGACCTTGGGCATAGAAGCTCAGCATGCTACCAACTACGCTACCGAAGTCGCTAATTCAGACATTATGTGTGCATTAGTGTAATACATAACCATCGAACACTATATAAGCCTCAGAATGCAGGATATGATGATGATCACTTGGCGATCGAAACACGTCATCGAGTTATGCACCCCTACCCCTTTTGTACATAAAAGCGTGTTATTTTGTGATAAATTAATATTTATTTTTAGGTTAGGGTGTATACATACTTGTTTTCCCACCAAATGGGCACAATATTTGTGTTTACCGACTGGAAAGCTTTCTTTAACCCTTTATGGGATAGTGGCCTCTATATTAACCACCTGTCATAAGGACAGTTTATGCTTTCAAAAATGCTGACAGTTGAATCTTTAAGCCAAATTTCGCAGAATTTTCATGCCGAAGTGCTAGTATTTCTAAAAATCAAATATACCTATGTATCTAAGTTACTGGACGTAATGTGTTGGATAAAATTAGAAAAAAAAACACTAAATACATTAACAATTGTTTAAGTGTAAAAATAAAATATAAATAAGGAAATAAAAATCATAAAAATACAATTACAATAATAAATGAAAATTGAACACAACTATAAAACAAGATGTTCAGTAAAGAACATATAGCCTACTTTCTCCTAAATGCATGGGTATTGTTATAACTCTTTGTCCTTTTCAAGGAGTATGATTGAATGTTGGTTGTAGTAGCTTGTTGAAATACAACGTGCTATAGGGATATTAAACATGAATATGAGGTGCCCTTTGCTAGTGCTACCTCTGTACCAAATTTCGTTCCATTCGGTTTCACCGTGTTCGAATTGATAAGGGGAATCGATTTTCACACAAAGATGGCCGCCATCCGCAAAATATTAGGCTGATGACCTATTAGTTTGGTCAAAGGATGCTCCCTCCATAAAGGTATGTTGTTGCTAATTTTGCTAGAGATCAGATGATTAGGCTAATCGTAATTTGATTTAAGCTTTGGACATTTGTGTGGCCGCCATTACGTTTCTGTCAATATGGCGAAGATATAAATCATGACACTGAGATGCCCTTTGCTAGTGCTATCTCTGTACCAAATTTCGTTCCATTCGGTTTCACCGTGTTTGAATTAATAGGGAGAATCGATTTTGACACAAAGATGGCAGCCATCCGCAAACTATTAGGTGAATGACCTATAAGAATGGTCAAAGGATGCTCCCTCCATAAAGGTATGTAGTTGCAAAATTTGGTAGAGATCGGATGATTAGGTTAATCGTAATTTGATTTAAGCTTTGAATATTCGTGTGGCCGCCATTACGTTTCAGTCAAGATGGTGGCGATATAAAACATGACACTGAGGTGCCCTTTGCTAGTGCTACCTCTGTACCAAATTTCGTTCCATTCGGTTCCACCGTGTTCGAATTAATAGGGGGGATCAATTTTGACATAAAGATGGCCGCCACCCGCAAACTATTAGGCTAATAACCTATTAGATTGGTCAAAGGATGCTCCCTCCATAAAGGTATGTAGTTGCAAAATTTGGTAGAGATCGGATGATTAGGTTAATCGTAATTTGATTTAAGCTTTGAACATTCGTGTGGCCGCCATTACGTTTCTGTCAAGATGGCGGCGATATAAAACATGACACTGAGGTGCCCTTTGCTAGTGCTACCTCTGTACCAAATTTCGTTCCATTTGTTTTCACCGTGTTTGAATTAATAGGGGGAATTAATTTTCACACAAAGATGGCCGCCATCCGCAAACTATTAGGCTAATGACCTAGTTATTTGGTCAAAGGATGCTTCCTCTATAAAGGTATGTTGTTGCAAAATTTGGTAGAGATCGGATGATTAGGTTAATCGTAATTTGATTTAAGCTTTGAACATTTGTGAGGCCGCCATTACGTTTCCGTCAAGATGGTGGCGATATAAAACATGACACTGAGGTGCCTTTTGTTAGTACTACCTCTGTACCAAATTTCGTTCCATTCGGTTGCACCGTGTTCGAATTAATGGGGGAATCGATTTTCACACAAAGATGGCCGCCATCCGCAAACTATTACGCTGATGACTTATTAGTGTGGTCAAAGGATGCTCCCCCCATAAAGGTATGTTGTTGCAAAATTTGGTAGAGATCGGATGATTAGGTTAGTCGTAATTTGATTTAAGCTTTGAACATTTGTGTGGCCGCCATTACGTTTCCGTCAAGATGGCGGCGATATAAAACATGACACTGAGGTGTCCTTTGCTAGTGCTACCTTTGTACCAAATTTCGTTCAATTCGCATTCACCGTGTTCGAATTGATAGGGGGGGACAAACATTCAGAGTACACACACTCACACACACACACACACAGACACACACACACACAGACTCACAGACACACATACACACACACAGACAGACACACTTTTTTTGCCCTGTGTTGATCTCATAAGTCTACTTTCATTTTTTGCAAAAATCGAAAGTAGGCTAAAAATTATGAAAATAATTGTAAAAATCAAATCGAAATCAGTTCATTAATTCATTAATTCAATAAAAATATCAAAATTAAATCTATATGAACATAAATCAAAAATTAAAAATATATATAAACATTAAAATTTGGGAAACAAAAATAGTATTGTTAACAATTAAAATAAATTAAAATGTAAAAAACACATAAAAATAACAATATTTTACCCTATAAAGGGTTAATAGAACTCGGCAACACTGCAAAATGGCGTCTATGTCTTCAATTGGTAAAATTAGCTCAGAGGCTAAATATTCCGGTCTAGTCAAGTTCCTGACGGCTCGCTGGCGTTAGCTCGTTACACGTTTCACCTCATCTTCACCTCGTCCATTGTGAATTGGCGATCTCACGTCAGTATTACTGCGGACCTTGGAGGAAATTATGTCCAGAGGCTGGCTAACTGGGGCACTTATACTGACCGCACAGTATTACAACACACCCGCATTGTTCACGTTACACCTCGCCAGTCAAACTTGATTAGTTTGTTGAGTAAGACTAGAAAATGAGATCGCAATCAGGATTCGAGCCCGAATCTCCTGCATTTTGTGCAGATGCATTTAGTCGCTTACAATACCGTGACCTTGCTACGACCAAAACTAATTTATGAGTCTTTCTTTCTTTCATCCATTTTCATTGAATCTTTTCGGAGAGATTTAGGGTTAAGATGGCCAAGCCTAAGGGAGAGAAGAAGAAATCGGCTATAAGCGAAGTAGTTACGAGAGAGTACACAGTAAACCTACATAAACGCTAACATGGCGTTGGGTACAAGAAACGGGCGCCCAGAGCCATCAAAGAAATCCGATGATGATGATGATAATTGTTGTTTTAAGGGGCCTAACATCTAGGTTATCGGCCCCTGATGGTTTGGGTGATCGTGAAGATGAAAATGAAATGCAAACTTAAAACTAAAACTAACGACTAACCTACATACTAGAAGAAGAAATGGAAAACTAAAGGAGAATAAGGCAAATAAAGGACAGGAGGAAAAGAAATGCCCTCAACCCTCGAAGAATGCGGATTGAGGGACTTGGAAGGAACGAGAGCCATGAAAGACAGATATGAAAGTAAAAGAGGAGAGGGTCCGTCCCAAAGGTAAGGGGCAAAAGGGGAAAACGGACCCAGCTCAGGAATCCCTCGGGGTCGCCAACTACCGAACTCACCAGCCGTGAGCCCCTGAGGGTGTAGCATTATTTATGCACCTAATTGGTGGGGCTTCATACACCCGGCCTCTTTGAGGGCCTTGAGCAGAAGGCAGGAGATAACATGAAAAGAAAAAGAAGGCTGACCCCTCGCAGAAGGAGGGAATCAGAAAAAATGAGACAAGGGCCAATTAAGGCTGGAAAGGAAGAGACTCCCTAGGCCTCGGATACCCTAATACCGTCGGGGTCGGAAGAGAACAAGAGTTGACCAAGTGAGGTCGACAGGAAAGAAGACAGAGAGGAGCCCGGCACAAGTAAGTGGAAGCAATGCCGGACTCAGCTGGGGCCCCATGGTCGCCAACCCACGTCCCATTAGATGTGAGCCCCTGGGGGAGAAAGAAATCCGAAAGTTTGCCGTTAAGCAGATGGGTAGTCCGGATGTCTGAGTTGACACGCGTTTGAATAAGCAAGTCTGGTCCAAGGGAATCATGAATGCACCTTTACACATGCGAGTTCGTCTTTCTCGTAGAAGAAACGATGATGAAGATTCCCCTAACAAATTGTACACCTTAGTTACTTATGTACCTGTTGTTACATTCAAGGGCCTTCAAACAGAAAATGTTGATGCCAGTCAGAAATAAGTGTTGAGTATGTATTAAAATAAAATTAAACCTGTCTTTAAAAAAATGCATTCTTTGGTGGTACAAGCGATGACTCTGCTCCACGCAAATGCTGGGATAGTTCATAAATCCAGAGCCTCGCATCCCTAGTCCCTATTACAAGTAAAATACACGCAGCAGCACAGATAATACCATGACTTTTCGGACAGATTTAACATACCCTGGTACATGAGATGACCACTATACCATAACAACGATAGAATTCAGAGACATTAGAAACGAGTTATGTTCGTCAAATGTTAAAAATATATGGAGTTAAATGCGAGTGTTTTGTTTTTAACGTCACAAACATCGCGAGGTGTCAGGTATGTGAGTGACAAGTTTATCGCAGCTTCTGTTTTATCCTATGGCTGGCGGCTCGTGAGTTGTGATATGTGCAGTATGTGGATGGAACGTGTAAATTACCGGTTCCCAACTACTGTGCTGCAGACAAATGCCATTGATATGTCGAGGAATTTACCGGAAGAATTTCGTGCGTGGATCAGTGGTAGAATGTCATTATCGTGATCCTAATTTAGCGGGATCGATTTCCGTCCGGGAAATTCGAAATTTTAGGGCGGGAAAAATTCACGGTACTCCAAGTCGTCGTAAGATATCGGCTCAAAAATACCTATCCTATTACGTTTGATGACTACAAGACAAAGTTACTTAAACATCAGTCTCAGGTCACCGAACAGCGTTCCAATTTCACTGATAGGTGGCAGTGCAAGCTGAACATCGACATTTGAGAGTGGGTCGCATAAAAAAGGACGAAAGACATACAAATAGTAGTTATGACTAGGATTGGAAAGCAGACGACGTCTTCTTAGCTCTTCCCCCGTTCCAGCCCTCAGACCAGAATTAAATTCCTTGGCAGAATTAGGAATCAAACCCAGGTCTCAAGGCAGACAGCCACGTGGTATAGAACTGAGAAAAGGGGGATTCGATTTCCACCTCGGCCATCCTAGAAGTAGTTTTCGACGGGTTTCCTTCATTCCTACTCCAGGCGAATGCTGGGTTGGTACCTAAATTAAGACCACGGCCGTCTCCTGCTCAAAGGCTAGTCCCAATTACAAATACACACACATGTACAGCCATCACAATGTCACAAGTTCTCACATATTCAAGTCCACGGGGATACGATTTCGCAATGATATTAAAGGAACAACCATTAATATCTTACAATAAGATAATAGGTACAATTTCTCGCTACACACTTCACCTGGTGGTGGCACACTGGACTAGAAGGTAGCGTCTCGACATTCACTTGGGTTTAGTTCATTATAGTGCTGGTCATGACGATATCTTCGTTTGTGTTAGGTGGTGATATGAGTTGAACGTTAATCTTTTAATGATCGTTGCAGGCGTTCTACACATTTCTGTTTTTTTCGGCCTTGGTGGCGTGATTGGTAGCATGCTGAGCTTCTATGCCCAGGATCGCGGGTTCAAACCCGGCCGAAGTTGTCGGATTTTTTAAGAGCGTTAAAAGTCCCTCAGTATGCCTTCGTTCGGAGGGGAAGTAAAGCCGGCGGGCCCATGTCATACATTTGTGGCATGTAAAAGAACCTTTCACTAACTACTATAAAATTGTGTGAAGCTAAATTTGTAGGTTAATATTGATTAAAGCTCATTAAGTTCCGACGTTCCTCGCCAGGTGCTGGTAGTGGTGGCATCTAGTAGCCAAAGTTCATAGCTAGGTGTCATTGAAGGTAGCATTTGGTAGCAAAAGTAGGAACTACTTGAAATTGATCGACTGCAGTCCTTACCTGAAATACAGATAACCCACACGAATACAACCATCACAATTTACACCGATTATCAGACAGATTTTACACACCCCAAGTACAAGGGGCTAAATGATCGCTTTGTCGCAGTCCCTAAAGTGAGGAACCAACCAACCTACCTCACACATCATATTGACACAGGTTGATACGTGACATTTCAGTTGCATAGAAAGCAACTCTCGTAACAATTGCACATGCCTGAGGTTGGTCACCTGTTCTCTGTACGACAGTAAAACCGGCGATCACCGGGCAAAAGCCATGGCGTGAACTGTACATAGAAGTTAACGACCTTGGACAATCACTGGACCACGGTATAGAATGTTATTGTGGTCCTCCATATCTCAGCTGATGAGCTCATTAGGAGATGACGAACACATTTCGTGGGAAACAATAGAGCAGTCAGTTAGAGTCCACGACAACCTAAATTAGTTATTAACGATGAAACCTTACCACTTGGTTGGTTGGTTCCTTAGTTTAGGGTCTGGCGACAACGTGGTCATGTAGCCCCGCGTACTTAGGGTGTGTGTAGAATCTTTCTGATTACTGGTATTAATTGTGATGACTGTATTAGTGTGTGTTATCTGTTTTTAATTCAGTAAGGGCTGCAGAAAATAATTTCAAGAAGTTCCAAATTTCGCTACCAAATGCTACCGTCAACGACACCTAGCTGTGAACAAATTTTGCTTCACACAAGTTTCGTTAGTGGAAGGTTCTTTTACATGCCATAAATCTATGACATGTGCCCGTCAGCTTTACTTCCCCCCGAAGGAAGGCATACTGAGGGATTTTTAACGCTCTTAAATAATCCGACGACTTCGGCCGGGTTTGAACCCACGACCCTGGGCATAGAAGCTCAGCATGCTACCAACTACGCCACCGAAGCCGCCCAAAAGATGCATACAACAAGAAATCCTTTTCATGGGGGTCCAAAATTACAAATATGGAGATTTATTCGATTTTTTGTTATTGTTGGGTGGAATCAGAATTGCATTCACTGTTGTTGTTGTTGATTCTTTAGGGGCTTTGCGATGACGTGGTAATTTAGACTCACGTAGGCCTACTTGGGTGTGTGTTAAATTTGTCTGATAACCTGTGTCTCTGTGATGTCTGTACTAGTGTGTGTATTTGTAATTGAGGTAGGATTTGGATAGGAAGCGGCCGTGGTACCAACCGGCCGGCATTTGCCTTGAGTAGAAATGGGAAACTACGGAAAACCACTTCCAGGATGGCTGACGTAAGAATCGAACCCACCTCTTGTCAATTTTTCCTTACGAGACTGATTGGACCCTGTTCCGGCCCTCAGACCAGAATTAAATTGCTTGGCAGGACCGGGAATCGAACCTCCGGGGTGACAGCCAAGAACGCTACCCGCTACATCATGGACTTTGCTACTTCTGTTTCAGGCAAATGCCTTGTGGGTCCTAACTTAAGGCCACATCACCGCTAGCTGTCCTTTAACATATTTTCTGTGTATTCTCATGTTCACCTCCAGGTAAAGGGCACGGCCGCTTCCTTCCACCTCCCTGCAAGAGTTTCATTCATTACGTCTCATTAACTCATCTCATGAGGTTGGCATCAGGACAGGCATCTGACCATGAAAACCACTTACCACATAGAAAACATCCCTGACCCCATTGAAACAGGAATAATAAGGGGATGGACATACTGAGATGATGCATGACACCTACTCTAGTCGTAGCTCAAATAACGAACAGTTATGCACACTATAGTCACTACAATTACACAGTTTATCAGTTTGCATACACGCGTACACTGTTGTGATGACCAAGGCAGTTCATTTTATACTTTACAGGGTAATAGTCTGTACACCGACTATCTGACATAAGGACATTTCATGTACTGTAACTTATCTCAAAGATGAAGACAGATGAATCTTCCACCCCTCCTTTTATAGAGTTTTCCTGTGGAAGTGTTAATAAATCTGAAAATCAAACATTATTTCAATTTGTCCTTGAACTACGGTGACTGATAAAATTTAAAGAAATATATTAAAGATAAAATATAAATATAAACATTAATAATGGGGTCTGTAAACCTCCGTGGCTTAGGCGGCAACACGCCGACTTCTCACCGCTGGGTCCGTGGTTCAAATCCCGGTCACTCCATGTGAGATCTGTGCTGGACAAAACGGAGGCAGACAGGTTTTTCTCCGGGTACTCCGGTTTTCCCTGTCAAAATTTCATTCCAGCAACACTCTCCACTATCATTTCATTTCATCTGTCATTCATTTAATCATTGCCCCAGAGGAGTGCGTCAGGCCTCGGCAGCCGGCACAATTCATATCCTCGCCGCTAGTTGGGGGCTTCATTCATTCCATTCCTGACCCGGTCGGAGACTGGAAGCAGGCCGTGGATTTTCATTTTCATCAGTTTACATACACGCGTACACTGTTGTGATGACCAAGGCAGTTCATTTAATACTTTACAGGGTAATAGTCTGTACACCGACTATCTGACATAAGGACATTTCATGTACTGTAACTTATCTCAAAGGTGATGACAGATGAATCTTCCACCCCTCCTTTTATAGAGTTTTCCTGTGGAAGTGTTAATAAATCTGAAAATCAAACATTATTTCAATTTGTTCTTGAACTACGGTGACTGAAAAAATTTTAAGAAATATATTAAAGATAAAATATAAATATAAACATTAATAATGGGGTCTATATTTTTTTATATTGCTTATCCTCTCAGCTCGGCTTCACCAACGGAATGAGCGAGGATTATTCCTCTACTGTCGCAAGGGTGGTGTCTGGGAGCTGAAAACACTTTGTCAGCACAAAGAACTGGGGATGGTGACAGGCGACCACCAACTTGGGTCTAATTAAGGAAATGTCGGGAAGAGAGTGAGAGGAAAGTCGGCAGTGGACCTGTTGAAAGGAACTGTCCCGTCATTTTCCGAGTGGTGGAAATGGAAAATCACGGAAAACCATTTTCAGGACGACCGTCGTGGGATTCGAATCCGCGCTCTCCTTTTTTTTTTTTTAACTTATGGGTTTTAGTGCCGGGAGTGTACGAGGACATGCTCGGCTCGCCAGTTTGTAGCTGCTTCTAAGCGGACACCCATGGGGTGAGCTACACGTACCTACCGTCGCGTGTGGAGTGTTGTCTGGGGAGGAAAGTTTTGAATGTAAGGACGAGGAGATGGAAGGTAGCGGCTGTGGCCTATAGTTAGGGACCAACCCAGGCATTTGCCTGGAAGGAAGATGGGAAACCACAGAAGACCTTCTTCAAGGTTGCTGTCGGGGGGATTCGAACCTCCTCGCCTCCCGGATGTGAGCGACTGCCAGCAGCCACGCCGTAACGACCACGGCTAACTCACCCGGTCACGCTCTCCTGATACCAGCGAGGCATGAACTAAGTGCGTTAGAGCTTTCGACCCATGCGGCCAGTTAAAAGTAATTATAAAATAAATAACTTAATTGAAATTAGATAATTAAAAATTAATAATTATTATTGAATTCTATATTTAGAAATAAATATAAAATTCAAATTATAGTTAAAATAAAATTAAAAATTACAAAATTCAATTTACAAAATTAAAATAAAACAAAAAAATAAGTCCTCATTGATAAAAAAAAAACATTAAGGGGGGAAGTAACCGAAAATGCATAGCTGGCTTGAAAAGTACACTGAGTTCACAATATAAAACATTGAGCATTGAAACTTTGCACAGTATCTTCTAATGGTGTTTGATCTATTACGTGGCAAGCAACAGCTATCTTGGGTGGCAAAATGGCACCAGTACAGTCACTGAATTTTTTTTGTTACATCCTCTTATTTAGGTACACTTTACAACATAACTATATACAGTAGATCCTGGCCTGAGCTTACTAGTATAAATATGCCACTATCTCTAACTGTGTGTACAATTATCCAAGTACCATGAAAAGTTTCTTTTTTGTGGTCATTTGAATATTACATTCTATAAACCTCAGTGAAAAAATGAATGTAAATGCAAGCAAATTCTACAAATGGTTAAATAGAAGCATAATTCTACATAAATATGTGTATAATCACGCAATAAACAATCCCTAAAATTTCAGTTATGTAGCATTTAGGGTTTCAGAGAAAAGTGTCCCATGTGGTGGAAAAATGTATATTGAGAAAACAACATTTGAAAGTTGGATATGTTTTTAGTAACTTGGTCCTTAGGCATGCAGCATCAGATATATATATTATTCGTTTACCCTCCAGGTTGGTGGAACCCACGGACTCAGCGAGGGAACTCACCACTACCGCCTCTACGGGCAGTGTCCTAGAGCTGGGAACATCGAATCGGAAGGGATACAACTGGTGAGGTGGGATTGGCACCTCGCCCAGGCGGCCTCACCTGCAAAGCGAACAGGGGCCTCATGAGGGAAGGTAAGGGATGGTGAGGATGGATAGACGAGGAAGAGGGAAGGAGGCGGCCGTGGCCTTGAAGAAGGTACCATCCCGGCATTTGCCCGAAGACGAAGTGGGAAACCACGGAAAACCACTTCGAGGATGGCTGAGGGGGAATCGAACCCTCTCTACTCATTTGGGCCACCCGAGGCTGAGTAGACCCCGTTCCAGTCCTCGTACCACTTTTCAAATTTCGTGACAGAGCCGGGAATCGAACCCAGGACCTCCAGGGTGGCAGCTATCCATGCTGACCGCTACGCTACGGAGGCGACAGATATAAATTATTTTAAAAACATTTCCAGTTGAGTAATGAGCTTGAAACTCTTACACAAAGTATAAAAGAGGCCATACATAAAGAAAAACACATATTGCAAAATTTTGATATTTTGACCCCTAGTTGGTTACATCCCCCATTAAACAATTAAAATCAAAATTAAAATTGAATAAATACAAAAAGAAGGTATTTGAAAAGAAGATATCCTGTGCTATAAAGGGTTAACATGTGTATCCAGTATTAGTTCCCTGAATGTCAAAGTTCAGGCCAGAGGGGCCAGAGAGAGTGCGGATGTTTAAAGATAACCTTGCTAATTAGTAGTTTACGCCTTTTGGCAGGTCTGTGCTTGTAGGTCAGGTGTGAGATGTGCGTCCCAGATGAGTGCGCCAAAGGTTAACACATGCGTGTGAGCGCTGGTAACGGTCTGTTTGAATATTAATGTGAAGGATGAGATCCACGGGCACGCAACACGTGGTAGTCAAGGACTCTGAGTCATTAACGGTCCCCTCGGCGGCGGCAAGAGTCCTCTTTCATCCAGCGTGTTTCAGTCTTAACGAATTCTTCAAAATAATGAGAGTTTGTACTGTATGTTACGATTTAAGTGTAGAGAGACCCTTAATACCAGGAATACACTTGTAGTGGTGATAACTGTTTTAAGGAACGACACATTAAGGTTATCCGCCTCCAGGATACATTTTTTCATTAGTTTGAACTCCGGCACTTGGCAAATAACTACGACCATTATATATTGTTGAACGGGGGCTACTGACCGCGTTGTCGCAGCCCCTAAACTGAGGAACCATATACTGCTGATTTTCAGTTCTTCATCCCTCATGTACTTACTTAAATGCAATGTCATGAGCTGCCTTTATTTTCGTTGTTCTGGTCCCTGGCAGTTATCTATCTGAAGTGACTTAAAGTATTCAACAAGACGTGTAATTACAGATAACTTAACTGATACGTATAAGCTGCATCGATGAACTGGTTAGAGATGACCGCAGAGAAAACTTCTTTCCATTTTTTAATTAGAACAATAAATACATAAATATAAAAATAAATAAATAAATAAATAAATTAAAAAATTAATAAATGGATAAATATATAAATAAATAAAAGAATAGAAAAATAAAGAAGTTGATAAATAAATTGATAAATAAATGACTGAATGAATGAATATAAAATATATAAATTAATAAATAAATAAAAAGTCGCCTCCGTAGCGTAGCGGTCAGCATGTTTAGCCGCCGCCCCGGAGGTCCTGGGTTCGATTCCCGGCTCTGCCACGAAATTTGAAAAGTGGTACGAGGACTGGAACGGGGTCTACTCAGCCTCGGGTGGCCCAAATGAGTAGAGGGGGTTCGATTCCCCCTCAGCCATCCTCGAAGTGGTTTTCCGTGGTTTCCCACTTCGTCTTCGGGCAAATGCCGGAATGGTACCTTCTTAAAGGCCACGGCCGCCTCCTTCCCTCTTCCTCGTCTATCCATCCTAACCATCCCTTACCTTCCCTCATGAGGCCCCTGTTCGCTTTGCAGGTGAGGCCGCCTGGGCGAGGTGCCAATCCCACCTCACCAGTTGTACCCCTTCCGATTCGATGTTCCCAGCTCTTGGACACTGCCCGTAGAGGCGGTAGTGGTGAGTTCCCTCGCTGAGTCCGTGGGTTCCACCAACCTGGAGGGTAAACGACTAAATATATATATAATTAAATGACTGAATAAATAAATAAATAAATAAATAACTGAATAAACAAATAAATATACAGGGTGTCTTTTATGTACCTTTGGAGAATGATAGGTTGTTTAGGGGACAGGTATAGAAGTAATTTGAGATAGGGAACTTGGGGTCGGAGTGGCCTCCTTAACCCCTAAAATAAGGGTTGATTCAGGTCCTCCACCCTGTAAATTAGGCAACCGACCCAAGCCTCTATTGCCTTTCTCAATCCTTTTCTTCTTTACTAAACAAAGATTTTGCCCAAGCCCGGAATCGAACCCGGGCCTACCGGCCTTTAGCTCCGCAACGCTATCTATTACGCCTGCGCCTCATGGTGTAATGAATCTTTAAAGGATTGAGAAAGGTAATAGAGGCTTGGTCGGTTGCCTAACTTACAGGGTGGAGGGCCTGAATCAACCCTTATTTTAGGGGTAAAGGAGGCCGTTCCGACCCCAAGTTCCCTATCTCAAATTACTTCTATACCTGTCCCCTACACAACCTATCATTCTCCAAAGGTATATAAAAGACACCCTGTATAACCTAAATTTTTCAGTGTGGGTCTTTCCGCAATATAAGCTCCGAGCCCCTAGATACCACTTTGAAATCGGCCTCCAGTAAACCTTGGTATTTAGAAACACGGAGCGGCAACAATTCAATCATCACACCACACCGCTAGGTTACCGTAATACAGTCCTTGACAGTGCTATGTTCATCATGCAGCGTATACCGCTACCTAGACACCAGTCGGAGACTCAGACGATCTATATCTCACTATCGACCTTTGTAAAGGTCAGCTTTTGACCCTTGACTGGTCACAGTTGCCGTAGGTCGCCATCTTCTTGAATGCAAGGGAAAGTCAATATTACTAGTCACTAGTTGTTCTTCCTCGATTGGTTCTCTCTCATTAAGTGGTTGGCATTTAGTTCGTTAACTTACATCTGCTTCAATTACCTCACTGTGTTGGTCCTCTTGTCCGGTAAAGATCACTACTTTCACCTTCCTCTTCCTCATAAATCTGACATGAGTTAAGTTCTGTCGCTCGCCCACTCAAACGGTTCTCAGTGGACTCCCTTCTCCATACAAGGAAACGAGCTACACTCTGTAATTATTGTCGACGATTGGTACAGCTCCGGATAGTGTCTTACAGCAATGGCCAGATAGGATATTCCTAGAGCCTGGATGTCTGGGCATTCATAGTATAATGATGTTGATGATGACTTATTTTCAGGGGCGGAACAGCGAGGTCATCTGTCATTCGTAACACAGCTTAAAATACGAAGTTAGTTTATTTAAACTTAGAGATGGATGTCTAAATATTAAAAACCTAATATATGAATAATACAAAAATTAAATAAAACTAGTATTACAATTATAATAAAAAAATATGTGGAATAAAAAATAAAGAATTTTATACAAATAGAAAAGAACAATTTCTTTGAGTTGAAATACACTCGAAAGTTTAGATTGCTGGTCCTAAACACTCTCACTTATAAAGCGGATGGCACGATCAGCAGCCACCATGTCTTCAACTAATATAAGAGTGAGCGTATTCTACACCTTGAACGATTTAAAGGTGATTTGATTTTGATTTGATTTGATTTTCACGGCTACACGAAGAACTTAAGAGCTAATTTACAGTAGTGCCCTACATACAATAGGATTAGGGCGTATAAACATACGAGTACAGTAGATACAAATACCAAGAAGTAGAAACACACAATACATTTCGTTAGAATTAAAATCATATGATATATCGTATCATAAGCAACCAGATAAATTTGTATAATATTATAATACAAGTTGCATACAACCTTCACAATATAAATAATAATTGCCTAACAATGACAGTAACATTAGTACGGTCATAATATAAAAAATAATAATAGAAAAAAGTATATACAAAAGAGTGCAAACAGACCCTGTGCCAGCCTGAAGAAACAACAACTTGAAAAGTACAAGAAATACTGTATATTAACGCATTGAGGGGCATACAGTAGAATCAGGAGAGGCTGCAGTGCTAAATGCTAATATAGGATGATAGAGGTGATTTGTTGGCAAACAGAGGCTTGCAGACTAGTCTGGACGCTGAACGGCAAACGAGTCTCAAATGAAAATGTATGTATGATTAAACGTGCAAACAAAATTCAACTGATATACGCGTTCTTCATCTGAAATTGATTTTGACAGTCTAATTACACGACTAACCTCTTAAAACACATTAATTAAAATCACAAAAAATAAGGAAATATCTGATACTTTGTAACACCTTTCTTAATAGCGTTCACATCTTGGATTCTATGTGGAATATTGCAAATGTTCCTGTGGCAGTTTATTTTGATTCAATCGTCATCGAGTAACACATTGATAATTTAATCGGATTTTTTCAGTAACAATCTGAGCGGAAACTTTCCTCTTCATTAGCTCAATTGGGTTGAGAACTGGAGAGTTGCCAAGCCAGTTCGGAACCTTTACTTTGTTGTCACGAGGGAGCTTTGTCATTACATTGTAGCATGGTGCATAGTCATGCATGAATACAGATTTGCCATCTGTAAACCATTGACGGAATTGTGGAAATGGCCGTTTCTATAGAACCATGATGAACAGTACTGATATGGTGTCAATATACAGGCGACTAGTTCCTATACCGCTGATAAAGGAACCCACCTTGACGCATGCTTTTGTCATTTCACTGTTTCACATTATGCACCCCAAGAAAGCAAAGAAACTAATTCACCATAAATCGCACTTGTCACCCCAATAGTAAAATCATCAAGGAACTGTGACATAATATTGGTTACTATTCCACCAAGTTGATTGCGTGAGTTGAGCTTCTTAAAGTAAGGCAGATTGTTCAAGATACTTGTAGAAGTACGTATAGTGCTTAACGATATCCAACAAAAAATAGCAACAATGAGTAAATACAAACACAAGAATCACTGTCCAAAGATAAATTCCCCAGCTTTTACCTAGTGGATCTAATAATGTCACCCATTGTTGTAAAATTGGATTTCTATTACACGATCAAACTTGAAGTACACTAAAATGAGGTAAGGCTTGTACTTTATGTGTTACCCTTTCACGAACTGATTGCCGGCGGTCGAAATGGGAACTATTCTCTGTTTACTTGTGTCACACGTCACTCAGCTTCGTTGACAGGTACGGTTTCACGAGTAGGATATGACTCAGCTCCAGTAGTTTCAGTCATCGTTTAACTGTCCGTGGTGACATGAGCTCCTGTGACGCTTATCTGCGCCTCTAATACAGGTTGTGCGCGCAACGCTGCTTGACTTATGTGAAGACTGCACTCTGTTATCACTGTGTCCTCCGCTTCACCCCGCGGGGCTCCTGCTACAATAATCAACAAACGCTGGCGCAGCCACGCTCTCAGCAATCAAATGTTAAATGGGTAATACTCTGCACGATATTGTAGATACGAGGGTCGAGTCACCACTTCCCTCACCAAGTCAGCACTAATCGCGCTGCTATGACTGTCAGTGCAATATAGCCCTTTGAAACTGCAGAATAGGTTTCAGTGAATGTCTAACTCATAAATCCATTTACCTTGAATATAATGTAGATTGATGATTGCCCAGTTAATTGATTGACTGACTGACTGACTTACTGATTAGTCCTGCTAACTGAGTGATTGATAGTAGAGGAGAAGGTTGATTAGCCCTGCAGTTTCATGGCAGCTAATCCCCTATCGTAACGAGATAGAATTTAAAGCCGAACAATCAGCCTGGAAAGGAAGGAAGGAAAGGAAAGCAATCCTGTGCTAGACTCTCTAGTACCACGGGGAGATGACTTTAGCTGCAGTTTTGCATCAGACCACATTCTCCTTTGCCGTGTTTCAGCATTGTGTTTCTCACCTTATGTCTGAGCCACCCAAACATTCTCATGCAGGGCCACTAATTAACTTAGGCAATTGTTCGCTTGGTCCATATGCACAGTGCACCTTTAAAACTTAGGCAAGTCAATAAGTACGCTATCTGCAATCAATTCCTTACAGCCTGGAATACAGCAACCCGCTAAACTAAAGTGTTGTGTTTAGCCTGCATTGGGCCTCTCATTTCTCATAGCCTTCCAAAATACGAAGGCAAGTACTCGGACTGTCAGGCAATATTCACAAAGAAACAAGTATAACGTGCTGGATAACTTTCAGCACAACACAGCTTGGAGAGAGTATGGAGGAACCTGGGGAAACCCCACACTCAAGATGGCCACTGTCCGTTCAGGGATTCAAGCCTCCGATCTCCGTACTTGCTGCAGGTCCAAATTGCAATCTTGTAACGCTGAAACCTACTACAGATGTGGAAAACGGTGCCATCTAGCGAAGGCAGATGGTGTTACATGTACTTCACTGCATTTGTACGAAGTAATTGATCGATGTTTAATTGACCTAAGACTAAATTAAGCTGATAAAAAACGAGAGAGCTTTTATCATATAAAATATATTACCAACATTAAAGTAATTAAAAGCCACCGTTTTGACTAACCTCTGTTGGACAAGGATCTAACAAATGCCTGATATTCCTCAAACATTAATTGGGTCTACGTTTTGAGGAAAAAATGTTTGCGTAGCCTTGTTCCTTTTGAGTGTCTCTCTCGAACCATTATAGGCGGGCCACAGATTAAGCATTGGCGGGCTGGACATGACACACAGGTCACTGTGATGTCTATACAAGTTTGAGTATTTGTAATCAAGGTAGGATTTGAGTAGGAAGTGGCCGTGGCCTTAAGTTAGGTACCATCCCGGCATTTACCTGGAGTAGAACTGGGAAACCATGGAAAACTACTTCCAAGATGCCTGAGATAGGAATCAAATCCACATTTTCTTAGTAGTGCCTAACGAGGCTCATTGTACCCTGTTCCAGCCCTCAGAACAGAATTAAATTAATTGAACCCGTGTCTTCGCAACGAGGGATAACCAGGTAATTGAAATAAATATAATAATCCATCGAAATGGATAGCCTTACAAACAGATATAAAAACTATTTTTATACAAATATAATATTGTGTTTCACAGTAAAAACCCTCAAAAATGACGAATGTATTATATAGTTCTTCTTACTCTACATTCATATGAGTTGTCCAGTTGCAAAACTCGTTTAATCCACTTGTGAATAAGAATCATTTTCATGAGAAACGTTTCACTGGACTTTGTCTCGAGTATCATTTGTGTTTGTTGTTTTCTACTCTTTTTTTTGGTTTGTGTTTTTGGTTTTTAGTTTTGTGTTTGCTTTGTGCCTTTGCTTCTTAAGTTTACCTTTTGGTTTTGTGTTTGTTTTCTGCTTTTGCATTTTTTGAATTTTGCTTTATGTTTCTTGTATTTTGTTTTCTGATTTTGCTTTCGTTTTTGAATTTTGCTTTTTGCTTCGTGTTTTTTGGTGTTTCTTTTCTGGAAAATCAAAATAAAACAATACAAACTAAAATAAAACAAAATAAACAAAACAAAATCAAAATAAAACAAAATAAAATAAATCAAAATAAAATTAAACATAACAAAACAAACAACAAATAAAACAAAACAATTTAAAACAAAATAAAACGAAAAAATTAACATAAATAAATTAAATTAAACAAAACAAAATAGAACAAAATAAAATAAATAAATTTAAATAATTTAATATATAATTTTACGACATGATCCTTATTCACAAGTGGATTAAACGAGTTTTGCAGCTGGACGACTCATATTAGAACATAGTTTTTCAAAAAAATTCTATTTTTATTACTGACTGAAGAAGACCTCGACGTAGCTCGAAACATGTATCATCATCAATACTTGTATTAGGATTTGTTTCAAAAAGTATTGATTGGTGTGTTCTTTAACATCTTATAAATCATATAATAATAACCAGTTTTATTATCATCCTCAGCACTCAGGGCCAATCTTAAGCTCCATTAAACATCTGTCTTCATTACAGTCTCTAAGTCAAACTATGTGCACTAAATGAGTTACTGTCAACTATTTGGCATACAATCAGCAGTAGGTAACGACATAATTGACTGAAATGAATCCCTCTATTTAGGATTAAAAACAATATATCTTTGAAATATTTACGGGTAGTGTTCCAGTTTAGGTTCCTTAACCCACTATGTCAGTGCAATCAAAACGTATTACGTCACCATAATAGAGAGCGAAAGACAGATAACCCCTAAGGAACGTGTCAAAAGTATCAGTTTAAACCCGGAAGACGCACTATATTATACATCTTACTGATATTATAACGCAACTGTTCTTAATACCCATCAGTGGTAGCTTGTCACACTAAAAACTAATCCCTTGTAGGGAACATCCAGTGACAAGGGATTATCTTGAAGTGAGAAGCTTAGTGCCAAAGATCGGCAAGAACCACCTTCTTTAAATTTCAATAGGAGCAATGATATGAGCCACTAAACTTAGGTCTACTACTATTTGTGGTTATGAAACATTTTCTGTCAAATTGGTAGCCATATCAACTTAAGCATTTTTTAAACCACCCATGCAAACAAAATGAGAGAAAATCTGAGAGCTTTGTCTGTACAGTAGGCCTACTTATCTTGGAATAACAAAAGACGACCGGATGTATTTGCTTCGTTGTTGTTTGAGTCTTCAGTCTTGTGACTGGTTTGGTGCAGCAATCAATGCTTCCCTGTCCTGAGCTAATCGTTTCATCTCTACAAAGCTATCACACCCTACACACAAGGCGATCTTTTTAACATATTCTAACCTTGGCCTGCCCCTTCAGTTCTTAACCTCGACCCTTCCCTCCATAACTAACAAAGGAAGTATCAGGTAAGACAGGTCGAAACCTAACTTGACACTTTGTGGACGCGACCGTTGTACTATAAGAGGACAACGTGTGGAAAATCAGCCACCATATTGAACTGCAAGGCTCCGAAATCGTACCTGACATCCTGGTACGCAGGCATGATGGCTGGAGGAGCTGGACATCCTGTGGCAATCAGTGCAGTAGTGATACGGGGCGTATATGATGACTGAAGCGTGCGGCTGCTTCCCACCAGCCTTGAGTGCTTGGACTGTCAGGGCTGTCCCTTCCAACATGTACGGTACTAGCTACTTCCCATTTATTTATGTGATTATTTGCCACATAATTTTGGAGCCTTGCAGTTCAATATGGCAGCTGATTTTCCGCACGTTGTCCTCTTATAGTACAACGTTTACTTCCACAAAGTTTCAAGATAGGTTTTGACCTGTCCTACCTGATAATTCCCTTGTGAGTTTGCTATTCCTGAGTGTCTTAGAATGTGTCCTACCAACCTATCTCTTCTCTTTGATTCATAACCACAATAATGAGATATGAGCGTCTATTTTATTTGTATTTTGCTGCCTGTTTGTGTATGCTCGGTCACAGATCAATGCTTTTTTGTACTCTCCCCACTTATACTCCAAGCAAATGCCGGGATGGTTCTAAACTTAAGGCCACGGCCACCTCCTTCCAAATCCTCACCTGAATTACGAATACACACACAAATACAGCCACTGTTATCTCCACTCTTCCAAACGTAAAGGACACACTAAACATTTCTTACAAGGTGCAGGTATGATGACGTGTGGTAGACTGACGATTGTTCAATGTAATCTCAACCATATCCGGCCTATTAGATTAGCAGTTTGCCTTCTCTACCACTAAGAGTGGAAAAATAAAACTCAACCATATTAGGTCGATTAAATTAGCAGTTTGCCTTTTCTACCACTACAAGCGCTAGTGTGAGGCAATGAGGAGTTTCACTTAAGCCCTTATAATTTCTTCCATTCTGAAGAGTTTTCAAAAAACAAAATATGCCTGAGGGTATTGAACCAAGGAGTACATTAAGGAAGGAATTATGTAAATGAGTTAATTTGGCTAGGATTTGAATCAAAGACAAAAATATTAAAATACATCAATTTTAGGCCCTTTTTCCTAAATTGCGTTTAGGCCGGAATTGATTTTCGAAATTTGGTTTTTAAGTTTGATACATCTCTCCAAGACTCAAAATTTGAAACATTTCCGGGGGCTTTAGCCCTTCAACGTTTGGCACAATTTAGGAAATTGCTTAATTTTACGTTCTTGATGAGATGGGGAACCCCTACTTTGAGTACTAAGAAATGATATCAACATTAAAAATCTTGCGCGTTAAAGATCACCTTCGGGGCAAATTTCTGGCATCCTTGCGTCTCTACATGCCGCAGTAGTTAAAAGAGACGTAAAACCAATAACATTATTATTATTATTATTATTATTATTATTATTATTATTATTATTATTATTATTATTATTATTATTATTATTATTATTATTCAAAAAACAAGCCTCCGTGGCTTAGGCGGCAGCACGCCGGCCTCTCACCGCTGGGTCCGTGGTTCAAATCCCGGTCACTCCATGTGAGATCTGTGCTGGACAAAACGGAGGCAGACAGGTTTTTCTCCGGGTACTCCGGTTTTCCCTGTCAAAATTTCATTCCAGCAACACTCACCACTATCATTTCATTTCATCTGTCATTCATTTAATCATTGCCCCAGAGGAGTGCGTCAGGCCTCGGCAGCCGGCACAGTTCATATCCTCGCCGCTAGATGGGGGCTTCATTCATTCCATTCCTGACCCGGTCGGAGACTGGAAGCAGGCTGTGGATTTTCATTTCATTATTATTATTCAACAGCATTTCATCTAGCACAGACATCAGTAACAAAAGAGTGGTACATTGCAGGGCATACCCAGTTTGTAAATGAACGTTTAGCATCGGATCATAAGTTTAGCGACACAAGATTCTAGACTTCTTGACTTCAAGGAAACCGAAATTGGACAAGGCTTAAAGTTACTAAGTTTGACAATAAATTACAAACACTTTTTCATTTTGAGTAATTCATTGCATTTTAATGGAGATAACAGCGCCTACTGTAGGCTAATCCAAACAATCTAAGCTACATGTAATCAAGTCAGCTCGTGTGTGATTCCAGTCAGAGCCTCTGAATGGTACCACTTTCATCCGTCTCCAGTTGTCAAGTCAAGATTTCTGTAATGATGCCGTATGCTCTTCGGTTAAGGTTAGGCTCAAGCTGTATGCCTCTCACCAAGGCGGACCGGGTTCAATTCCCGGTCAATGCATGTGAGATTTTCGAATTGAAATGCCATGTCATGTGGTTCGGATTCCACGTAAAAAGGTAGTCCCGTGGCTCATGATCGCGAGATTAACGGTCACGTTAAAGTACAAGCTTTTTTTAAAGGTTAGGCTCGCGATTATCTTGATTGTACGCATAGCAGCTTGCCACGGTGGGTGAGTGGTTATCGTGTCGTACTACCAACCCTAAACTTGCGGGTTCGCACCGGACCATGGTAAGTGATTTTTTAAAGTCGACAAAAATCACGACACGCATGGCATACGTTGTTGGCATGTTAATGCACCCATTTGAATTCAGAAGGCCGTGCTCATAATGGCAAAATGTATCTCGGGATTTTCCGCCAACACAGAAAGTTCCTCCTTTCTCTACTAGAAATCGCTATAGTGTCAAGGACCTTAGATATGTAACCTTTCATAGCGCTGCAAGGAGCAACAAAATTCGACATGCAAGCTGCCCTCTGGGCGTCAAATACCGAAGCTTGCACCCGGCACTTGAGGCCATACGATATTATTGTTGTTTGAGTCTTCAGTCTTTTGACTGGTTTGATGCAGCTTTCCATCCCTCCCTGTCCTGAGCTAATCCTTTCATCTCTACACAGCTACCACACCCTACATCCAAGGCAGTCCGTTTAACATATTCTAACCTTGGTCTACCCCTACAGTTCTTGTCCTCGACTCTTCCTTCTATAACTAAGCTTGCTATTCCTGGGTGTCTTAATATGTGTCCTACCAACCTATGCATGAAAACAAGAATAAAATACCTAGTAAAAATTTTGGTCCTAAGTGCCTACTTTCTGAGATCTGAACACTTGCTCACACCGGAGGTGTTCAGTTTGATCTCCATTCATTGCAATGCATCTCTCTGCCCTTCAAAGAAAGTAAGTTAGACACCATTTTTATTATTATTAACATTATAAATACTCCGAATATGCAACAATAAGCATCAGCAGGAAGTGATTGTAAACGCAGGTCACACTTGGTGAGGGTGTGGGTGCTGTCAGTAACCTGTCATTGGCATTTTACCTGCCCGTGCCTCTGCTCGTAACATTTGGGTCTTTTTCTTATGACGTTACGGCTTGACGTGACTTTGACTGACGACTTGTCTCCTCGAACTCGCCCAACTTCCACAAGGAGCGTGAATAAGACAGCACTGTTTAAAGTGGGACGCTAGGTGCGTTAACGAGTATCTTCCTTCTCCATATTTCCTCCATCAGGAGCCGAAACAAGAAAACTCTAGCGATATCTTATAACCAAATAGGTGTTTAACAAGTAGCTGCATCGTGTTGTCAAAAGGATCCCTCACGGAACGCTGGAAACGGAGGTAGATTTCACCGGGCAAAGAGATATAATTCGAATTCTCTAAATATGCTAATTATATACCTACAATCGTTCCCACGTTCAGCAAACAAGAAGCCCCATCTTCTTATAATTTCGAAAACATTTTGCTCAACCCTTGGCATAAGGGTGCATCATATCATAAATACCGGGTGAGATAGCCATGGTCGTTACTGCGTGGCTGCAGGCAGTCGCTCACATCCGGGAGGCGAGGAGGTTTGAATCCCCCCGCCGGCAACCATGAGGATGGTCTTCTGTGGTTTCCCATCTTCCTTCCTGGCAAATGCCGGGGTTGGTCCCTAACTATAGGCCACAGCCGCTACCTTCCAACTCCTCGTTCTTACACCCAAAACTTTTTTTCCCAGACAACACTCCACACGCGATGGTACTTGTAGCTCACCCAATGGGTGTCCGCATAGAAGCAGCTACAAACTGGCGAGCCGAACATGTCCTCGGATACTCACGGCACAAAAAACCATACGCTAAAAAAAAAAAAACATTTTCAGACAAAAGTTTTAAAGGACTAAAACTCAGCAGTTTTTCTAAGCTTTTACCGTGTTTTGTGTGAGGTTACGCCTAGGACGCCAAGCTGGCTCATCAGCGCGCTCTTGGTGTCCCCACTCGTACCCCCACAGGAGTAGCGAACTGAGCGCTACCTCCTTTTCTATGAAGCGCTTCTTTGCTGCGAGAGCAGTAAAGAGGCTGAGGTGCGCTTCATAAGAAGGAAGGTAGCGCGCAGTTCTCGTGTGGAGTTTTGGGTCACCAAGAGCCCGCTGATGAGCCAGCTTGTCCTAGGCGAAACCCCACACAAGACACGGCATAAACCTAGAAAAATTGCTGAGTTTTAATTCACTGGCCGTGAAAGCCAATATACCATCTTTTCTGAGGACTATTGACCATGTTCAATGGTTTTGATATTGTGCCTATTAAGGGTGGAACGATTCTTTTTCTGTAAAAACTCAATTTTCCCACCCCTTTGGTTGGTGCTATCAAAAGACTTTACTGAGATATGCTTTTGGCCATTTTCCGAAGAATTGTATGGAATTTTAATGGATTCAATTTTTCACATATTAAGAAAGTTATAGCGAAAAAAGCCTTCCCGTTAATGAAATCGACCAATATTTTGATCTGGTATATTTTATGTAAAAGTTTGAAAGAGACTGATGCTAATTGACGTTAGTTGTCGTGTCCACAAGATAGTGATATATGCATACACCATACATATGTAGATAATAATAATAACAACCCCTGGCACTATAGCCCATGAAGGGCCAAGGCTTACCAAGCGACCGCTGCCCAGCCACTGGCCTGCAGATATTGGGGTGACGCGTGGTCATTGCGTCGGGTCCCCTCGGCCGTTAATCTTGGTTTTCGTGATTGGGGCGCTGCCTCACTGTCAGACAGCTACTCAATTGTCCTCACGAGGCTGAATGTACCCCGTTCCAGCCCTCACGTCAGTTTCTAAAATCCCTGACGAAGCCGGGAATCGAACCCGGGGCCTTCGGGTGAAAGCCAGGCGCGCTACCCCAACACCACATAAATTAATATAAACTTTTGAACTGACGGTGGTTCTGGGGTCTGAAAGACGTGAAATGCAAAGATATGTCAACATTTTCCGGAAGTCGAAACATGGTACCCATTGCAATAGGTAAATTTCTAATGAAAACTGTCTAACTCGCCGACGGAGAGGTACGAACTCACTAGTCGTCCTTCCGAGTCTGGTACCTAAACTTTAGTTCTCTCACTATCCTCGGTAAGAGCGGTAACTCAAACGAAAGGCAGTAGCATGCGCCGATGATAACCATTGTTCGCTGTTGACCAATAGCTGACGGTTCTAGATCAATAGCATGCTTGCCTGCGACTCCACGTGGAGTTCAGAGTCTGGTTCTGGCTGCCGGCTCGCTAGTCAGATCTCCAGTGTTGCAGAGTTGCACACCGTTCTCTCCAGTCCCGCTGCTTGCTCCCAGTGGCTACTGTGGAGAGTTGACAAAGCTGTGCCTCGAGCTGGGAAAGCTTTGGCTCCTCGCAGACATTCGATGTAAACATGGCCGCCCAGCTAGGCTTTAAAAGAGATCCGGTTGTTAATGTAGAAGGTGAGAGAACTATAACTACCGTGGTAAGTAATGAAAGAAATGCATTTATTATTTCTACACAATTTACCATTGTAATATGTGCTGGACAATAGACTGGAATATTTTCAGAATAGACATGACAATTCTACAGGAAAACCTGTCTTAGTGGACCCTTTATCACACGGAAACTTGACTTAAACGGAAATATTTGATATGGTCCCGAGAACTTAGTGGTGAAATACGTAATAAATTCCTTTCATTAAACGGAAACTGTGTTACGCGGACAACGGAAATCAAAATGCGCATTGTAACGGAAGTTTCAGAATGCAGGGTTTAGAAATGTCTATAAAAGTCTAACTTGTCTGCAGTAACAGTTGATTCTGTAGCTAACAAGGAATGTGCAAATAGGTCTTCTTTCTATTACTGTATTCTCCAGTTTACACGTCAATGAGTACGGCTAATTACCTGAATTCTGTTCCACAAGCCTTTCCGAATACTCGCTTTAATGGGCTGTCAATCAACAAATGCCTGTCTTTATCTCGGCCCTTATTTATTATTGACTAGCAACCCGACCCGGATTCGCCCGGGAACAGTTATGAATGCATTACGTGTTAAGCGCTTTCTTTTTCCAATGTCAATGAACAACGACCAATATCCGTTTTACGTCTCCGCATGATGGGTTAAAATCACTGACTGACTATTAATTATATTATCATGGAGATGCATGTGCAACAAATTCTTGTCAGACGTAATTAAAAAATGGCGAGGTCCAAGAAACACAAATACCCCTTCCGTCCAATCTTAACTTAACTGTGAATTTTGCGGAAAGAAAAGTTCACAGGCGAAATGAAGAAAAGCCGGGTTGCACTTCCAGGGAAACTTCAAACACAACCACTCTTCTCTAGAGTTTTTAACTCAACACGACTCGACAGTTTGCTGCTGGCTGTACCTGGGGCAATAAGCTCGTCCGCTAGCTAAGCTGTAACTGGGGTGAAAGGCTCACCCCTAGCTAGCTCGTAAACTGTCACCTCAGTAACTGAATGGAGATTGTTGGAAGAAATTAAAACATAAAAACACTTATAGTAGAACTCAGCAATTCTTCTAGGTTTGTGCCGTGTCTTGTGTGGGGTTTCGCCTAGGACACCAAGCTAGGCTCGTCGGCGGGCTCTTGGTGTCCCCGCCCGGACACCTGTAGAAGATGTATTGAAGATAGAGATATGTTCTCTCGGGATTTTTTTTGTAGAACTTTTCATGCTGAACAATTCTTACACTCATAGTATATAGCTATTTTAAACGGTTTGCCCAGCGTAAGCTTAAAAAGAGCACGGACGCCAGTTTTTTTCGACCTTTTCACTGAAATCGTTAATGCTTGACTTCCTTTCGTCATAAATAAATAATTTTCTACAAAAACCTTCCTCGAGATATGCTTTACAGAATGGTGAAAAGCGCATCAAAATCCATTCAGTGGTTCTCGAGATTACCCGCGACATTCAAGAATCGGGGACATTGTTATAATACTAAGTAGAGATTATATGCCAATCAGTATAATTTAATATAATATAATCCACCTTCCGTCCAATCTTAAATATACTGTGAATTTTGTGGAACGAAAAGTTCACAGGCGAAATGAAGAAAAGCCGAGCTGCACTTCCAGGGAAACTCCAAACACAACCACTCTTCTCTAAAGTTTTTAACTCAACACGACTCGACAGTTTGCTGCTGGCTGTATCTGGGGCAATAGGTTCGCCCGCTAGCTAGGCTGTAACAGGGATGATAGACTCGCCCTTAGCTAGCTCGTAAACTGTCACCTCAGTAACTGAATGGACATGGTTGGAAGAAATTAAAACATATAGAACACTTATAGTGGGCGATGTATTGAAGATAGACATATGCTCTCAAGGACGTTTTTGTAGAACTTTTTATGCTGAACAATTCTTACACTCATAGTATTTAGATATTTTTAACGGTTTGCCCAGCGTAAGCTTAAAAAGCGCTCGGACGCCAGTTTTTCTTTCGACTTTTCCACTGAAATCGTTACTGCTCAGCTTCCTTTGATCATAAATAAATTATTTTCTACAGAAATCATCCTCTAGATATTCTTTACTGAATGGTGAAAACCGCATCAAAATCCATCCAGTGGTTCTCGAGTTTACCCGTAACATCCAAGAGTCGGGAATTTTGTTTTATACTAAGTAGATAAAAAGAATTGTATATGTATTGACTAGGTGGAATTATGTGTAATAATTTTAAACTGTCCATTATATGATTTAATTATCATTAATTATTAGTTAATAAATTAATTAATTAATTAATTTAGATTAATTATTTAAGCTTAGTCCTATCTCCGTTAACCGGAAACCTACCTTTCACTGAAGAATTTGTGAGTCCCGTTGGATTCCGTTGAATGCAGGCTTAATAATATTTTAATGTCTCTGGACAAACGTCAGTGCTCATACTGGTCAGACGAGAATGCCAAAATGATATGCGCTGTAACTCCGTCGACAGAAGCCAAATTAAGACAGTCACCCTTCAACTTCAAAGAGATCGAGTTGACGATGAATGGCTGACTACATGACAGAAGTGTATGAACCCGCAGGGACTCATGTAACAATGCCGTGTTTCTGTTTGAAGTGTGGAATAATTCAAATGAAGCTTCCACATTCATTAAATGCTGTATATCTCAGATTCTCGAGGCAGCCAGTCTTTAGTGTTTGTGGGTATTTACGTAATAATCTATTAACAAACCCAACAAATATAATACCACATTTCTTACTTTTGATGACGCCATGTGAATCGATTGTTGTACAAAATTAATGTAACACGGCCCAAGTGTCCAGGTGTCTATTTGTGTGTTCCCCTATCAATTCAAAAAACGATGAAACTAAATTGAACCAAATTTGGTACAGCGGTTGCACTAGCAAAGAGCAACATAGTGTCATGTTTTAAATCGCCGCCATCTTAACGAAAACAAAATGGTGGCCACCTGAGAGTTCTTGGTTAAGTCAAGTTACTACTAATCTAATCACCAGATCTCCACCAAACTTAAGAAGAACAAACCTTTATGTGAAAAGCGTCTGAATCACAAAACTACTCTTTTCATTTGCCTTGGCCATACTAGGCCTTATACGGTCCTACAATGTCATTAATTGTAGGTGGCCTCGGTGGTGTAGTTGGTAGCATGCTGAGCTCCTATGCCCAAGATAGCGGGTTCAAACCCGACCGAGTCGTCGGATTTTTAAGAGCGTTAAAAATCCCTCATTATGCCTTCCTTCGGAGTGGAAATAAAGCCGGCGGGCCCATGTCATACATTTATGGCATGCAAAAAGAACCTCCCACTAACTTCAATTGTGTGAGGCAAAATTTGTAGGTTAGATTTGATTAATGCTCTTAAATTCCAACGTTCAACATTTAAGAGCTACTGTAACGAAAATTAAAGACGGTTATTTGGTTTCTTAGCTTAGGGGCTGTGACAACGTGGTCATTTTCCCCGTATAATTTGGGTGTGTGTAGAATCTGTCTGATAACCGGTGTTAATTGTGATGGATGTAGCCTATTAGTGTGTGATACCTGTTTAAATTCAAGTAAGGACTGCAGACGATAATTCCAAGTAATTGCTACTTTTGCTACCAAATTCTACCGTCAACGACACCTAGCTCAAACTTGTCTACTAGATGCCATCGCAACCAGCACCTGACGACAAACTCCGTGTATTGAAGATAGCGTTTGTGCGAAATACTAGAACATTAAAATCGACAACTCCTAATGAAATGGGGTAATTGAGGCGAATCATAACAAGAGGAGAGCATCGTACCATCTTGAAATGTCAAAATAAATTAATAATTACTGAAGTGTAATGAAATAATTTCAAGTAGACTATTCATTTACTAAACGTTCTAATACAGTCATCACAATAACACAGGTTATCGCACAAATTCCACGCTCTCCCAAATACACGGGGCTACATGACCAGATAATCGAAAAGCTCTAAAATAGACAACAAACAGCATTATTGAACGTCACGTCAAAACACCGCGGACCATAGGCGAAAAGTAGACTTGCCCGCTAGACACAGTAGACCGCAAGGGGGCAGTAGACTCGCCCGCAAAACAACACTATGCTGCTTTCTCTCTCGGATTTCATTGTTCAACTGTCAACAAACCTCAAGTTTGAACGACTACCGACCATCAGCACGTTGGATAGTAAACGAGTCTCTCCAAAACAAGGTGGCACATTTTGGGGAATTGGGGCAACTAGGTCATCGGCTTCGTGTTCTTAGGTGTATGAAGAATTTATGTGATAACCTGTGGCATTTTGATTTATGCAGTATTGTGTGTGTAGATGTGTTGAGGCGAGGCTTTGGGAACAGGTGGTCGTGGCCGTGAGTCAGAAACCATCCAAGTACTTACCTGGACCAGTTTTTATTTATTTAGCGCATGGCTTTTAGTGCCGAGAGTGTCCAAGGACATGTTCGGCTCGCGAGAGGCTCCAAGCGGACACCCATGGGGTGAGATACAAGTTCCGTTCAATTTCAAGTAGTTCCAACTTCAGCTACCAGATGTCACTGACACTTAGTGGTGAACGTTGGAACTTTTATAGTGCTTTTCAATGAAATCTAACCAAGACATTAAACTTCACTCAAGTTTAGTTAGTGGAAGGATCTTTTACATGCCATGAATCTATGACAAGGGCCTGCCGGCTTTACTTTCCATTCGAAGGAAGGCATACTGAAGGATTCTAACGCTCTTAAAAAATCCGACGACTTCGGCCGGGTTTGAACCCGTGATTTGGGCACAGCAGTTCAGCATGCTACCAACTACGCCACCGAAGCCGCTACCTGGACTAGTAGAGGGAAACAACGAAAATACAATTCTAGGATGGCTGAAGTGGGAATCGAACCAACTCCTTCCCAGTTTGACCTCATGACGCTGAGCGAAACCATTCCAACCCTCAGAGCAGAAATGAATTTCTTGGCAGATCTGTGAATTGAACCTAAACTTCAGGGATGCCAACCAAGAACATTAGCCACTACACCACAAAGTGCTCGTTTTCCATTTACTTACTAAATGCGTTGCAACCTAGCTGAGTACAAACAAGTATCAGAACACACAGTCTTACAAATACATTAAAATTGGTTAATTTAAGGGCCAAGGTGGAGATTTAAGTATTTCCTCAAATGGGTACAGTATCAGTTTGCAAAAATAAAAGATTTCCAAGACATTTTAAGCGTCAGAGCTGAAGATGAGACCACTATCAGGGTTTAAATCTCAAACCTCTGCATTGCAGGAAAAGTGTCCTAACCCGTTACACCATGATATGATGCGCCCAAAGAAAACACTTCGGCAACATTTGGAGATGACCGCTAGGGCTTGCATTTTGAAATGCCTATATTCGGGAAATGTATATATTTTTTCTATTATAAGAATATACTTGCCTTATTAACAATTAATTGTGTAGCTTTCAGTCATTGAACACAACATATCAAATACTGGAATATGTGAAAAATAACCTGAAATAAGTGACTAATAGTCCGTTACTATGTAACTTATATTACATATGAATCGCAGCCAATGACCATAGGTGGATATTTTTAATTGAACACACGAGGGCTCCCAACAAGTTCAATTTCAGGTAGTTCCAACTTTGTCTATCAGATGCTACTATCTCTAAAGCCTCGTCCACCGGCAGATTTGATTCCAGAAACATTGTATGCAGACTGTTTCCCAAATGTTTCTCATTTGTATGCGGGATGCTTGCAGACTTTTTGAAAACAATCTACATACAATCGGGCGACACATTTCATACTCGAGTAATGTTTGGAAACAGTCTGCTTTTAGTTTGCAAACAGTCTCTATACAATTGACATACAAATGACAAACATATCTCGTGATTCTAGAGACAAGATGCAATGCTTTCTGTTTTCCAACGAAATGGAAAACACGCATACAAGAAGCAAGTATTTTGTCTGAAGTCTTCCTGTGTGGACGTGTTTTGAGACTGGAGACCGGATACAAACCACAGACGCATCCAGTAGCCAGTTGCCTTTCGAGCAGATCACAGTGTGGATGCTGAGTTAATTGTTCGTGAATTATGCGTGGCAAAAATAGATATTTGGTTTTTAGTTTTAAAATTTGATAGGAAAACTGTGCTCCTGGTGATAGTCCCAAAATGACTTCTTGGAGTCGGAAACAGACAATAAAATTAATTGAAGAGTTCCACTCCCGGCCTATATTGTGGGACGTGACGTGTTTAGAGTACAAAAATCGAAATAACAAGCGGGATGCATTGCAAGAAATCGCAAACGCTTTTCAAACAAGTGTCGAGGAAACAAACAGGCCGTAGTATGTACCTTCCTCAAGCACTCTTCGTGTCCAACACCTCATCTTCCTTGGTAGAGTAGACACATAATTAAGCAATACAAAACACGCACAAGCCAAAAGTACGTCTTCTTCACTAGGCATCGCTAGAAGCACTGACTGTGTGGGCTAGAGGTCTAATTCTGGTGTGGTCGCAAACCAAGTAACATACTTGTATCGGATACAATGTTTCTAAACAGTCTGCATACTATATGCAGGCTTGTATGGAGACTGTTTGCAGCCCGTTTCCAGACTCCAAAGTAGTATACATACAGCCTTCATACAGTTTTCAAACAATCTACATACAGTCTGCAAACAAATCTGCCGGTGTGGATTAGTCATCATACCTAGCGGCGAACGATGGAACTTTATAGAGCGTTTCTAGCCAAATATAGCCTACAAATGTTGCTACACCCAACCAATTGCAGTGCCATAAATCTATGACATGGGCTTTACTTCCCCTCCGAAGGAAGGTATACTGAAGAATTTTTACGCTTTTAAAAATCCGACGACTTCGGCCGGGTTTGAACCAGCGATCCTGGGCATATCAATTCAGCATGCTACCAACTACGCCACCGAACAATATTATATAAATCTTAATCACATTTATTTGAGGTTATTTTTCACTTATTACAGTGGAGTGATTTTGTGTTGACCGACTGCAAACTACAATATTAATTATTAAAATAACCTTTAGTAATTATTTTTGGAATGTCTTATTTCATTGTAATAAGCTTTTCTGTCTATCAACACGAATGTACCCAAATTAGATTAGGCGGGAATTGCAATTAATTTTCTAGTGCCTGCAATAAATTACATGAATTACTATGTACTTAATAAACAACTTCACACAAAATGGGGGGGGGGGATTAAATTGTTATTTAGTTATTTTATGTGAGTATAAACGGAAGCCTCCGTGGCTTAGGCCGCAGCACGCTGGCCTCTCACCGCTGGGTCCGTGGTTCAAATCCCGGTCACTCCATGTGAGATCTGTGCTGGACAAAACGGAGGCAGACAGGTTTTTCTCCGGGTACTCCGGTTTTCCCTGTAAAAATTTCATTCCAGCAACACTCTCAACTATCATTTCATTTCATATGTCATTCACTTAATCATTGCCCCAGAGGAGTGCGTCAGGCCTCGGCAGCCGGCACAGTTCATATCCTCGCCGCTAGATGGGGGATTCATTCATTCCATTCCTGACCCGGTCGGAGACTGGAAGCAGGCTGTGGATTTTCATTTTTTCATGTGAGTATAAACGATACTCAGTACTTATCAATGAAATGCATCGTATGATTCACTGATTGCTAAAGAATTACATTAAACAATGAGATTCAACCTCATGTTGACGTCACAAATGGCATACCTTTATCGTAAAACACTTCAGTGCTTCACGTCACAAAAAGTTAGTGTGATAAGCCTCGCACTACGACTACACGTGCGAACTGGAAGTCTGTGCACTGCCTCCGTTCTTATGAAGCGCATCTGCTCTTGTTTGCTGCGAGAGGAGATAGTGCACATTTTGCTACTCCTTTTGCGGACACCAAGAGCCCGCTGATGAGCCCGATTGGTGTTCCTAGGCGAAACCCCATACAAGACACGGCATACATCTAGAAAAAATGCTGAGTTTTAATTCCTTAGCCGTGAAAGCCAATATAACGTAATAACTGTAATCACATCGTGGTGTAGTGGTTAGCGATTTGTCTGTCACTGCTGAGGTCCAGGTTTAATTCTCTGCTTTCTCAAGAAATTCATTTCTGGTCTGAGGTTTGAACCGGACTAAACTCAGCCTCGTGAGGCAAAACTGAAAAGAGATGGGTAAGATTCCCACATCAGACATCCTAGACGTGGTCTTCTGCGGTTTTCTATTTCTATTCCGGACAAATGCCGGGGTATTTCCTAACTGGATTCCACGGCCAACTTCTTCACCTGAATTACGAATACACACACTAATACAGCTATTACAATAACACAGGTTATCAGACGGAATTCCACACACACAAGTACACGGGACTAAAGGACCACGATGTCCAAGCCCCTCAAATGAAGACCCGTGCTCGCTGTTCACAGCCCTGGAGAATGGCCACACGAGTCACGTGATTACGGCTTCCTAGTGGTGATGAAATAAGTCCAGTAAGGTGTTCATTACCTCATTAAGAGCCATGGACATAATGAATGAGAACTTAGAACACAAATTAGCAAGATGATCTTCATGGGAGATTCACCTTCTCTCTGACCAGAGTTACGAAACGGAAAAAAGGAAAGCCTCTGCTATTGCTGATGACGTAATGTTAACGGGATGAGCGTTCGCCTTGAAGGAAAAGGTCAAAGTTAACAGCGGTTATGGGATCACTTTCAAGGGCCCTGGTTCATCACCACTGCACAAAACGAGCATCAAACCTATTGAATGAGAGTAGTGCACATCGTACACTTTAATAAACATGTAATAATAATAATAATAATAATAATAATAATAATAATAATAATAATATCGTATGGCCTCAGGTGCCGGGTGTAAGATTTGTTATTTGACTCCCAGAGGTCATCTTGCATGTCGAATTTAGTTGTTCCTTGGAACGCTATGAAAGTCAAGAAGGTTAGATATCTAAGCTCCTTGACATTATAGCGCTTTCAAATAGAGGATAGAGGAACTTTTTGCCATTATGAACACGGGTTCTTTAACATGCCATCAACGTATGACATGCGTGTCGTGATTTTTGTAGCCTTTCTTAAATCATTTACCACGGCCAGGAGCAAACCTGCTAGCTTGGGGTTGGTAGTCTGACACGATGACCACTCACCCACCGTGGCATGCTAGAATCAAGTGACTTCAGCAAATATGATTTATTATTATTAATATTATTATTATTAATTATTATTATTATTATTATTATTATTATTATTATTGGGGGTGGGGAGGGTAGTGATGCAGTAGGCAAGATGCTTGCTTCTCACCAAGGCAGACCAGGTTCAATTCCCGGTCAATGCATGTGAGAGTTTTGAAGTGAAACTTCACGTCCTGTGGTTTGGATTCCACGTAGAAATGGAGGTCCCGAGGCTCATGATCGCGAAATTAACGGTCACCTAAAACTACAAGCCTCCTTCTGTTTTTGTTATAATTATTATTATTATTATTATTTTAATTATGATTTCATTCATTTTCATTGGAGACTGTTTTGACTTTCAGAGTCCAGTCTAGCCAGCAAGTCTGTGTTTGTGAACGAGTCTCCTCGATGATCCCCTGTTAGTAGTTAGCACTACGGTCACCTCTACTTCTATACCCCTCACCTTGAAATCGGCAAACACTGCGTCTAACCAATGCCTCTTAGGTCTACCTCTGTTCCTCTAACCCTCTATAGTGAAGTTAATTAACCTCTTAGGTAATAACTTCTCACATGACCCCACCATCTGAGTCGACTCATACGAATAGCCTCACATAACGTGTTCATGTAGTCTTTGTCTCTGCATTACAAGTATCCTCTTACCATTGTAATCATGATCATACAACCCCGTATATCTGATGACCTGAGCCATTGTGATGGTTGTATTAGCGTGTGTATTTGTGATTGAGGATGGAATTTGGAAGGAAGCAGCCGTGACTTTAAGTTGGGAACCATACCGGCATTTGCTTGGAGTAGATGTAGTAAACCACGGAAATCCACTTTTAGGACTCCTAAGGTGGGAAAGAACCCACCTCTTCTCACTCTTTTCTCAGTTGTCACACCGGAAATCTAGGTTCCATTCACGGCTCTGCCAAAAATTTCATTCTTGTCTGAGGGCTGGAACGGGGTATGCCCGTGAGGCAAAACTCCTCAGCCATCTTGGAAGTGGTGTTCCGTGGTTTCTCACTCCTACTCTAGGCAAATGCCAGGATGGTTCTCAACTTAATGTCACGGCCACTTCCTTCCAAATTCCAGCCTCAGTTACAAATACAGCCATCACAATAAGACAGGTTATCAGACATATTCCACACACACCCAAATATACGGGGCTACATGAACATGAGGTTACGTGCCGTTCCAAACATAAGACCTGAATTAAATTTCTTGGCAGAACCGGGAATTAAACCCAAGACCTTTGGTTCCAAAGTCCCGGAGACCATAGAAGGTGGCGAAGTAATGACCACATCACCCTCATAATTAGTTTAAGATCTTTGGAAACTGAGTCCTTAATCCGTGTCTGGTTACATATGTGGAGTACTGTATATCAGTCCTAGATCGACTCGCACAATGGACGACTCAGATTTCTAACAACTGTCTAGTCGGTCGGAACAATGTCGTAATACAAGAACAATAAGCGCATTCTCTGTTTCATAATGTGGTCTTGTTTCCACAATACCGGTACCAATACTGGTTCACTGATTTATTGTTCTTGATCGAGAGACCACGGAAGTCAAGGACAAATCACGAGAATGCCATCATGACCTTAAAAATACAACTGAGATTTATTACTGTGAACACGCTTCCCATTGATTTATATCGACGAGTAAGTACAATCAGTGCGTTCAATTTCATGAAACTTAAATTGAATTAAAGTACATGTTTCAAACCTTCGTTGGAGTCTTCTTTAAATATATTTAAAGATGTCAGAAACTAATGAATATCGTCAAATAATACGTGCAGTATAACAGAATTCAAAATCATATTGTATCAATTTTTTTTGTAAGGATATCCATTCTTTAGAGTTATTACTCTATTTTTACCCTAAGATTTAAATAGAATAGATTTTACATAAAATAAAAGCAGAAGAAGACTGTCAAAGGGTCAAAAGATGTGCTTCAATTCAATAGTTTCATGATTTGTATCCAATGGCGTATTATTTTCAATAATTACTATCACCAATAATTTTCTGTTTTTCATATTTTAGACCACACGCCTATGATTTACGTTTTCATCCGCTGAAAAAAGGAATTTTGAATAAATGTTAACATCAATAATTTTTCTGTTCTTTTTATATCAGTAATATTTATTTATAGCCTATTTTCACAAATTATCAAGAACCATCAGAATACACACAGAATATAATTATTTTACTATTTCTTCGTTTTGTTAACAAGGCAGTAGTTAGCTTTGTAGTTGGTGTTTATTTATATAGGAGCTTTGTAACATCGTGGTCATGTATCCCCATGTACTTGGTTGTGTGAGGATTTCTTCCGATAACCTGTCTTATTATGGCTGATCTTCTCAGTTTTGTCTCACGAGGCTGAGTGTTCCAGCTGCCAGAAGAGAATTAAATTTCTAATTCTTTGGCAAAGCCGGAATCGAACCCAGACCTCCGGAGTGACAGACAAGCGGTGGTCAATGCATTCATGTTCTCAATTCTATACAATACTATACCAATACGAGCAAACTAACGTAGTTCAAGCGTAGTTCCGTAAATAGTCGCGTGGAGTACAGTGGTTGTAATCCATGTGGACATTGATGTAATACTTCACGGTGATTGTAGTGGGGAGACCTCTTTGAATACGTACTGAACAATATGTACAAAAAGTTAGTATATTATGTTCGCAGATATAAAATAAATGATCCTGGATTGCAATAGTAATACACGCGTCCTACGAAGCGTTAAGTCCGTGCCATCAGGTGCGGATAACAATATCATTCTAACTAACTTTCTTCGGCTTATCGCAATTAATTGGAGTCGCCGGAGCCAACCTGGCTCGCTTTGGTTTTGGCCGGTGATTTTTCGGGTGAAAATTTCGCCCAGCTGTCACCGGGATTCGATCCGCGGTCGTCCGGGTGAAAGACGAGCAGCTAAGCCACTGCGCCATCATGCTCCCCAACAACAATATCATTCTACTAGTAAGTAATCCTGTGAGGGTTGGCAAGACATGTCCAGGAACTATCTCAGGAAACTATTTGAACACCCCTTAGGCTATAATTCATAGCAGTTAAAATGACTAAATGAAGGGTTGCGACCTAAAATATCCTAAGGCTCAGATAATCAGTGCCTAGACATGACTTTCCAACGATTGAACTGCGTTATTTTGCTTGTATATGTATAGTATTGTAGAGAATTGTGAAACTGAATACATTGACCACGTCTTCGTGATGTGACTAGATGGGTTCAAATCCCACCTCAGTCATACTGCAAGCGGATTTCCGTTGTTTTCCACATCTACTCCATATGAAAACCGCGATGGTTCCTAAATTAAGGCCGCGGCCACTTCCTTCCCATTCTGAATTAAAATTACCCACATGACTATAGACACCAAGATAACACAGGCTATGTGACAAATTCTACACACACCTTAATGCATGTCTTGAAGAGATTGCTTGAATCTACTCAGTCGGCATTCCAATGCAAGGTGGTGTTTGGTCTGGGATGGTTGCCCATACTTGCAATGAGGGCTATCAGATATTTCCCATTTGTGATTCTACAGCAGAACTTTCATCTTCTGTGATTTCAATGCAGTATATCTCGTCAGGGACACTGAATCAAGGGAGGCGTCTAATTGGATCTGCAACTATCCCAAACTTGCCTGGATTTATAGTAGACCATTAATCGCACCATGCCCGATCGATTTCAAAATGTTCTTGGACCAGTTTCTCGGCTAGCTTCCACGAATACATTCTAGATGGTAATCTAAATTAACGGACAACCATTTACAGGACAGCTGAGGTAGTAATCGAACCCGCCTCTTCTTGGTTTTACCTCACGAGGCTGAGTGTATCCCGTTCCAGACCTCTGACCAGAATTAAATTTCTTGGCAGAGCCGGGTATCGGACCCGGGCCTTCGCGATGACAGCCAAGAATGCAAGCCAGCTATGTAATGTGGGTGACAATAAACCGACAAGGCTTCTTTTGTAGTATGCTGCTAATTAATTGTAGTGTCTCGGGTTGTTTTGCCACATCTGAAGTAGCTTCGTTGCCGTAGCTGGAGGTGCTCTACGCGGTCCGACAACACAGAATGAATACAAGGGACGCCTGTCATGATTAAGCCTACTGAAATGGTAGCGAAACGTAGACAACGAAGCAACCCAGACGTGGCACAACCTCCCAAGGAGTTACACTTAATAAAATTAACTCCGGTCACAAAAGTTTGCGATACAAAATAATTTTGTAGTAATTTCTCGTGAACGTTTATATTCAAAATACTAAGCAATGCACTTTCCTTCACTACTAATACCAATACCAAAATGGTAGTGACATCATTCTTATGTGTCAGCAAACACTCTAGAATAATACTACGTAGTTATTTGATGGCAAGCTGTAGGGTCCTAGAGGTTTTTGCAGATAGCGTATTATTTGGCAAACACTAATAAAACAATAAGTATCGAGTTATCTCTTACGGGGGGCAGATGACCTCGCTGTTCCGCCCCCTTAAAACAATAACAATAACAATACTCTTATAGAAAGTACATAATGTGCGGTAAAGCATAATAAAATCACTGTAAGCTGAAATAATTATTTGACAATATTGCTTAATAGTTATTCTCAAGCCCCGGATTCTTAGGTTCTGACCTATTTTATTCCTCATCTTTTATTCTCTGAATTTCAGTTTATTTTAAAGTTTTAGGTACCAACATGTAATATTCTTCAATTTTTACTGAGCTTAAATTGACATAATTTTTCGTTAGGACCTAATACGACATTGTTTCGTAATAGAACCTAAAAACACATAATTCCGTTATTTAAAAAAATAGACCTATACTTATTTATATTAAAATATTTTCAAAACGAAAGAAGACCGTTCGTATCAGGAAAATGTTAAATATTTATGATATTATGGAATCTTGCGTAATATTGCGGCTTAATACTTACAATAATAAACTGTTATTAAATGCATCGCCTTTAGTTTATATCATTTAGCTAACTCAGGCTATTGTTGAATGTGGTTGTCAGAAGTACGTGTGATGCTTATTTAACACAACAATAGTGTATAACTTAAGGCAAGTATTTAATAGTACTGTTGGGTATGTACGGTACATATCTTGCATCTTTCATTATGGGGAGTAGAAAGCATAATCATTTACCATTTTAGGAAAATGTAAGAAAATTGCCGTATGGATTACTAGATAATTATGCTCCACCAATCAATACACATTATATTCAAGTTAGTACATGTTTCAATCGAACAATGTACCTTCTTCGGCAAAAAAAAAAAAAAAAAAAAAAAAAAAGATCCAACCCTTAAGAAACGAATGTAATAAATCTGTTGAGAAACGAAATTAACTAAAATACATACAGAATGAAATTAAGAAACTGGAAAACAATGAATACGAATGATGAGAATGTAAACTAAAATTTACAAAATAAACATTTTATAATAATAATAATGTTGTAAATATTATTGATTTTATGTCCATTTTAACAACTGCGGTTTTTAGAGACGCTGGGATTTTGCTCCGAAGGAGATCTTTGACGTGCCAGTAAATCACGGCTCCCTCGCATTTTCGCTCCCTCAAATGCCAACTGGCTGCGGCAGGATTCGATCCTGCAACCTTGTGCTTAGCAAGCGAGAACGTTACCGCAGAGTCACGCAGCCAGCCATAATAAATATTTAAAATCTATTGAATAAGTATTTGTGTAAGATGTAAAATAATTGAATCAATTTGAAATAAAATAAAATGAATATCTTTACAAATAATTTGGTTAAATAAAAGTTCAGAATATATAAATATAATTTTCAAAGACACTCTGAAGATGCATTTTCAATCTGATCAACAGATTGAACATATACGATCCTATAAAATCCTAATATACTGATACAACCCCCCTCCCCAGGCACTACAGCCCATGAAGGGCCTAGGCCTACCAAGCGACCGCTGCCAAGCCATTAGGTCTGCAGATTGTGGGGTGACGCGTGCTTAGAGCGTCGGCTCCCTTCGGCCGTTAATCTTGGTTTTCTTGACTGGGACACTACCTCACTGTCAGACAGCTACTCAACTGTCCTCACGAGGCTGAGTGCACCCCGTTCTAGTCCTCACGTCTTTTTCTAAAATCTCTGACGGAGCCGAGAATCGAACGCGCTACCCCCAACAACAATAAAGAACCTGAAAATCTGGGGCTTGGTTATTATAATCTCGTAGGGAATGCATTGTCTCCGATTTGTACCTGAAGGTCAAGCCACTACATGGATGTTACATGTTTTAGCCAGTGATTCCGTATTTGGTATAATATCTTAATAAATTAATGCAATTGACAAAAGCAAACATCTATGCTTTGCCATAACATCTAGAAATTCCGCAGTCGTATATGAAAGCAACACCCGCCATATTAGATTAGTATGCATATAATTATTGGACTTAAGCAAGCCTTGATATAATTTCCTGTCAACGAGTATTACGTCAGATAACAACTATCTAATCTGTGTCGAAAAGTTCCCTTGAAGGTCTTAATAACAAATCAATTGCCAAAGATTTGAAAGGTTAGAACTCAAGTACTGCCACTTTTTTCTTTCTTTTCAGCGAATTCCAGCGCTCCAATCAATTCAGCTGCGGGCAATTATATTTTTCCCATTACGTTGTGTCTACTGTACGGCTCCGGGATATCCGGTTTTACATTCCAGAGAGCGAAGTTGAGTAATTTTGATTGACTGATCAATGAATGAATCGACTATTTGATAGACTAATCGGTAAGCTAGCCGCATCGCAATGTGGGAAAGCACACAATTCAGTAGGAATATGAAATCCATGTTGGAGAAGGAACATTGTTACATTTACTGTAGAGGCTTGAGGCAGCAGCCCAATGTGCAGGTACATACAACTCAGTAAGTTGGGTTGCCTATAGAGATAGGAACTACGAAGTCCAAACGTCTTATGTGTTGGAAACTTCTCTGTGCAACTCCATGATTAAGTTTAGAGTTGTTGTTAATTCAATTTAGGCACTTGGGATATCTTGGTCATCAGCCCCATGTAATTGGGAATGTGTTGAATGTGTCTGATAGCCTGCGTTTTTGTGGTGACTGTAGTAGTGTGTGTAGCTATATTAGGGACAGGGATGGGTTAGTCAACCCGGTACTTGAAATAAGGAACTGTCCCCGCATTTTCCTGGAGGGAGTGTGAATGAAACTGGGAAATAACCAAACTCAGTGTAGCTTAATTATAAAGCTTTTGAACTGACAGTCATTTTGTGGTCTGTGTGATGTAAAATGCAAAGATATGTCAAGATTTTCCGGAGGTAGTAATATGGTAGGGTACCCATTGCAATGGGTATCTTTCTAATAAAATCTTGCATATCTCATCACCTCTGAGCTGCAGACTCGAGAGGATGTAGAATATAGGTCAGGACTCTAATGAGTCCATTGGCACCATTTCGTTACTCAACGCCATCTTACGGAAGAGTTTACTGCATAATTAACAGATCCTTATCGTCTGGCAGAAATAATTTCACTCTTCATTACCCAAATGTCACGTGGTGCGCTCTTCATTTCTAAAGTGCTGTAATCTATGGATTCAGCTCATTCTCCACGCTGTCTTCTCATCGAACTGGTTATCTGATGCAGGAAGTTCTTATTGGTAGACTATTATGTAGCTACTAGCATTATTGGATATCATCGTGGAGGCCTGAGTTCTATTCCCGCCTCTGCCAAAAAAAAATAGTTCTGTTGCTGTTGATTCATGTTAGGGGCTTGCAATATCGTGGTCATGTAGCCCCTTGTACTTGGGTGTGTGTGACATTTGTCAGATAGCCTGTTTTCTTTTGATGACTGTATTAGTGTGTGTATTGGTAACTCAGATGAGGATTGGGATGGAAGTGGCCGTGGCCTTAAGTTAGGAACCATCCTGGCACTCACATGGAGTAGAAGTGGGGAAAACACGGAAAACCACAACCAGGATGGCTAAGGTAGAAATCGAACCCACGAATCAACAGTTTTGTCTCACGAGGCTGAGTGTACCCCGTTCCAGCTTTCAGACCAGAATTAAATTTCTTTGCAGAGCCGGGAATAAAGCTTGACCCTTCACGGTGACAGACAAAACTACGGTACGAGGCGGACAAAATGTGATTCTGGTGTGAGGGCTCGTGAGGTAAAACTGAGGAAAGGCAGGATCGATTCCTACCTCAGCCACATTGGGAGTGGTTTACCGTGGTTCCAGACTTCTACTCATCTGAATTACAAATACACACACTAATACATCCATCACAATAACACAGGTTATCAGACAAATACACACACAAGTCCACGGGGATGCAAGACCACGATGTCGCAAAGCCCCTAAATGAATCAACAACATGTTTCGAACAGGTTTCAATTGAACAGTAATCTGGACCTCCCTCTTTTAGTCTCCACCATACTCAAAATGGTTCAATGGAAACTTGTGTACGGAATATGCACTCCATCTTTTAGATCAGGAGTTCTTAACCTTGTGCTCGCGAGCACCACGGTGCTCTCGAAATGAAATTTGGTGCTCTCGACATACGAGCCAAAAAGTGCTCCCGAGCATGAGCTCCTCTGATTTCTATCCTTTAATTCAAATTCTGCTGTACGAACCGCAATAATAACCTACCAATTTCATTACAAGTGAAATGATATTTCTATTCTACAGTTAATATTATCATTATTATTTGCGAATAGACTACTGATGATCACGCTACAATATTTCATTTCTTATTCGTCTTAAGCTTCCTCTTCCTCCAGTATTCTTTCATATGGACGCTGTGCTGCTTCTGTTCATGCGTCCCGGTTCTTCCAGTCTTCGCATTTTTTCCGTCTTGGAGCCCTTTCAAATTTTGAATAATGGTCCGAAATGTATCCCTATCATAACATCTGAACTTCCTAAATGTTGGACCGTCCTAGATCTTGACGAACTTCTTTAATCCATGCGGTAGTTGTCTTCCTGTTCCATAGATAGTCGAATATATTTTAGTTATTCTGTTTTGGTCCATTCTGTACAAATGTACGAGAAATGACAACCTCCTCCTTTTCATGGTTGCATTATTATTATTATTAGTATTATTATTATTATTATTATTATTATTATTATTATTAGATTCCTTGGACATGTTTCAAGAATGCCTGACGACAGACTCACTAAGAAAATTGTTAAACACTTCAACAAGCCCAATAGACAAGGCAACTCCTTGAAAAATGGTTTGCTAACACCAAGAACGATCAACAAGAAATGACCATCACTGATCAAGACATCCGCAATAGAACCAGTTTCAGAAATAAGATACACACATTTGAGGGGTTCCTAGAGTCAGAAACAGCGACCAATATGAAACATTGGACAGCTCAAAAGAAAGAATCTGTCAGCAAGAGAATGAATATAGGTTCAGTTTGACTGACAACACAATGATGACAATCAAGGTGTGAACAGGAAGAGCTGAGACTCAGTAGGTTCAACAATATAATGGAAAGGTTGAAGAAAATGCATTCTCTTCGTGCGCTGTCATGAGAATGTGTAAAACAGACAATACCGCACAAGATCACGCGTGCCACACGGCATCACTTTTTGAAGCTGCGTGCGTTATGAAGAATATATTGTGGTACTCCACAACAATACTACAACTCAAGCTGTCACTCCAACAACCCGCTTCTTTAAAAGACCAATACTGCCTTCTTCTACAGAGAGATTTATGAGTTCAAGTATATATCGTCATATGTACGTGTCATGGGGAACTCTTTGGTGTAGTCGTTGACATCACAGATGACGTGCGGAAGTTGATGTTCGTCTGTTTGGTATAGCGGCTTGAATTGCAGCCATTTTTCTCAGCTGTTTGAGGATTCAAACAGTGCGTCGTTACATGCCGATGGAGTCACATGTGTACAAGTGCAAGGTAATAATAGTAATGTTATTGGATTAAGTCCCTTTCAACAACTGCGGATTTTAGAGACACCGGGGTGCCTGAATTTTGCCCTAAAGCGATCTTTAACGTGCCAGTTATTCTACTCACGTTTGCTCACTCTCAAATGCCAACTGGATGCACCAGAATTCGATCCCAGAACCTGAAGCACGGCTGGCGAAAACACTTTCGCTGCGTCATACAGTCGACCGTTCGTTCACTTCGAGACTACGCTCTTGTGCAGTATGTCCATGAATGTTTTGTGGATAGTGCTTACTTATTATAACCTTAAAGTAACAGACATGAAGATTGTGAGAATGATCAATGGTATTCCTAGGTGGGAACAATAATAGGTTGATGCTCGTCATGACGAAATATGAGCAAAGTTAGAATTCAACACGATGGGTTGTTGCGGATATAAGTTGACTTATACATGGATGATTATGGTTATATTAACCAAGAAGTTAATCTATCCAGCTGTAGAAGGCAATCGAAGTTGAGGAAGACCTAGAAGACGATGGTTGGATTCAATATTTACGATTCTGGAGTAAGAGATGAGACAAACTGCTATACCATCAGCGAATGGGAGATCATGGATGCGCCAAATACTTCTCAAGGACTCACAGATCTAATACGGAAATTTACTGTACAACAGTTTATAATAAAATGTTGCTCTAAAATAGATTTTCCGTTAATTCCATAATCAGAATAAAGAATAATATGCATGACAATTAATCAACTAATTTACTTAATTTCTTACTTATTAATTTACTTATGTAATTATCTACCTCCTCTTCACAGATTAGGTTATTAGCCTGTTTCGCCCAGAATTTTCTTTCCATCTCTGCCAATATTTATTCTTCAAATAGGATGGTATTCAAGGGCAAACTTCGGGATTCTGTCGTCATCCATCCTTAGCACGTGGTGTTTCAAATTTCCTCTGTTTTGGGGAATTCTATCATTAAGTTATTGTTGATTCAGGAGTAGAACAGTGCCGTCATCTGCCCATTCTAACATTCTGTGCTGCCTTATTTCTTCAAGGCAGCTTCTATCTTTCTATCCTTTCATTGATCGCAGGGGCTTCATTTTGGATGATTGTATTTTGTTTTTATAATATTATCGTGTTGGAGACCACTATTAGCCTATTTTCATTTATGAAAAAAATAGGCTTATGAGATCACCTTTCGTCGGTGTGTGTGTGTGTGTGTGAGTGTGTGCGTATGTGTGTGTACTCCTCCTCCACCACCACCCCTCCCCCCACCTAATGAAATCCAAACGGCAGGAACGATTTCAATGAAACTCAGTAAGGTCACAGTACTATTTTGTCCGACCCCGACCGTGCCATTCAAATTATAATACGTCTCACCAATCCAATATGGCGGCTGTGCGAAATATTTCACAGGCATTCTATATCTCTGAAACTATTATTGATACCACCATGACATTTTGTATGGTCTTAAAGGGCACTTTTAGAATTTCACTTATATAACTTTCAAAACCTTGTAAAGTAAAAAACGAACATGGCGGCCAAGCAAAGCGGAAACATTTAATAGACGTTTCTCGCGATTTAATCATCCGAGCGCAGTGAAACATGGCACAGCAAATTTTATACACATTTTAATATACTGATAACTAATTTAGTTCAATTGTTTATATAATCTCAAGATGGCGGATGTGTGAAATTTTCAAATTAGGTTTTTATTTCTTGTGTCCTAATCATGCGGTCGAAGTCAACGTTTGAATTATGAACCTACGCATTAGGCTATTCGTCATCTAATAGTACATAACTCTATAGCCTACATATAAAAAATCCAACATGGTGAGCATTTAGACGGTTCTCAATATCGACGAATCTATTACAGCAATCAAAGTGAAATTTTGTATGTTGATAGAGGCAATTAACATAAGTAGGATATATGAAAATAGTCTGTTTGTTTTTTCACAGGACTACTTGTTCAACGTTGCCATAGTAATCGAAATTTAATGTTTTTCAATCGGTCAATACGATTGTACCCAATTGTAATGGGTGGTTCTCTAGTCCTGGAAAAAAATACATGAAATTAATAGTACACTTGGATCATCAGTTTCGATCAACAAGTGATCATCATCAGATCCTACAAGTATGGGTTATGATATTTACAATATATACACTTATTTAGCTCATAATTTCTTGGTCCTTGTAATCATTTCTCAGAGAAATGATGCTTGTTGATTAATGCTCTGAACTGGAGTTGACCTTGTATAATTTCTGATATCCAGTGTTTTCAACTTACTTCCTAACAAGTAGTTCCGTGACGAACTAAAGAGTTAAAAGGGACGTAAAACCAATAACATTATTATTATTATTCCTTAAAATTTAAGATTCATGCCAATCTGTATAGACCTATCTAGAATAATGACGAAATTAAGTTGGTAATACTAACATTTTTAAGTACTGCATTTTGAAATACACCTGAAATAGTGTAGCCTAATAGAGTAACTTACTACAGTTGGCAGCCCTGGTGCCTCTGAATATATCCTTAGTTCCATCTCTTAAGGTATAGAATACACATACAAAATTTGGTTGAAATCCAATGGATAGTATAGAAGTTACATGCATTTATAAATTGGACTTATCGACTGGCTTAGAATCACGTTGGCAACACTGGCATGTACGGACGTCTGAAAATTAATCTGGAATCTTATTGTCTATACGTGTGCCAATTTTGGAAAAGTTCGCATGCATAACTTCTGAGATATCCAACATAGAGCTCAAATTTCAATTGTGATTTTTCAGCAGTTGGTAGCACTGATGACAATTTCAAATATGGCGGTGAGATATTCCGGTATACATCTTTACTCTTACCAAATTTGATTTTGATAGCTGCAGCCGTTTATGAGTTGATATGGGGGGGGGGGGGGACACACAGACAGACAGACAGACAGACAGAAGGACAGACAGACAAACACACATTTTCCCGGATCGATCTCATAAGTCTACTTTTCCCTCATTTTAGCCAAATGAGAAAAGTAGGCTAAAAAACACGGATTAATAAACCTTTTCTATGTTGCGTTACTTGTAGTACCCCTCTCTGGACACGGAAAGCTCAGCTAGGAACCTTTGGCAATTTCTGCTTGGCATCCCCACTTCTAGATCCAGAGGTTTTAGAATAATAACGCGTGCCAGTGATGAATATGTTGAGGGTCAATGCCCTAGACAGCTTAGACGAAGCAGATCAGAGCGGACCAGAAGTCTTGCACGAATACTGTCGTGACCTTAGTTACAAGATCTTAATACTCTAATGGAGTCATTTCACAAAGAAACATGCATCTCAAATAAGTTCGTGACTTCCTCAATCTCATAAGTAGGACTCCTCTCTTTTTGATGGATGAAGACATTTCTTCATTACATCATAAATTCATCCGTCTGGCGTACCGTCCTGTCCTTGTCATAAGAACACCATGCGTGTGGAGAAAGTTCCACACTTCCGTCCAGCCAGGTTCCGCTCCGAGACCAGTGGTCAGTCCCGAGATGAAGACTTATGGACCACGCGTTACGCGTTGGCTACTGTGAACTCCATCCTCAAACTTCGTGAACAGGAGGAATTGAGTCCCACAATGTGCAATGATTGAAATGGTTTCACGTACCGTATAATAACTGTGTCATCTTATGCAAGCGTAACATGGTTGAATAAATCAAGTTATATAAACAATCGAGATTTTTAGTTCCCAAATGAAAAGATTTTTGGAGAAGAAAAAAACATCATTATATAAAAAAAGTTCTATCGTGCTCCACTGATGGGCAAAACTATGTAATAATAATAATAATAATAATAATAATAATAATAATAACTTTCTGTTGAACTTCTGTGATTTTCGGGACGCCACGGTGCCATGATTTTGTCCAGGATGAATTCTTGTCGTTCCGGTATATTCAACGCCACGAGTTATTGTTGTTTTAAAGGGCGGAACTACGAAGTCATCAACACCACGAGGCTGTCGCATTTTAATATCTTTAAAGGACATTCGTCTGAGCTGGTACTAAAACCGCAATTTTGGGATTCAGGGGCAGATGACATCGCTGTTCTTCCCCTCAAAGCAACAATAACTAACTAACTAATACGTATAGCCTGTAATGTAACATGGAGTGATCACGTGCACGCTACAAAACATATGATCAGCATTTCCAACAGTAGTCTACACTAAAGGTAGAATATATTTAATAACAAGATAGTCACGGGTTTATTTCCATACTGTGATGTGATGCTTCTTACGTGTAGAGTATTTAAAGGAACGGAAACTTACAGTGGTTTACCGAATTGTGTATAGAACGGGCCAGTTCAGAATGAATGAGTGATTTAAAGTCGTCTTACATCTCTCTAGCGTTTCCTTCCACGCATCCTCTTTAAGGTCCCTTGTTGATGTCCTTAGGATCCAACAGTAGAGCATACAGCCTATACAATTCAATCAGTAATAAGTAACTTTCCTCTATCCAATCTGCCATGCACGTAGTAGGCTCCTGCCGTCCCAGCTAGAGCAAGGAATCCCTCTGTGTTCCATTTTAAAATCGTCTCTCAGCGGATCAGACCGAATCTCTTACAAGTTTGCTCGTTTGGTGCGTGTTACATAAATCTGTTACATTAGTCTACAGGTTCCGATTGCTTAATCTGCACACTGGTCTTTCACATTCTTCGGTTATTCCCTGGCATGCACTAAATAATTAGGAATAGTTCAGTAAAGAAATTATTTTGGTTTCCCATAGTTATCAATTTGAAAATATTGCGACATAAAATATGGTTCTATAAATAAATTAAGTTAAATTAAATTAAATTAAATTGAATTACAAGAAATAAAATACATTTCAATTTAATTGACAAAATAACAAATTTTAAAAAATAATAAAAATAAAATAGAACAAAATTAAATAAAATTAAATAAAATTGAATTCAATTCAATTGATTTGAAAAAAATAATTAAATTAAACTAAATTAAATTAAATGAACAAAATAAAATATAAAAAATAAAGAAATAATTAAACAAAAATTAAAAATTAAAAATGAATTGATTTGTATTAAATTAAATTGAAATAAATTAATAAATAAGTGAATAAATAAATGAAGAAATATATGAACATAATAAAGGAATAATAAATAAGTAAATAAATAAATAAACAAACCAAAATACAGTAAATGACTGAATAAATAAATAGATAAATAAATAAATTGATAAAGAAAGAAAGAAAGAAAGAAAGAAAGAAAGAAAGAAAGAATGAAAGAAAGGTTTCCTACATGATATTAACTCGTGTATCAAGTTGTTGTTCCATGTAGACGATTGGGACATTGTCATCAGCAGCATCGTATATTGCTGTGTAATTGTGTTACTGTGCTGCCTGTTGCTACAGTAAGGTAGTACTGTAGTGTATGTATTTAAAACTCGAGTTGTGATTGGGAGAATTGTGCCCGTGGCCTAAGGTTAGGCACCATCTTAACATGTATATGAGGTTGAATTGCGGAAAGGGGGAGGTGCAGTAAACCACAGGAAATTACTTTCAGGTTGACTGAGGTGTAATTAGAACACCGAATGAAACGCGATATTTCTAACTATAGTACAATTCTCGAGCTACTATGTAAATTACAGTATATCCTGAAACTTATTGGGAACTGGGAGAATCATGAAGAACCTCAGTTTGGCACTACAAGCTCGGCAACGATGGGTACGTACAGCTGATACAGTATCAAGTTGTTCACTACACCTGAGTAAATACAATTATTTTCAACTAATGAACACTCCTATGAGAAGTTACTTTCAATGTAACAGGAAGTTTCTTACCATAGCACAATGTTGGTGATACGGGTGGGATCACTATGACACTCCATTACCGGTGAGCTTAATGACGGCTGATCTTTGACATCCACCAACTTTCGCCAGTATGGTCAGGTTGGCGCGCCGGACATGGAACACCTCACTTATATAATAACAGACTCCGAGTGCCACCTAACATCCAGGAGAAATATTATTTGCTTAACATGAGCAGTTAACCTGCGCAGGCGTAAGGTGGGAGAGTCTTGGATTTTCTTGAACGCCCGTTATAGTTTCAAATGACTCATGAATATGTAAAACAAAGTCCTCAGATAAAGTGTTTATAAAGAGAATAGATGTTTGTAGTTATTTCAATTAGGGGCTTGTGACGTGTACACATTATTAGAATATAGATTCATTTTCCCAATTTAATGTCCATTTGCTACCTTAACGAAGTATTTATTATTAACTATTATTAACTACAAATGCACACAAATTATAAAATGTACAATAACTTGTATTTAACCAGAAGCCTATGATGGATTTTCCACGTTTTGTGCAGTTATTCACATGGTAGCGTTCACATGTTTGGACACAGAATTCGCAGATGTAGCCTACATCGGGTTGGGTTCATGGAAGTATTTCTTATTACACATGAAGTGGTTGTAGCCATGCATAGCTAGTGAGTTGGCAAAATATCGTAAGTCTTTGTTCGCTTCTGTCGAGGCTCTATTTTTAATGGCTTCGATTGTCTATTGACCTCTTCCAGATGAACATTTTAAATTTATTAATTATATTTATGGTAAATATTCAAGCCTATTAGTCATTGATATATGTCTTTCTATATTAAATTATGCTTATTTATTTACATATTTACTTATTTATATTTTGTATATTAATTACTTAATTTTTGAAATGTATTTATTTAGTAACTTTGTTACTATTATTATTATTATTATTATTATTATTATTATTATTATTATTATTATTATTATTATTATTATTATTGTATCAATTGTTCCCCTTTAGGAGAGCGATTGAACTTGAACTCACGACCTAATCTTCGAGCGTTTTCCCTCTTTTCTTCCCAAAATCTCTTCAACCTCTCGGAATGCTCCTTCTTCCGCTCAGATGTCCATTTTTTGCAGGTTGTCGTGATGTTCTTAGCACAAACTTAAATCGTTACCATCCAAGCATTTACCTGAAGTAGAAATGCAAAACGATGATAGAGAGCTGAGGTACGAATTGAGCCTACCCCTTCTCAATTACGTTCCTGGCTGTCGCCCCGGAGGTCATAGTTCAATTCCCTTCTCTGCCAAGAAATGTAATTCTGGTCTGAGAGCTGAAACGGGGCCCACTCAGCCTCATGAGGCAAAACTGAGATGAATTGGGATCGATTCCCACCTCAGAAATCCTGAAAGAGATTTTTCATGGTTTCCCACTTACACCCCCAGGCAAAAGCTAGGATGGTTCCTAACTTACAGCCACGGCTGCTTTCTTCCCAATCCTCACCTGAATTATGTACCGACAGCGGTGGCTACGCTCCTTAAAACGCAGTGTCTGGTCATGGGGCCAAACTCTCTGCTGATTCGGTAGTCGCGTGGGTTCAAGCCCCACCATGGGCCATCCTTGAACTGGTTTTCCATGATTTCCTATTTTCAATACCAGGCAAATAATGGGACGGTACCTTCTGACAGCCCACGGCCATTTCCTTCCACATCCTTGCCCAGTTTCATTCATCTTCATTCATTCCATCTCTCATCCCAGCGCGCAGGTCACCCACGGACGTCGACTAGAAAGACCTGCACTCGGCCTCTCAGGAGGCCACACGACAAAAAAAAAAGAATTACAATAACACACGCTAATACACAATAACACAGGTTATCAGACAAAATTCCACACTTACCCAAGTACTGTACACAGAGCTAAATGACCACGATGTCCAAGCAACTCAAATGACACAACAACTGCTCAGTTATAATCACGAAAGTGAATGTACTCTGTTCCAACCCTTATAGCGTGGGTTTGTTGTTCTTGTGAGTGATTATTTTGTTTTCGTGTGGCTTCCTGAGAGGCCAAGTGCAGATCTATCTAGTTGACTCCCGTGGGCGACCTGCGTGTCGTAATGAGGATGAAGTGAGGATGAAGATGTCACATACACCCAGTCCCCGAGCCACGGGAATTAACCTCAGGAGATTAAAATCCCTCTTGGCCGGGTCGGGAATCGAACCCGGGACCCTTCGGGCCAAAGACTAGCATGCTAAGCAATTAGCCATGGAGCCGGACTGTGAGTGAATTGAGGAACCGCTAATGGGTTCCATCACTGTCTGCCACTTCTTCGTTACGTTGATGTAATCTCAAGGCTTACTATTTGTCACCTGACCAGTTTTTAAGCTGTTTTAATCACCGCAAAATAATTAACCAGCATTGTTAAGGTAAGCGCTTCTAATTAATGGTTTTCTTAAGAGTCAAGTCAGCCTTCTTTGTCACTTCGTGTTGTTACGGTTAGCATTTCTTTATTTGGCTGCCACCACTAAAGTCTGGGTCGATTCTCAATTCATGTTGTTGTTGATTCTTTAGGGGCTTTGCGACATCGTGGCCATGTGTGGGTGTGTGTAGAACTTGTCTGATAACCTGTATCACTGTATTGTCTGTACCAATGTGTGTATTTTTGTAATTGAGGTAGAATTTAGGCAGGAAGCGGCCGTGGCCTTAAGTTAGGTTCCATCCCGGCATTTACCTGGAGTAGAAGTGGGAAAACCACGTAAAACTACTTCCAAGATGGCTAAGGTGGAGATTGAATCCGGCTTTTTTCAGTTTTGCCTCACGAGGCTGAGAGCACCCCATTTCAATCCTCCGACCAGAATTAAATTTCTTGCCAGAGCCGAAAATCGAACCAGGGCCTTCGCTGTGACAGCCATGATTAGTAACCACTACGTAACGAGGTGGCCGATTCTCCATTCTGCCAAGAGATTTTGTTGTTGTTGTGGTGGTGGTGGTGGTTGTGGTAGTAGTAGTAGTTTCATTTCAGAGGCTATTTTATTATTCATGTGAGGATTGAGAAAGTCGCGGCTTTGGCTTTACGTTAGAAACCAACCCGGATTTTTCGTGGAGCAGAAGTGGAAAAACTACGGCTAACCACTTTCAGGATGGCCAAGGTGGGAATCGAACCCATGCCTATGGGGCGACGGTCAAGCACGCTACCCGCTGCACCACGAGGAGACAAGAAATGTAATTCTGGTCTGAGGGTTGGAACAAGTTACACTCAGCCTCGTGAGGAAAACCTGAGAAGAAATGGGTTCTTTCCCGCCTCAGCCAACCTTGAAGTGGTTCTACATGGTTTCTCCACTTCTACTCCAGACGAATGCTGGGATGGCAGCTAAATTATTCCCAAGGCCACCTCCCGCTAAACTCTAATGCGAATTACAGATACACACACCGGCACAGCCATCGCAATGACTCAGCTTATCAGAACTATTTTGCACACCAAGTACACGGGCATACATGACCACGTTGCCACAATGAATCAAAGGGGGCGTGGTGGCGCAGCGGTCAAGCTGTTGGCCTCTCACCAAGATGAACTGGATTCGATTCCCGTTCAATGCATGTGAGATTTTCGAAATGAAATGCCATGGCCTGTGATTCGGATTCCACGTAAAAAGGAGGTCCCGTGGCTCATAATCACAAGATTCATGGCCACGTAAAACTACAATCTTCCTTCCTTTACAATGAATCAACAGCAACAACGTTTGATCATTACGTTCTGCATGTCACTCCTGGGGCAGTATTATGTTCATTCCTCAATATTTGTATTTATTTAGCAAACTCCCATGAGGTCCGGGTTCTATTCCCGGCTCTGCTACAATATTCAATTCTGGGGTTATGGTGGCGCAGTGGTCCACCTTCGATTCCCGGTCAATGCATATGAGATTTTCAAAGTGAAATGCCATGTCCTGTGGTTCGGATTCCACGTAAAGAGGAGGTCCCGTGGCTCATGATAGCAAGACAATTATTAGTTATAAAACTACAAACTTCCTTCTTTCATATTTAATTCTGGTGTGAGAGTTGGATTGACGTCTCTCAATCTCGTGAGACATAATTGAGAAGAGGTGGGTTCGATTCCCACATCAGCCATGCTAAAAGTGGTTTTCCGTGGTTTTCCACTTCTACGACAGGTACTTGCTTGGATTGTAACGTCTTAGACCTGGCAACTTCCTTCCCTAGCCTACTTCCAATTACGAACATCAATGTAAATTTAAAGAGGCTTCATTGCTGTCGACAGGAATAATTCCACTCAATTCTCACCTCAATGACAAATACACACTACTACGACGACTACTACTACTACTACTACTACTACTACTACTACTACTACTACAGAGGTTGTCAGACGAATTCCAAGTACACGATGACAATTGAAGCAGCAACATGTTTATTCGTTGATTAATTTTCTTCAACTCATTCAAGGCTCGCCGGTTATTCTTGACCACTTTCCCTTTCAACAAACCTCAAGGGCAATGACGTCCAAAGTACTGTATCGACACACAGGGAAAGAACACGGTAAAAGGATCAAGTGGATTTTACAAGCACAGTAACAGAAATTAGTGAATCACCTGTTCTCAATCCAGTGATATGTAACATTACAAAAAGCACTGATTTACTTTAAATAATACATTTTCCATTTAAATGGGTGTTCCTTTTCTTACATTTCTCTAATGAATTAATACCCAGCCACGGTGACCTAAAGCACTAATAATAATAATAATAATATCGTATGGCCTCGGGTGCCTGGTGCAAGCTTTGTTAATTGATACCCAGAGGGTAGCTTGCATGTCGAATTTCGTCGTTCCTTTGAACGCTATGAAAGTCAAGGAGGTTAGATATCTAAACTCCTTGACACTACAGCGCTTTCAAGTAGAGAATGGAGGAACTTTGTGTTGGCGGAAAATCCCGAGATTAATTTTGCCATTGAACACGGCCCACTGAATTCAAATGGGTTCTTTAACATGCCAACAACGTATGACATGAGTATCGTGATTTTTGTCGCCTTCAAAAATCACTTACCATGGCCAGGGGCGAACCTGCAATCTTGGGGTTGGTAGTACGACACTGTAACCACTCACCCACCTTGGCAAGCTAACCTAAAGCACTAACATGCTAGCTCGTGTTTCTCTGGCATTGAGAGAGTGTGGGTTTGAATCCCACCTTGGCCGATCTGAAAAAGGGATTTCGTAGATTCCCATTTTCACCACCAGTCAAATGCCGGGATAGTTTCTTTCAATAGATCCATGGCCAACTTCCTTTCAAAGTCCCTTCATTGACCCTTCCTTAATTACACCGAAGTTAGCGGTTGCCAGGGTGATCGGCCTGTCCCCATCCCCTGCTGTGCCTGCTGACAAGGTGTTTTCAGTTCCCAGACACCGTCCTTGAGCCGATAGAGGAATGATCTCTTGCAGAGTCCGTTTGTAAAGCCAATTTGGGAGAATAAGTGATTAAAAAGTCATTTATAAAAATATAACCACTTGTAGGATGGCTGAAGTTGGAATCGAACCAACCTCTTGACAGTTCTGCCACACGAGGCTGAGTAAACCCCATTCCAACCCTCAGACCAGAGTTAAATATATTTTAAATATCATAACCCATAATTGTAGATATAGATTTAATAGCCTAAGTGTAAAGAAAAGTTTGGTGCTTTTCAGTCGGTCAACACGATTGTACCCTAATAGAGCTGGGATATGCCCTAATCCTGAAATAAATTACATGAGATTAATAAATACACTAGGATAACCAGTTTCGATCGTCAAGCGATCATCATCAGATCCATTACACTTAGGCTATAACATCTATGTTTGAGACTACAGGTGAAAAATATATACAATATGTACAATTATTTAGTTGCAGTGTTGGTAATGCAACAGTCGGTGTATGTTAAATGCTGTTAGGGGTGATTATATGGTTATACATAATCAACTATGGTTATACTGTAATAATGTAGGCTTATACGTATCGGGTTGTCTCCTTAACTGGAACTTGAAGCAGTTGCGTGACAACCCGATAAGTATAAGCCTACATTATTACAGAATAACCATAGTTGATTTTGTATAACCATATAATCACCCCTAACAGACAAATTCCGGATTTGTATCACTATTTTAGAAGTTCACCTCCGCCATTGCCCGGTCCCAAGTCCGGGATGAGAAAGGAGGAGGGTTCGATGGCAGGCTTAACAACAAGCCGGTCGGTAAAACAAATTCTGTTGTATCTCAATGCACTGGCTAGAATAAATATTATGGATGAAACTGCTAGGGCGTTCCCCGCTGTAGGCGACGCGCATCATCATCGCCCGAATGGTGTGAGAAATGTGCAAGGGCTCCCCACTCAAGGTCGGGGTGGGCTAAAGAAGCGAGTCCAACAAATCAGAATGGCAACCATTAACATTGGTACTCTTACGAGTCGAAGCCGAGAACTTGCAGATACCTTGAAGAACCGACAAATAGATATTGCCTGCATCCAGGAAACCAAATGGTCTGGCTCAAAATCCAAGGATATTGGTGAAGGATACAAGTTATTCTACCACGGAAAGATATCAGGCAGGAATGGCGTAGCTATAGCTGTGAGTACAAAGTTCAGAGATCATGTCTCTGAAGTAAACCGTCTTTCTGACCGATTGATGTCTATTAAGATCGACACTGGTACGAAAACCTTACGTGTGGTTTCATGTTATGCTCCACAAACTGGGTGCACGGATGATGAGAAGGATGAATTTTGGAACAACCTCGAAACTTACCTACAGTTTGTTGAAGAAGAACTCCTGTTCATTGGTGGTGACTTAAATGGCCACGTTGGAGGGAATAGAAATGGTTTCGAGAGAGTACATGGTGGACAAGGCTTTGGAGAGCGAAATGAGGATGGAAACAGAATCCTGGAATTTGCTGAGGCCTTAGACTTAGCTGTGACTAACACCTTTTACAAAAAGCGACCATCGCACCTCATTACCTACAGTAGTGGTGGAAGAAATACGCAGATTGATTATTGGCTGGTACGAAGGAGTGATCTGAAGTTTGTCACTGATAGAAAAGTCATACCATCAGACATTATTGCACCCTAACATCATCTGCTTCTCCTCAATTTTAGGATTCGCCTTGATCTCGGCAAGAAAAGTCTTAAATCTACATCGGAACGAATTAAATGGTGGAAATTAAAACAACATCACATCCAGCTGAAAACATCTATAGGTTCTTTATCTATGCCAGAACAAGGTCAACACGTTGATGAAATCTGGGCAAAGGCCTCCACACATATTACGACTTGTGCTACTGATATCATGGGTAAATCAAAACCTGGACGCAGGTTTATCAATAAAGAGATATGGTGGTGGAATTCTCATGTCCAAGATGCCATCAGGATGAAGAAGTTAGCGTATAAGACCTGGCTCCAATCGGGACTGGATCTTGATCGTCAGCAATATAGAAGATTGAAGTCGGTGGCAAAACAGGAAGTGGCAAAGGCTAAAGCAGGCCATTACAAGAGCATGTACGAAGAGCTCAACACACCAGAAGGAGCAAATAATATCTACAGACTATCGAAGAATCGCCATCGTTCCACTCAAGATGTTGGACATGTTATGATCATTAAGAATGAAAATCAACAACCTCTACGGAAACCTAATGAGATCGTTAACCGATGGAAACAGCACTTCGAAAATATTAGCAACGAAGAATTTCCGCATCCGCCACTACCAGCTGCGGATCTTGTACTTGGTCCAGTACCAGCCATCACGGTTGCCGAAGTGGAGACCGCTATGAAGAAAATGAAAAATGGAAAGGCAACTGGACCGGATGATCTCCCATCGGAGGTGTGGAAGATGCTTGGATCACAAGCAGCTCAGTTTCTAGCAGATCTCTTCAACAAGATCAATGAAAACGAAGCTCCTCTTACTTGGCTCAGCAGTGTAACAATACCAATATGTAAAGGTAAAGGAGATGTGCACAACTGCTCAAATTATCGACCGATTCGTCTGCTTTGCCACACTATGAAGATATTTGAGCGTATCGTGGATACACGCCTTCGTGACATAATCAAGATTGCCTCAAACCAGTGTGGTTTTATGAAAGGTACAGGGACAATCGATGCTATTCACGCTGCTCGTCTTTTGATGGAAAGGCACCTAGAAAAGCGGAAACCACTCCATATAGCCTTCTTGGATCTTGAAAAGGCCTTCGACAGGGTACCTCGTGATCTAATAGGGTATGCACTACGACAGCATGGGGTACCAGAAGCATATGTTCAATGGGTTCAGCTTCTTTATCGGAATGTCACCAGCTATGTCCGATGTGCTTCAGGAAACTCCGCAACTTTTCCCATCCGAGTTGGTGTTCATCAGGGTTCAGCTTTGTCCCCGCTCCTGTTCATCATCTGTCTTGACACCATCGCAGCCGAACTACTGCAACCACATCCCTGGACCTTGCTCTATGCTGACGATATCATTGTAGCCTGCAAGTCTCGCCAAGAATTGGAACAACATGTTCAATGTTGGAAAACTGCACTAGACACCCATGGTCTACGACTTAATATTGGGAAGACAGAGTATATGGAGTGTGGAGTACCAAGTGAAGGATCTATTCACATTGATGGCACTGAACTCCGAAAATCATCTGCATTCAAATACTTGGGTACGCTAATCTGTTCAGATGGCCGAACACTCCCAGATGTCCGAAACAGAGTCAACGCTGCATGGCTGAAATGGCGCCAAGTTACTGGAGTCCTTTTTGACCGGAATGTGCCACTACATCTGAAGTCGAAAATTTACAGAACCATCGTTCGACCAGTAGCACTGTACGGTACTGAATGCTGGCCAGTAACGAAGAGACATGAACAACAACTACATGTCATGGAGATGAAGATGATTCGCTCGACACAGGGACTTACTAGACTGGACCGCATCAGGAATGACAATGTTCGAGCTACATTTGGTGTGGCTCCAATCCATGAAAAAATGCGGGAGAGCCGTCTGCGTTGGTATGGCCATGTACTGCGTAGCAATCACTCTTCAGTCGCGAGAACTGCACTTGACATCAGTCCAGAAGGCCGACGACCACGAGGGCGACCGAGAAAACGCTGGCTGGATACTATGCGGGAGGACATGCAACTAGTGAATGCCACAACTAGAGACGCTCAGGATCGAGAAGTATGGAAGAAAAAGTGCAGAAAAGCAGACCCTGCAATAAAGCGGGATTAATGCTAGGAAGATGATAATGATTTTAGAAGTTCACCTAACATTAGATATACCACATTTAGCATACACCGACTGTTGCATTACCAACACTGAAACTAAATAATTGTATATATTGTACATATTTTTCACCTCTAGTCTCAACCATAGATGTTATAGCCTAAGTGTAATGGATCTGATGATGATCGCTTGACGATCGAAACTGGTTATCCTAGTGTATTTATTAATCTCATGTAATTTATTTCAGGATTAGGGCATATCCCAGCTCTATTTGCAAACAGTTCTTTGACAGCCATTTCTTACAACTTTTATTTGTATGGAAATAAGGTACATTATTTTAGAATTTATTGCACTGATCTACTTGACATGTGGGCGCGTGGTAGCGCAGCGGTCAAGCTGTTGGCCTCTCACCCCGGCATACCGGGTTCGATTCCCGGTCAATGCATGTGAGATTTTAAAAGTGAAATGCCATGTCCTGTGGTTCGGATTCCACGTAAAAAGGAGGTCCCGTGGCTTATGATCTCGTGATAAACAGTCACGTAAAACTACAATCTTCCTTCCTTTTACTTGAAATGTTCACAGTATCTTCATACGCATATGTGCAATAATCTGACCTAGAATAACTTATGAATTGTTTCAAACACAAAGCTCTTTTTAAACATTATGGTCTTTGAAGCCATTTTTCAGTGTTGCCTTAGTAAACAAAAGTGTAATGCTTTTCAGTCGGTCAACATGATTGTACCCAAATGAGATGGGTCCCTAAGCCTTAGGCTATAAATTGTATGTCTAAAAGTGTGGTTGAAAATATTTACAATATATACACTTATTTAGTTGCAGTATTAGTTGATATAATGCAACTCGCCAATATTGACGTGAAAGAAACATTTACAAACAATAAGTTTAAAGAACTAGAACCATGGTTCGAAGTTGGATTGGAAGCCGTGAAATCGTCTTCAATGTATTTAGTTTCAAATCTTTAACTTCAATAGTAAGGATAATATAAGCGTACCTTCTTTTTAATAATCGATTAATTGTAATGTTGGTATCAATGAATTATAATGCCTTGTCAGTAACTTAACTATTTTGTCTCATAAAGGTAAATATTGATACATTTTCATAACAATTGATTCAGTGGTTTATGTGGTAGAATCTTAAGGAACGGAACTGTTTTGTTCAACTTTTCAGTTAGCGCCTCCTTTAGTGGATTTCGGTAGTCTTCCACTTATACTCCAGGCAAATGCCGGGATCGTAGCTACTTATAGCCCCGGCCACCTCCCACCCACATCCTATTTCGATTACAAATACCGTACACACACTAATACAGCCATCACAGTGACTCAGATTAAACACAAATTACACACACACCTTAATAACATGGGCTGTATGACAACGAGGTCGCAGCCCCTAAAGTAAGCAGCGTCAGAAACATAGATTATACTGAATCTTTAACATACAGTATAGAATTGGTAGAATGGATTGAACACAAAAGTTTTTTTTAACGAGAGGCTCATTTTTTTAATGAAACATTTTGTTTGTTGTTGTTTGAGTCTTCAATCTTTCCACTGATTTGAAGCAGCTCTTCATGCTTCCCTGTCCTGAGCTAATCGTTTCATCTCTACATGCCTACTACACCCTACATGCAAGGCAATCTGTTTAACATATTCTATCCTTGGTCTACCCCCACAGTCTTATCCTCGACCCTTCCAAAGTTTACTCTTCGTGAGTGTCTGAGTATGTGTCCTACCAGTCACCACAAACATCACTCTTCTCCAAATCGTCTTAATACCTCTTCATCTGTAACCCTATCTACCCATCTGATCTTCATCAATCTCCTGCAACACCATATTTCAAACGCTTCAATTCTCCTCTGTTCTGCTGCTCCAACAGAAGTTTCACTACCATAGAGTGCCACGCTCCAGACAAAGACTTTCGAAAATGACTTCTTAATACCGAAATCTATATTCGATGTCAACAGATTCCTTTTCTATAGAAATGCCTTCCTTGCCTGTGCTAACCTACTTTTTATATCCTCTTTGCTTCGTCCATCACTGGTTATTTTGCTTCCTAAGTAAGGGAAAATCCGAAGAGAAGAAGATGGTTTCAGATGCTGGATTCCATCAAGATTGATAAATCGTATGAGCTGATGACACGTGCTGCTGAAGACCAGATAAGGTGGAGAGGCCGACCATGAGGAAACCTGCCATCAGGCAGATCAACTGATGATAATGAGTAACAGAATTCTCCTATTTCCTTTAGTTTTTCACCTGCCAATTCGACGTCTATAGGGATTTCTGATTTGTTTCGACTGCATAGGATAATCATTTATAAACTCTTACTTTAAATATTTTTATAAGTTTTTATAAGTGTCCTAGGGCCACCCAGGCAGGCGTTTACTATGTTTACAATAATTAGAAATGCGGGCTTACCTGTGAAAACTCCAAAGCGCATACTTGCATGGGTTGTGGCGGGCCGCTCCCTCAGCGAGAGCCCTGCGAACACAGAACAAACATGCTACATGTCACGAACTGATTGATACACAATTACCACAAACAGCACGTAGGGTGTTCTCCTAACAGGACAACATAAATACACTTTCTCGCGCTTGTATTACCGCCATGGACCGGACTTTTTGTTTGACGTCAATGAAGTGGGCCCACAGTCCATTGGGAACATTTAACAGAGACGTGGCCAGAATACAGCAGCTAGGAGAGTGGACCGGATAGTTACGTTCTAACAGGTTGTTTCGCTCTTGTCAGGGCAAACGAGTTGGTACACGTCAAAAGATTACAAAAACAAAGTTATGGCACAACCCTACTAAACAATTGCATACTCTCACTTTTGGTACTCTTTTGACTTATACCCTTATGCTAAAACCAAGCAATGACAATTACCAGCCTACCAATTGCATAATCTCACTTATGGTATTACTTTGACTTACACTCCTTTGTCGTAACAAGAGCGGTTGTTTTTCCATTCGAGGGGCATGGCCATTGTGGTCATTTAGCCCTGTGTACTTGGGTATATGTATATATATATACTAGCAGAAATACCCGCTCTTCGAACGGTCTTCGGTATTAATAACCAGACGTTATCAATTGAGCTACTGTTGCAATGGTTAGGGGCTTGTTATTCCTTCATATGTTTATCAGAGCGAAGTTAGTTTTCTGGGCATATCACACACACTGTTAATTTAAGGGCCTTAAAATGTGGTTTTCGGAGACTCTTTATAGACTCCCGAATTTTGTGTCTCACATTGGGAAACAGAACATATTCTTTGGTCGTCCTTCTAGGATAATTTTTATATTTCGCCTATTTTAGCACGTATTTTGAAAAGTTATTTCCTATACCAACCCTCTATGAGAAGTACGGTGAATAGTTTTATAAATGAATGGTATATTGACTCTCATGGTTACCATACCTAATTTTACGATGCTCCAAACATTCGAACACGAGTTATAAGCGTACATAAAGATACACAGAAAGGCCGATAATCCCTAAGTATGCCTTACATCGGAGGGGAAGTAACGCCGGCGATCCCATATCATAGATTTATGGCATGTAATAGAACCTTCCACTAACTACAATTGTGTGAAGCTAAATCTGTATGTTAGATTTGATTAACGCTGTATTAGTTCCAAAGTTTGCCACCAGGTGCCGGTTGTGGTGGCATCTAGTAGCCAAGTGACAGCTAGGTGTCGTTGACGGTAGCATTTGGTAGCAAATGTAGGAACTACTGGAAATTGATCGTCTGTAGTCCTTACCTGAAATACAGATAACACACACTAATACAGCCATCACAATTAACACAGGTTATCAGACGGATTCTACACACACTCAAAGTACACGAAGCTACGTGAACGCGTTGTCGCAGGTTCTAAACTGAGGAACCAACCAACCAACCTACAACATATCACCCAGATGTCCGAATATGGATATATCAACCACACAGTATCAAACAAAATCATCCTTACGATGAACCCGTTTGTCGAAAAGAAAAAAGGAATGTGCTCAATCTAAATTCACCTAACGTGTACTTCCTGACGTGAAAATAAAATTGAAAACCTCGTAGACGAAACGCAATACACCTCACATAAAGACTGACCCTCAACGTTGTGTAAAGTCCCCATCCACAGGTAGACATATTTAACAAATTATAAAGGCTTGTGGTGCATGAATATTCAGGTTTTTTAGCCTCCAATGGCCCAAATTCCTAATAGTCGCAAAAAATACTATTTCAATTCAGGAATTTTTGAAAATAGTGTTGCTGTTTGGAGATATAATTCTGTACGACATATAACACGTGTAAATCACGTGAAAAAATTATAGGGTACCCCTTGACCCCCTTAAGCGCATTGATGAATTTTACAGTCTAAGTTGGTTCCGTGATAACCTTATAGCCATTTGAAAACTTTCACAGAAATGTAATAAGTGGAGTGGCATTGCCTTTTACAGATAGATGGAACGTTGGATGTATTCTCTTGAGAACATGTTGTCATGGTTGCCGGCTTGCATTCCTTCATTAGTTTATTATTTTCTTAGTTTTCTGGGAATATCTCAGAAACTGTTGGTTTTAGAGCCTTATAATGTAGTTTTCGGGAACCCTCGAGTTTTGTTTCTGCCACCGAGGGGCTAAAACTGAGCTTTATCTCGTCGTTGTATGCCATAATATAACAATAAAAATATTAATAATGATAATAATATAATAAATTCAATATAGGGATAGGGATATAAAAGACCTTCCGTACCACACCCGCACGTGAAAATCGCGTGAAAAAAATTCTAGTGTACCCCTTGACCCCCTTAAGCGCATTATACGTTATTGATCAATGTTACAGCTTAGTTTGGTTTCGGGATAACCTTATAGCCGTTTGCTAACTTCACAGTAATGTAATAAATGGAATTGCATTGCGTCTTACAGAGATTCCGTTGCCATGGTTACCAGCTTGCATTCTTTCATAGATTATTAAATGAAATTAGTTTTCTGAGAATAACAAAAACTGTTGGTTTTAGGACCTTAAAATGTGGTAGGGCCCTCGAGTTTTGTTTTTCACATTGAGGGGTTGAAAATAAGCTTTGTCTCGTCCTTCTACGCCTATTTCAGCATGTATTTTAAGGGGTTAGGCCCCCTCTTATGAGAAGTACGGAGAAGAGTTACATGAATGATTAGTGTGGTGCATCTGATGGATATCTGTATCAAATTTTACGTTGATCCACCCAGCCGTTCTCAAGTTATAAGGACTCAAAAGTTGTCCACAGACAGACAGACGGACAGACAGACAGACAAAAAAATATTTTTGCGCGTATCCGACATAAAACAGTCTGAAACGCGCAATTAACCCAAATTTCCGTGGGAATTCAGAAAAAACAGACAAACTTTCATTTTTATATAGAGAGAGATAACTTGTCTGATAACTGGTTTATTCCGGTGTCTGTAGTAATGTATGTATTTGTAAGTCCAGTGAGGTTTGGGAGAGGGGCGGTTGTGGCCTTAAATTAAGAACCATCCCGGCATTTTTCTGCAGTACATGTGAAAAAAACTCGGAAGACCACTTCCAGGATGGCTGAGGTAAGAATGGAACCCACGTCATCTCAGTTTTGCCTCACGGGGCTGAGTGTACCCCATTCATCCACCTCAGACCAGAATTGAATTTTTGGCAGAGCCGAGAATCGAACCCGGACATCCGAACTGACAGCCGAGTATGCCAGCCAGTACACCACGAGGTTGTCCCTTGTATTTTTACGTGACCATTAATCTCGAGATCATGAGCTACGGGAATATATTTTTACGTAGAATCCGAACCACAGAATGTGACATATTATGTCGGAAAACTCACATTCATTTACTGAGAATCGATTCCAGGCTACCTTGGTAACAGAGAAGCAGCTTGACCGCTGAAGCATCGCGCCCCCATAACAGCAAATAACTCAAGGTAGATTATATAACCAGAGTTTGGCAAATATCTAGGATAATGTAGTTTCTGTAAAATGGCAGTGAAAGTAAATAAAAGTTGTTAATGTTGTTGTTTTTGTTGTTGTTAATTCATTTTAGGGGATTGGGACATCATGGTGATCAGCGCCGTGTAGATGGGTATGTCCTGGATTTGTTCTGATAACTTGTATTCCTGTGTTGACTGTAGCAGTGTATATAACTCCATCAGGGACAAGGATGAGGTAGGTGCTCCGGGACTTGATGCAAGTTGCTATCTCTGCGTTTGCCTGGAATCAGTGTAGAAAAACTCGGAGAAAACTACACTCAGGATAGCCGTTGTCAGCGCCGGGATTCAAATCTGCGATGTCAAGACTTGCTGAAAATAAAGAACCGTTAATAGTCTAGGTTATAACTTAGTAGTGCAGTCCCGTTATTCTTCAATTAAAATTCAGAGGGGAAGATGACCTCAATAACTAACTAACAAAATTCAGAGTTAAACATGAAATTGGTGATGTTTGGCTATACTGTATCTTTCGGTAAATACTCTTTAATGACCTCTGAGAATCAGTTTGAGACAACGGCTTCAGATTGCTCAATGCTGCAGTAGGCTCTTTATCTGCCTATGGAGTCGACGTTTAATGTTACGCGGGTCATTTCCCAGAAACGGTTATGACTCTCCTCGGTGAGCTAGGACCTCAATCAGCAGGGAGAGGTACAGTAACTAAATGATATTTGGCTCGCCCTGCCTACTCTGTGTTAGTATGGGAGTCAAGACAGAGAAAGTAGCTGACAGAGCTGAAACTGAAAGTGGTCGTGCCAGTGTGTGCCAACCATCGCGTGATCAACATCTTAAACGCCGTAATCACATCATTATTATTATCATTATTATTTGTTTATTATTTATGTTTTAATTTATTCATTTATTTATTTATTCATTTATTTATTGATTGGTTAATTTATTTATTCACTTATTTATTTATTCAATTATTTATTTACTTATATATTATTTGTTTATTTATTTATTCATTTAGTTATTCATTTATTCATTGATTCATTCATTCATTTATTTACTTATTTATTTAATTAGTCATATATTCATTTCTTTATTTATTCGGTTATTTATTCATTTATTCAATTATCCATTTATTCATTTATTTATTTATTCACTTATTTATTTACTTATGTATTATTAATTAATTAATTAATTAATGTATTTTTATTTACTTATATTATTTATTTATTCATTTAATTATCCATTTATTCATTTATTTATTTAATTATTTATTCACTTAATTATTTATTTATTTATTCATTTATTTATTTGCTTATGTATTGTTTATTTATTTATTTGCTTATATATATATATATATTGTTTATTTATTTATTTATTTATTTATATATATATTTATTTATTTATTTATTTTTTATCGAATAGCATTTTTGATGGCACGTTAAATCAATTCCTGCTAAATGTCTTCTTCCTCTCTTCCCACATTTGTTTCATTGTCTCATTTCTGTGCTTCCTGGTATTATTATTATTATTATTATTATTATTATTATTATTATTACTATTTTATTCGTTATGCCCAATTAAGAAGCGCGTTAGAACTTAGAGCCTTTTTAGCACTATGTTTTCCCCTTTCTTTCCAATATCTGTTTCCCCGTTCACTGTGCTCTCTATTCCGTACTTCTGTCCATCCGTGCAGGTTTCTCAGGAAATTTGTGTCCATTTATTAAGGTTCTAAATGTTGTTGTATTGTGGTTATTTCTTCGTTAATACCAGTTTCTTGTAGGTCTTGTGTTATTTCTCAGACTTGCAACATAGTAGGTACAGTAAATGAAAAGTTCTTTTTCCGGATGCTTAAATGCATTAGTATATTACCAGTACTAACAGTCACACTTTCTGAGTTCAGTGACCGTTAGTGGATGTCATTGTAGGTTTAGTAGTATTTTGTACAGCTTCAGTATTTTGCCTACAGCTACAGTATGCTCGCTTGTTGAATGAAACATGTCATCCCTTAGTTTTCTCCCTGTTCTGTTGTCCCAAACATACAGTATATAGCACGTAATTTTTTCATGTTTCTTTTTTTTATGTCCAAGCAATTGGGATAAAATTGTGTCCACCGACTGAAAAGTTGCAATATCAATTATCAAAAAAATTCATTCTCCTTCTTCTGATGGAATCTGTGATTTTTTATATTTTCAATACTTTGATAGATATCATGTGGATTCTTTCTCATTCAAACCCCGTTATCATATTTTTACCTAAAATTCTTCTGGGAATTTTTCTCTATTGATCCTTGATGTGGGTGATTTGTAAATAATAATGTTATAATGTTATTGGTTTTACGTCCCTTTTAAGTAACTTACTGTAGTAGTTTTTTTTTTTCGAGGCATGCCTCCGTGGCTTAGGCGGCAGCATGCCGGTCTCTAACCGCTGGGTCCGTGGTTCAAATCCCGGTCACTCCATGTGAGATCTGTGCTGGACAAAACGGAGGCAGACAGGTTTATCTCCGGGTACTCCGGTTTTCCCTGTCAAAATATCATTCCAGCTACACTCTCCACTATCATTTCATTTCATCTGTCATTCATTTAATCATTGCTCCAGAGGAGTGCGTCAGGACTCGGCAGCCGGCACAGTTCATATCCTCGCCGCTAGATGGGGGCTTCATTCATTCCATTCCTGACTCGGTCGGAAACTGGAAGCAGGCTGTGGATTTTCACTGTAGTTTTTAGAGACGCCGGTGATCATGAATATGCTAGTAAATTTACTGCCACGGTTCCCCCGTAATTGCCTACTCTCAAATACCAACTGACTGCGCCAGGTTTTGATCCTGCAACCTTGAGCTCAGCAGGCGAGAACGTACAGCTGAGCTACGCAACCAGTCTTGTAAATTTGTGATCTGCCCTCAATTATCCCTATAGGGCCTATATATATAAATGAAAGTTTGTCTGTTTCCTCTGAATTTTTACGGAAATGTCCGTTATTAGCGCGTTTCAGACTGTTTTATGACGGAAGCGCGCGTAAATGAAATCTTTGTCTGTCTGTATGTCTGTTTGTCTGAGGACAAGTTTGTTCCCTTATAACCCGAGAACGGCTGGTTGGATCAACGTGAAATTTGGTTCAGATATCCATCCGAGGCACAACACCAATCATTAATGTAACTCTTCTTCGTACCTCTCCTACCTCCCTAAAATGCATGCTGAAATAGGCGTAGAAGGGCGAGACAGAGCTCATTTTCAGCCCTTCGGTGTCAGAAACAAAACTCGGAGGCCCTTAATGGTCCCCGAAATCTACATTTGAAGGCTCTAAAACCAACAGTTTCTGAGATATTCCCAGAAAACTAATTTCATTTCATAAACTAATGAAGGAATGCAAGCCAGTAACCATGACAACTGAATCTCAAGAGGTGACATCCAACATTCCATCTATTTCTGTAAGAAGCTTTGCCACTCAATTTATTACATTTGTATGAAAGTTTGCGAATGGCTATCAGGTTATCACGGAACCGACTTAGACTGTAAAATTCATCAATGCTTCTTGAGGGGGTCAAGAGGTACCCTATAATTTTTTCACACGATTTACACGTGTGATATGTCGTACAGAAGGTCTATTATATCTCCAAACAGCAACATTATTTTCAAAAATTCCTGAATTGAAATGAGTAGTACTTTTCGCGGCTTTTAAGAATTTGGGCCATTGGAGGATTAAAAAAAACTGAATTTTCATGCTCCACAAGCCTTTATAATTTATTAAAGGGGTCTTCCTATGGATGGGGACTTGATACAACGGTGAGGGTCAGTTTTTATGTGACGTGTATTGCGTTTCGTCTACGAGGTATTCAATTTTATTTTCATGTCAGGATGTACACGTTAGGTGAATTTAGTTTGAGAGCACATTTTAACTTTTTTTCTTTGTAGACAAACTGGTTCATCGTAAGGATGATTTCGTTTGATTCTGTGTGGTTGATATATCCATATTTGGACATCTGGGTGATATGCTGTAGTCAATACAGTTAGTTTGCCTCGTGCCTTTGCTCAAATATACCTATCTATAAATATATGATTGTTTGTTTATTCAATTCTCAATTTTGTTTCCTTTACGCGTTTCGGAATGTTTTTGATGGATGCAAGCAAAAGTTGATTTGTCTGTCAGCCTTTCTGTGTATCTTTATGTACGCCTGTAACTCGTGTAAAATTAGGTATGGTATGCATGAGAGTCAATACACCAATCATTTATAAAACTCTTCACCGTACTGCTCATAGAAGGGTGGGTATAGGGAAAAACTTTTCAAACTACATTCTAAAAAAGTTATTCTAGAAGGACGACCAAAGCACACGTTGCGCTTCTCAATGTGAGAACCAACATTCGGGAGTCTTCAAAGAGTGTCCGAAAACCACATTTTAAGGCCCTGAAATTAACAGTCAGTGATATTCTCAGAAAGCCAACCTCGCTCTGATAAACTTATGAAGGAATGGCAAGCCCCTAACCATTGCAACAGTATCTCAATTGATAACGTCTGGTTATTAATACCGAAGACCGTTCGAAGAGCGGGTACTTCGCTAGTTATTAGTATTATTATTTATACACTGAAATGGGTCCATGAAAGAAAGAAAAATTAAATTTAAGTTTATGTAATGTTCGAATTCACATGCAAAGTACGCTATCGAGCAATCTTGATCAGAGCGTTCATGATGAGTGAAGGAAGTGTTTTAAGAATGTTCTACACAAGGTTTTTCTCTCTAGTCTAGAAACCTCATTAAAAGTGGAGGACTAAACACCTTGTGGAGATAAATGTGTCTCATCACACCGTGTAATGACTTGGTGACGAATATGGATTGTAACCTTGTGCGGGACCGGGAAATTACAGAGCAATGTGGTGAAATGACTACCGCTACATCTCAATAAGGATAGCAAGATATATTAAACCCTTTGGAAAATAGCATGTAGACAAGATTCAAAATTTCGGGGTCGTAATGGATTCTTGTGAATGTGATTTAGAGGTTTTGCTATCAACATAACTTCCAGGATTCATAAGGTTAACTTATTATTATTACCAAGCCAAGAAAACAACAGGATCTACTAACAAATGAAATTTATTAACTGAATCAAACATAAAAAAAGAAAACTATAACCACCCTTTTATTGTTCACTCGCGTGAACAGATCTGACACTGACCAGCCTGACGTACCATGACGACACGGTATGACAGCTGTCAACAAGCATTGTGACTGCAATGTCACCTAAATCAGAGTAACAAAAGAAAACGGATCACAAGATCCAAATATAACAAACAAATAAAATAGTACAAAAATTTAATATTTATGAGCGACACGGGTTTTAAGACTAGTTCAAGTAATGAGCATTTTGACGGGCGCTCGTTTCCGACCAAAACAGTTGGTTCGGGAACGGACTCCGTACTGCGAAGGACGAATTACGGAAATGTGGGAACAACAATTACATATTTATATACACTACTGCCATGCTCTAACCTTAGATTACCACAACCAAATACACGTGTGTATTATTTAAAAATAAGGGCTGCGGAATTACCGACTTATACCTTAAACACTAGGATAGCATAACATGACATGAACAAGTTTGGCCGGTTGCCAAATTATATTTATATGAATACAATGGCCTTGAAAATAAGAGCCAACAACAACAAAATATAACTTTTAATTTTCACGCCGGAAAGTTTGGCGTTTTAAAACAATGAACAAATAAGTCGTAGTAATGATAAAAGAAACTTGGATCGACAACATGGCAACTTCCGAAATTAAACCAAATAAAATAACCTTAACTCATTAGGCTTTAAAGCAAACATAACGTGTCATAACGAGCTGGAGACAACCGGGCCTGTTATGGCATCACCGAGAGAGTGGCTGATTTCTTCCCCCAAGTAGTAATTAGTGCCATGCTAAATATAGATTCTGGCCCATAGCCAGCGTACAGCACCTTTGCTAATCGCCACCTGTTAAACGCGTACAAATAAATAACACATTATCTCAAAACATCCTCTCAGGGATTTTTAAGAATACATTCCCAGGTCAAACTTATCCCCACGGATAACTAGTTTGCCGGAATGATATCGCAGTCATGGACAGGCTTTACCTCTCCTCATCATCATCACTTACACCCAAAAATACGTGGCACATTTCTCGAAGATCTCGTCGTAGCATGAATCAGCACACCTCTCAGATAATGACACACAACATGTCCAAATGACAATAAAGAAAAAAATAACAGGATCAGTCCTAGCCCGAGTTATCAAAGCAACAAAATGCAAATATTCCCCCCACGTAGTAATTAGTTTAACATATCATTAAATCAGTCCATTTATCATTGTCGTTCCTAGGTTCTCATTCATGGCTACACTTTTTATAGATACGTTAATCGATGCGGCCGTTTCGCAATAAGAATTACGTAACATAAGGACCACATTTAAATTACAAAATTTACTGTACAACATAATTGTCACGCAATGCCAAAAATTACTATACGCATGTCAGTTAAGAAATCAAACCCTGAAATTTAAATTAAACCACACAAATAAAATCTATACAAAGTTCCACACATCTCTCGCGATTCCCCTCGTCCAAAATCAATAAATCAATTTTTTAATACTCATCACTTAAACTGCTTTCCAGAGGCCTCCCGCCTCGTCAATTCCCATCATTAGGCCGTTAGCCCATAACACTGATGGTAATGGAGGACGAAGCTTGCTGTCTTCTCTCCATGGTCGACATTTTGCTGCTGTTAAAACACAATTAAATCAAAGTTTTTAAACTGTTCTATCTGCGTTCTAAGTATTTTATTTCCTCAGATCGTCCTATGCAGAATCGTCGACTTTCCCTATTCTATGGCTAATTGCCATCTCACAATTTATGAAAATTTCCAACTTCGTTGCCGACACACAACTAGAATTTTAAAACCATATCGTCTTAAGGACGTCTTAAAATGACTGTCGAAGAATAATTAGGAGTGTGTCCCGTTTCATCTCAGACATTTGTATATATACAGAAAGCCTAAAGTTTCAATGGTGGGAGAAAAACAGCTCCTCAATATTTTAAGTAATGGGCCTATAATTATGTGTGACCTCTCAAAATTCTTGTATTTTCTCATAGGTCGCGAATCTGCCGTCGAACAAGCAAACCGATCGCTAGATCTTTTTATATCCGATTGCCGCGCAAAACACACTGACGCTATGTTCTGGCGTCATGTTTTCTTATTGGTCAGATAAGTTGGCTTCGGAGTTCTGACCTTACAAATCCCGCCCTTATTTTCACGTCACGACTATTCTCCTCTCTCTCACTCCTTGCCTTGTACGCAGCATTGTGGCCTTTTATGGTCACGTACGCCACAGCGTCATATCTGATTTTCTCAGAAATCCAAGAATAGCATTGGTTGTGAAACTATTGGTCATTTCCAGCCAGCACGTAGCATGTCTTACCAAGTCCAGATTTCTTGCTACATCAATATTACTCAAATATCCAGCATATCATGTATTTAGTATTTCCATCGTTTTTATTAATATGAAACATTATTATTGGACACAATGATAAGGGTTCATCTGACCCCTAGTTGATGAAATTCGAACTCAAATGAAGTCGAATTTCACATCCCCTACTTTTCTGGCTCAAATTTGAAGTTGCTGGTCACCCTCAAATATAATGACTGTCCGCCTCTGTCTGTTTCAGTAGCCGTCTCGTTCCAAACTCATTAGGAAATTCCTGTATACTTATGCCCTCCGGCCTCTTTCCTTGCTACTCGTCTCCCCTCTCACTCTTTCAAAACATCAACATATTCATTAACGACTTCCGCCTGAACTTGTAAACACGTCAGAGCTGTCTTTAGCGCTTTCACCACTCGAGTACCCCCGTATCTTTTGTTGTATGTTATCACGCGAATGTTTAATTTGCTGCAGTAACATTATTTCTCGGTTCGTATGGCTCTCTCTGATGATACAATTTTAAATGTGAACTATTATACACTGCCATGTTTCCTGTGCTCACCTCTCGGACTCTGTAGGCGTTGTTACCTAAGTTCGTAACCCCTAGTTGAACTTCCTTAAGCCGCTCCTGTCTCTTCTCCATTTTACCGTGATGTCATCTCCTTCTTCTCCCCCGCGTTGCCATCTTCTTCCTTCTCCCTTCTTCTTCTCCTATTCCCGTACAATAACTTTTTTTTTTACCATATTTCGAGACCCTTGCCTGACACGGCCTGCGAATCTCTCCTGCTATTCTTCTGTTTCCTATTGTCGGCTGCTCTATTTTCTTCTTCTCCATGCAGCTCCTCCAAATATCTCTGGGTTTCTACATGCATGGCCTCCAACATTTGATGTGTTCCGTTTTCCTCCTCGTGGTTGTCGGGATTTTTCCGCCGATCTATCGCTCTTTCCCATTTATCATTATTTCCTTCCATGTTACGTGGCTCCTCCAGGTACTGTTGCGGGTCAGCGTGTCTCTCGTTCCAATTTCTCTGATCATCCCTTGGATCCGATTGCTCGTTAAACCGCTGGTTATTTTGTGCGTTATATTGTTGATTGTAACGCCTATTGTCCCTGGGCCTATATTGTTGATTATAGTGTCCTCCACGCCATCCCCGATTATAAGGTGCGTTATTATTATTATTCCTATTGTATGACGTTTGGTATCTCCTATTATCTCGCCACTGCTGATTGTTTGTGTTCCGGTAGCGGTTAGTTTCTTCCTGATTGTTATGGTTTCTGTCCCTATTTTCGTATCTCGGTTGAGATCTCGGCTCATATTCTTCGGTGCTCTGCCGTCTTTGGTTATCCCCAGTGTTTGTAGCTTGCGACCTCGTGTTTTTGTTCGGTGTCTTGACTACTTCGACTGCATTAACTAACTCTATCTGTCTCTTCTCTCTCGGGTTGATGTAATTAGTGGTTTCATCTATCCTCCTTAATACCTCTTCTGCCTGGACCACGGTCGTAATATTTGCCGCCACCAAGAATTGCTGAACGCTAATAGGCATCTGCTTTCCTATAGTAGTTATTAGCTCCATTTCGCTCGGGGGATTATCAAGATCCTGCAATTTGACAAGTTGCATGGCGAAAAAATCTGCATATTTCGTCTGATGCGTGGAATGGTATTTGCGCGAGTATAAGTCCATTCGCAAGCTTTGTTGATACGACCCACTCCAGTATTTGCTCAGGAAGGCCTTGTGGAAACCTTCCATTGATTTAAATGTGTTCTTAAATCCAAGATACCAGGTAAGTGCTGAGCCCGCCAAAAATTTTTCAACCATTCTTAATTGTCGCGTTGAGCTAACATTTTGGTCCGAAAAATATTCTGTCAGTTCCCTTAAGAAAGCTTTAGGTGTCCCTCCGCTCTCTGGTAAAAACTTATTCGGTTTAAATTCGTTTCCACGGATGACTTGTATAACTTGCGTGGGAAGTTGTGTGTTTTGAGGTGTCGAGCTACGACCCTCATAATTCTGGAATGCTTGCGTGTCTACCGTTCTTGGACTTTGCCCAAGCTCGTGGCTGTCTATTGTGTGCTCTCTTTCCGCATTCTCCCCTTTCCCCTTTTCCATTAGTGTCGCAAACATCGTATTATGTCCAAGTGACTGCAACTCCGATTTTATCATGCGGTCCTCTTGAATTTGAAATCTTAACTTCATATTTTCTTCTAACGCCTGTATTTTCGCGTTATTTTCCCCTAGCTTCTTGCTTACTGCGAGCCGTTCATCTTTCGAATCAGCGCTCATCTTGGTCCAATCTTTCCTAATAGTATCCTTCAATTTAACAAAGCGTTTTTCGACTTCCTGTTGATTAGCCTCCTGATTATCTTCAAGTTTATCTATCCTTTCTCCCAGAGAAATGTTGTTCTGTTCTAATGTTTGTTTAATTTCTTCCTGGTCAATTTCTAACTTTTTCCATTTCTTAATTGATTGTATTTCTAATTTGTTGAGTTCCGTCACTAAGCCCGTGATATTGTTATCTACTGTAATTATCTGATCTTGCATACCCTGTGTCCCTCGTTCGATATTCTCAAACCTTTTTTCTAAGTTTGTGTGTGCTTCTTTGATTTCAGATGAGCTGGTCAAACACGCTTGCTCGATTTGTGCTAGTTTTGCCATAACAGTCTCATCCATTCCTTTTATTTCCTTTTTAAACGAATCTTCGATACCTTTTATTATTCCTAATTGTTTGGTATTGTTAGTGCTAACGTCCTTTGCTAATTGGATTAGCTGTTCTTTTGTGTGCTCTTTGATTTCTACCGTTAGCGCAGCTAGATTTTGAGTGTTCCTTTCGTCTTGTGCGTTTAATATTTCATTGTTTTTCTCAGACTGCCTATGTAATTGTTCACTAACCAGAATGTTTTGTGTAGCGATTTTCTGATTTATATTCTCGTTAACTTCAGATAGTTTTGTGTTTAACTGTGTCTGTATTTCTTCCGATTGTTTATTTATAGCAGCTAACTGTGTCTGCGTTTCTGTCGATTGTTTATTTATGGCCGTTAACTGTGTCTGCGTTTCTTCACTATTCGCCGCTAACTGTGTCTGCATTTCTACACTATTTGCCGCTAACTGTGTCTGCGTTTCTTCACTATTTGCCGCTAACTGTGTCTGTATTTCATTGGTTATGTCCTTTCTCATCTCACTAAGTTGTTCTCGCGTACGAGCGGATGCTAGTTCAATCACTTCGCGAATTTCTCCCAGAGTTGCCATCACAACAATAATATATTTGAGACATAGGGAAATGACATAAGGGCGGAGCCCTGGATACGCGCGCTCACACATATTAAATATACACACATTAACCCTTTACCTACTCAGTTCATTTACTTTAAATTACTCCCACAAACTATAGCATCACTGAGTATAATTTACTTATTATTCCATTTAATTTTAACCCTTTGATTCAGTTATAATCTTCCTGACCTTACTTTACTTACAAATTTTAACCAATTAATAGAGTATTAATTAGTTTTTAAGGTCTAACCTTCCTGTCAAATAATTCTTTGAGTTTGGCTTTTCTACACAAAGCTAATTTAATTTTATTGGGCGCCTGGAACAGTTTGTTCTAATTTTAATCAAAGTTCAAACACTTAACTTGTTCCACATTTACTTTATTGCAAACTCCATGACTTTATATTTTCAAACATTTGGCGGTACTATCTTCGCCTAACTTACGTTAATAAACTTATCACATGCCGGTGATCTATTTTTTTACTCTAAAACACAAATGCCCCACGTTGGGCGCCAAAGTAACTCTTATAAACCCTTTGGAAAATAGCATGTAGACAAGATTCAAAATTTCGGGGTCGTAATGGATTCTTGTGAATGTGATTTAGAGGTTTTGCTATCAACATAACTTCCAGGATTCATAAGGTTAACTTATTATTATTACCAAGCCAAGAAAACAACAGGATCTACTAACAAATGAAATTTATTAACTGAATCAAACATAAAAAAAGAAAACTATAACCACCCTTTTATTGTTCACTCGCGTGAACAGATCTGACACTGACCAGCCTGACGTACCATGACGACACGGTATGACAGCTGTCAACAAGCATTGTGACTGCAATGTCACCTAAATCAGAGTAACAAAAGAAAACGGATCACAAGATCCAAATATAACAAACAAATAAAATAGTACAAAAATTTAATATTTATGAGCGACACGGGTTTTAAGACTAGTTCAAGTAATGAGCATTTTGACGGGCGCTCGTTTCCGACCAAAACAGTTGGTTCGGGAACGGACTCCGTACTGCGAAGGACGAATTACGGAAATGTGGGAACAACAATTACATATTTATATACACTACTGCCATGCTCTAACCTTAGATTACCACAACCAAATACACGTGTGTATTATTTAAAAATAAGGGCTGCGGAATTACCGACTTATACCTTAAACACTAGGATAGCATAACATGACATGAACAAGTTTGGCCGGTTGCCAAATTATATTTATATGAATACAATGGCCTTGAAAATAAGAGCCAACAACAACAAAATATAACTTTTAATTTTCACGCCGGAAAGTTTGGCGTTTTAAAACAATGAACAAATAAGTCGTAGTAATGATAAAAGAAACTTGGATCGACAACATGGCAACTTCCGAAATTAAACCAAATAAAATAACCTTAACTCATTAGGCTTTAAAGCAAACATAACGTGTCATAACGAGCTGGAGACAACCGGGCCTGTTATGGCATCACCGAGAGAGTGGCTGATTTCTTCCCCCAAGTAGTAATTAGTGCCATGCTAAATATAGATTCTGGCCCATAGCCAGCGTACAGCACCTTTGCTAATCGCCACCTGTTAAACGCGTACAAATAAATAACACATTATCTCAAAACATCCTCTCAGGGATTTTTAAGAATACATTCCCAGGTCAAACTTATCCCCACGGATAACTAGTTTGCCGGAATGATATCGCAGTCATGGACAGGCTTTACCTCTCCTCATCATCATCACTTACACCCAAAAATACGTGGCACATTTCTCGAAGATCTCGTCGTAGCATGAATCAGCACACCTCTCAGATAATGACACACAACATGTCCAAATGACAATAAAGAAAAAAATAACAGGATCAGTCCTAGCCCGAGTTATCAAAGCAACAAAATGCAAATATTCCCCCCACGTAGTAATTAGTTTAACATATCATTAAATCAGTCCATTTATCATTGTCGTTCCTAGGTTCTCATTCATGGCTACACTTTTTATAGATACGTTAATCGATGCGGCCGTTTCGCAATAAGAATTACGTAACATAAGGACCACATTTAAATTACAAAATTTACTGTACAACATAATTGTCACGCAATGCCAAAAATTACTATACGCATGTCAGTTAAGAAATCAAACCCTGAAATTTAAATTAAACCACACAAATAAAATCTATACAAAGTTCCACACATCTCTCGCGATTCCCCTCGTCCAAAATCAATAAATCAATTTTTTAATACTCATCACTTAAACTGCTTTCCAGAGGCCTCCCGCCTCGTCAATTCCCATCATTAGGCCGTTAGCCCATAACACTGATGGTAATGGAGGACGAAGCTTGCTGTCTTCTCTCCATGGTCGACATTTTGCTGCTGTTAAAACACAATTAAATCAAAGTTTTTAAACTGTTCTATCTGCGTTCTAAGTATTTTATTTCCTCAGATCGTCCTATGCAGAATCGTCGACTTTCCCTATTCTATGGCTAATTGCCATCTCACAATTTATGAAAATTTCCAACTTCGTTGCCGACACACAACTAGAATTTTAAAACCATATCGTCTTAAGGACGTCTTAAAATGACTGTCGAAGAATAATTAGGAGTGTGTCCCGTTTCATCTCAGACATTTGTATATATACAGAAAGCCTAAAGTTTCAATGGTGGGAGAAAAACAGCTCCTCAATATTTTAAGTAATGGGCCTATAATTATGTGTGACCTCTCAAAATTCTTGTATTTTCTCATAGGTCGCGAATCTGCCGTCGAACAAGCAAACCGATCGCTAGATCTTTTTATATCCGATTGCCGCGCAAAACACACTGACGCTATGTTCTGGCGTCATGTTTTCTTATTGGTCAGATAAGTTGGCTTCGGAGTTCTGACCTTACAAATCCCGCCCTTATTTTCACGTCACGACTATTCTCCTCTCTCTCACTCCTTGCCTTGTACGCAGCATTGTGGCCTTTTATGGTCACGTACGCCACAGCGTCATATCTGATTTTCTCAGAAATCCAAGAATAGCATTGGTTGTGAAACTATTGGTCATTTCCAGCCAGCACGTAGCATGTCTTACCAAGTCCAGATTTCTTGCTACATCAATATTACTCAAATATCCAGCATATCATGTATTTAGTATTTCCATCGTTTTTATTAATATGAAACATTATTATTGGACACAATGATAAGGGTTCAATATATCAAACGAGAAGGACATCCTCCATCTGCATAATGACTACAAGAGGAGAAATGCAAACGGGGAAATTATGGTAAATGTTCGTCGCAAATATAGTGTCCCGTTCTACCCGTCGCTCCTAGAATAATGATATAAGTACCGATAAACGAATGGCTTAATTACGGTATTCCATATGTTTCGTAATCTTCACTTTTAAGTTAGTTGCAAAATGAGTGCCATGCATACTAACTGTGTTTTGATACCCTTAACCGGTTGATAATAATAATAATAATAAAAATTACGAGCCTTACATTAGCCGCATATGATGTGTAACATCTGACATAGAAGAAACCTCACGTGAAATTGTTGATACACCGGTATTTTATACTATTATTGGCACAAATATTAATCTATTGTAAAAGGGAGTGTTTTACAGATGAACTCATTTTATTAGATGATTTGTAGCTTCCACTAGCACTAGCCTAAATAAAGAATACGATATGGATCAACTAGATTAATAGACGCGACACCGCTCATAATCTTAAATTCCTTATAAACAGGTCCTCTTCATTCACAGACCAACACGTAATTTCATATGGATTCTGTTAAAATGAGTCATATTGATATGATAAATATCGTTTAAAATAATAATCTGGTAGCAAAAATATCTACCCCGGCCGGGATTCGAACCCAATATCTCTACATTCACAGTCATAAGCACTAACCCCACGGCTATTTCGACTACGAAAATTTTGTGCACAAGATGGTGACTTATTTCCACGTTCCAATAATGCTGCATTACGGAATTAAGTTTCATTTATATTTTGCTTGTTTCGATAATGTTCCTGCGTGAAATTGAGTTTAAAATGCCTTATGAATAGGCCCTCTTGTGAGTAAAGAGAATGTATTGAGTAATAGTTCATGAAGGATTGCTCAATTCTCGTATAACCACAACGTTTATATTACTTTGATGACTGCATTACCGTTATGTGGATTAATATTTGAATAACCATTGTGCAGAAACATAATACCGGCAATGCCGACTACTTACAATGTTTGATATTCAGGCATTTTACCATTTAAATACTGATACGAAGACTTCGAACATGTAACATGTCATTTGTTTCAATCACTTGACACCAGAGTTCGCATGAGCGTTTTCCGTTCAGTATGTCATATACATTCCACATGGCCGAGAGTACGTCATGGTATCAATTTCCGACACCGCGCGTTCATTGTTTCTCGTACCACTGCCAGCTAGTACACTTCAGTTCGATCGATTGAGCGGGCAGTGCATACTTCCGTTCGATCCACCACTGCCAGCTCGATCGTTCCGATTCACTTCCGTCCCCAATTTTCAAAATCACTCCCACAAAACTATCCAGCAACAGAGCGGAAAGATGTTACACATCAATAATATTGAAAATGTCTGTTCCCGAATGAAACAGGATTTTAAATGTCCGATTGAGCTATGTATATTAACAAATTCACAAATAAATTTGAAAAATAGTCCGGCTAGCTCAAAAACAGTTGCCAGCGTTTCGTCCCAATGCACAAATGGGCTCTTCAATTGGTTAATGGTACACCTCACCAAGACGCGTGACTTCCGTAGTACAAAGGCGCTGTTCGTGGTGACATTTGTGCCTTGCAGCAGCCTTCTCAGTATGTACTAGCCACGCGTCTTGGTGAGGTGTACCATAACCAACTGATGAGCCCATTGGTGCACTGGGGCGAAACGCTGGCAACTGTATTTGAGCTAGCCGGACCATTTTTCAAATTTCTTTGTGAATTTGTTAAAATAATAATAATAATAATAATAATAACTAAAACTAATGCGGAAAGGTGAGCTAATCAAAATCATGACCAAAGAAAAAAGACGGGTTCGAAGAATACTAGGCCCAAGGTAAACTTAAACAGAATTCAACAGACCACGACCTAACCAAGAAATATACACTCACTAGCTGTGCCCAGTATCTATGCTTTGAAATACCAATCATCACAGAAAGACAGTGTTTGTCAAGAGATGCTTGCATTTCTTTCAATTTAATTCTGCAAGCATGTGCACTCATACAAAGCAAACACATAACCGTCGCTAAACGACTCATGGGCCATCTATTGTAAAATAAACTTACTGGTTGAGAAACCTTCGTGGGCGAGCACAACATCTGGCCAAAGTCCATTTATTGAAACGACTCGCACACCTATTGTAAAGAGGATTTTCTAGTTCAGTGTGCACAACAACTCTCCAAAGTTTCTACGTAGTTGGATGAATGGTATATGAATGCATACGGGACTTGTTTGAAACTAGGTGAGCTAATCAAAATCATGACCAAAGAAAAAAGACGGGTTCGAAGAATACTAGGCCCAAGGTAAACTTAAACAGAATTCAACAGACCACGACCTAACCAAGAAATATACACTCACTAGCTGTGCCCAGTATCTATGTTTTGAAATACCAATCATCACAGAAAGACAGTGTTTGTCAAGAGATGCTTGCATTTCTTTCAATTTAATTCTGCAAGCATGTGCACTCATACAAAGCAAACAAATAACCTTCGCTAAACGACTCATGGGCCATCTATTGTAAAATAAACTTACTGGTTGAGAAACCTTCGTGGGCGAGCACAACATCTGGCCAAAGTCCATTTATTGAAACGACTCGCACACCTATTGTAAAGAGGATTTTCTAGTTCAGTGTGCACAACAACTCTCCAAAGTTTCTACGTAGTTGGATGAATGGTATATGAATGCATACGGGACTTGTTTGAAACTATTCGTGCACCACATATTGTAAAATGGATTTACTAATTCAGAAACCTTTGCGGGAGTGTGCCCAACAACTCACCAACTAGTCTCAATCGGTTGATTGGTATATGAATGCATACGAGACAGAGAAACATACAAACTATGAAGAACATCCAATTTTATATAAAGAGATGTAGAGAAAATAATACACAGGATGCGCAAGAAAGGAATTTCATTTTTCGGCCATTTAAATAGAATGAAAAATGACAGGCTGACAAACCAATACAATGTTAAAGCTTAAAGTACAACCAGCGTGGTTTACACAGACATAAACAAATATACAGTGAAACTTGGATAATTCGAACCTTAAGGGACCAGTAAAAAAAATCGAATTATGAAAGTTCTTTGAAAAGGGCAGAGAAAATATTCAAATTCAAATTTTCCGGTTCCCTCAACCTTTTTCGGCCTTTGCCACTCTCATTTTCATAACCGAGAATTTTGTCTTTATTTTTAGGTATGTTGACAGCGTGTTTGAAGGAATCCCGTAAGCCTTTGCAATTTCAGATTGTTTCCTTCATTCCCTTTTCCACTTCTTTAATCACCGCTATTTTCTCCGCCAAAGTCAAAGTTTTGTATGAAATCCGAGGCTTTGATGACGACGTCTTAGTTCTGTACACACACTTTAAAACACAGGCAAAACCAAACTTCTAAACAACAACCACAAGTCTAATCAGACCACTCAGCACGCACTACCAGACAGGTGTAAGGGATGACACTTATGAGTAATGAGATGTGGAGCGTTGCATAACAAAGGGAGGGGGATGGGTTGGGCATTGACCTTGGAAGGAGCGTCGCAGGCGTGTTGTTAGTCATGTAGGCAAAACCATCGAGTAGGGGCCGCATGCCAATGATACGTCGTTTTTCTTGACCCAACTGTTTGGCTTCCGATCGGCTTTTTACACGTAAAAACTTCGAATTATCCAAAATATAATTCGAATCAACCACGATTTTTTAGCATTGATTGTATATAAAATACTAGGGACGAAGAGAAAAATTCGTATTAAAGAAGATTTCGAATTATAGAAGTTCGAATTAGCCACGTTCCAATATAGTACAATATATTTCCGTCAATTGGTATTGATTGACGGAAATATATTGTACTATATTGGTTTATAATCTCTTGTCAATAGGGACTATGGCGGAAACTAAAATAGAAGGAATTACACGGCCATAGAATGACCTAAAGGAAGCTAACATTGTCATTAAGGATACACAGAATCGGGATTTATTTAGAGGCAAACTTCAAAAAGTTATCTTCAGGGGTGAATAAGAAAGGAAAATAATGTAGCCACGTAGCATCAAACAACTCACGAAACAGAGATCAGAGAGGATGAAACAAATGTGTGCAGACAGGAAGAAGACGTTTAACATGAATTTAAGTATTGATTTAACGTGCTCTGTGAAAGTGCTATTCTATTATATTAAAAGAAACAAACAAAGAAAGAAAGAAATAAAGAAAGAAAGAAAGAAAGAAAGAAAGAAAGAAAGAAAGAAAGAAAGAAAGAAAGAAAGAAAGATAATAATAATACACCAACAACCTAGCACAAAACTTTGGCTAACACATACAATTTACTAGATAATAATAATAATAATAATTTAATAACTAAAACTAATACGGAAAGGTGAGCTAAACCGAGAGCAAACAGTGAGACTGGACAGAACTACGTGCAGATATGCAATACTGGAGACTTGCCTCGCGAGCAGGATCAGACTCCAGAGTCCAGGTGGAGAGACAGAGGAAGCACGCTATTGAACCTTAAAGTACACACCTGCTATGTTCTAAAAATTCAACACCATAAACTGTATTAGAACAAGCCTATCGTCATCGACAAGACTATGAATGTGATCCAAGCAAACATAGCCCTCAACAGTGAAAACGAAGGAGTACAGTAGGTTTGATTTAATTGACATTGCAGTTCCCCTCCAGGGAAACAACTGAGGTAAGTGTTCCTAGATAAACCAAAATTACTCTTTTTTAAAATTATCTTTTGTATTAATTTTCCAGATTTCCTAACCTCGAAATATCATCATGTGGTTATCAACCAGTTCAGAATAAGTAAAGTTACGCACTTCACACGAATCTTAGCCATGGCCTCATAACAAAACGAGAAAATGCTTATTATAAATGAAGACTCCACTGGAAAAACGAGGTAAGTCACATTCTGTAAATTTTTCAGGAGAGCGAATTTCAACATTCAACACTAAAAAGAAATACATAAACACCCCAATTGAGGGTAAGCAATATAGTTTCTTTGCCAAATTTATTTCTTATAAAGGAAGTACAGTACATGTAAAACAAATGACAACTAAAGTATAATTATGAAATAGTGAGAGGATATGGGACGTTCTTTCAGTTTCCACTAAAAATAAAAACCTCTGTATCTCGGTTACATTCCGCTTTATTTGAAATTAAATTCAACTGATCTGCAGTTACGATGGCTGGCCATCAGAATGCTCCTTAAACTCATTTCCGAAAAAAAATGGACTTACCCCGTTCTTTTCGTGGGGTCTTCAATTATGTCTGATAATGTACACAATTCATATGCTCAAGAGTACACAGTATCCTTAAAGGTGATACAACCTATAGTTCTCTCATTTTCCTCATTAACGACCAGCTTGTCTTTGAAACCTAGCGGGGTGTATATGTTTACATTCCATATCTTCGGGGAGCCAAGGCTTTCCCAGCTCGAGGTACAGCGTTGCCAACTCTCCACCGTAGCCACTGAGAGCAAACAGCGAGACTGGACAGAACTATGTGCAGATGTGCAACACTGGAGACCTGACTCGCGAGCAAGTATCCAGGACCAGGCTTTACGAGTCCACGTGGAGAAATAGAGGAAGCATGCCATTGGTGAAGAACCGCCAGTTATTGGTCAGCAGGAAACAGGGGCGTATATAAGGGGGTAGCTGTGGGGGCTACAACAGCCCCCCTCCCCCCGAAAAAAACAATATAAATTAAGAAAGTGTTGCTAAGGTAAAAACATAAAGTAATTGTAAATTTGGTTTTACCCTAATATTAACTTATTGGCTAAGTTATAAACAATATTAAGATTGAAATTAGACTACCCCGTGGTGTAGTGGCTAGCATTCTTGGCTGATGCCCCGGAGGTCCAAATTCGATTCCCGGCTCCTCCAAGAAATTTTAATTCTGTTCTGATGGCTGGAACAGCCTTGTGAGGCAAAACTGAGAATTCCACAATACGGTACTTTTGAGAAATAATTTATCAATTTGTAAAAAACAAAAAACAAAATAAAGTGTTTACCTTTCTGCTTAATAAATTGACAAATATTTAGATACTTGCCATTCATACTCCAAAGGCCATAATAGAAAATTCATTAAGTATAACATTTTATTTGTGTGTTGTGTTGTTTTGTCTTGCCACTAATTGTAGGCTATATGAACTTAGAATTTTACAATTAACTCTTATCTAACATAATTACACAAAGTTATATGCTCTAAGGTATTGGTTGATAATTCTGAGTATTTTGCGGTGACAATCCCCTGAGAATACTCACAATTTTCCAGGATAGTCAGCCCCCACCCCTCACCCCCGAAAAAATTGTATATACGCCCCTGGCAGGAACAATGGTTATAGTCGGCGCGTTCTACTGCCTGACGTTTGAGTAGCCGCTGGTTAACGAGGAAAGTGAGAGAAGTATACCTACGGTAAGCAATAATTTCAGACCAACCGCAGCCGTCTGAGAAAGTGGAAGACATCAATGCACACGGTGGGCACATCAATGCAAACTGGGCAGCATCACGGTGGAAGAGATGTATTCCCTTAGTATTGGCGACGCAGTCTGAGATATTTTTCGTGATTCATGCTCAACTATCTGGGAACATAGACATCTACAATAGAGGTGCGTTCAAAATGTAACGAGCCGGAGGCTGTAATGCGCAAACCGGTGACTACATCGGCTAATCGTAGCGTGTGTAACGAGGTGTGGTTCCGACCAGAGCGTGGAAGGTCACAGCCCGTCGCTAGAGGGCAAGCGAGCACGTCATGTGATGATACAAAGCGAGCAGCAGCATGCATCAATCGTCCAACGCTGCCAGTCGCATTACAAACAGTGACATGGAGGCGTCAACCGAAGAGCAAAGAGGTGTTGTTCAGTTTCTGACAGCGGAAGGAGTAGGGGGAACGGACATTCATCGCCGAATGTCACAAGTGCGAACACTGCATGTCCCTTGCAAGGGTCAAGGCGTGGCACAAGCGCTTCAGGGAATGACGGGTGTCGTTAGCCGATGATGCCCGGTCTGGGGCACCCCCCTGCATTACCGATGACAACGACTAGCTGGTTGATGCACTCATTACCCAGGACCGCCGAGTGACAGTGAACACCATAGCCACCGTGGTCGCTCCACGAAAATGCACGACCTCATACGGCCAACACAGTCACGGCACTTCTGCAGAAATTCAAATGGGAGGTTCTAGGCCACCCTCCGTACAGTCCAGACCTCTCTCCCTGTGATTACGCCATGTTTGGTCCCCTGAAAAGGGCTCTGTGGGGCCAACGATTCACCTCGGACGCCGACGTCCAGCGGTACGTGCGGAACTGGTTCACATGGCAGCCCAGGGAATTTTATGAGACCGCCTCGTGTCACAGTAGGACAAGTGCCTCAACAGCCAGGGCCAATACTTCTAACATACAGGTACTGGTTTCTGTAATTATGCCTCCGGCGCGTTACTTTTTGAACGCACCTTACACATTTCGAGTTATTTAATATCGAGATATGATAACAGTGGAATCAATAATGTTAGAGGATATTTTAACATTGTCTCAATTACCTCCGCTGGTTATTGATTCATACTGCACGTCAGGTTTATGAATTAGTGTTGCAAACCACTAACATTAGAATTTCACTACGGGTCAGACGAAATTCCACCACACGTCTCGACTTTAGTAAGCCTAAGCATTGTTATTTAGGTACTGTATTTATTTTCCGAACATAATTGTTTTGTTCGTATGATATCAGTAAATAGCCTATTTAAGTTGGCAATGGGCGATGTTTTAAACATACATTATGAACTAAAATTCGTAGTTACAATAGAATGTTTACTAATTGTTGTCTGTGTTTTGCCTCGTGAGGCAAAAAATAAGAATAAGTGGGTTCGAGTCCCATCTCAGCCAACTTGGATGTGGATTTTCCGTGGTTTCCAACGTCTACTCCAAGAAAATACCGGAATGGTTCCTTACCAAAGATCAGGGCCACTTCCTTCCCAATCCTCATCTGAATTACAAATACACACACTAATACAGCCAAGACAGTTACACAGGTTATCATTAAAAATACACACACACTCAAGTACCCTAAATAAAGCAAGAAATCAACATATAAGTACCTTGCCACGGTGGGTGAGTGGATAGCATGTCGGTCTACTAACCTCAAGATTGCAGATTCGCTCCTGGCTGGGGTAAGTGATTTTTTGAAAGGCGGCAAAAATACGACAAGTATGTCATACGATGTTGGCATGTCAAAGAACCCATTTGAATTCAGTAGGCCGTGTTCATAATGGCAAAATTAATCTCGGGAGTTTCCGCCAACACAAAGTTCCTCATTTCTCTACTAGAAAGCGCTATAGTGTTCAAGGAGCTTAGATATCTAACCTCCTTGACTCTCACTGTGATTCAAGGAACAACGAAATTCGACATGCAAGCTACCCTCTGGGTGTCAAATTACAAAGCTTGCACCTGGCACCCGAGGCCATACGATATTATTATTATAACATATAAGTAATTTAACATTCTTTTCAGCAGTGAAAATATATAAATTTATATTTTTTAACAATAACATTCAAAAAATTCACTATATTTTCCATAGTTTTTACTCCTCTTCGCTTTGCTTCCAGAAGCGTTAAATTCAACTACGCATAGTGGAATTCCTGTACGGTTGGTAGATCGGATATACATACACAGTTCAGTACACTACAGTGCCTTGCGGCAGGTCGGTGGTCGCGTGCCGTGCCATCCCGTCCCAACTCATTGCAGGAAGAGACTGTAAGACGACCTTGACGTGTATCTATATTTGTCAGATGAAACTACTGCATGACGAAAGCTCAAGATTCCTGTTTCTATTTAAACCTATTAACTAGGCACAAGACCCAAAATATTACAAGACGTCTATAATCTGGACAGTGACAATCTCAGTGGATTGGTGGCCTCCGAAGAGACCTGGTGCAAGTCTTTCGTGGACAAAATGCATCTCGTGATGAGATTGATTGAAATGAATGATGTCCACCTCGTGGTGTAGATGCTAGCATTCTTAGCTGACAGCCCTGAAGTCCGGTTTCGATTTCCGGCTCTGCCAAGAAATTTAATTCTGTTCTTAAGGCTGGAACGGGGTAAGTGCAACCTCATGGGAGCAAAATGGAGAAGAGGTGGATTCGATTCTCACTTTAGCCATCTTTCCCGTGGTTTCCCACATCTACTCCAGGCAAATGCTGGGATGGTATCTTACTTATACCACTTCCTTCCCCAATCCTAGTCTCATACTCACACTAATACAACCATCACAATAACACAGGCTTTCAGGCAAATTCCACACACACAGACTCACACCCAAGTACACGGGGATACATGACCCCTGAATGAATCAACAATATATAAACACAGCGAAATGAATGATCAAAGCGTCACAGACATCCAGTCCCCGAGTCAGAGGAATTAACGCGACACGATTAAAACACCCTCGTCTTGGCCGAGAATCGAAGCTGAGACCGTTAGGATCAATGTCTAGCAAGCAGCTACGGGTTCGGACGAAGTCTCAATGAAACTACTATATGATGGTCCATTTTGAATTTTGAGGGGATATTTCGCATATACATCGGACAGGGCAAGTGTGACAATGGTGGTTTAGTTTATTTTTTGCCTTGTTGGTAATAGGAGATCCTCACATCATGATCATCAGCCCCATGTATATGAGTTTACGTAGAATTTGTCTGATAACCTATGCTTTTGTTGCTGTTTTTTAGGCTGCAGTGGCGTGTGTAATTTTTATTTTAGGCTAGGATAGGGAAAACAGTGGTCTGGCCTAGTTAGGAACCATGCCGAAATTTGCCTGTAATAGAAGTAGGAAATCACGAGAACCACTTATATAATGACTGAGAAGATTAAAGAACCCACCTATCCTCAGCTTTGTATCACGATGCTGAGTGTACACCGATTCAACCTTCAAGAAACTTTTGGTCCAGAGATTCATTATTTACCCCGAGATCACAGAAGTAGTATAGTTTTCGTCTGTCTATCACAACGACACAGCAAAAGGGCTGCGCATATTTTCTTTAACGAAGTATTAATATTAAAGTTAACTAGATTTTTGAAAAGAGCTCTAGGAGCAGGGAAATGCGCCCCCAAATAGGATGAAATACGCCCTTTCCAGAGAAAGTTTCTTCCAGGAGGACTTGAGGATTCAGCTACAGCTACCATCTACAGACGCATACAATACAGTGATAGCCAGACGAATAAGAAATCAAGAAGAAATCATTGAAGATTTTTTTGGAACTCATGCAGTGATAAACATGAATTCGACAAAAACAATCCAAACGCAGAGGCATGCAACTATTAGGCTTGCCATACATGGTTTTCACCATAAGTTATATAGGCCTACAACAAAAATTTCCACCACACAAATGATCAATGTACAGGGTGTCTTTTATGTACGTTTGGAGAATGATAGGTCGTGTAGGGGACAGTTATAGATGTAATTTGAGAAAGGGAACTTGGAGTCGGAACGGCCTCCTTAACCCCTAAAATAAGGGTTGATTCAGGCCCTCCAACCTGTAAGTTAGGCAACCGACCCAAGCCTCTATTACCTTTCTCAATCCTTTAACTCTTGGCAAGATTCGTTTCACCATGTGGCGCTGGCGTACCGGTAATGGATAGCGTTGCGGTGCGAAAGGCCAGTAGTCCCGGGTTCGATTCCGGGCTTGAGCATTTTTTTAAAGTTATTTGTCGTAATGTAGTCACATGATACAGTCTGGTGCTACGTCAGAGAAGAGAGTGCAGTCGTACAGTATTAGAGAACAACAGTCAGGCAGTTGGCGTAAACTAGTACGTTCAGTTTAATTTCGCACGTTGGCCGGAATCGAACCCGGGACTACCGGCCTTTCGCACCGTGACGCTATCCATTACGCCAGCGCCACATGGTGAAATGAATCTTGCCAAGAGTTAAAGGATTGAGAAAGGTAATAGAGGCTTGGGTCGGTTGCCTAACTTACAGGGTGGAGGGCCTGAATGAACCTTTATATTAGGGGTTAAGGAGGCCGCTCCGACCCCAAGTTCCCTATCTCAAATTACTTCTATACCCGTCCCCTACACGACCTATAATTCTCCAAAGGTACATAAAAGACACCCTGTATACCGTATGTGTATTGTGTGACCAGAAATGTGAACATTATCATCTTATGTATTGTAAAAAAAAAAGAACAAAAGCACTCAGTGACTATTGCAAAGACAATAGTAGAGAATAATCATCTCATATTAAATGGTACATAGTATTGTGTTTATATTACATATTTGTAACTAATGGCTTTCCAGCTGAAAATAAAATTAATATATTCAAGTTAAACAGAGAACGAAAAAATGGTTAGGAATTGGCATATTGAATTTTACGGCAAGTAATTAAAATCCCACCATCCTCTCGTTTTTTGTTTTTGTTTGTTTTTCGTGTCCTGAGAGATTTTGCCTTGGTGCACCAAGTCAGGCTCATCAGTGGGCTCTTGACACACCCCGCCCGGATCGCCGCTCGGGCAGTGGACCGTGCACTAGGTCCTATATATGTAAAGCGCACCGGACTTCTTTGCTGAGGGATCTGAGTGCTACCACAACATTATCTCCTCACTATACACACGGCAAAACCTAGGGAGGAATTTCCAATTTCGTATAATATAACAGATGTAATGTTGTAGGCATTTTAGTTCCTAACTGCACAGCTTATTGTAGCCTCCAGTATTACCATAGCGTTAATCATATACGTAAAATGTGCCAAATATTTCCTTCCAGAACGGAAATTCACTCATTTTGGAGGAATCATGGTACAAGAACTGGGACAAGACAGGTGCAAGGTGCCAAGCAGCAAGTGAGTGTTAAATCTTCTTCCGGTGTTTGACGAACCGGAGATACCATGTGCGTAATTCGGAGGTGACTTTAGACAGTTTCCTTGTAGACTTCAACGCGCGGAACAGCACTAACTCTGGGCTGGCCGTGACCCGCTCTTCCGCTCACACACCTCCACAATGCTGTCCTCATTTCCACATTCTGTGTACCAACAGCGAAACACTTCTCGTACAGTGCAAGTCTCTTCCCTTCTTCACCCGCGGCCTACTGCAGGGGAAGCTGGACGTCAGGAGGTTAAGATTCGTACCACGGTGCTGACAGCTGTCATACTGAGTATCATTTTTCCAAGAATTTTTCACATTCTCTGCAGGTTAACGTCGGCTTGATAACTTATTTCAAGTCCCGGGGCACCTACCCCATCCTGTCTCTAATACAGTTACACAGTACATAATAATAATCATAATAATAATGATAATAATAATCATAATAATAATGATAATTATAAACAGTTTCATTTCCACGAACCTACTACGTTGTCGTAGCAGGGGGAGAGGTGATACTCCCACGTGGCGCGTCCCAGGTGGCGGATAGGGGGGTCCTCACTGGCTTGCCAGCGGACTTGAGGGAAATAAAATACCTCTCGCGGACCAAACACTCTGTAAACAGCTGCAGAACATCGAGTGGCACCTCTCGATCTCAACAATCGAGTTGCAACCATGTGATCATTTCATGTGATCACCCCAACCTTTCACTTTCAACTTGTGAACCTGGCATGATGGATCGTATTGGATCACAGCAACTACCCCAGGCCCCGGACTTATACAGTTCGGGTTCTCCCGATCATCGGATTCTGGGGGATCGGGAGCATCATGCTGAGAAGAGTCGGAGATTCTCAAAATCTCTTCGCCCGAAGAAAAAGAACTTCATCGGAACAGTCAATGTGAACACTTTGCTCAAAACTGGGAAACTTAAACATTTAATTGACACCTTGAATAAATTTGATATTCAAATTGCAGCCATTCAGGAAACACGTTTCCAAGACGAAAATCATTTTGATTCAGAAAACTTTAGGATATATAAGGGGAAACCAGCCATAAAAATTGGAGATAATTTATCACAATTTGGAACAGCGTTTTTTGTAAGAAAAACAATAGCCAGTTCAGTACTCAACTTTACTTCTCCCTCCGAAAGGATCTCCGTTCTCTCAATAAAATCAAGCAACAAGGCATACACATTGATTAATGCCCACGCTCCCATAAACAATGACAATAAGAAAAACCCTCAGAAAGTAGAAGACTTTTGGAAACTCCTTGAGGAAACCATCAGCAAAATTCCTAAACATCATGTGAAAATTTTACTCGGTGACTTTAACGCACAGGTTGGTAGAGAAAAGAAGTATAGGTCCATAGTTGGTCATCATCCAGCACATTGGAGAACAAATCAGAATGGTGAGCATCTGATAAATTGCTGTAAATCCTTTAATTTGAGGCTCATGTCTACATATTTCACCAGGTCTCCACACAAGAAGAAAACATGGAAATCACCAAATCCAGCACTAGGAGAATTCCAAATTGATCATGTAGCAGTGTCCAAACAGAACATATGTGAAATCCTAAATGTTAGAGTGCGCAGGGGAGTGATTGACTCTGATCACTACTTAAGCCAAATCAAAGTGAAATTCCAGCCTAATAGATCCAAACCAAAAACTAAGAGATTACTAAGAGTGGATCCGGAGCACCTCAAGCAGAACGCCAAAGAATTTCTTCAGGCCATAAAAGAGCAAAATCCCAAAGACTGGAGGGACTTAGGAAACTCAATTCTGACATCAGCACAGAAGTTAGGGCAGCCCCCAAGAAAAAGGAAACACAGATGGTGGAACACAACCTGTGATAAAGCAATTGAAGACAGAATTAAAGCCTGGAATAAATGGAACGGACATAAGACAACTGAACGATGGGAATTATTCCTTAAGATCCAGAAATCAACAGCTAAGATCATCCGCAGGGAGAAGCGGACATACGACAGGAATAAACTCATAGAGATAGAACAGGATTTCCTAAAAAACAACACCAGAAGTTTCTATAAGACCTTCCGTGAGAGTCTGTCTAGTTATCAACCACCTAGCATATGTTTCAGTAGACCAGATGGCTCACTAGAAACAAACACCAAGGAAAACTGCAAGATCTTAGCAGATTACTTCCAGGACCTACTCAACTGTGACCCACCGAAAGAAAAAATGCACTTTGAAAAGCCTGCACCGAATCCAGATTCACATCCACCGACAATGGAAGAAACAGCTGAAATCATTCAATCTCTTAAAAACAACAAAGCACCAGGAGAAGACGGTATTACCACTGAAATGTTGAAACTCGGTGGGGAAGAGGTCACCAGAAGAATCCACGCAATTTTAAAAGCAATTTGGGAAACAGAAGTGATCCCACAGGACTGGAAGTGCGCGTTAATACATCCATTGCACAAGAGAGGTAACAAAACTGATCCAAACAACTATAGAGGTCTATCCCTATTATCTGTGGCCTATAAAATCCTATCTAAAGCTCTTCTGAACAGACTAGAGAAAGAAACAGACCATTTGATTGGTGAATATCAAGCGGGTTTTAGAAAAGGGCGTTCATGTGCTGAACAGATATGGAATCTGAAGATGATTTTGAAGATCCGCAGATCCAACCCCACAATTGTCACCTTTGTGGACCTAAAGAAAGCATATGATTCTGTGGACAGGCAGACCCTGTTTGAGACGCTAGAAGAACTTCAAGTGGACAGGAAGACCAGAGAACTGATTCGTCAGACTCTCACCAATACAACATCGAAGGTGAAGTTTCTTGGGGAAATTTCTGACTCTTTTGAAGTACGAACAGGTGTTCGCCAAGGAGACGGACTTTCACCCCTTCTATTTAACCTGGTTCTAGATAAAGTCATCAGAGAGTGGGAAAAGAACATCAAAGGCGTTAGCATAGGAACTGCTGGAAACAAAATCAATGTGAAATGCTTGGCTTTCGCAGATGACCTAGCGATTATCACTAGGAACAAAGAAGAAACTAAGCATGCTATTGAGACATTATACAGAATAGCATCACAAGCAGGTCTTCAAATATCATTTGATAAAACCAAGTACATGAAGAATTTTCAGCAAAAGAAGAAGAAAGAAAAAATAGAAACAGCGTATGGAGCAATATCACAAGTAGAATTTTTTAAATACCTTGGAGAAATAATTCTTCCTTCAGGATTGGACAGTTTGGCTAACACAGAAAGAGCCTCAAAACTTCATAGAGCATTCAGACTAACATGGGATCACTATAATAAAAGAGTAATGTCACATAATGCAAAACTGAAACACTACAAAACAGTTGTACTACCGGAAGCTCTATATGCTTCAGAAACCATAGCTTTAGGAGGTCATTCTAAAATTGCAAATATAGAAAAGCAAGAACGTAAAATTCTTAGAAAAATATTCGGCCCCACACAAGAAAACGGAATTTGGATTAAAAGACGAAATTCAGACCTATACCGTCACACAGATAGTTTCAGCAACACGGTACGAAAAAGACGTTTAACATTTTATGGACACCTCTTCAGGATGGACGATTATAGACTTACAAAAAGGTTATTCAATGTAATAAATTCTCAGAAATCAAGGATAGCCTGGCTGGATGAATCAAGAGAGGACCTGCAAGAGTTGAACATCGGAGAAAATATTCTGAGAAACCGCAAAGTCTTCAGGACCGCAGTAACAAAGCACAAGTTTAGGGTGAAAACTAGTGGCAGAACTGGAACCAAGTGGACAGAAGAACGGAAGAAGCAGCACAGTGACTTCATGAAGAGATTTTGGGAAGATAGGAAGGCGAATATCATCAAGCCGAAAAACAAGTTCAAGCGCGCTCTATAATGGGCAAAACGCAAAAAGAAGAAGAAACAGTTTCATTTGTTTTCTTTCCTATTTCCTATATAATTTTTAAACCATTTTTACTTATATCCAGAGTTTTAAACAAGAAGCTCCGTGACGAACTAAAGAGCCTACTTTTCATAAAATTTAAGATTCATGCCAATGATTAATCTATATGGATCTATCTAGAATAATGACGAAATTAAGTTGGTAATATCGAAATTTCTAATTAGTTCGAAATACTGTATACCTGGCATAATTCAGCCTAATAGAGAACTACAGTTGGCAGCCCTGGTGACTGAATATATTCTTAGTTCCTTCTCTTAAGGTACAGAATACAAAATTTTGTTGAGGTCCAATGGATAGCATCGACGTTACATGCAGTTAAACATTGGATCTAAAAGCGCGCGTAAAACCATGTTGGCAACAATGACATACATGTATTGGTCAGAAATAATCTGAAATAATATGATCTATTGTTGTGTCAATTTTGAATGAAATCCATTAGTTAGTATAGAAGTTACATGCATTTTAAAATTGGACCTATCAGCAGGCTTAGAATCATGTTGGCAGCACTGACGTATATAAGTTACTCCAAATTAATATAGAATGTCGGGTACTATACGTGTGCATAGTTTAAAGCTGTCGGCTTGCATACTTTCTGATATATGGGTATTTGGATAAAAACAAATTGAGAGCATTTAATAACAGTTGGCAGCCCTGGTGGCTCTTAAGAATACGCTCAGTCATATCTGCTTATGTACACATAGCACATACAAAATTTGGTTGAAATCCAATTGATAGTGTAGAAGTTATATGCATTTAAAATTTGGACTTATCAGCAGGCTTATAATAATTTTGGCAACACTGCCATGTATGGCCTCCTGGAAATTAAACTGCAAAATTATTATCTATACGTGTGCCAATTTTGAAATAGCTCCCATTCATACCTTCCAAGATATACAACATAGAGCTCAAATTTCAATTGCTATTTTTCAGCAGATGGTAGCACTGACATCATTTTCAAATATGGCCGTGAGATATTCAGGTATAGATCTTTACCCATACCGAATTTTGTTTCGATTGCTGCAGCCGTTTCGGAGTTGATAGGGGGACACACACACACAGGCAGACATACAGACAGACAGACACACACACATTTGCCCGATCTCATAAGTCTACTTTTTCCTCATTTTTGCAAAATGTGAAAAGTAGGCTTAAAAAATGTGATTGGAAAGATAAACGTATGACCCCTTCTCGGTCGGTGCACTGTTTCGTCTGTTACCGTATACTTGGACCTAACTCATTGTTTCCAAAACCAAAGTATTGTTTAGGAACAAGAAATAGCCTTTCATTCACATTTTTTTAAATAATTAAAAAATAATTCTTTCCCTGAAATTAAACTGAATGAAACCCTAGTAATTTTATTTGAAACAAAATTTTAGGACATGCTACGAGTTCTCTTCTTCAGCAATTAAAGACCTTAAAATAAACATTTCCCATAAACTTTACTGTTCTAATTGTTAAAGCGTACAATATAATAAATGTTCAAACGGAATGTTATAAAACATAACAAAATAACAAAAAAGATATAAAATGAGCAGTATGAACTTAATTCTTAATGTAAAAAACAAGCAACGAGTAGGCCTATTATACGAAAGACTAAGATTATACGATACATAACAATAACAATAACAATTTTGAATGATCTTCGAAAATAAATTTAAAAACATTAATACAGAATGGATTCAGAACGTAAAAATTAATCAAATATTTCAAAGTGAAACCAATTCAAATTAAAATGTTCAAATAGAGATTAGTTTTCCAATGCTTTCTAAAGATAAATAAATTCTTCTTATATACGTCAATGTTCATTTTCTTTTCTTTAATTTAAATTCAAAATGTATGATAATGTAGGCTACGTTTTAACAAGGTTACTGTCCGTACAAACACTACAAGTTAGGTGCAATACATCCTAACTTTTGTAAAACTCCCATGCCAGTAGACTCTTGGTAAGATCAAAAGAAATTGTCTTGCTCTCCGAAAGGAAAATTACATGTTTAATTACGTAGAAATTATGCTACTTCATTTACGGGTTAGGGACATCTTAGTCTTCATCTAGCTCCATGTACTTGGGTGTACGCTCAATTTGTTTGATAGCTTTGTTTTTTCTACTTACTTAAGTAATGTGTGGAGGAGTAATCACTAGGTTCACATATTCAGGTATGTACCTGTAGAACTTCAATTAATCCCCAAAATCGACTGCATGAAGTAGGAAAAAACACACACCACACTCATCATAGCCGCTGTCACAGCCAGGATTTGAACCTGTGATCTCCAAAGTTGGCAGCTCTCCCTTGCAAGAGTGGAGAGTAATTGAAACGCTCAGCTCTGCTGCTAGGTGCATATGACTGAGGTGCATTTTCACTGCTTGTTGTTGCTTATATTAGTGGCTGCGGTATTGCGGTCATATAGCCCCATGTATTTTAGGGTGTGTGGAATTTGTGTGATAACCTGTGTTATTGTGATGGCTGTACTAGTGAGTGTATATGTGAATTGGGGGTAGGATTAGGAAGGACCATAAGTTAGGAACCAACCCAGCATATGCCTGGAATAGTGGTGAGAAGCCACGGAGCCAGGATGACTGAGGTTGGAATCAAACCCTCCTCTTGTCAGTTTTGCCTCACAAGGCTGAGGGCACCCCGTTCCAGCCCTCATACCAAAATTAAAATTTCTTGGCAGAGCCGGGAATCCAACACGGACCTCCAGGGCGACAGCCAAGGACTCTAGCCGTTACACCACAAAGTGGTCCATTTTCAATGCCATTGTGGGAAAACGTTGTGGCAAGAAAGTAGGCACTTTTAGGCCCTACAAAATAAAATTTAAATGCTCTTCAGTCGGTCAACAAGATAGTACCAAAAACTTTAAGGAAAAGGGGAGGGGCCTGCTGGCGCTGTGGCCAAGCTGTTGGCCTATCACCAAGGTGGACCGGGTTCGATTCCCGGTCAGTGCATGTGAGATTTTTGAAGTGGAATGCCATGTCCTGTGGTTCGGATTCCACGTAAAAAGGAGGTCCCGTGGCTCATGTTCGCATGTTTTTCGGTCACGTAAAACTAAAAGCTTCCTTCCTTTTTTAAATTGTAAGGAGTGTTAATTCTCATTAATTAATCTATTTAATTAGAATTAATTAGAATTAATTGTCTGGCTGGCTCTGTGTGTGTGTGTGTGTGTGTGTGTGTGTGTGTGTCCCTAACAACTCCTAAACGGCTGCAGCAATCGAAACAAAATTTGGTAGAAGTAAAAATCTATACCTGAATATCTCACGGCCATATTTGAAAATGATGTCAGTGCTACCAACTGCTAAAAATCGCAATTGAAATTTGAGCTCCATGTTGGATATCTTGGAAGGTATGCATGGGAGCTATTTCAAAATTGGCACATGTATAGATAATACTATTTCAGTTTAATTTCCAGGAGGCCATACATGGCAGTGTTGCCAAAATGATTATAAGCCTGCTGATAGGTCCAAATTTTAAATGCATATAACTTCTACACTATCAATTGGACTTCAACCAAATTTCGTATGTGCTATGTGTTCATAAACAGACATAACTGAGCGTATTCTTAAGAGCTCCAGGGCTGCCAACTATTAATAAATGCTCTCATTTTTTAAAATCCAAATACCCATATATCAGAAAGTATGCAAGCCGACAGCTTTAAACTAGGCACACGTATAGTACCTGACATTCTATATTAATTTGGAGTAACTTATGTACGTCAGTGCTACCAACATGATTCTAAGCCTGCTGATAGGTCTAATTTTAAAATGCATGTAACTTCTATACTTACTAATGGATTTCATTAAAAATTGACACAACAATAGATCATAGTCTATTATTTCAGATTATTTCTGACCAATATATGTATGTCATTGTTGCCAACATGATTTTACGCGCGCTGTTAGATCCAATGTTTAACTGCATGTAACGTCCATGCTATCCATTGAACTTCAACCAAATTTTTAATTCTGTACCTTAAGAGATGGAACTAAGAATATATTCAGTCACCAGGGCTGCCAACTGTAGTTCTCTATTAGGCTACATTATGCCAGGTATACAGTATTTCGAACAAATTAGAAATTTCGATATTACCAACTTAATTTCGTCATTATTCGAGATAGATCCATATAGATTAATCATTGGCATGAATCTTAAATTTTAAGAAAAGTAGGCTCTTTAGTTCGTCACGGAACTTCTTGTTTTATAACAAGTCTTGCACTAGAAACCTTACTGAGCAGAGGTGTAACAAGACGAATAATAAACCTGACCTTCTTATTCTTAATGTGGAAGATGTCGTCCTTGTAAAGCGTGGCAGTAATCCCCGAGTAATCAGCGATCAGGGGAGAAAGGTGAGAGACCTGTACCATATCCCAGCCTGAGGAGCTCGACCATAAATCACCGCAAACCTGTTTATGTTGCGTCACCTCTTAAACGGGCCGGCACTTCATGCCAATTCTACGGGACCAGTTAACCTTTCACAGCTTAGGAGTTCGTTCTCAAGGAAATACTGCACACTCCAGGTACAGCGGGACTCAATAAATATAACAGGCTCATCTCGCTGTCACTTTAAATATTGGTGGCTGTGTTTTAACTCACGGAGCAAGAGAGAGAATGAACCACGCAGCACGCGAGCTCTTACAAGTTCCCACATTTACTTCGCGTAAGACCTACATCTGTCTGGGAAACATTACTTTATTCCTCAGTCATTCATTTCAACCGAAAGCGATAGCTACACGCGCTAAGGCACAAGGCTGTGGGGCCTGGTTATTTCGAGACTCTATATACGAATGGTTTTGAACGGGTATCCGTCGTGTGGTGCAGTGACTAGCATTGTTGGCTGTCACCTCTGAGGTCCGGGTTTCATTCCCGGCACTGCCAAGAAATGTAATTCTGATCTGACGACTGGGACGGGATGCACTCAACCTCGTGAGGCAAAACCTGAGAGGTTCTATTCCCACTTCAGCCATCCTGGAAGAGGTTTTGCGTGGCTTCCCAGTTCTACTCCAGGAAAATTTAAGGGCATGGCCGCCTCCTTCCCAATCCCCACATAAGCAACAATAATACACACACAACTACAGAAACACAACAACACAGGTTATCAGACAAATTCTTACGCATATATACCCAGACACTCAAAGTTCAAGGGTTAATGACCAAGATGTGCAAGCCCTTCAAATGAAAAAACAAGAACGGTTTTGAATGTCACCATCCGCTGTCCTTGATATGGTTTTCCGTGGTTAATTCCTACTTCAAGCAAATGACGGGGTTTACCTTCTAATAGACCACGGCCACTTCCTTCCTAGCCGAGTATCATCAATCTTCAATCATTTCCTCTCGCATTGACTTCTCGGACAAGGTGAAGGGCAATCGGCAGTAAAACATCAATCACATAGATATTCATCGCATATCATCGCTGAACAAGAGGCACGCATGCTCTGGTTCATTCATTCATTCATTCATTCATTCATTCGTTCATTTTGAATAGGTACGTGACTCAGCGGTATCGTTCCCACCTGCTGTGCCAAAGGTTGCAGGATCGAATCCTGGCGCAGTCAGTTAGCATTTGAGGGTACGCAAAAGCGAGGGAGCCTTGTTAGTAGATTTACTGACTCGTTAAGATCCCCTTTGGGGAGGTAAACTTATTATTATTATTATTAATATTATTACAGTCAAACCTGCCTAAAGCGGAACGCAATCGTTCCGGATTTATTTTTCCGTTTACATAGGCTTCAGTTTTACAAAGGGTTGAGTTTTAATGGGACAAAATACACTACAAAGAAATACTGTATTATCGCATAGGATAATAATTTCTGTAGGTCTGTAAATAAATAAATAATTACGAGCCTTACAGTAGTCGCATATAATGTGTAACATCTGACATGTTATTCGAATAATTCCATATTACTTACTCGCATTTTTTTAAGAATGAACTCACAGTGCTACCTTGTGCCAGCAAACATGAAAGGATTCTCCAATGCATCTGCAGTAGTGACATATACCTGCAACTGAATGCGGGAGCAATCCACTGCCTACTTGATGCGAGCTGCGCTTTATACCTGCCAGTTAGTGAACCCATGCCAGCGGTGTTATTGAAAATGGCCTCATATTGCCGATATAGCGCACTGCCAAGTATAGGCGCGATTAAAAATTAGGTGTGCTGTAGGTATATCAAATGCGTTTCTCCCAGTGATACGTTTAGACGAACGAAGTTTCAATTATTGTTAGTAGTCGGTGTTAATATACTGAATTCCTACGTTGTTTGGAGTGTTTGCTGATGCGATAAGTGCTTACATTGAATAAGAATACTGCAAAAGTATGAAGATTTAATAAATCGTAATTGTTTTCAGCAATATGATATAATGAATATTTTCACACCAAAGAACGACAACTTGAAGATGGTTTATTGTAGGAATTTCTTTAATGGGGCCTCCAAACCTTGAGGTAAACCGTATGCGATTTACATTCCACATAGTCACATGGCTTACAGTTCGTCGTTGTACCGATCTCCGCCACCGCGCGCGCTCATTGTTTCCGTCCCATGCACTTCCGTCCCATCCACTTCCGTCCTATCCACTTCCGTCTCTTTTCCAAAATCACTCCCACAAAAATGTCCAGTTACCGAGTGCCACAAAAATATCCAGATACCAAGTGGAAAGATGTTACACATCAAAAAGGAAATAAGTTCCCATCTATTACAACTTACGTACAAAAATTTCAGTTTCTCTGCTCGTTTCTGTGCTTCCACATGTCTTTCAAAGCGCTTTGTCGCGACTTCTTCACAAGAGAACGTTGTATAATCTCCTTCGCATCCTGCATTAACTCCAGGCGTTCTGGAACATTCTTGGAAGCAGCAAATTCCTGAAGGTCACTCACAACAGATAGTGCTTCTCCAAAAGTGTGTATTTTTAGCTCCCTTTGGTTGTCTTCATCGTCGCCGTCGTCCGTTTCTTCCATGACGTCACACCTGCTGTTTCCGGCATGCGGCAAATGATCTGACCGTTTATGTCGCTGTACGGCTGAGCGAGTCGAAGAGGACGCGTTCCATCTCGTAACACAATTTTGTTATGGGTGAGTAATTTTAGAGCTACAGGTTCAGCCTTAAAACGTACGTCGACAGGCCGTCCAAGGTCAGCCAGGACATCAGAAAATGTTGAGCGAGTGAGACAAGCTGTGGAAACCAGTCCACGGCGGCCGGCTCGTAAACAAGCTGTTGCTTTGCAAATGTCTGATCGAACAGTGAGACGAATATTGCGTTTCGATTTGCATTTTCATCCGTATAAAATGGTTATTCTCCAGCAGTTGAAGCCTAATGACTATGCAAGACGCAAGAGAAGACGTTTGACAGTTTCAGTACAAGACTGGAAGAATGCATGGCAAAAGATGGGCATAATTTGAAAGACGTTATCTTCAAATCTTAAAAGTTAAAATCTATTGTTCTTTCATGTCTTCCATTAATTGACATGTACACCTTGCTGTTATAAGTAATAAAAGAGTTCGTATCATTTAAAATGTTTGTGTTGTCGTGATATTAAAACCGTCAGATCTTTATGCCCCTCCCTGTATTATGAATAAGATAATCCGTCTTAGTCAGGTTATTTGTGCCTTCAGTTCCGGAATTTCCTTCCGTTTCCGCGTCACGCAGTATTCCGGTTTACAGTGTCATTTTACATAGGAAATACCTCCGTTCCGATATTTGTTTCCCGTTTTCCCAGGTTTCCGGTATGTAAAGAATCCGTTTTAGGCAGGTTTAACTGTATTATATTCAACCTAATGGTGCTAGGGTACTTGGTATGACAAGAAAGGTGTGCTTAGAGTCACAAAAAGGTTGAGTACGCCTGCTCTGAAGATTAGTTCATTAGTTGCGTATGTAATATCTCCTTCATTTGCATCACATTGCTCCATCACCTGAACCGGCTCATACAAACAATATTCCTAACTTACTGTTTACATCTTCATTTCATAAACCTCCCTGTCATTTCTCCCACCTCAGTGACAACCAAGATTGATAGTCACTACGCTAAGAGGTAGTGAGATAAAGGTTACTCTTCCAAGGAGGCATCACGAGTTTTAAATACTCCTTCTGAGCTATTTAGAAATTGTACATGTCGCTTCTCTTTCTTTTTCTGCCTGTCTCTTTTCAATTTATCTCTAACTTATTGATAGTTCTAGCTGTGTAATAGTGTATTGGCCAGGGTGATTGATCCCATTTCTAAAACGGACCGATAAGAAAAACCACACGACAATTATAAGGAACCATTTAACCTTTTGGAGGCGGCTACTGTGGCGTAGGCCCAAGATCGCGGGTTCAAACCTGGCCGAAATGATCGGATTTTTAAGAGCGTTAAAAATCCCTCAGTATACCTTCCTTCGGAGGGGAAGTAAAGCCGACGGGCCAATGTCACAGAATATGTAAAAGTATCTTCCACTAACTACAATTTTGTGAAGCTAAATTTATAGGTTAAATTTGATTAACGCCCTTGAAGTTCCTACGTTCGTCGCCAGGTGCCGGTTGCGGTAGCATCTAGTAGCCAAGTTCACTGTTAGGTGTCGTTGACGGTAGCATTTGGTCGCAAAAGTAGGAACTACTTGAAATTGATCGTCTGCAGTCCTTACCTGAATTACAGATAACACACACTAATACTGGCATCACAATTAACAGACAGATTCTTCACAAATCCAAAGTAGACGGGGCTATATGACCGCGTTGTCGCAGCCCGAGGAACCAACCACCAAGAGAATATTGTCGCGGTCGGTCACATGACTCAAGACGTACTGCGGCAATACTGTTTTGATATGAATTCATGTGGGTGTTGCAGCAGACATAATGGGGAGGCACTGTGCTCTAATTAAATGCCACAGAGGAACATGACTAAAACAAACAGTCGGCCAGAGAATGCAGCTCTTGTGTGCAATGAATGTGAGAACTTGAAGCGCTCTCTCTCTCCCGCTCTTAATATTTAAAGTGACAGCAAGATGACCCTGCTGTACCTTAATGAACTGTACAGTATTCCCTTCAGTTTTGTTGTTGTTGTTGTTGATGATTATTGATTTAGGGGCTTTGCGACGTCGTGGTCATGTAACCCCATGTACCTGGGTGTGTGTATGGAATTTGTCTAATAACCAGTGTTATTGTGATGGCTGTATTAGTGTCTGTATATGTAATTCAGATAAAAATTGGGAAGGAGTTTCATATGCGGGTGAGTCCATGTGCTCCAGCGTAATTCAGAGGGAGAGGAACCTTCACTTCGCTCGTTGCTAAGGAAATGTACACATCGGCCGCTACTGTAACAGAAACCGTCTTGCACGTTAGTTTATCTCTCAGGAGCACAGCAGTAGTGACCCCCTCCACTACCTTCCTTCTCATCTCCGCTCTTGGGTTCGCGAATGAATGCGCCATCAGATATTAATTCTAATCTACCAACCCGGCATTCGCATTGAGTAGAAATGGGAAAACCACTGTCAGGATGACTTAGGTGGGAATCAATCCTTCCTTTTCTCAGTTTTGCCAAACGAGGCTGAATGTACCCCGTTCCAGCCCTCAAACTAGAATTAAAATTTATTTACTTACTCAGACTAGAACAACAAAAGAGTTCAAAGAGTATGGTGCACGCGTGAGTACATTTTTACCCGTACAAAGGACGGTTATTCTGCTAGTAAATAAATGTAATTAATATTTATGTTATTTTCTTTTCCTCAGAGCTCGGCTTCAACCATGGACTCTGCGAGGGTCATTCCTCTACCGTCACAAGAATGATGTCTGGGAGCTGAAAACAGTTTGTCAGCCGATACCACTGGGGATGGTGACTGTCCAATCGACCAGGTAACCAATAACTTCGGCCTAATTAATGAAGGCTCAGGGAAACGATTTTGGAAGGAAGTCAGCCGTGGACCTATTGAATGGAACCATCCCAGCATTTGACTGGTGGTGAATATGGGGAAACTATGAAGAATATTTTCAGGATGGTGGAGGTGGAATTCGAACCCTCGCTCTGCCGATGCAAGCGAGGCGCAAGGTAGCGCGTTAGTGCCCTCGGCCACTGTGGCTGCTAGGCTATTTATGTTTTTGTTGTTGTTGTTTGAGTCTTCAGTCTTTTGACTGGTTTGATGCAGCCCACCATTCCTCCCTGTCCTGAGCTAATCGTTTCATATCTACATAGGCTACTACAACATCCTACATCTGAGGCAATCTGTTTATCACACTCTAACCTTGGTCTACAACTACAGTTCTTGTCCTCGACCATTCCGTCCATAACTAACTTTGCTATTCCTGGGTGTCTTAGTATGTGTCCTATCAACCCATCTCGGCACAAACATCTCTCCTCTCCCATTGGTCTTAATACCTCTTCATTTGTAACCCTACCTACCCATCTGATCTTCATCATTCTCCTGTAATACCACATTTCAAACGCTTCAATTCTCCTCTTTTCTGCTGTCCAACAGTCCAAGTTTTACTTTCATCAAGTGCCACGCTTCAGTCAAAGGCTTTCAAAAATGGCTTCCTAATACCTAAATCTATATTCGATATCAACAGATTCCTTTTCTGTTCAAATGCTTTCTTTGCCTGTGCTAGCCTACATTTTATATCCTCTTTGCGTTGTCCATCACTGTTTATTTTGCTTCCTAAGTAGCAGAAGTCTCATACTTCATTTAGCTTTTCACCTGCTAATTCGACGTCCGTAGGGGTTTCTGATTTCTTTCGACTGCATTCCCATATATTTGTTTTATATTTATTAATTTTCATCGTGAATTCTTTCCTCAAGACAGAATCCATACCCTTAAAAAAACTCATTCAAATCCTCTGGTGTGTCAGCTATGATGACCATCTCTTCAGCAAATCACAGAGATAAATTATTTTTCTTTGAATCTTTACTCCTACTTTGAATTTTTCTCCAATTTCCTGCATTGCTTCTTCAATGTATAGGTTAAATGGTATGGGTGATAAGTTTCAGCCTTGCCTTACACCTTTCTGAATACCTGTTTCTCTCTCATGCCCGTCAGCTCTAATAACTGCTGGCTGGTTTCTGTATAGATTGTAGAGTACCCTCCTATCCCTGTACTTTATTCCAATCATTTTCAAAATGTCAAACAACTTACTCCAATCAACGTTATCAAAAGCCTTTTCTACGTCTACAAATGCCATGAACGTTCTCTTATCCATCTTTATTCTAGCTTCCAAAATCAGCCTAAGACTTAGTACAGCTTCCCTTGTTCCTACGTTTCTCCTGAAGCCAAACTGGTCTGGACCCAACTCTGTTTCTATCTGTCTTTCCATCCTCTTGTAAATTATTCTAGACAGGATTTTTGAAGCATGGGTGATCAAGCTGATCGGTAATAGTCACATCTGTCAGCTCCTGTTTTCTTCGGTATAGGGATGATAACATTCTTCTTGAAATCAGAGGGTATGTTTCTTATTGAAGGTAATTATTGTGGAGCAATAAAGTATACAAGTAGCTAAATGTACGATCCAATTGTCTCAAGTCCAAGTAACATGGTATTGAAATAAAAACTGGGAGAAAGAGAAACTGAGTGATGGAGCGAAAGGTAAATTCATCTTTACCTTTGCAAAAGTGGCGTGTTGAAATGTTTCTGCCGTGAAGAATGTCGTCACGCTCGTAGGACTGCGCACTATCAATTACCGTTCAGAGCGAATAACCACACACTGAACGGTCTGACGTAAGGATCCATTACAGAGAAATCAAATCTGTCGATATAATGGGATCCGCCACTGGGGAGAAGGTACGGCAGTGTCTGAGATACATGTAGCACGCTGGGTGATGTATTGTAGTCACTGTTGCAAGACATCGTGATCTGACGGCGGACAGTGTATTACATGTTGTTGCTTCATGTAGGCACTGTCAGTGATGTACACGCAATTCCTATATTTGGTTCAAAATTATTAAAAAAAAAATAAAGCAAAGCTTGTAGTTTTACGTGACCATTAATCTCGTGATCATCATCAGCCATGGGACTTCCATTTTTACGTGGAATCCGAAACACAGGACATGGAATTTCACTTCGAAATTCTTAGATGCAATGACTGGGGATCGAACCCGGTCCACGTTGGTGGTAGGCAAACAGCCTGACCAATATGCCATCTCGCCCCCTATTTTTTTTGAAAATTTACTCATGGTTACTCATGTTATGCTTTTCAGATGTATTGATGTTGATTGCGAGATGCGTGATGGGTCAGCGGTCAAAGTGCTTGTCTCTCGCCAAGGTGGAGTTTGAACCCTACATGGGAGAGACATTTTGGTTCTAACCTTGGTCTACCCCTACAGTTCTTATCCTCGACCCTTCCTTCCATAACTAACTTTGCTATTCCTGGGTGTCTTAGTAGGTGTCCTACTAACTTATTTCTTCTCTTCATTAGCAGTCGCCAGAAATATCTCTCCTCTCCCACTCATTTTAATACGTCTTCATTTGTTTTTCTATCTACCCATCTGATCTTCATCATTCTCCTGTACACCACATTTCTAACGCTTCCATTCTCCTCTTTTCTGCTGTCCAAGTTTCACTTCCATAAAGTGCCAATCTCTAGACAAACTGTTTCATAAATGATTTTCTAATACCTAAATCTATATTAACGTTCGTCACCAGGCGCTGGTTGCGATGGCATCTAGTAGTAGCCAAGTTCACAGCTAGGTGTCGTAGATGGTAGCATTTGGTAGCGAAAGTAGGAACTACTTGAAATTATCGTCTGCAGTCCATACTCGAATTAAGAACAGATAACACACACTAATACAGTCATCACAATTAACATCGCTTATCAGACAGATTGTACACACACCCAAAGTACACGGAGCTACATGACCGCGTTGTTGCAGCCCCTGAACTAAGGAACCAACCAACCAATCCAATCATTTTTATCAATCCAAAGATTGGTTTTATTCAAAAGTAGAAACTTCATCAAATTTCCTATTTTTGTTATTTGGCTCTGGAGGGGATTGATCCCCCTGATAACCGCCGGTTGTTACGTCACTGACCGAAATAACACGTCTAGCCCGTCAAGTGAATTTTGGAGCAGTTTGTGTATGAATAGTACAACAGAGTTTGACAAGTTATGTTTAGTAGTGTGTTTTGTTGTCAAACAGTAGTTTAGTTACTTCACTGCATGTCTTGTGAACATCGTGCGCAATGCTGTGTGAGGTACTCTTTAGCAACGTAAGCTCTGATGGTGAGTGTACATTGCTTCACGTGTACAATATAATCTTGGTCGGAGTCAGTCCGGTTTTTTCCAAATGAAGATCGACGAACTCCACAACTTTCTCTATCACGTGTAATTAACAGGAGTAGCTCATTGCACATGGATTGAAAACATTGCAGCGCCACACTGCCTGGACCTGGTATACTATAAATAAGGTCTGGGTTTGAGGTGTGGTTAGTTAGTTATTGTTGCTTTAAAGGGCGGAACTACGAGGTCATCTGCTCCTGAGGTGAGGCCTACGTGCAAATTCTTAGATTAATTTATTTGTAAACAGTTGTTGGTGTTGATTCGTTTTAGGACATTGGATATTCTTGGTCATCAGCCCCGTATACTTGGATGAGTGTGTTCAATTTTTCTGACAGCCTGTGTTTCTATGGTAGCTGTAGTAGTGTGTGCAACTGTAATTGTAAATAGTAATAATAATTGGGATTCGAGCACAATACAGGTCAATACTAGGAAGATACCCTGCCCACCGGATTTTGAAGTAGAATCTGAAGCTAGGAAATGGATTGTAAATATTCAATTCTTGATTACTAAGGCAACAGTGAAAAATGGCTTCCAACACGATAATAATAATAATAATAATAATAATAATAATAATAATAATAATAATAATAATCATAAGTTCTAAACAAAAATAAAATCATTGATAACATGCAATCCATAGAGACTCAATTCGAATGTAAAGAACAAGAATAAAACTAAGAAGGGGAACAAAAACAAGAATAATAAGAGCAAAGCGAGTAATAAGAACGATAAGAATGATATGAATGATAAGAATTATAAGAATGTAAGAATGATAAGAATAATAAGGATAATAATAATAATAATAATAATAGGAACATGAATTATAATAATAATAATAATAATAATAATAATAAGCCGCTAGCCTCTCATCCGAAGGGCCCCAGGCTCAATCACGGTCGGGTTACGGGACTTTAACTTTGGATAGTTAAATCCCCATGCTTGAGGGCTGGGTGTTTGTGACGATTTTATTATTCGTGTCATCCTCATTAACACACGCAGGTCGCCTACTGGCGTCATTTTGAAAGACTTGTACCAGGCCTCTTCGAGGGCAACACGCAATTATTATAGTAATAGTAGTGATGTTATTGGTCTTACGTCTATTTTAACAGGTAAGGCTTTAGAGACGTCGGGATGTCAGAATTCTATTCTGAAGAGGATCTTTAAGCCTGTCATAAATACGATTCTCAAGCGTTGAAAAACAAGCATCTGTGTCTACAATGATCTCGTTCGATACGAATCCCTTTCCATTGAACGATTTCTTTAGGTTTGCAAATTCAACTTGCATAGGAACAAGACAAATTCTCAGCATATCGACAGTACATTACATATCGAATTCAAATATATTTAAATACTCCTTGCGTATTGAATAGTCATGTTAACGGAACTTAGTCGTACTGGTTTTCAAGAACTATGTGATTAAAATTCGGCCTTTTGCCGTCTCTTGATAAATGCAGTAGTTTTGCACTTGATTGTTGCACGAGCCAGCGCAAAATGTGTCATTTCACCTATGTCTCAGTCTTATTTATTTATTTATATTATTAAAGAAGGCTAGATTGAAAAAGGGCAAGTCCAACATACATAATTTATAGAGGCTACTGAGGTACAGTATGTGTAGTACTGGATAATGTCATTCAGAACCTGTGGATGCTGTTAAAAGTGCAACTCAGAGGGTCAATGCTTCTCTACTGGCTTACTGAGAAAAGTTATGACAAACTACCCCACTCCTCACCTTGCCTAGTAATCCTCATTATAGAGCTGCTTTGGATTTTGTACCCATATAACATGAGCTGACCATTCTCCTGGCTAACTACCCAAGAGGCATGGTAAAAAATTGCGGGAATAGATCATGTTCAGTCCGCCATCAGGAACATGTAAACTCATATCATATTGAAACCGTATTGAGAGCAATCATGCGTACTCTGGATTTTCATTTTTGTAATAATCTACCGTTGTTTGCTATCAATATTGGGAAAAGCAAATTTAAATTGCGCGTCTTATTTTCTTTTCTTTTTAATGCTTGTTCACCAACATAACTGTCAGACTTCGTGGCTACGTGGATAGCGTGCTAGACTTTGAACCAAGAAGCCCCAAATTTGATTCTCGGCCGGATGGCTGGATTTTTAACTTCCTATCGTTAGTTCCCTTTCCTCGGTGACTGGTTTTTTGTGACTTCTTCATTATTCATTGCATCCCTATCACGATGGGTAGGTCACCCTTGGGCGTCCAATTGAATGACCTGCATCAGGCCTCTACGGAGGCCATTCACCATTATTATTATTACTTCTTCTTTCTTTCTTTCTTTCTTTCTTTCTTTCTTTCTTCGATTCGGCCAACTAGGGGCCACGTCAGTTCAACTGTCTCTTCTTCCGAGCTTTAACTACCGCCCAGTGTTTCCGCATTACTATTATTATTATTATTATTATTATTAATATTATTATTATTATTATTATTATTATTATTATTATTATTATTACCGGTACCAACATAACTGCATGTTGACCACCATGAACTATAGGCTACAGTACGTGTTAATTTCCTTAATGATTCCATTCATTACGAAGCGAAACTTGACGATAACGGGAATAGTACTCAATACGAGATCTTATTGGAATCGACATGGGTTTGGCAACAATAATTGATGCAATTGATGGCTCGCCCCCAGTGTGGACCAGGTTGGTTTGGACTGCTGCTAGCGTCCTCCTGGGAGGTCCCTTAATATAGACTAGCTAGAGGGTTAATTAGCGAGACTACATACGTCTGGGATTGAATCCAGCATATGGCGTTAATGACTGAGATAGCGGGGAAACTAACTGATTCACCGTGCCTAAAACACCACATCAAACCGCACACAACATACTTTACTGCTGCCGTGTTTGGCTCTGAGAGCATAGGTTTCATTCGTTAGTGGTATACATTTTATAGGTCACGAAAGAAAGAAAGAAAGAAAGAAAGAAAGAAAGAAAGAAAGAAAGAAAGAAAGAAAGAAAGAAAGTGTATTTAATGTGTAATGACAGATAATAATGATGGACTGTATGTAAATTAACTAATCTCTTAGAGGCATAGATGGTCAATAATTAAGGAAATGAATTAAGAATTTATGTTACATACGAACTGAAATATTCCTGTAGCCTATGTATTTGATTCAATTCGATCTGTCAAGCATGGGTACTCATACAACGAAAACACATAAACTGTCGTTAAACTGTATGAAATGCACTCATTTGTTGAAACGACTCATGAGCCACCTATTGTAATATGTATTTATCAATTCAGAAATCTACACGAGCGTGTGCACAACAACTCACCAAAGTTTTATCGCAATCGGATGAATGGTATATGAACGTATATGGGTCAAACAGACAAACAAACAAGCTATCAGGAAACATTCATTTTTATGTATAGTGATATTAAATTATCAATAACTAAATTGAAAGAGTAACATGATTTAATAATTTTTAAAATAAAATGGGACTGTGAAGTCATCGATGTTTCTACGGACATTCTGTACAGCAGAGCAACAGGAATATCGACGTGCATAATCTTTGAAGTGTGTTTTCAAAACATCTTAAATGTGCAGAAGAAACTAGGATGAGGCAAAGTTGGGTGAAGGAGAGTGCCAATGGGGCTTTAAACATGCACTATGTTATTCTATTAGAATAAATAGACTTTGTAATTAGTCAATACAAATCATGCTTGTTATCATGTCAACTTATATTTATTTTAGCCTCCAAATATTGGGTTAAATGCTTGGCAAGAGAAATATAGAAAGTTATAACGACCAAGTAGGGTAAAATCACCTTCATCATTAACTAGTTGCGTGTATAGTAGGGTCACTAATAAACTGCAAGAGTTCAAAGTCTGTCATGTATTAATAAACATATCACAAATACGGCCAGTGAGCGTTACCTTGCACTAGTTTATGGTCCAACGTCAATGATGTCAGACTAATAAGTTTGAAATTAAATATTTCTCAAAAACAATATTGCTCATGGGGACTGTAATAATCAGAGCAGTTGAGGATTCGCTGGGACTGGGATAGGCCGTTGGCATTGTACAGCCCAAACAAAACACTATGAATACTCGACCCATACAGTATATCGTCGCTGAACTTGCAATACCGCATATCTGACAATGTTTTTCTTGTCCAATATTTTCCTTATGTTTAGTCACGCCTCCCAGCCATGCGTGGATGTGCCGCCCACTGAACAATTCTCACTACCTTCATTTTGGTTTTCTGCAGCAGAGTATGCTTCCCCTGTTTGGTATAAATCATCTCATGCCAAAACTGTGGACCCTGCTCTGATTGAAGCCTGCAGGTTGATTACAAGGCGCTTAATACCTACCCATGTTGAGAAGATTTACTGTCTTGCCGGTATCGCACCTCCAAATATTCGTCGAGAAGTTGCCACTGATCATAAACGACTGAAGGTTGAGAACGTTGAAGCTCTCCCACTGTTTGGACATGTAATACCTCAGCCTAGGCTAAAATCAAGAAAAAGTTTCCTTCGAACAGCAAAACCTTTGGAACTTCCTCCAGACAAGGCAAGACTTCTTCCATGGAAATGGGTAGGCTACCACAAGATTGGATGGAACCGCAAGAACATCTCCCGGCAGGTCACAACGAGGATTGGAGTGTTTGGAGGTCCCTTAACCGCTTAAGAACTGGTATCGGTAGAGTGAAGTCTTTTATTAAACGATGGGGGTTTACAGAGGATATCGAGTCTGACTGTGGAGAAGAACACACCTGTGCCTTCGCCCTCTTTGCCCATGTAGCCTACCTGTTCTACGCAGGACCTTATGCTTGCAAACGATATTGGAAAAGTATGGCTCAATTTTGGACAAATGCCATCTGATTTGCAATTTTGGTCAATGATATTTCTTAATGTGTTTTTTGTTTGTGTGAATATGTTTACTGTATATAACTGTGTGTATTGTAAAGGTAGGCTTCTGACACGGGTAAATAAATAAACTACCCTCATTTTCCTGTGTGTAGCCCTAAAAGAAAATTAACTTTAAATGTATTTTACTGTAGAAGTGCATATCTACACGGAAATAACGTTTCTACAGTACAATTAATCAAAAGCATTTGTCGGGAGTGGAAGTGGGAAAGTACGGAAAACCACTTCCAGGATGGTTAAGGTGAGAATCGAATCCACCTCTTCTCAGTTTTGCCTCACGAAGAATTAAATTTCTTGGTTGAGCCGAGAATCAAACCCTGACCTTAGGGGTGACAGCCAAGATTGTTAGCCACTGCTCCAGGAGGCGGACTAGAATATTCAAGCTATACAAAAATAACTCACACTGAAATTGTGCTTAAGAAACTGTGCGTATTGATTGATTGATTGATTGAATGATTGATTGATTGATTCAATGATTGATTGATTGATTTTATTTTCATGGCTATCCTTAGAGCTTAAGAGTTCCTTTACAGTAGCGCCCTACATAAAATAAAATTAGGGCTTATAAAAATAAAACATTTCACTCACATTCACAATATAAATAATAAGTCTAACAATTATAGTAACAAAAAGACAGTAATAATACAATAATAATACTAATACTAATGATAATGAAAAAATTATATACAAAAGAGTGCATACAGACTATCAGCCCGAAAAGAAAACACCATACACAAGAAAAGCTATTAAAGTAGGCAGGTTTTCAGCTATTGTCCTTATGTTATAATTGAACTTTTAGAAAAGTATTTTAACAGTATTGAGGGACGCTGCCGCCCAGCCCTTAGCTCATGGATCATGGAGGATTTATGACCAGCCTGCCGAAACCCTCAGACGTATTACTTTGTTTTTACGTCATGGAGTGCTACTTATCGAATGGGAAGACTAAGAGGGCTGAGAACATCTGTGTGTGTGTCTTGCACTAGGAAACAGACGTACAACAGAATCGCGCCCGCTCCTATCGAATATCAAGAGTATAAATCACTGAGATGTTCTGCTCTTTACTGCTAGAGCAATTATCTCTCTCTCTCTCTATCTTCATCCATGCTTTTACATTCTCTACCATTCGCGATGAATCTCGTGTGTTAAGTAACTTGTCAGAACGGCATAGAGTTTATAGTGTCAGCGTTCACTACATTACATTGTACTGTATGTTATACTGTACACAGGCGTGATGAACACATTATACCTTATTATGTACAGTCTGTCCGGATAGCAAATGAACATCTCCTTTAATCACAGCAAACGATAGGCAGATAAGACTTAACATTTCACTCTTCTGAACACAATATCAATTTCCCCCAACAGTGGCAAAACTACTGGGGGGTGAATAGGGGGATCGACCCCACCCCCCAGAGTCAAATCATTTAAAAAACGTAATTTGATGATTTTTTTATTTTGGAAAAATAGCCTACGTTTATAATTTGAAAACATTTATCTTTACTTGTGTAAAATATTTAGTTTTAGTCCCACCAAAAATGTTCATTTCCGAAATTTTTGCACATTGAGAGGTGCAAATAAAACGTATCAAATGCTATCGAGATCAAACATAAAAACGTGTGGGTTTGCTTTCATTGATTGTCTTATTTTGCCTCCCGCAGAAAGCATAAAGCAAAAACAAACACACAATAAAAACCGAAAGCAAAAAGCAAAATTCAAAAACAATAGCAGAAAACAAACACAAAACCTAAAACACAAAGCAAAAGGCAAAAATAAGCACACGATAAATACAGAAAGCGAAAAGCAAAATTTAAAAACAAAAGCAGAAAACAAACGCAACACCGAAAACATTAAGCAAAAAGAAAAAAACACACGATAAAAGCAGAAAGCGAAAAGCAAAATTCAAAAACAAAAGCAGAAAACAAACACAAAACCGAAAACACAAAGAAAAAAGAAAAATTTCAAAACGAGCAAAAGCAGGAAACAAACACAGAACCAGAAACAAAAAACACAAAGCAACAAGCAAAATTCAAAAACACAAGCAGAAAACAAACACAAAATCAAGACAAAAAAACAAAAAAGCAAAATTCTAAACCAAAAACACAAAGCATAAAGAAAAGAGTAGAAAACAACAAACACAAAACCAAAAACGCAATTAATTCAGATTTGACCCCGCTCATCCCCCTCCAGAAGCGACCCTTAGTTACGCCACTGTCCCCCAATATCACATTCTTCAGTGGAATTAATGTGATTTGGTCATTTAGGGATTTTTGGGGGAAGTTTACATAATGTATCTCTCACCGTTTATTTTGAAATGTTGGTGTATTATGGAATATATTTAAATAGGCTATATTTAAATTATTTGGCGCTGCGTACAGAAAAAAAAACCTGATTGTTTTTGAATAATTAGGAGAGGCAAAGACATTTACCCAGATAATGCTCAGCAGAATGAATGAATGAATGAATGAATGAATGAATTATTGAAAATAAGCTCTTGGGTCTAATAATTTGAACAAATCTGTACACATGACGCGGCATAACATTCGTAGTCCTCAATTGCATTGCTAACGAACGCGGAAGCTGTCACCGTGAATATAAGATTTAATTTTAAATCACTCTCTTGAAGATATGCCGGGGTTTGAAAATGCTTTCCTGGCAACGTCCCTGTCCTCAAATGTCAAATTAACAATCCCCCGGTGGTTGGTTACCTTCACCCCGTTTCCAGTTGTCTGTCTTTAGAAAACGTGATTATCTTGTTTTATTAGATCAATCATTGTGGTTCACATTCCTGATTGATATCGCGGTAACCAAGTTGTGCAAACAATAAGCCCATTACTCGAGTGCCAAGGCGTTACGCTGGTCACATTCTCTCTACTCGAGCACCATGACCAAAGAAACTTAGCACCTAAACCGCCAGACCAAGTAACACTCCTTGGAATGTTCAATGGAACAGACTCATTTTATATATTACAAAAATATCCACTTTATTTTTAGCGTGTGTCCTTCTGTCTGTCTGTCTGCCTGTCCGGCTGGCTGTGTGTGTCCCCCCCCCCATATCAACTCCTAAACGGCTGAAGCAATCGAAACAAAATTTGGTAGGAGTAACGATCTATACCTGAATATCTCATGGCCTTATTAGAAAATGATGTCAGTGCTACCAACTGCTGAAAAATCGCAATTGAAATTTGAGCTCCATGTTGGATATCTTGGAAGGTATGAATGGGAGCTATTTCAAAATTGGCACACGTATAGATAATAATATTGCAGTTTAATTTCCAGGAGGCCATACATGGCAGTGTTGCCAAAATGATTATAAGCCTGCTGATAGGTCCAAATTTTAAATGCATATAACTTCTACACTATCAATTGAATTTCAACCAAATTTCGTATGTGCTATGTGTACATAAACAGATATAACTGAGCGTATTCTTAAGAGCCACCAGAGCTGCCAACTGGTAATAAATGCTCTCAATGTTTTTTTAATCCAAATACCCATATATCAGAAAGTATGCAAGCCCACAGCTTTAAACTATGCACACGTATAGTACCTGACATTCTATATTAATTTGGAGTAACTTATATACGTCAGTGCTACCAACATGATTCTAAGCCTGCTGAGAGGTCCAACTTTAAATACATGCAACTTCTATACTATCATTTGGATTTCAACCAAATTTCGGGTGTGCTATGTGTACCATAACAGATATGACTATGCCGATACTTAAGAGTAGCCAGGGCTGCCAACTGTTAATAAATACTGTCTCTATTTTTGTTACCCTAATATCAATATATCAGAAAGTATGCAAGCCAATAGCTCTAAACTTTGCACACGTATACTACCTGGCATTCTAGATTAATTTGGAGTAACTAATATACGTCAGTGCTGCCAACATGATTCTATACCTGCTGATAGTTCCGATTTTAAAATGCATGTAACATCTATACTAATTAATGGATTTCATTCAAAATTGACACAACAATAGATCGTATTATTTCAGATTATTTCTGACCATTACATGTATGTCATTGTTGCCAACATGACTTTACGCGCGCTGATAGATCCAATGTTTAACTGCATGTAACGTCCATGCTATCCATTGTACTTCAACCACATTTTGTATTCTGTACCTTAAGAGACGGAACTAAAAATATATTCAGTCACCAGGGCTGCCAACTGTATTTCTCTATTAGGCTACATTATGCCAGGTATACAGTACAGTATTTCGAACTAATTGGAAATTTCGATATTACCAAATGAATTTCGTCATTATTATAGATAGATCCATATAGGTTAATCATTGGCATGAATCATAAATTTTAAGAAAAGTAGGCTCTTTAGTTCGTCACGGAACTTCTTGTTGTAATATATCATAATCAATACGGGAAAAGATAGAAATATGACTAAAGTCAGAAATTTACATAGCCTTATTAAGTTACAACCAAGCCCCAAGGTTCCAAGAAGTTAAAATTAGGTTGTATCTATTAGTATATTAGGATTTTATACAATCTCATATGTTCAGTTTAGGAATGTATAGGATTTTTGGAACATACCGTATATATTTTGAATAAATCACTGGGCATGCCTTGTTAATTGTTGAAACACTCTATAATGAAAGATGCGATAATACATACCCAATTGTGCTATTAAATATTTGCCTCAAGTTTTAACCTATTGTTGCGGCATGTAAACGTCAGAAATTTCGTGTGCCTTTGACAACCACATTCAATGATTGCCCAATTTAGGAAAATGATGTAAATTGAAGCCGGTCCTTTTAATTACAGTTTATTATTGTAAGTGCATTGTCAATAATTACTGGCTGATTGAAACCTACACCTATCTACAAACTACATTCCCCGGCAGGCATCTCCGTAAGAACGCCGTGAGGTCACAGCGCAAAACTGAACGAAAAAGTCAGCAGAGGACCTGGGCCAGATTTTGATTTTATGCGCCCGTGGGTTTTTGCCGCCCCTTCTTCATACCATCGTGAAGGAGGGAGAATTTAGACCTCAGAAAGGTCTTTGTGAAAGTAATTTTTAGCCTATTTTCATTTTATGAAAAAAAAATAGGCTTATGGGATCACTTTTTGTCCGTGTATGAGTGCGTGTGTGTGTGACGGCGTGTGTGTTTGTTTCCCCCTAATAACTTCTAAACGGATGTAGCGATTTCATAGAAACTCGGTAAGATCATAGCACCATTCTGGCCGACCCAGATCGTGCCCTTCAAATTTTATTGTGTCTCACCAATCCAACATGGCGGCTGTGCGAAATATTTCTCCAGCATTCAGTATCACCGAAACTATTACCGATATCACCCTGAAATTGTGTACGGTGATAAAGGGCACTACTAGAAGGTCACTTATGAATGTTTCAAAAACCTGGCAATTATAAAACCAACATGGCGGCCAAGGGAAGTTGAGACTTTAAATAGACTTTTCTCGCGATTTAACCATCCAAACGTAATTAAACTTGGTACAGCAAATGTTTATACGCATTGTAAAGCACTGGCGTCTAATTTAGTTCAATTGTTTACATAACCTCAAAATGGCGGCTGTGCGAAATATTTCAATGGCATTCTATATCTCCGAAACAATTACAGATATCACCCTGAAATTTTGTGCGGTGATAAAGGGCACTAGTACAAGTTTATCTATGTAACTTTCACAAACCTGTAAAGTACAAATCGAACATGGCGGCCCAGCGAATTTGAAAACATTTTAATAGACTTTTCTCGTGATTTAACTCTCTGAGCGCAGTGAAATGTGGTACAGTATTTGATTATACATATTGTAATGCACTGCCATCTAATTTAGTTCAAATGTTTACATAACCTCAAGATGGCGGCTGTGAGAAATTTCAAAATTATGTTTTTATTTCTTGTGTAGTAATCATGAGATCAAAGTGAAAGTTTGAATAATGAACCTACGCAATAATTTTCCTTCAATGGTACTTAACTCTATGGCCTATACATATAACAATCCAAAATGGCGAGCATCTGAAATATTTAGACGGTTCTCAATATTTACGAATCTTTTACAGCAATCAAACTGATTATTTTTAATGTTCATAGAGGCTATGATCATAAGTTCACCTATAGGACTTTCAGTATCCTGCTGAGCACAAATCCAACATGGCAGCGACGCGAAGTATAAATATTTAAATGGACGTTTCTCGCGATTTAATCGTCCGATTGCAGTGAAACTTTGCACGTTAAATGCTTATACAAATGTTAATCCACTGGCATCTAATTCAATTAAATTGTTTTCATAACCACAAGATGGCAGCTTTACGAATTTTTAAAATCTCGTTTTTACTTTTCGTGTCCTAGTCATGCGATTAAAAATTGAATACCACACGCACACAATAATCGTCGTGTAATAGTACATAAATAATAATCCAACCTGGCGACCATCTGAAATATTTAGACGGTTCTCAATATATACGAATCTATCACAACCTTCAAACTGAAATGTTGTATGTTGATAGAGGCAATTAACATGAGGAGGATTTATGAAAAGAGGCTGTATAGTTCTTCACGGAACTACTTGTTATTTTATTCTAATGTATCGTGAAGTAAAATCAATGAAATAAATTAAAACAATGAGAGAATCAGCGGTTTCTAATTTTGTATGTAAACTGTAAATAAATAGGCCAACGAGATATTAAAATAAGTTAAAACCATTTAAGACTCATTATACACTTACAGATATTCAGATACACATATACACTACATCATACAACCTGCAACTATCCATAATGAATTATTCAAATTAAACTGATATTAATATTCAAGACTTAAATTTTAATTTTAATTAAATTTTCGCCCCTCAGCATGGTGCGCCCCTAGGCTGGGGCCTATGGGGCCTATTGGTAAATCCAGCCCTGCAGAGGACCGTGCTTACCCTCTCTTTGGTCACCGACCTCCAAGAGACGGATCAAATCAAGGAAAAGCTTCCTGCAAGCAACAACAATGCTCACTGTTAAACCTGAAGTAGTTAGGACCCAGCTGTGGCAATCCACTACACCATCAGATTGGATGAAGGCTAAAGAGCCTTCCAGAAGGCCACGACACTGACTGGGAAAATTGGCGACCACTCAATAGACTTCGAAGTGATGTTGGGAGATGCAGAGTCAACCTTCATAAATGGGGATATCTACAGGGATCGGAACTCGGCGATTGTGGTGAGGGGAAGACAATATTACACCTGTGTTCCTGTGAGCTGTGCCCATACTCTTGCACACCACAAGAGTTAATGGAAGGTTGTGATAGAACTATGGGCAAAGATTATCTAATCCGAGACATGTTTTCTTCTTTTCGTATTAGTGTATTATATGTAACTTAATTGCTACTGACTCGAATAAATAAATAAATAAATAAATAAAGTACATTGCCGGCCCAAAAGAAACGTAATACTTAGGAAAATGTACGTTGTTGACAAGTGTTTCATAATCACGCTCATTATAATGATTTTATTTTATATATTGGGGTAAAGTATCATGTTTTGTACATATGGGAACAAGAACATGAAAATGTCAAGTTTCTGTCACCTAGGGTTGGATTTGGAATTTTAGGAGAGTATTTACAAATTCGCTACTGCGCTATTATTGGGATGTGAGAATGGCAGTTTATTGTGGTATCCAGAGGTTTGGTTGCAGTAAAGATGAGTGAAGACTGAATGTGCAAGGTTGTGTTGTGACGTTTTATTAGCAATGATTTTGGTTTTAGCACAAAATATTGGAAATAATATAGCGACGCCTGTTCATGAACATTTGCCAAAAATCAAAGAACTTCATTTATACTCATCTGAAAGTTAACTTTTAAGTGAAAAATGATCTTTCCATTAAAATGAAGTTTCTGTTTATCTTTCTTGCATTAAGTTTGAAAATAATGCAAGTAAAATATATGTTGTGTTCATATTTTGAAAATAACAAAGTGTTGCTCTTCATTTGGCCGGCATTGCATTACACCGGAATATTACGCAAGATTTTAGAAGATCATAATTATTTAACATTTTCCTTATTCTAACGCAGACATCGGCAAAATTTTTAGGGGCAGGGCCAGATACAATACAAAATAATCTTGGCGGGCCGAAGAAAAGAAACAACACATGTTTATAGATAGATTATAAACTTTTTATCATTTTAAATGATCTTGTCGACTTCGTCGTTACGCTGGGGTCTGGCGTTACGTTACGGTGACGGGACGAAAAGTACCCAGATGCACTGAGGTATGTGACGTCATAGTACTGCTTGGTGCATGTGTTCCCGACAATCTCTACTTCGTTAGTATAAGACAAAAATCCCCGATTCTTGGATGTCACGGGTAATCTCGAGGACCACTCGATGGATTTTGATGCGGGTTTCACCATTCTGTAAAGGATATCTCGAGGAAAGATTCTGTAGAAAATAATTTATGTATGAACAAAGGAAGCCAAGCAGTATCGATTTCAGTGAAAAAGTCGAAAACAAACTTGGCGTCCGTGCGCTTCTTAAGCTTACGCTGGGCAAACCGTTAAAAATATCAATATACTATGTGCGTAAGAATTGGTCAGCATGTAAAGTTCTACAAAAAACTCGTGGCTCATGATCTCATGATTGATTAACGGTCACGTTTAACTACGAGCTTCCTTTTCCTTTTCTACAAAAAAAGTCCGCGAGAGCATATCTCTATCTTCAATACATCGCCCACTACGAGTATACGTGTTTTTAGACTGGATGGAAGGGGCGCGTCCCCGCGCGCTCTGGTGAGCGTGACGGCATCCCGCGCGCTTGACCTTGCTTTGCCCTTGGTTTTCACTTGCCGTTCGCGAGTAATTTGAAACAAGAAAAGCAAAATAAGTATTATGCAGGTAATTTTCTAACATGTCAAGTGTCTTTGGCTTCGAGCGAAGTCTTTCAGACTGACTGTCACTTTTATTTCTGCATTTTAAATCAAAGAAAACTTATAGGCTACAAAGGTAGAAAACTTAGGAAACAAGAAGTTCCGTGACGAACTAAAGAGCCTACTTTTCTTAAAATTTATGATTCATGCCAATGATTAATCTATATGGATCTATCTAGAATAATGACGAAATTAAGTTGCTAATATCGACATTTCTAATTAGTTCGAATTACTGTATACCTGGCATAATGTAGCCTAATAGAGCACTACAGTTGGCAGCCCTGGTGACTGAATATATTCTTAGTTCCATCTCTTAAGGTACAGAATACAAAATTTGGCTGAAGTCCAATGAATAGCATGGACGTTACATGCAGTTAAACATTTGCGTCTAACAGCGCGCGTAAAATCATATTGGCAACAATGTCATGTCTCTGAAATAATATGATCTATTGTTGTGCAAATTTTGAATGAAATCCATTAGTTAGTATAGAAGTTACATGCATTTTAAAATTGGACATATCAGCAGGCTTATAATCATTTTGGCAACACTGCCATGTATGGCCTCCTGGAAATTAAACTGCAATATTATTATCTATACGTGTGCAAATTTTGAAATAGCTCCCATTCATACCTTAAAAGATATCCAACATGGAGCTCAAATTTCAATTGCGATTTTTTAGCAGTTGGTAGCACTGACATCATTTTCAAATATGGCCGTGAGATATTCAAGTATTGTTTCGATTGCTCCAGCCGATTAGGAGTTGATAGGGGGGGGGGCGCACACACAGCCAGCCAGACAGACAGACATAAGGACAGACAGACAGACAGACAGAAGGACAGACAGACACACATTTGCGCGATCTCGTAAGTCTACTTTTTCCTCATTTTTGCAAAATGTGAAAAGTAGGCTAAAAAAGGCCACACCTTGTTAGAAGAGGAAGGAGTAAGTGACCAAGTGAAACTGTGACTGTGCTTTTAAAAGTTGTTCATGATCTGGGATGAGCTGATTGTTAGTAGCCCAGCTACATGGTGGTCTGTCAATCTATTTCTGACGTTGTTTTTGTGCCGCTTCATTGTAGGAAAGACATGTTCACAGATATAGGAAGATGCAGTTATCTCCGTGGCATGAGATTTCAAGTTTGGGAAGTTTGATTTTGGTAAATGCTTGTAGAACTCAATTTTCGAAACGTTGAGGAATAGTTGCTTTAATTCATTGTTACATTGTAAATCAGTTCTAGCTGCAATTCTATTACACAAAACACATAAACGCAATTAGATTGAAACAGTTTTTCAGTTATAGGTACACAGAGCAATGTAATTGTAGGTAGTATAATTCTAAACCATGTCGCGGGCCGGATTGGACTAGCTCAAGGGCCGCACTTGCCCTCGGGCCGTACTTTGCCCATGCCTGTTCTAACGGTATCCTTTACCTTTAAAAATATTTATATAAATAAATGTAGTCTATTTGCTTAAATAATCAAATTATGTTTTTTTAGGTTCTATCCCAACAAAATAGGTCCCAACGTAAAATTAAGTCACTTATTTTTTTATTTTTTTTATTTAATCAATTTACCCTCTAGGTTGGTGGTTCCACGGACTCAGCGAGGGAACTCACCACTACCGCCTCTATGGGTAGTGTCCTGGAGCTTGGATCATCTGGTCGGGATGGATACAACTGGGGAGGTGTGATCAGCACTTCGCCCAGGCGGCCTCACCTGCAAAGCGAACAGGGGCCTCATGAGGGAAGGGAGGAGGGGAAGATTGGGACGGATAGGCAAGGAAGGGGGAAGGAGGCGGCCGTGGCCTTGAAGTCGGAACCATCCCGGCATTTGCCCGAAGATGAAGTGGGAAACCACGGAAAACCACTTCGAGGACGGCTGAGGTGGGAATCGAACCCCCTCTACTAATTTGGGCCACCCCAGGCTGAGTAGACCCCGTTCCAGTCCTCATACCACTTTTTTTTTCAAATTTCGTGGCAGAGCCGGGAATCGAACCCAGGACCTCCGGGCCGGCAGCTAACTATGCTGACCGCTACGCTACGGAGGCGACTAAGTCACTTATGGCTGTATACAATTGTAGTATGTTACTCGTTGGTGCCTGAAACATTAAAATAAATTGGTATTTGGAGAGTAAGAGGTCAGAACCCAAGAGTCCGGGGCTTGGTTATCATACACTAACTGTGAATATCCATCGTTTACGGGTTCATAGACTAAAGAAAGGCATTTTGTGAGGACAACTGCTGGATCACATCCCCGTTACCGAAGAAAAGGCATGACAGGAGAATAGAAGACAGCCTTCTATATCACTAATTTTAAACAAGTAGTTCCGTGAAGAAATAATAAGCCTATTTTCATAAATCCTATTGATCTTATCCATTAAATATTATCCCACCTTTCACAAGGATTTTCCATGTGGTATACTAAACAACTTTTGGCAACGACCTGTTTCCACTAACACCATTACATTGTGAAATCATCAGCGGGCTCTTGGTGACCGTGCCTGCTGATGAGCCTATCTTGGTGTTCCTTGGCGAAACCCCACACAAGACACGGCAATAAACCAAGAAAAATTGCTGAGTTTTACACACCACAAAGTCACAAACTCCACATAGTTTAGCCAAAGCGAAAGGGTCGTCACCTCTACCACCCTACCGATCATCTGATCAATTCGTCAGAGTTGCTGCATGATGGCATGTACATTAAGATTATTTCTTTTAGTGTATGGCTTTTAGTGCCGGGAGTGTCCGATGACATGTTCGGCTCGCCAGAGTTTGCAGCTACTTCTATGCCGACCCCCAAGAGGTGAGCTACACGTACCGTCTGTGTGAGTGGAGTGTTGTCTGGGGAGGAATGTGTGAATGCAAGGACAAGGAACTGGAAGGTAGCGGCTGTGGCCTATAGTTAGGGACCAACCCCGGCATTTGCCTGGAGGGAAGATGGGAAATCACAGAAGACCATCTTCAAGGGATTCGAACCTCCTCGCCTCCCGGATGTGAGCGACTGCCTGCAGCCACGCCGTAACGACCACGGCTAACTCACCCGGTTACATTAAGATGGCAGTGGTTCTTTGTGAGCAAATTCCCTGATTGACTCTGGCTTAGAGTTAAAAACCCGTTGCTTCAAAAAGCTTATTTATGAACTTCATAACAAACGTGTTGTAAATTAATGGCTCTAGAGAAGCCGCTACTTACATGGCTGGTCCCTGTGACTCACAAATGTTTTCTTTTGTAAATATATATTTTTATGCAGACTATTATGCGCTTAGCCTTCATTAATCTTACAAATGAGCATAGTAAGTGTGGCTGTGTTGAATACTCCATTTGCGCTTAATTACAGCGTTTGGGTTCATGAGACCCCTCTGTGTAAGGAATCTAACCTTTCTATGTGCGTGTGTAATTAATCAACTTGTCGACTAAAATTATCAGTTTTTCATTCTTTGATAATGTGGCCACATAACTACTTGCTTCAACTTTCTTGAAACATATATTTACTTCGCAAATACCTGCAAATTTTACACTATTTGAGATAAACTGTAGGAAAAATTGTAAATTCTGTTCTCTCGTAGCAGAATCATAATTATAATGACCAATAAATATTTAAAATGTAAAGTAAGACTTGAGTATAATAATGGATATTTAAAACTAAGATAGTTTGAAAATTTGTGTTTTATGTTCAAATAGGTTTGAATAATACCGAAGAAGCGGGCGTGAAAATAAAATGTATATTTTCCTTCAAGATCATCATTTATAACTCGTGCTATTACAGAAAGTCTCCATAACGATACAATATGTGTTGAGAATTAATTAGCATTTTGGTCCCCTGGACCCATGTGACTAAGCAGCGTAATATTTTCACCATGCAAGCTAAAGATTAACTCATGTTTATAATGTGCCGTTGAACAATTACTAATGGCCAGGAAGATGCCATTGCTACTGAACCAGTAAACACTAATTTACCTTTTCCTTTTTACATAAATTACCATTTTACGATTTATCCAATTATCCGGATCGTTTTCGGTCCCAATTAATTGGCGTCCTACTATACTTGTAATTGGGTTCAGTGCATACTGCTCCATACCAAGATATTTAATCTCAATAGTTGAGCAAGTAATTGAACATTACATGGATTGTCTGTGAGGAAGGCTACTATGTGTGTGCGTTTTTCACATCAGAAATGGAGAAATTTACAATAATCCACCGACAAGCACAGAAAGTACCGTACTATAATACAGTACATTATGTACACGAGAACATGATTGCGTCTCTTTGACCTTTCGAAATACAGCAACATCAATTATGTTTATAACAAGTGTTTCAAACGTCCTTCAAGTACAGTACTTGTCTCACCATACATGAATAAGTAATATCCATGTAATAATTATAAGAACGTCACTACCTACTTAAGCGATGATGTGAGTGAATGGATTCAGAAGTTAAATAGTTTTTTCAACGCGGAAATCATGAGATGCGGAACAGAATTATTAAAGGGGATAACCAGTCGATTATACAGACGAGTAGAATATTCGGTACACATCATAAATCTTCGTCTGGAAGTTACGCTTTCTCCTGTCCGGGTGTTGTCCGGAAACATGGGAGACAGTGTTATTATAGTGTTCCATAAATGATCTGCCAAGTAGCCTGATACAGTAGCAAACCAGCACACTAATACACACACACACTGACATGAAAGGAAAATATTCAAGAAAAAATTTACATTCTGCGCGTATCTAATTTCTATCAAATAGCAACCAAAATGGTTAAATTTTTGAGAGGGGTGAGGGGGGGGGGGGTGTATATTTGTGTGTGTGTGAAATTTTGTGTAATAGCCTACGTTATTGTGATGGCTCTACTAGAGTATGTATTAGTAAATAGGGGTTAGGATTGGGAAGGAGGCGACCATGGCCTTAAGTTAGGAATCATCCCATCAATTGCCTTTCTAGTAATAAAAAGAAACACGTATATATGTTCTCACATAAGAAGCTTTCAGCTGCTTGGACATAGTCGACCCATGCGGGAATTTAATCTGCAACTTTAGACTTTGTACACTTGTTCTACCACCGAGATAATGGGGAAGGCATCTGATTTCTCATTGGAGGTCGCGGGTTTGAATTCTGCATGGTTCATCAGACATTTAAATCTCTATTGGCTAGTATTATTAGTCCACCACGTTGCGTAGTGGCTAGCATTCTTGGCTGTCACCAAGGAGATCCGGATTCGATTCAAGGCTTTATCAAGAAATTCAATTCTGGTCTGACGGCTGGAACAGGGCACAATCTTCCTCGTGAGGCAAAATTCAGAAGAGGTCGGTGGGATTCCTATCTCAGCCGTCCTGGAAGTGGTTTTCCGTGGTTTCCCACTTCTACTCCAGGTAAATGCCGGGATGCTACCTAAATTAAGACCACGGCCGTCTCCTTCCGTACCCTAACTTGAATTGCAAACACACACGCTAATACAGCCATCACAATAAGCAGGTTATCAGACATATTCAACACACACCCAAGTACATGGGGCTACATGACAACGATGTCGCAAAGCCCCTAAATATTGCAACAACAATAACAAAAACAACAAACAGAAGCTATAAAGTATCTGAAAGGGCCTCATTTAGGATAGAGAAGATTGGCGGGCATCATCCGCAATTCTGAAAGATTAGATCTGCTTTGAAACAAGGTGTTCAGTAAAGAACATATAGCCTACTTTCTCCTAAATGTATGAGTATAGTTATAACTCGTTATTATCAAAGAGTATAATAGAACTATTCTTTGTTGAAGACCTTAGAAACGATTTACCTCTACCAAACGCCACAACCTAGATAAAAACTGCTACCATCATTGAAGAAAGAAAGAAAGAAAGATAAGAAGTATATCAAGAATGTTATGGATCTGGAGACATAATCGACCGGACTGGCGGCGTGGCTCAGCGGTAACGTTCTCGCTTGCTGGGCCCTAGGTTGCAGGTTCGTATCCTGGCGCAGTCAGCTGGCATTTGAGGGTGCACAAATGCGAGGGAGCCGTGTCAGTACATTTACTGGCACGTTAAAGATCCCCTTCGGGCCAAAATTCCGGCACCCCGGTGTCTCTAAAAGCAGCAGTAGTTAAAAGGAATGTAAAACCAATAACATTATTATTATTATTATTATTACATATACGACCTGCCGTGGGCAACATCCAACTTTGAGTTGAGGCATGTCTTTACACGTCTGGTTGTGCATGGCTTTCACAACCCTAATTGAATTAACAAATCTTTCCATGACCCTACAGAGACGTGTGTATACAAACTATGTGGATATTTTCGATTGCTATTTGCCTGAAATAAAAGTAGTAATTAATAACCTGAACTAACACCAACGGCTTGAATTCAGTTACTATGTGAAATCGTTTTGTTCTTTACTTCAAATAACATTTTCAAGTAACGCAAAATAGGCTGTTACAAACCCTTTAAAATAAAAAGTAAAAATGTATCGTAGTATCATCTTGTCATTCTTCAAATTCGATGCGCATAGAATGCCAATGGTATAGTAATCAATGGAGCCCCACGTAGACTAGTCGTGACATCTAGTGGTGAAATATCGAACAATATAATCCTAACAGAGCGAGTGCATTCTAGCGGCCAGAAGAAGAAACTATTCAATAAAATCTGGAAGTTAATAAGTAGGTCGACATGCAGTTACCTTTTTGGCAGCTAGATGTCTCGAGTAAATCTGCTGCCGAATTATGTTTTAATTAAATATATATTTTACACCATAATATGCACAATATAACGCTTAATTTTAAAACATCTGAGTCATTACAAAACAATAAACATTTAACATTTCCAGCAAAAAACCTAGCTCTGATCGGGTTTGAACCATAGGCTTTTGAGCGATAGGCTAACGCTCTACAACTGAGCTAATTGTGTCAACGAATATCGTTCTATATAAAATGACTTACATAGAACTTGTTAGCAAATAATGATTTATACTAAACGATTTCATCACTGGAGTATATTATTTATATATAAAGCATTTCATACAAAGTTTATTTATTTTGTATCAGTACGCTATATTGCATGCAATACTCAAATTAGTGAAATATAAGTCAGGCACAAGATATCCGCTGCCATCTTGTCTAATTACTGAATCAGCTCAGCTTTTTAAAATCACGTCTGCACTATAGTATTACAAAATAAACTTTTAATTTCGAACGTGCCTCTTCCTTTAGAACAGTTAAAACGATTCTCGGCTCGATAATCGGAACTGGTGGGTCCCATGATATGGATTATAAAGTTTGCATAATTCGCACGGCCGCCATCCTGAAATGGTATGGCGGACGACCTTGTAGTTTGGTCACAAGACGCATCCTATACAAAGGTATGTTGTTACCAAATTTGGTAGAGATCGGATGATTTGGTTAGTCGTTATTTGATTTTCCGTTTTGAACGTTTGAGTGGCCGCCATTCAGTTTTAGTAAAGATGGCGGCGATATAAAACATGACACTGAGGTGTCCTTTGCTAGTGCTACCTTTGTACCAAATTTCGTTCAATTCGCATTCACCGTGTTCGAATTGATAGGGGGGGACAGACATTCAGAGTACACACACTCACACACACACAGACACACACACACAGACTCACACACACACACACAGACTCACACACACACATACACACACACAGACAGACACACTTTTTTCGCCCTGTGTTGATCTCATAAGTCTACTTTCATTTTTTGCAAAAATCGAAAGTAGGCTAAAAATATACTATACAATAGTAATATTAATAATAATTATTATTATTTATTATTATTAATATTTAGAACCACTACCGGTATGTGCGTTACCGTCTTGCATGGTCTAAGTCTCCCTTTGTAATACAACATACAATAATAATAATAATAATAATAATAATAATAATAATAATAATAATAATATCGCTGACGATTAAAATTCTTCGGACACCTTCACAGAATGGATAACGACAGGCTGACAAAGAGAATTCTAAATCTAGTGCTAACCCTGAAAACCGCAACAATCGGTCAACAGAAATACATGAAAATCTACAAGAAATGGGTATTGTTGAGAATACCATTACAGATAGAGTAAAATTTAGAAGCCGACTAAACAAACATAAATTTGCAGAGAAACCTAAAAGAAAAAAACACAGGCTTGACAGAAGCACGCAGAAAGGAACACAGTGAACGAATGAAGAGATATTGGGAAGAAAAGAAGAAGGAACAAAGTGCGCTCCGTAGTTGGGCATAACGAGTTGAAAAGAAATATAATGCCGTGGTGTAGAGGTAGGAATCTTCTCTCTTACCTGTGAGAACTCGGGTTCCTTTCCACGCTCCGCCAGAAATTTGAAATCTGACGAGAGAGCTGGAACAGGGTGCATTTAGTCTCGTGGGGACAATTGAGTAGTTGCCTGATCTGAGAAGCACTTCCACTGTCTCAAGCTAAGATATTGTTGCTGAAGTTGTCAATACATCGGTCACGCGTCTCCCCATAATTTATAGACTGAGAGCTGGGCGGCAGTCTTCCTTGGATGTGTGCGGTCCTCTAGACCCACGATATACCCAACAATTTAAAACGTTCCGCTTTCACTGCCACCTAGCAGTGAAAACTGACGTCTAATGGGTGACCTGGGGTTGAGATGTAATTAATTTTGTCTCGTTATCACTCAAAGAAGAAACATAGGGCCTTTTACAAGGGGTCACGATCAGAAACGTTTTAACGATGTACTGATTGTACGTTTTAAAATCGGCTCATAAAAACGTTATTTAATTAAACGTTTTGTAAAGAAACGCTTTCATAAACGCTTAGAGTTTCTTTTTAATCTTGACAGTCCTAAACGATTTTGCATTTAAATGTAATAAGTTATTCTGACGACTAACGTTTTGACTGATTCTGAGGGAAGTGTTAAGAAGGTTTTTCAGTTCACAAGTGCAGTGCGAGGAATAAATGCACAGCGGAGCGGTGTACTGGTATATTGGAGTATTTAATACCGCCATCGGATATGAGAAATACCAGTACCGCTCAGGTTTAAAAGTTGATGAAAGGAAAGTTATTTATTTTACCGACAATATTGTAACACCCGTCAAACACGAAATATCTTTACGCTGAGTTCATTAATTTAAAGAAACAAAATTGGAACACATTGCAGGCTAAAGAAACAAAATTGGAACACATTAGAGGCTAAAGAAACAAAATTGGAACAAAATAAATGCTAAAGAAACGAAATTGGAACACATTAAAGGCTAAAGAAACAAAACTGGAACACATAAAAGGCTAAAGAAACAAAACTGGAATACATAAAAGGTTAAAGAAACAAAATTGGAACATATTAACTGCTGATGAAACAAAATTGGAACACATAAAAGGCTAAAGAAACAAAACTGGAACACATAAAAGGCGAAAGAAACAAAACTGGAACACATAAAAGGGTAAAGAAACAAAACTGGAACACATTAAATGCTAATGAAACAAGATTGGAACACATAAAAGGTTAAAGAAACAAAGTTGGAACACATAAAATGTTAAAGAAACAAAATTGGAACATACTAAATGCTAATGAAACAAAATTGGAACACATAAAAGGTTAAAGAAACAAAGTTGGAACACATAAAATGTTAAAGAAACAAAATTGGAACATACTAAATGCTAATGAAACAAAATTGGAACACATAAAAGGCTAAAGAATCAAAATTGGAACACATAATTGGCTAAAAACCAAATTTGAAACACATTAAATTCTAATGAAACAAAATTGGAGCACATAAAAGGATAAAGAAACAAAATTGGAACACATGAAAGGTTAAAGACACAAAATTGGAACACACATAAAAGGCTAAAGAATCAAAATCGGAACACATGAATGGCTAAAAATACGAATTTGGAACACATCAAATGCTAAAGAAACAAAATTGGAACACATAAAAGATTAAAGAAACATAACTGGAACGCATAAAAGGCTAAAGAAAGAAAATCAAGCAAAAACTGGCATAAAAATCTATTTATCTTTAAAATCATAGAACGATTTACAGGAAAGTGTAATATGAAACGATTTGTTAAAAAACGTTTTGTTGTTTGTTTGTTTGTTTGTTTGTTTGTTTGTTTATTTGTTAAAATCGTTTAAACGATTCTAATGAAAACGTTTTACTAAACGCGGTTATTAAGAAAACGTTTAATAAGGAGCTCTGTCTTTTACAAGCCGCCATTATACGATTCAGTCGATACTCGTAGGCATCGCCACTAAGGGAGTCTTTCTGAACGGAGATTGCCAAACAATTAACATCGTTTGCAGTAACTTATTACACAGTAACTTATGTCTAGCTGTTAGAGTTCATATCTTCCTCTGAGAGACAGGAAATAAACAAGTCAGTTAATGTTGAACAAATTAAACGTTAAGATTACTTCATTCACTTTACTAACTGGTTTCTAGTATGTACCATGAATTGTTTGAAATTAATAAACACCACCTCTCTTCGGGTTATTCTTACTGTTGTCTGCAGGGTCCAAAGATCTTACCGAATAGTAACCAAAGTTAATGACCAAAGCGTTGGAAGTATATGATGACCAAAACCTCGCAAGGACGAAGTGTATCAACCGTCTATTAATAATTAATCCATTAAGAAATATGAAATCCTTTTGATAATCTCAACATTTTCGAAGTAAGGAAACATGCTCTAATGTTATCTAAATAAAAAGATAAACTAATTACTTAAGCCTATTACGCATAATCGATAATTTATCCAAAAATAATGCGAATGTTTTTGTATCCATATATCAGAACTGATTTTATAGGTCTAGTAAACATCACATAAATGATGATGTGAGTCAAAAGAAATTAATGTAGAGAACGGGTTTGTATATCGAAAATGTTGGATAAATTTTCACTCAACGGGTACAGATATGGAATTTTTATGGCAAAATATTACCTATATTTGGAATTTTGATAACTGACATGAAAATGTATTAAAATATTCTCCTAGATTGTGACATGAACATTGTAATAGTATTTAAACAATCCAGTCTTAAATAGCAATAACATTTACTATGTTAGGAGAATGTATGATATTTCCTGTATTGGTTAATAGAAAACTCTTAATAATACTACGTCAATCAATACAAATTATGAAACATATATTACATTGTTGTACATGTTTCGGTATTCCTTGATATCTTCTTCTAAAATTAAATAAATTTGTATAGACACAACATCTTCCACGTGTTTTTGAAAGAAAAAAAACTTACCGTGTCTTTTCCGGAATATTCTGCGCTACTATATTTGTCTTGCGTGTCGTTTAGGATATATTTTGCAACTTACGCACAGAATATTCCGCAAAATATCATAAGTTTACATTTAACTACGGTAGGTGGCAGCGAGGTATCAGACAACCTTAAAGAAATCACCTGGAAACGGAGAAAATTACGTAAATAATTTCATGTAATTTTTTCAGGATATGTTATATAAATACTTGAGTTTGACAGTATCAGCTGATATACGATGTAAGCAGTGAAATGGGGAGAGGGCTCTACGATAAATATGTGGCTATGATTTAAAGGACGAATCGGACAGTGAATACAGTGAATTTGAAGACAGCGTTGAAGAGATTGAGGGTTTAACAAGTGGCAATGATACTGATGAAGATAAGATCAGTGGCGATTCAGATACACGTATAGTACTTCAAGGTATGCCTGTGTTCCGTGATGTAAATTCCATGGTTTCCCTGAACTCATTCATATTTTGCGTCATTCTTCTTCTTTTGAATATATTTCTGAACAGTATAAAAAAGTAAAACAATAAGCATGGCTTAAAAAGATGTCCTTCAAAAAATGATCACTCAAAGAATAGTACAACTTTTATTTTATGTAACCAAATTATTGTAAGGATATCCATGTTATTTTATTTTAGTACTGTTAAACGCTGAAGAAGATACCAATGAACATCAAAACATCTACAACAATGAATTCAGTAGATGTTTATAATTGGTATAGAGGCGTAATATTTTTAAGTAGCAATCCAGTCTTGTAAACAAATGTGAAATTAAAAATGTTGGTCAAGTACTGAGTATCGACCTTAAAGGATGGAGGGTTCCTAGGCAAGAAATTTGCTCGACATAGCCCTGTTTCCGAAAAGGAGGTTGTTTGAATCTTTAGATCCTTAGCTTGGTCTGTTAACATCGTCGGGATTAGTCATTTCAGATGTCGTCTAGGATGGACCAGGGATATAAGCAACATTGAACCACGACTTCAATTTTTTTTTTTGTCGTGTGGCCTCCTCAGAGGCCGAGTGCAGGTCTTTCTATTCGACGCCCGTGGGCGACCTGCGCGTCGGGATGAGAGATGGAATGGATGAAGATGAATGAAACTGAGCAAGGATGTGGAAGGAATCGGCCGTGGCCTATCAGAAGGTACCGTCCCAGCATTTGCCTGGTGTTGAAAATGGGAAACCACGGAAAACCATTTCAAGGACGGCCGACGGTGGGGCTCGAACCCACGCGTCTACCGAGTCAGCAGAGAGCTTGGTCCCATGACCTAACGCTGCGCTTTAGCCTGCTGAGCCACTGCTGTCGGTACGTCTTCAATTGAACACCATATTTTAATCCGTCATTATTATTTAGCAAGAGACATTGAAGGTATACTGTATGAAAACAGTTGTTGTTTTTGTTGATTCTAGGGGCTTTGCGATATCCTGGTCATATAGCCCCGTGTACTTGGATATGTGGAATTTGTCTGATAACCTGTGTTATTGTGATCTCTGTATTAGTGTGTGTAGTTGTAATTCAGATGAGGACTGGGAAGGAGGTGTTTATGTCCTTCATTTACGAACCAGCCCGTTATTCACCTGAAGTAGAAATGGGTAACTAAGGAAAACCACTTCTAGGATGTCAGAAGTGGGAATCGAACCCGCCACTTCTCAGTTTTGCCTAACGAGGCTCAATGTACCCCGTTTCAGCCCTCAGACGAGAATTAAATTATTTAGCAGAGCCGGAAATCGAACCCGGGTCTCCGCAGTGAAAGATGAAGGACGTTGCAATGATGGTTAGGGCGGAATTTTGAACTGGTGCTATGGGACCAGTGATTCTTGTTTAGTACTGTTTCTCCTTGATTTGGCTTATTTTGATACGCATTGTCGTGAGACAATGTGATTTTACACAGATAAAGCACGGTTTTTAATTTAAATGTAAGACAATATGAAAAACTCAAAAACACTACTTTTCCGAGTCCAATAGAATCCTTTTCTCTATAATCGTAAATATTTAAGGACCCATTAAACTCTCAAAACTACACTTTCGGAAACGCAAATAGCCCTGGTGTTCACTCAGCCTACAACAGAAATGAGTACCAGGGTAACTTCTGGAAGCAAAGACGGCCGACAACTCCATCCCATGTAGTGCCGATGTCTCAAAAAGTAGAAGCCTCTACCTTCCACTACTCCCAGGGCCCCTATGGCCTGTACGGAGTTGGCTTTGCTTTTGCATCAAACTCTCTGACATAATTTCACAATAATATATACTGTACATAGTACTTTTACTGATGAAACCCCATAGTAGTTCAACGTCCTTGAGACAAACTGACCAGGCGAATGCTATTAAGGAAGTAACATTAGTTAATTGGTGGAGAATTGTGTAGGATACTATCAGCCAGTACAGATCTCGAGTAGAAGCCAATAAAGCTCATTGAGATGTATGTCAGGTGTATTGGAGATACACATCTTCCAACAACCAGGCCGCAGCGGAAAGCTGTGTGTGGTGCACGAGGAATGAGGAAATGGGATCACCTGGCTGGCTCACTCAGCGAGACAAATAGGAATTTTACCGGCTATTGGCTGCTTCGTATCTGCGGTTAAGGTATTAATAGATATAACATCCAACCAGTGATGTCCGTACTGAAATAAACAAACCAGTTTGTCCCAACCATATAGGCTTAGCTTTCTTTAAATCGCTTCCTCCCAACTCGACTTGACTGACGGACTCGGCGAGGGATCATTCCTCTACCGTCGCAAGGACGATGTCAGGGAACTGTACACACTTGGTCTGCTAATACAACTGGGGATGGTTACAGGCCGATCAACCGGGCGACCGCAAACTTAGGCCTCATGGAGGAAATGTCAGGGAAAGGAGTGGGAAGGAAGGAACCGTCCGGCATTCGCCTGGGGGTGCAAATGGGAAACCACGGAAAACCATTTACAGTACTGGTGAGGTGGGGTTTGAACCCTCACTCTCCCGATACCAGCGAGGCACGAGGTAGCGCGTCAGTGATCTCGGACACCGCGGCTGGTTAGTCTGCTAATAAAAGGTCCAATTAATAGACCTACTGCTGAACTTTCTCACTTTACCGCAAAGACAATAAAACGTGAGCAGAAATTTCATATCAAAAGAATAACGTATTTAATTAAAATTGAACACAAAGTAAAGCATATTTATATACTGTACCGGTACATAGATAGATTGAGAGTCGGATATGATTTACATAATTCCTCTGTGTATACAAGGTTCGACGTTATAATGGAATGTGCTGTGATTTTATTTTCTGTTACTCCGGAAGCAAAATAACCAGTGATGGACGAAGCAAAGAGGATGTAAAAATTAGGTTGGCTCAGGCAAAGAAAGCACTTCTGCAGAAAAGAATACAGAGCAAATATGGATTTACGTAGACTATTTGGAAGTCAGTTTTGAAAGGCTTTGTCTGGAGCGTGGCACTCTATGGTAGTGAAACTTGGACTGTTGGAGCAGCAGAAAAGAGGAGAATTGAAGCGTTTGAAATGTGGTGTTACAGGAGAATGATGAAGATCAGATAGGTAAATAGGTTTACAAATGAAGAGGTATTAAGACGAGTGGGAGATTAGAGATATTTCTAGTGACTGCTAATGAAGAGAAAAGATAGGTTGGTACGATACGAATTAAGACACCCAGGAATAGCAAGCTTAGTTATGGAAGGAAGGGTCGAAGACAAGAACTGTAGGGGTGGACCAAGGTTCGTACATGTTAAACAGGTTCCCTCGGATGTGGAATATGGTAGCTATGTAGAGATGAAACTATGAGCTCAGGAGAGGGAGGATTGTAGAGATGCGTCACACCAGTCAAAAGACTGAAAACTCAAACGAACGAACAGGAGATTTCCCTCAATAAGAACGTTGACGTTGTTGAATGCTTCACTTTTGGAAAAGCTACATATTGTAGTCTATAGTTGATCATGAGGAATATCTGGTCTCGGTAAAAATATTCCTGCATTGTCCAATGTTTATCCTTGGGCTTTATTGATTGCCTGAAGATTTTGTACAAAAATGATTCCTAATATAATGGAGAATATAGTAATCAAATCAAACTCCCTACTAATTGAATTAGACATGCTGGCTAACCATAAGACCGGCTGGCTGCATGGCTCAGCGGTAACGTTCTCACCTGCTGAGCCCAAGGTTGTATGACCGAATCCTGGCGCAGTCAGTTGGCATTTGGAGGTGCTCAAATGCGAGGGAACCGTGTCAGTAGATTTACTGGCACGTTAGAGATCCCTTTCGGGGAATAATTTCAGCCCCCCGACGTCTCTAAAAGCCGCAGTTATTTAACGGGACGAGAAACCAATAGCATTATTTATTATTAACCAAAAGACTAATATTTAAATAAATAGTTAAGTGATTTTTAAATATTCAATACCTCAAGGATTCAAGAAATGTCTTGAGAAGATGTGACTTTTAGACTTTTTTAACTATTTTAATTTATAATAATAATATTATACTGCGCCAGGATTCGATGCTGCAACCTTGGGAACAGCAGACGAGAACGTTACCACTGAACCATACAGCCAGCCTCTTTTATTTTATAAGGAAGACGTTAGGATTTTTAGAATGTTAGGTAGATTTCATTAGAAAGCTAACTATTGCAATGGGTCCCATGTTTCGACTTCCGGAAAATTTCGACATATCTTCGCGTTTCACATCCCCCAGACCCCAAAACCACCGTCAGTTCAAAAGTTTATATATAATTTATGTATATATGTATCTATCTATCTATATATATATATATATATATATATCAGTTTCTTGTGGACACGATAACTGCCGTAATTTTGCACCAATCACTTTGAACTTTTTACATAATATGTATCCCTAAAAAATCTCGGTCGAGTTCGTTAATGGGCAAAATCGGTCAAAGGGGGTGAAAATGGGGGGATTTTTTCGAAAAAGTGAAATATCGCTATAACTCTCTTAATACATGAAATATCGAATCCCTTCAAAGTTCATAATATGTGTCGGATAAGTGCCAAAAATTTATGTCAAATAAGTTTTTTGATAGCACCTACCATTGACCAAAGGGGTGGGAAAAAGTGGGTTTTTCGGGAAACATTACTCATATCTCTGTTAATAGGCACAATATCAAAACCGCACAAAATGGACAATATTCCTCCAATAATTACCTAAAACTTTTGTCTGAAAGAATTTTTGATATGACCCACCATTACGCCACGGGGGGAAGAAAATGATTTAAATTATTAGAAAATTCCAAGTGCCAAGAGAGGTTGCCATGACAACTTTACTTTTAATTGATAAGGGATGAACATCAGCAGTTGCTATGACAACGCCACTGCACAAGATCACATTCAGTTTTCATATGTCTGTGGGAAGCGACTTCGGTATCGGAACTGGTAACATGCTGAACTTCTATGCCCAAGGTCGCGGGTTCAAACCCGGCTGAAGTCGTCGGATTTACTAAGAGCGCTAAAAACCTGAGTTTGCTTTCCTTCGGAGGGGAAGTTCCAACGTTCGTTGCGAGTTGCTGATTGAGGTGGCATCTAGTAGCCAAGTTCACAGCTAGGTGTCGTTGACGGTAGTATTTTAGGTAGATTTCATTAGAAAGCTAACTATTGCAATGGGTACCATGTTTCGATTTCCGGAAAATTTCGACATATCTTCGCGTTTCACATCCCCCAGACCCCAAAACCACCGTCAGTTCAAAAGTTTATATATAATTTATGTAATATATGTATATATGTATATCAGTTTCTTGTGGACACGATAACTGCCGTAATTTTGCACCAATCACTTTGAATTTTTTACCGAATATGTATACCCATAAAATATCGGACGAGTTCGTTACTGGGCTAAATCGGTCGAAGGGGATGAAAATGGGGGACTCTTTTTTCGAAAAAAAGAAATATTGCTATAACTCTCTTAATATGTGAAATATCAAATCCGTTCAAAGTTCATACTATGTGTCGGATAAAGCTCAGAAAGTTATGTTTGAAACGTTTTTTGATAGCACCAACCATTGACCAAAGGGGTGGGAAAAAGTGTTTTTTTCGGGAAACATTAATCATATCTCTGTTAATAGGCACAATATCAAAACCGTACAAAATGGACAATATTCCCCTAATAATTACCTAAAACGTTTGCTGAAAGAATTTTTGATATGAGCCACCATTGCGCCAAGGGATGAGAAAAATGATTTCGGAATTATAAGAAAATGCCAAGAGCTATCAGTGGTTGACATGGCAACACTACTAAATTGATGAGGGATGAGCCATGACAACGCACTTGCGCGAGATCAGATTCAGATTTCCATCTGACTAAGTGTGAAGCGGCTTCGGTGACGTAACTGTAACTGGTAGCATGCTGAACTTCTATGCCCAAGGTCGCGGGTTCAAAGCCAGCCAAAGTCGTCGGATTTTCTAAGAGCGCTAAAAATCCCTCAGTAAGCTTTCCTTTGGAGGGGAAGTTCCAACGTTCGTTGCGAGTTGCTGATTGAGGTGGCATCTAGTAGCCAAGTTCACAGCTAGGTGGCGTTGACGTTAGTATCTGGTAGCAACATTAGGAACTACTGCTTGAAATTTTGCGTCTGCATTCCTTACCTGAATTACAGACTAATACAGCCATCACAATTCACACCGTTTATCAGACAGATTCTACACTCACCCAAAGTACACGGGGTTATGTGACCGCGTTGTCGCAGCCCATAAACTGAGGAACCAACCAACATCTCTGCGGGAGATATAATTTTGCGTGAAGAAGTAACAGACCGTTACATAGTTACACATCAGTGTCGAAACCTTGCATAAGGACAGTGTGACCACAAGTATAACAAGTAGTTCCGTGAAGAACTGTACAGCCTATTTTCATATATCCTGCTCATGTTAATTGCCTCTATCAACATACAAAATTTCAGTTTAATTGCTGTAACAGATTCCTAGATATTGAGAACCGTCTAAATATTTCAGATGGTCGCCAGGTTGGATTTTTATTTTTGTACTATTATATTAAGATTATTGTGTACGTGTGGTATTTAAACTTCAATCGCATGATTAGAACACAAGAAGTAAAAACGAGATTTTAAAATTACGCACAGCAGCCATCTTGTGATTATGCAAACAATTGAAATAAATTAGATGCCAGTGGATCAACATTTGTGTAAGCATTTAACGTGCAACGTTTCACGGCACTCGGATAGTTAATTCGCGAGAAACGTCCATTTAAATATTTATACTTCGCGTCGCCGCCATGTTGGATTCGTGCTCACCAGGTTACTGAAAGTCCTATAGGTGAACATATGTTCATAGTCTCTATGAACATAAAAAATTCAGTTTGGTTGCTGTAAAAGATTCATAGATATTGAGAACCGTCTAAATATTACGGAAGCTTGCCATTTAGGATTGTTATATGTATAGGCCATAGAGTTATGTACCATTCAAGGACACTTATTGCCTAGGTTCATTATTCAAACTTTCACTTCGATCGCATGATTACAACACAAGAAATAAAAACTTAATTTTAAAATTTCGCACAACCGCCATCTTGAGGTTATGTAAACAATTGAATTAAATTAGATGGCAGTACATTACAATCTGCAAAATCATTTACTGTACCACATTTCACTGCGCTCAGAGAGTTAACTCACGAGAAAAGTCTATTAAAATATTTCAAATTCGCTTGGTCGCCATGTTCGTTTTGTACTTTACAGGTTTATGAATTATACATAGGTAAACTTGTATCAGTACCCTTTATCACCGTACAAAATTGCAGGGTGATATCTGTAATAGTTTCGGGGATATAGAATGTCAGTGAAATATTTCGCACAGCCGCCATTTTGAGGTTATGTAAACTATTGAACTAGATTAGATTCCAGTGCATTGCAATGTGTATAGATATTTGCTGTACCAAGTTTCATTTCGTTTGGATAGTTAAATCGCGAGAAAAGTCTATTTAAAAGTCTCCACTTCGCTGGCCGCCATGTTGGTTATGTAGTAACCAGGTTTTTGAAAGTCACATAGGTGAACTTCTAGTAGTACCCTTTATCACCGTACACAATTTCAGGGCGATATCCGTTATAGTTTTGGGGATACTGAATGCTAGTGAAATATTTCGCACAGCCGCCATGTTGGATTGGTGAGACTTAACAAAATTTGATGGGCACGGTCGAGGTCGCCGGGAATAGTGCTATGAACTTACCGAGTTTCACTGAAATCGCTCCAGCCGTTTAGATTTTATTAGGGGGGACACACACACACCTCACACACACCTCACACACACACACACACACACACACACACACACACACACACACACACGGACAAAAGGTGATCTCATAAGCCTATTTTTTCAAAATTGAAAATAGGCTAAAAATGGACTCCAAATGACAAGAAGGTTACCATCCCCATAAGACAATAAAATGTTTAAAATATGTTTAAAATGAAGAAAAACAAAGTTAATTAATCTCCAATTATAAAATACTTTCACGCGATAAATGAGGTCTGATCCTTCTACGAAAACCTGCATATTCTGCCTATTTTCGCCTATCTCCAAGTTTGTCCGGTGAAATCTACCTCCGCCTTCCGGCGTGCCGAGAGGAATTTTTATGTTTGAATGATATAGCCTCCGTTGCTTAGGCGTCAGCACGCCGGCCTCTCACCGCTGGGTCCGTGGTTCAAATCCCGGTCACTCCATGTGAGATCTGTGCTGGACAAAACGGAGGCAGACAGGTTTTTCTCCGGGTACTCCGGTTTTCCCTATCAAAATTTCATTCCAGCAACACTCTCCACTATCATTTCATTTCATCTGTCATTCATTTAATCATTGCCCCAGAGGAGTGCGTCAGGCCTCGGCAGCCGGCACAGTTCATATCCTCGCCGCTAGATGGGGGCTTCATTCATTCCATTCCTGACCCGGTCGGATACTGGAAGCAGGCTGTGGATTTTTTTTTTCATGTTTGAATGATATACTGCTGAAGATGAGCTAGAAAGAGAGCGTAAAACATCTCCAAGAAATAAAAGGATAATTAAATAATTGTGGGAAGAACCTAACAAGTTGTTTCATTGTATCTCAGTTGTAGTTTTTGTTTGAGTCTTCAGTGTTTTGAGTGGTTTGATGCAGCGCTACATGCCTCCCTGTCCTGAGCTATAGCTTCATCTCTACATAGCTACCACGCCCCACTACATCCGTAGCAATCAATTTAACATATTCTAACTTCAATTAGCTAATGGTTTCATACACGGAAATCATCTTCCGTCCGTTGAACATTATGAACTATTTTAATGAGTTACTGGGATGATTTTCACTGATTATTTGTTTTAATCCCGGACGTGGTGCATAATAGCTTTAACTTGATTGTTTTCTGTCTGTTGCTTAACTGGCGGAGAGGATTGCACACACAGCAACTTAACCAAGTTTCAGAAGCGTGGCCGTGATCATTAAATGGTGCACCACGGCCTCGAGGGTAGCTGCAACAAGTCCGGGGATCGCAGGTTCGATCCCCGGTACTGACAGTGGCTTTTCTGAGTGTAGTTTTTTCCCTGCGTTTATTCACGCTCTCTCCAGGCAAAATTCTGGGATAGTACCTTTCTTCAAGTCCCGTTCAATAGCCACACGTACTTGGGTGTGTGTTGAACTTATCTGATGACCTGTATCTCTCTAATGAGTGTGTGTGTAGCTGTAATGTAGACAGGGACGGAGCTGGCACTTGAAATAAGGCATTATCCCAGCATTTGCCTGGAGTGAGTGTGGGGGGGGGGGGGGGGGGAATGAGAAAAAGCCACACACAGGATAGCTGCTATCAGCGCTAGGATTTGAACTTCCGATCTCAGGACTTGCGGAAGCACCCCATTGCGGTAGCGATGTGCGTTTTAACGCGCACGTAAGATTCCTGTCAAAGAGAACATATCTCTACCTAACAAAAGTTTGGTGCTTTTCAGTCGGTCAACATGAATGTACTCAAATAGAGCTGGGTTATGCCCTAATCCTGAAATAAATTACATGAGATTATAAAACAAAGTTCCCGATTCTTTGGATGTCACGGGTAATCTCGAGAACCACTGGATAGATTTTGATGTGGTTTTCATCATTCTGTAAAGCATATCTCGAGGAAGGTTACTGTTGAAAATAATTTATTTATGATCAAAGGAAGCCAAGCAGTAACGATTTTAGTGAAAAGTCGAAAAGAAAACCTGGCGTCCGTGCGTTGTTTTAAGCTTACGTTGGGCAAACCGTTAAAAATATCAATATACTATGAGTGTAAGAATTGTTCAGCATGAAAAGTTCTCAAAAAAAAAAGTCCGCGAGAGCATATCTCTATCTTCAATACATCGCCCACTATAAGTATTTTTACGTTTTCATTTCTTCCAACAATCTCCATTCAATTACTGAGGCGACAGTTTACGAGTTAGCTAGGGGCGAGCCTTTCACCTTAGTAACAGCCTAGCTAGCGGGTGAGCCTATTACCCCCAGATACAGCCAGCAGCAAACTGTGGAGTCGTGTTGAGTTAAGACTTCAGAGAACAGTGATTGGGTTTGGAGTTTCCCTGGAAGTGCAACTCGGCTTTTTTGCATTTCGCCTGTGAACTTTTCGTTCCGTAAAATAGAAAGTCAATTTAAGATTGGACGGAAGGGAGATTTGTGTTTCATGCACATCGGCATTCTAAAATTACGTCTGACAAGATTTCGTTGTACATGCATCTCCATGATAATGTAATTAATAGCCCAGTCAGTGATTTTAACCCACCATGGCGAGACGTAAAACAGATATAGGTTGTAGTTCATTTTGCTTTCTCATATTTGACGCCTGTAAGTGAGCACCCGGGGAAAGGCCTCTATCCCGGTGGTCGGCACTATAGCTCACGTGAAGGGAAGAGTGCTCCGAGCTATAACCCGCATAGTGTAATTGCTTCCGACATGCCTGATACCCTTCATCTCACCCTCTTCTACCTGTCGCGTTGAGGCCAGACATGAGATTGCTCCTAATTCGGTTATCTTGTGTAATGCTTGTCTCTGCACAAGGGCGAGCCAGTATGTGTTCATAACCGTGCCCTCAGAGAAACTTACCACAAAAGGACGAGAGAGCCTAAGTTCTCAGGTTACGCTGACGTTTTGTATCTACCTTCACAGTAGTTTATCCACACTCAATCTACAGAGGTGTGCGAATTATTAGATTTGATAGTAGTTTTCCGACAGTTACTTTGTACGTTTTGTGACATAATTCAGCACAAATGTTTTGCAAGGCGCTTTAATTATTTCAAATGTTTAATCAATAGTCTTAATAACTTGTTTAGCCTACTTTTCACATTTTGCAAAAATGAGGAAAAAGTAGACATATGGGATCGATCCGGGCAAATGTCTGTCTGTCCTTCTGTCTGTCTGTCTGTCTGTCTGTGTGTGTGTGTGTGTGTGTGTCGTCGTCGTTCCCCCCCCCCCCCCCCCTATCAACTCCTAAACGGCTGCAGCAATCGAAACCAAATTTGGTTCGACTAAAGATCTATACCTGAATATCTCAAGCTCATATTTGCAAATGATGTCAGTGCTACCAACTGCTGAAATACCGCACTTGAAATTTGAGCTCCATGGTGTATATCCTGGAACGTATGCATGGGAGCTATTCCAATATTGGCACACACATAGATCATAATAATTCCGTTTATTTTCCAGGAGGCCATACAAGGCAGTGTTGCTAAAATGATTCTAAACCAGCAGATAGGTCTAATTTTTAATTGCATATAACTTCTACACTATTAATTGGATTTCAACCAAATTCGTATGTAATATGTGTACATAAACAGATATGACAGAGCGTATTCTTAAGAGCCAACTGCAAATATATGCTCTCTCTATTTTTATCCAAATATATCCACTATATCCAATATATCAAATATATCAGAAAGTATGCAAGCCGACAGCTTTAAACTATGCACACGTATAGTACCTGACATTCTATATTAATTTGGAGTAACGTATATACGTCAGTGCTACCAACATGATTCTAAGCCTGCTGATAAGACCAAGATTAAAATACTTGTAACTTCTATACTATCAATTGGATTTCAACCAAATGTCGTATGTGCTATGTGCAACCATAACTGATATGACTATGCGTATTCTTAAGAGCAACCAGGGCTGTCAACTGTTAATAAGAGCTGTCTCTATTTTTTTACCCTAATATCAATATATCAGAAAGTATGCAAGCCAACAGCTCTAATTCTGCACGCGTATAGTACCTGCCATTCTAGATTAATTTGCAGTAACTCATGTACGTCAGTGCTGCCAACATGTTTCTAAGCCTGCTGATAGGTCCAATTTTAAAGTACATGTAACTTCTCTACAAACAAATGGATTTCATCCAATATTGGCACAACAAGAGATCATAATATTTCAGATTATTTCTGACCAAAACATGCATGATATTGCTGCCAACATGATTTTACGCTTTCTGATAGATCCAATGTCTAACTGCATGTAACGTCCATGCTATCCATTTGACTTCAACCAAATTTTGTATTCTGTACCTTGCTTAAGAGAAGGAACTAAGAATATATTTAGTCACCATGAATGCCAACTGTAGTGCTCTATTAGGCTACATTATACCAGGTATATTTCGAACAAATTAGAAATTTCGATATTACCAACTTAATTTCGTCATTATTCTAGATAGGTTCGTATAGATTAATCATTGGCATGAATCTTAATTTTAAGACTAGTAGGCTCTTTAGTTCGTCACGGAACTTCTTGTTTAAATAACCTGATATAAAAGTATTGTTTTTACCGTTTCCACCAAAAGAGAAGCCTTGTAAATGCAGAATGCCACACGTTTTGATTTCATTATTTTATTCTAGTTTTCGTGTGAATTTAGACCACAGAGATTGGAAGTCTTTTATTACTGACTAGCTGTACCCGGCATGCGTTGCAATGCAAATCAAAGAAAGTGTTGGCGTTGTAACTTTGTTTGTTGAAGTGCTTTTGGATTCCCAATATTTTTTTTTCTTTTTCCGTTAACCACCTCTAAACTATTGTAAAATTGATTTACTATCTCAAAAAATCATGGGAGCGTGCTCAACAACTTACCAACGTTTCATCGCAATGAAATGAATGGTATATGAACCCATACGGGACTTTGTTGAAACAATTCGAGCGCCGTCACCCATTTGTTGAATATACTCGTACGCTACCTATTGTAAAATGGATTTACTAAGTCGAAAACCTTCCCTGGCGTGTACACAACAACTCATGAAAGTTTCATCGCAATCGGATGAATGGCATATGAACGCATACGGGATTTTGTATAAACGATTTGCGCGCCGTCACTCATTTGTTGTATCTACTTGTGCGCCACCCATTGAAAAACGGATTTACTAATTCATACACCTTCGCACGACTGTACTCAACTCACCAAAGTTTTATCATAATCGGATGAATGGTATACAGTTTGAACGCATACGGGACTTGGTTGAAACTCTTCACGCACTGTCGCTCATTAATTGAATCTACTCGTACGCTATCAATTATAAAATGGATTTACTAAATCCAAAATCTTTGCGGGAGTGGAAACAACATTTCTCAAAATTTCATTGCAATCGCATGAATGGTATATGAACGCATACGGATTTTTTTTAACGATACGCGCGCCATTACTTATTTGTTGAATCTCCTCGTGCGCTACCTATTGTAAAAAGGATTTACTAAGTCAAAAACCCTTCATGGAGTGTGAACAACAATTCAACCAAAGTTTCATAGCAATCAGATTAATGGTATATGAACGCATACGGCACTTTGTTTAAGCGATTCGCGTGCCATCGCTCATTTGTTGAATCTACTTGTGTGATACCTATTGTAAAGTGGATGTACTAAGCCAGAAACCTTCCCTGAAGTGTACACAACATCTCAACTAAGTTTCATCGCTATCAGACGAATAGTATATAAACGCATACGGGACTTTGTTAAAACGCTTCGCGCGTCGTCGCTCTTGTTGAATCTTCTCGTGCGGTACCTATTGTAACTGAGCCAAGAACCTTGCCTGTAGTGTACACATCCTCTCGCCCAAGTTTCATTGCTATCGAACGAATGGTATGTGAACGCATACAGGACTTAGTTGAAACGCTTCACCTGACGTCGCTCATTTGTTGAATCTACTCGTGCGCTACTAAGCCAGAAACCTTACCTGAAGTGTACAGAACATCTCAGCCAAGTTTCATCGCAATGGGATGAATGGTATATGAACGCATGTGGGACTTTCTTGAAACAAACGCACGCCATTTTGTTGAAGCTACTCGCGCGCCATCTATTGTAAATTGGATTTACTACGTCTATAACTTTTCCGTGACTGCACAACAACTCACCAAAATTTGATCGCAATCGGATGAATTGTATATGAACGCATCGCCATTACGCATTTGCTTAAACTATTCGCGCGGTATCTATTGTGAAATGGATTATCTATGCCTATGAACATCCCGAAAGTATGTACAATAACTCTCCAAAATTTGATCGCAATCGGATGAATGGTTTATGAGCGCATAAAAGACGAACAGACAGACATTCATTTATATATATAAGATTGTCTACTCTTGAACTACTCAAAGATTCGTGAACAATGGATTAAAATCACCAGATTTAGAGGATACAGTCCAACGTCAATTAAAAACAGAAACAAGATGTTCATTAAAGAACATATAGCCTACTTTCTCCCAAATGCATGGGTATTGTTATAACTCTTTGTCCTTTTCAAGGAGTATAATTGAATGTTTGTTGTAGTAGCTTGTTGAAATACAACGTGCTATACTGATATAAACATGGATATGAGGTGCCCTCTGTACAAAATGTCATTCCATTCGGTTTCACCGTGTTTGAATTGATATGGTGAATAGATTTGCACACATACATGGCCGCTATCAGCAAACTATTGGGCTAATGACCTTGTAGTTCAGTCAAAGATGCTTCCCACAAAAAGGTATGTTGTTGCATAACTTGGTCGAGATCAAATGATTAGGTTGGTCGTAATTTGATTTAAACTTTTAACATTTGGGTGGCCGCCATTCTGTTTCCGTCAAGATGGCGGTGATATAAAACATGCCTCTGAGGTGCCCTTTGCTAGTGATACCTCTGTACCAGATTTCTTTAAATTCGGTTTTACCTTGTTTGAATTGATAGGGGGAAACGATTTGCTCACATACATAGCCGCCATATGCAAACTATTGGACTGATGACCTTGTAGCTTGGTCAAAGAACGCTTCTCACCTAAAGGTATGTTGTTGCAAAATTTGGTAGAGATCAGATGATTAGGTTGGTCGTAATTTGATTTAAGCTTTTAACATTTGGGTGGCCGCCATTACGTTTCCGTCAAGATGACGACGATATAAAACATGACATTGAGTTGCCTTTTCCTAGTGCTACCTCTGTACCAAATTTCGCTCAATTCGCTTTCACCGTGTTTGAATTGATAGAGAGAATCGATTTGCATTCATACATGGCCGCTATCTGCAAACTATTGGGCTGGTGACCTTTTAGTTTGGTCAAAACATGCTTACCACATAAAGGTATGTTGTTCAAAATTTAGTAGCGATCAGATGATTAGGTTGGTCGTAAATTGATTTAAGCTTTTCACGTTTGGGTGGCCGCCATTCCGTTTCCGTCAAGATGGCGGCGATATAAAACATGACAATGAGGTGCCCTGTGCTAGTGCTACCTCTGTACCAAATTTCGTTTAATTCGGTTTCACCGTGTTTGAATAGATAGGGGGAATCGATTTGCACACATACATGGCCGCCATCCACAAATTATTGGGCTGATGACCTTGTAGTTTGGACAAAAGTTTCTTCATACATAAAGGTATAATGGAGCAAAATTTGGTATAGAGATCTAAGGATTAGGTTGGACGTAATTTGATTTTAGCTTTTAACATTTGGGTGGCCACCATTACGTTTTCGACAAGAAGACGACGATATAAAACATGACACTGAGGTGCCCTTTGTCAGTGCTACCTCTGTACCAAATTTCGCTCAATTTGATTTTACCGTGTTTGAATTGATAGGGGAATCGATTTGCACACATACATGGCCCCCATCTGCAAACTATAGGGCTGATGAACTTGTAGTTTAGTTAAAAGACGCTCGCCATATAGATATATGTTGTTGCAAAATTTGGTAGAGATCGGATGATTAGGTTAGTCGTAATTTGATTTAAACTTTGAACATTTGGGTGACCGCCATTACGTTTCCGTCAAGATGGCGGCGATATAAAACATGACACCGAGGTGCCCTTTGATAGTGCTAGTCTTTACCAAATTGCATTCAATTCGGATTCATCGTGTTCGAATTGTTAGGGGGGACAGACTTTCAGAATACACACACTCACACACAGACACACACACACATACAGACAGACATACAATTTTTGGCCCTGTGTAGATCTCATAAGTCTACTTTCATTTTTTGCAAAAATCGATAGTAGGCTAGAAACGGACCCAGCTCAGGTGTCCCTCAGAATCTCCAATTTCGAAAATTTCCAGATTCAATTCCTAATGGAAACGTTGTAAGTGTACAGGTGAGGAAACATTAAGTAGGGCAATAAAAATAAAATAAAATGATTTTTAATTTTAAAAATACGAGCCTTACAGTAGTCGCATATGATGTGTAACATCTGACATAGAAGAAACCTCACGTGAAATTGTTGACACACCGGTATTTTATACTATTATTGGCACAAATATTAATCTATTGTAAAAGGGAGTGATTTACAGATATCACTCACCTCCATAATAAACAGATCTCTATGTGTTTCAATCACTTGACACCCGAGTTCGCATGCGCGTTTACCGTTCAGTATGTCATAATATATTCCACATGACCGAGAGTACGTCATGGTATCAATTTCCGACACCGCTCGCTCATTGTTTCCTCTTACCACTGCCAGCTGGATCGTTCCGTTCCACTTCCGTCCTATTTTTCAAAATCACTCCCACAAAAATATCCAGCAACCGAGTTGAAAGATGTTACACATCAAAAAATTGTGACTGATTTAAATTCTTTATTTGATTCTAATAATGTGCACACCTCTGTAGGTAAATCCCCGACTTGAATGTGTTAACCTTCAACCAGACTTTGGATCATGAAGGGTGTTGTGGGGTCAGAAAATATACCACGAAGAAAAACTCATCAGAAATACCTATTATTCCAACTTTCAAAATAAAATATATTCTGATGATTTGAACCTTATAAAGTGCACTACTTCCTTCAACTTCTTCATCTAAAGCACTGTTTATAAAGTCTCTGATTCTATGCTTACACGCTGACATACCAGTACGACATGTAGAAGCCAGTGGCGTAACTACGGGCGGTGATTAGGGGGATCAATCCCTCCCTCAGAGTCAAATAAGTTTAAGGGAAACGTCATTTGACAGAATTTTATTTAAAAAAAAGTATTTTTCAAATTGTTGAGAATCGATTGGATTAAGTACATTAGTAATTTGATACAATTATCTTTACTTGTGTAAAATATCTAGAGTTTCCAAAACTGTTCATTTACGAGCTTTTGCACATCGAGAGGTGTAAATAAAACGTATCAAATGCTATCCAGATCAAACATGAAAACGTGCAGGTTTTCTTTCATTGATTGTCTTATTTTGTCCCCCGCATAAAGTAAAAACAAACACATGACAAAAACAGAAAGCACAAGACCGAAATTTTAAAACAAAACAAAAAACAAAAAACTGAAAACACAAAGCGAAAAGCAAAATTCAAAAGAAGCAAAAGCAGAAAACAAACAGAAAACTAAAAACACAAAGCAAAAAGCAAAATTCAAAAACAATAGCAAAAGCAGAAAAATAAAAACACAAAACCTAAACATTATGGTGTTTGAACCATTTTCAATGTTGCCTAAGTAATCGAAATTTGATGTTTTTCAGTCGGTCAACACGATTGTGCTGGAATATTCCCTAATCCTGTGAGAAATTTACATTAGATGAATAATACTTGTTGAACCAAATTGACTTGCCTAAATTTATGATTTTAAGCCGGAGTGATTTGAATCGTATGGCTTCACGATTTCTGTGACTAGCCGTGAACATTATGGTTTACGTATATGCATATATATACATATTTGAGTGAGCTTGTCTATCTAGCGAACATTATGTTTTCTTCGCGTAATACATATACTGCAGTGTCGAGAGAAAACCTGCCATCAAACAACCATAACGTACCAAGGATACTATAATTACTGTACAATGAGAAAAAGTTAACTGTCAGTGGTAAGCTCTCACAGCTGGCATGACCCGCCCTTCATGTGTTTGCCGACAGATACCTCGGACTCAGCAATGTTGACATGGCTCTGAAGGCGTGAGACCGGAGCTAGAACTCTTTTGAGTTGAACTCTTCACCTCCGGCTTTGAGCTTCGGGTTACAAGCTACGATTAATGTTCTCCAATGGATGCTTTCGAAAACAGTGGAAGATCTAGATTAACATATGGTGCCCATAAAACAGCCTGAAGCAGGTCAGCGGAAGGGAGTGTTCTATCACTTCCTATCGAAAGTGCTAACTAATTATAACGTCATGAAGCGTAAAAGAGAGCTACTGAACACCTCCGAGGGAAAGTAAACTGCATAATGGCATCATTACTCTATTAAGATGAGATCGTAAATGTGCGAACAGCAGGCTACGTTATGTACTAAGTGTCATTCTGTGATAGTGCGTCGTCTCAACTGAAGAGCTCTAAAACAAGATTTATTTATCCTTCTTCTTCTTCTTCTTCTTCTTCTTCTTCTCATTTTGGCCATTTAAGGACCACGAGGCTCGCTTTAACTCTTTACACGAGTCTTCTGTTTATTCTTACCCCAGAAGGCTTTAATTTTACGGCTATGAGCAGACTTCCTCTCCTCTGTCCACTTCAGTCTGGTGGTTCCTTTGGTCTTCATGCTGGTAACGGTCACTGGTAATACTCCTTGAAGAAAGAGATGACGACATTTGGTCCGATCATGTGTGGTGTCGGGAGAAATTTGAAGCTGCTCCAGATCTGATTTCACTGTAGTGATCTATTTGTTCTTGAAGGCTTTGTCTTTACCTATCGAGGTGAAGATCCTTTCGTGAGATTACAGGGGTTCATGCTAGTTAGATGACTATAAAAGATTAGTCGCCTTTTCCTCGTCGATGTACAAGATTTATTTATTTATTTATTTATTTATTTACCGGTACTTATTTATTTTATTTATTTATTTAAGAATAAAACAGCATTAGGCTGCCCTACAGTTATTCTGATAAAACATTAGGCTAGCCTATATTATAAATGGTTATTGTGCCTTTTACGTGTTCTATACGCAAAGTGTGATAGAAAGTACAATGCATAATGGCATGATTGCTCTATTAAGATGATATTTAGTTAATCAGTTTAATGGAGTAAATACATATGGGAACCGTGATGGTGCAGTGGCTTAGCAGCTCGTTTTTCACCCGTTTTTTCACCTGAAAAATCACGTGGCAGCAGGAAGGGCAACCGGCCTTAAATTCCCGGTCAAATCCAAAATGAGCCAGGTTGGCTCCAGCGACCCCAATTAATTCGGAAAAGCCGAAGAAAGTGTTTTTAATGGAGTAAATAAATATAAAAACAAGTAGTTCCGAGAAGAACTATACAGCCTATTTTCCTATATCCTACTCATGTTAATTGCCTCTATCAACATACAAGATTTCAGTTTGAAGGTTGTGATAGACTCATAGATATTGAGAACCGTCTAAATATTTCAGATGGTTCGCAGGTTGGATTTTTATTAATGTACTATTACATGAAGATTATTGTGTACGTGTGATATTCAAACTTCAATCGCATGATTAGAACACAAGAAGTAAAAACGAGATTTTAAAATTTCGCACAGCTGCTATCTTGTGGTTATGAAAACAATTGAAATAAATAAGATGCCAGTGGATTAATATTTGTATAAGCATCTAACGTGCAAAGTTTCACTGCACTCAGATGGTTAAATCGCGAGAAACGTCCATTTAAATATGTATACTTCGCGTCGCCGCCATGTTTGATTTGTGCTCACCAGGTTACTGAAAGTCCTATAGGTGAACATATGTTCATAGCCTCTATGAACATAAAACATTTCAGTTTGATTGCTGTAAAAGATTCGTAGATATTGAGAACAGTCTAAATATTTCGGATGCTCGCCATTTTGGATTGTTATATGTATAGGCCATACAGTTATATACAATTCAAGGACAATTATTGCCTAGGTTCATTATTCAAACTTTCACTTCGATCGCATGATTACGACACAAGAAATGAAAACTTAATTTTAAAATTTCGCACAGCCGCCATCTTGAGGTTATGTAAACAATTGAACTAAATTATATGCCAGTGCATTACAATATGTATAATCATTTACTGTACCACATTTCACTGCTCTCAGAGAGTTAAATCACGAGAAAAGTCTATTAAAATGTTTCAACTTCGCTTGGTCGCCATGTTCGTTTTGTACTTTAAAGGGTTATGAAAGTTAAATAGATAAACTTGTACCAGTGGCCTTTATCACCGTAAACACATTCAGGGTGATACCTGTAATAGTTTCGGAGATGTAGAATGCTAGTGAAATATTTCGCACATCCACCATTTTGAGGTTAAGTAAACAATTGAATTAAATCAGATGACAATGCATTACAATGCATATAAACATTTGCTGTACCAAGTTGCATTACCTTTGGATGGTTAAATCGCGAGAAAAGTCTATTTAAATGTCTCAACTTCGCATGGCCGCCATGTTGCTTTTGTAGTTGCCAGGTTTTTGAAAGTCTCATAGGTGAACTTCTAGTAGTGCTCTTTATCATCGTACACAATTTCAGGGTAATATCGGTAATAGTTTCGGAGATACTGAATCTGGTGAAATATTTCGCACAGCCGCCATGTTAGATTGGTGAGAGACAATAAAATTTGAAGTGCACTGCCGGGGTCGGCCAGAATGGTGCTATGAACTTACCGAGTTTTATTGAAATCGCTCCAGCCGTTTAGAAGTTATTAGGGGATACACACACACACATGCACACACAGACACACGGACAAAAGGTGATCTCATAAGCCTATTTTTTCATAAAATGAAAATAGGCTAATAAGCAAATATTTTAAATTCCGAACATAGAATGAATGGCAAGTCAGAAATGTCAGGGAACATCGTACAAAACTGAAAGAGGGGGAAGAAGTCTAATTGAAAGTCGATTTAATTAGCCAAATTATGACTATAGACCAGTAACATTTTGGTCAATTTAATACGAGGTGAAAAATTGTCAAATTTATGATGCCTGGGCACGTTATTGCATGGTGAGGGATTTCTGTAGAACAGAGATGGTGCGTGATCAAGGATTCAGAGGACAGTACTGCTCATCAGTCGGTAGATCTTAATTATCTTTGTCAATAACATCCGGGCATTTACAATGAATAATATGTTGGCACTTTGTCAAAGAACTCAATCAAAATTTATGAATTATAATATCAGAAACGGTATCACTATAATTTGTCTTCAAATAAGTTATTTTGAAAGTAGAGACGAAAAGTATGCAGCGTTAATACTAACTAGAACTATCCTGTTATTGGCATCATACAATATACGGTATTCCTACGCAAAGTTTACAGGTTTCTACACATTTTGAGATGTTAACTGTACAATTTGCACGATCTCCATCTTGTGTGGGTTGGATGCCATTTTTGTGACAACGTTAAAGAAGTTATGTTTCATTGAATGTGATATGATTTCCGAATTACACGACGTATGATTCCATTTGCAAGTAGAACTTAGTCTTTGTCATCATTATGATACATTTAATGGTAATTTCAATCTAAGGGTAAATGACCTCTTTGTTTCACCCCTTTAAACAAAAATCATCAACACCGATCTCAATACAGCAATTGTATAAAGAAACCTTTGCAAAATGAAGTTTCTGTTTCGTATATTTCATAACCACCCGTTTATCTAAAACGTCTTCTCAGAGATTTTTTTAAAATTATGTTCATTACATTGTTGTTATTGAAACTTAACTTAGATATTTGGGACATCTTTGTCATTAGTCCCGTGTACGTGAGCTTGCATATGATTTGTCTGATAACCTGTGTTTCATTGGCCAGCGGTTTCGTAAATAAATAAATAAATACAGAAAGAAAGAAACAAACAAATTAGCAAACACACAAACCAACAAGCAAACAAATAAATAAATATACAAGTAAACAAATAAATAAGTATAGAAAGAAAGAAAGAAAGAAAGAAAGAAAGAAAGAAAGAAGCAAATAAATTAAAAATAAACAAGTAAACATACAAACAAACAAGCAAATAAATACATAAAGAAATAAAAAAGCAAACAAACAAGCAAATACACATACAAACAAGCAAACAATTAAATAAATAAATAAATAAATACATAAATATAGAAACAAACAAGCAAACAATTAAATAAATAAATAAATAAATACATAAATATAGAAACAAACAAGCAAACACACGAACAAACAAGCAAAAATTAATAATAAATAAACAAACAAGCAAACATGCATACACACAAGCAAACAAATAAAGAACCAAACAAACAAGCAAACACAGAAACAAAGAGCAAACAAATAAATAGAAACAAACAAGCAAACACACGAACAAACAGGTAGAAAATTAATAATAAATAAATAAACAAACAAGCAAACAAATAAAGAAACAAACAAGCAAACACACATACAAACAAATACTGAAACAAACAAGCAAACACACATACAAACAAGCAAACAAATAAAGAAACACTGTAGCAGCATGCTTAATTGTAATTCTTGGGGTCACTAATTGGGGTAGATACCCGAGGACTTGGCATTTTCTAGAGGGAGTGTGGAAAAGAACACAGGACGAACGCTGTTTTCACCGGGATTTGAACCTACTGTAGGATCTCCAAATTTTCAGCATCTCCCCAATGCAATCGTTTAGCATGACTTAACGAGTTCGGCTACGCTGCTGGGCTTCATTAGATCGAAATATAACATAGCCAGGCACAGTATAACTTAACAGTCTGGTGTACCTTTAACACGAAACGTCACGAATCCATTCCACATGAGGAATGACGTTCACCGATATAGAATGGTGATGGATTGGCACGTTAGTAGACAAATAAAATAACTCATACTGGTTTGAAAAATGGTAGCCTAATGGGGGTAAATCTGTGACAGATAACAAAGTGAACGTTTCTGGAAATATAATGGTACATGGGAGTGTGATTAAATCTGCAATAACAGGCACTGTAATACAGTATATATCAGTTAAGGGATATGAATATAATTCAATTCTATTACAAATACAGTTCACAACTACGTTTTGTTGTTTCAAGGAGTGTAACATCGAGGTTATCAGCCCCTAAAGGCTTGAGTGATCGTGAAAATGATAATGAACCTATTAGTAAATCTACTACAGACTTAAAATTTTAAAACTAACTACAGACTAACATACTGGAAGAAGAAATAGAAAGCAAATGAAGAATAAGGGAAATATAAGACAGGGAGACGTACTGCCCTCAACCTTGAAGAATTAATATTGAAGGACTTGGAACGAAGTTGAGCAATGAAAGGCAGATAGGAAAGGGGAAAAAGGAGAGAGTCCGCCCTAAAAGGCAATGTAAGAAGAGAAAAACAGACCCAGCTCAGGAAACACTCGAGATCACCAACTACCGATTTCATCAGCCGTGAGCCCTTGAGCAGAAGGCAGGAGATACCATGAAGAGAAAGAGAAGAGGTCTGACCCCTCGAAGAATGAGGGTACAAGAAGGGCCATTTAAGGCGGGAAATTGAAATACTCCCTAGACTTGGGATATCGGAAGAGAACAAGAGCTGACCAAGGGAGGATGGCAGGAAATATAACGTAGAGTAGCCCGGCAAAAGTAAGTGGATGCAATGCCGAACTCAGCTGGGGTCCCGTGGTCGCTAAACCACGTCCCACTAGTCGTTAACTCCTGCAGGGTATAACTGTGTGCCGGTCTGCAGAACTTCATGACAACTGATGAATCAAACTGCGGGATAATCTGCAAATGTTAGGAAGGAAGCTTGTAGTTTAATGTGACCACTAATCACGCGATCATGAGCCACGGGACCTACTTTTTACGTGGAATCCGAACCGCAGGGCATGGCATTTCACTTCGAAAATCTCACATTCATTGACCGGGAATCGAACCCAGTCCACCTTGGTGAGAGGCAGACAGCTTGACCTCTACCACGCCCGTGCGATTGTGAGTATAAATGCTAATACCCTCTCGTGGTGTAGTGGCTAGCATTCTTGACTGTTTCCTCCCGACGTCCGAGTTCGACTTCCGACTCGCCCAGGAAATTCAATTGTGGTATGAGGCTTGGAACGGAATACACTCAGCCTCGATACGCATAACTGAGAAGTGGTGGGTTCGGTTCCCACCTCAGCCATCCTAGAAGTGGTATTTCGTGATTTTCCACTTCTAATCCAGCCAAATGTCGGGATGGTTCCTACCTTAACGCTACGGCCGTCTCCGTCCCAATTCTGGCCTCAACAGCAAATATACACGCTACTACAGGCACCACAATAATACAGGTTATCAAACGAAGCATATATATATACACACACCCAAGTGCACGGGGTTGAAATGAACACGATGTCAAAACTCCTAAATGATACAACAAAACATGAGGCAATATTGTGGAACCGTCTTAAAAACAGCGGTCAAGCTGTTGGCCTCTCACCAAGGTGGACCGGGTTCGATTCCTGGTCAATGCATGTGAGATTTTCGAAGTGCCACTTCCTGTGGTTCAGATTCCACGTAAAAAGGAGGCCCCGTGGCTCATGATCGCATGATTAACGGTCACATAAAACTAGAAGCTTCCTTCCTTCGTCTTAAAAACAACCACATCAGCAGTGATATACAAAAGACCTTTACCAAAACCTTTGTCAGGAGTGTATTTGCGTATGGATGGGAAAGTTGGGCTCAAGATAAGTAGGAAAGGAAAATAAATAGAAGCTGTGGAAGTGTGGATTTGGAGAAGAAAGACTCGAAAAAATTGGATCGAAATGAAGAGCAACTCGGCAGCCCTGAGTGAGATAGATGAAACACGGAACTTCAGAGTGAGAAGAGGAATATAAAACTTCCTAGATATGAGTCGTCCAGTTGCAAAACTCGTTTAATCCACTACTTGTGAATAAGGATCATGTCGTAAAGTTATTTATGTTCGACCCCCACTATTATGTGTCAAGAAACTGTATCATAATGATGGTCATTATAACACTCTTTTTCATTATGATACAGTTTCTCCAGCCAATCAGAGCTCGTTCATTGACCAATTAACCAATTAGGTAACGATACCTTAACGCGTGCGCTCAAAATCCAACATGTCTATATAAATTACCGAAAGTGCACCGTCCATAATGTTCTCGTAAATAAACTGGTGAATATGAGACACTGTACCTTAATATCCTTAAATCCAATTTCTACACAGCGGGTTGTTTTCAAACGATTTCGGTGACATTTTTACTGAATACTGATGCTCAATCTGCACATACGGCATTGAAGCTCACAGAGCGCATGCGTCGGTTGGTCAGTGAGCTTGGACATCAGAGATATCCTACCCTGCGCAGCACCCGATCACAAAATTCTAGTGACAATCTCAACAGATATTTATGAATATTTATGTTAAAACATATAATAAAGTTGTAATTATCGTCGAACATAAACAGTCGTATGCAACTCGCCTATAATGGTAATTAAGACACTCGTATGGAAATTATAAAACTCGCATACGCTCGTTTTATAAAAAATACTCGTGTCTTAATTATAGCCATTATAGGCTCGTTGCATAATGTACTATTATTTATGTTATTATTTTATTTCATTTTAGTTTAGTTTATTTCGTTTTATTTTGTTTTAAATTGGTTTTTTTTCTGTTTTTTGTATTATTTTGCTTTTGTTTTTATTTTGTTTTGTTTATTTTGTTTTGTTTTATTTTGATTTTCCAGAAAACAAACACAAAACCAAAAACAAAAAAACACGAAGCAAAAAGCAAAATTCAAACACAAAAGCAGCAAACAAACAAAAAGAACACAAACCAAAAAGCAAAATTCAAAAACAGCAAAAGCAGAAACAAACTAAAAACCAAAACAAAAAAGACGAAGCAAAAAGCAAAATTCAAAAACAAAAGCAGAAAACAAAAAACAAGAAACATAAAGCAAAAACCAAATTCAAAAAAGCAAAAGCAGAAAACAAACACAAAACTAACACAAAAACGACGAAGCAAAAAGCAAAATTCAAAAACAAAAGCAAAAGCAGAAAACAAAAAAAGAAACATAAAGCAAGAAGCAGAAAACAAACCAAAAACAAGAAAGAAAAGCAAAAAGTCAAATTCAAAAGCAAAAGCACAAAGCTAACACAAAACCAAAAACACAAAGCAAAAAGTTGAAACAACAAACACAAAATATACGTGAGGCAAAGTCCAGAGAAACGTTTCTCATGAAAATGATTCTTAATCACAAGTGGATTAAACGAGTTTTGTAACTTGACGACTCATATATTCTAAGGCATGACAACTTTCTTTGCAACACCTTTGAAGGCATAATCCACGGAGTGAGAGGGAGAGAAATACTTAGTCCTAGAACATTTTACTTCAGGAACTTGCTTACCGTGATGAACTGGAAAACTTATGCAATGTTGAGGAGAACTGCTCAAGACGGATGCCTAGCTGACGTAAGACCTGTTTTTTTTTAAATATTATGATGACAGCACAGTAAACCCTCAAGTAAGCATTTATCTTCGAGACCAACGGAGTCCAAACAGTTGTTGTAGTTGCTTGTCTTTCAAGACAACCTCGTGAACGTAAACTCCTCGATCTTGTTGGCCTGTTAGGTAGTCAGCCCGAAGGCTGGTTGGATCCTCAAAAAGTACCGCCGTTACGTTAAGTGAGTAGATACCCACAAAAACCCAAGGCAGCGCTATTTTGAGGCGTTCTAGGCAAGAAGAGGAGTGAGGTAGTTTGCCATTGCTTTCCTCACTGAGTCAGAACAGTAGTCCTAACCCTATGAGTTGAACCTTTCACAGCATTCACAGGCACTGACTGTGCCCCGAATGCCATTACTAAGCACCACCCATACCTCAGTAGCTTCCATATAATCACAGCCATGAGTGAGACTGAGACATCGGTGAAAAGCCACCTTTTACTCTAGCCTGTGCCAACTGACAAATGCAAAAGTACTGTATTCATCAAGAGATGGCGAACAGGCCAGGATCTTGTTGGCAATTGTCACAAATTAACAGTGATCGTATTTCATCCCCAAATTCAGTAGGACCATCCAAGTGTTGTATGAATTTTAACCCCTTAACGCTTAACTTCCATCGAGTTAATTTTGCATGAATGGTTGGTGGCTACATATGCGAACACTTACATTAAAGACTAATATGTATGACTACCCCTCATTTTTCCCGTTTTCAACGGGGTTGGGGACGAGATGCGCTGTACGTCTGTACGGCCGAATGCCCTTCCTAACGCCAACCTCGAGGTTAGTTGGTTGGTTTCTCAGTTTAGGGGCTGTGACAACGCGGTCATGTAGCCCCGTGTACTTTGGGTGTGTGTAGAATCTGTGTGATAGCCGGTGTTAATTGGGATGGCTGTATTAGTGTGTATTACCTGTAATTCAGGTAAGGACTGCAGATGATCAATTTCAAGTAGTTCCTACTTTTGCTAACAATTGCTACTTTCAACAATATCTAGCAGCGAACTTGGCAACCAGATGCCACCGAAACCGTCACCTGGTGGCGAACGTTGGTGTTAATCAAATCTAACCTACAAATTTAGCTTCATACAATTGTAGTTAGTGGAAGGTTCTCTTACGTGACATAAATCTATGATATGGGCTCGCTGGCTTTACTTCCCTTCCTAAGGAAGGCATACGGAGAGATTTTAACGCTCTTAAAAATCCGACTTCTATCGGGTATAAACCTGCGATCTCGGGCATAGGACCTCAGCATGCTACGAACTACTTCACCGAAAAACTCACGTCCCAGTATTTTCCCGGAGTTGAAAATGGGAAAACCGCGAAAAGCCATTTCAATGACTGACGACAGTGGGACTCGAAGCCACGTCTACCGAGTCTACAGATAGCTTGGCCGTATGGCCTTGCACTGCACGTAAGTGAGTGTAGCTATCGCTGTCGGTACATTAAAGACTAATGTGATAAAATGTATTGTACTGTATCGTTAGTGCCATTTATTTTTATTTTTTAGCGTATGGATCTTAGTGCCGGGAGTGTCAGAGGACATGGTTGGCTCGCCAGAGTTCATAGCTGCTTTTATATGGACATCCATGAGGTGAGCTACACGTATCGTCGCGTGTGGAGTGTTGTCTGGGGAGGAAAGTGTGAATGTAAGGACGAGGAATTGGAAGGTAGCGGCTGTGGCCTATAGTTAGGGACCAACCCCGGCATTTGCCTGTTGGAAACCACAGAAGTCCATCTTCAAGGCTGCCGGTGGGGAGATTCGAACCTCCTCACCTCCCGGATTTGAGCGCAGCTACGCCGTAATGACCACAGTTACTGTAACTCACCCGGTGTTAGTGCCATGAATGATGTTCAGAGACGTTTGGGCTTATTTTATAGTTACATGCCACGTGCTTCATACTAAGCATGTGGCGTGTGCCTTCGGAATGGACTCTTTTATAGTTTCGTATCGCTCGAGCATGTACTGTACTATGGCAGGGTTTACAGCAAAATGATCGCTGCCGCATACCTCTACGAGATATTGTCCAGAATAAAGAAGAGAAAAGGGTGTTTTATTGTCCATCCTTTTAACATTCAAAGAGATGTGATGGGAGCTTTGACCTACGAGATAACGAAATAATGTTAAAAATTATTTTAGGATGAGCCGAAAATTATTCGATAAATAGGCCTAATTATTTGGAAAAAATATAATTCGCAGTTTCATATTACAAGAAATCATTTGATGGCCTTCTCAACATCCACTGTCCTGGTCAGTACTCTATTAGACCACAAACTGAACTGAACCTCCCTGTATGACGTAAGGCTTTGGTCCCACCCGCGTGGCGATGACATGCCAGGTGTGGCGGCGACCCACCTCGGTCACATGCCTGGCGGGAGAATGGAACCGCAAGGCGCGAGCAGGTAACTATAAATTGGTCCCATTTAAACCATGTTAATTTACATTCTTAGCATGTAGCATGTGCCATGTAACTATAAAAGAGATCTTAATGGCCAAATATGAAGACAACTTTCGTATTTGAGGAACAAACCCGTCTGATGCAATTACGCCTATACAAAGTCATATAACATAATATTTTGCAGAATAGGGAGAAAAATTAAGTTGAGTGCACAGAGAAAAAAGTTGTGGCTATATATTTAGCCACTAACCTATGAGAGGCTAAAACGCGCGAGAAACATACAGCCCAGCAAGATATGCGTGCTGAGTTAACTTGCAATATTCGACCAATCACTCGTTTCATTAATGCTATATCTCGTGCGCGTATTTAAATTAGTGCCATTTCTCCCGGTCTATGGATGGCCAAAGTGAATTCTGGGAAGAAATACCATCACGTTTGCAAAAAAGTCATCTCCATGATCCCCTATTAGCAGTTAGCTCTGCCGCCTCTCCCGTTCTACATCTCTCACTTTAAATCGTTCAACACTGAATCTAACCATCCCCTCCTAGGTCTACCTCTACTTCTATTTCCCTCTAGAGCCGAACTCATTAACCTCTTATTGTTAGATAATCTCCCCTACTCTCCCATTCGCTTCACATGACCCCACCATCTGAGTCGGCTCATACGAACATTTCAAACTTACTGTTAGTCTTTATCTCTTCATTACGAGTACCTTCCTGTCATTGCTCCCATCTATTTGTCCCAGCAATCATTCTTGTTACCCTCATATCAGTTACCTCTAGCTTTTTTTTTATCAGATATCCTTAAACTACCCCACTCTCACTTCCATACAGCAAAGGTCAGTCTAAATACTGTGCGATGTAGGGAGAGGTTCGTCGCCACATTAACTTCTTTCTTGCAGATTTCTGTAGATCGCCAACGAGTACTCACTGCATTGGCATTTCTACACCTTGACTCTATTTCCTTCATCATACTAGGTCCTGAGAGAATACACCGCCCAAGTACTTCAAATGTTCCACCTGCTTCAATGTGCTTCAGCCAAGCACAGAAGAGGAGAATATATTACTCATAAGGAGCCATGTGAGTACAGTTTTTAATGCAAGAACTATTTATTAAAACTTGTTTCAAATGTTGCGTTGTGTGGAATGATGGGGTGTCAAATATAAAATAAAAAACAATAATACTAATAAAACAACAATAAAATAATCTGGCTTACCCTAAAATTTTTGTCAAGAGCGGTCCCTAGGTACGATGCAAAGAACGTTTCTCTACTTAAATGTGCCATCTAACTAGTGTAGTAACGGCGGCTTCGGTGGCGTAGTTGGTAGCATGATGAGCTTCTATGCCCAAGGTAATGGGTTCAAACCCGGCCGAATTAGTCGGAGTTTTAGAGCGTTAAAATCCCTCAGTAAGCCTTCCTTCGGAGGGGAAGTAAGGCCTGTGGTCCCAAAGTCATAGATGTATGACATAAAAAAGAACCTGTCATTACTACACTTGTGTGAAGCCAAAATTTGTAGGTTAGAATTGATAACGCTACGTTAGTTCCAACGTTCGCCGCCAGGTGCTGACTGCGATGGCATCTAGAAGCCAAGTCCGCTAGCTAGGTGCCGTGGACGGTAGCATTTGGTAGCAAAAGTAGGAACTACTTGAAATTATCGTCTGCAGTCCTTACTTGAATCAAAACAGATATCACACACTAATACAGCCATCATAATTAATATCGGTTATCAGACAGATTCTACACGCAACCAAAGTAAACGGGGCTGCATGACCGCGTTGTCGCAGCCCCTAAACTAAGAAACCAACCAACCTAAATAGTGTAGATATGTATGTTTTATGTAAGGAGAAAATTTGGTGAATGCATTAGTAGACATACATTTTTCATGTTGGATGTAATTCTTGTAAATGAATCTGAGAGGAATTATGGAATCAAGGTCTCATCATCCACCTCCATATCAAAGTTCCATTTCCATGCTTCATCCGAGAATTTTGTTGCGATGCTGTTCGGAGATCCGCAATTTAAATCCGGGTACTGATGATGGGCATACGGAATGTGAGTTTTCTGGGTTCCATTTGTCACTTTCACTTCAGTAAAATGGTAGCAATTGTACCATATATTTCAATTCTTGTTGAACCTATCGAAATCCTAGTTACCAAGGCAATGATTGCAACACAACATACGTTGTCTGACAGGCAAGTAGGTCCTTATTTGGCTGATGGCCAAGACCTATTTAACCCCTAAAAGAAAAGAAAAAACTTACTGTACTTCGCACCCTATGTAATAAATCAAGCACTCGGTCAGCAACCCTAGTGCCTTTAAAACGCTTTTGCTTACAGACCAATGGAAGTGCTCCCCTGCAATTTAGGCCACCCCACAAACATCACAGGAAGTGATAATGTGCATTCCACAGGCACATAGTATTGTGTTCTCGGTTGCTTCGAGCACATTGCTACCGCATTCCAATAATCGTTCCGTTCTGCACGGTCTCCACGGAGACCAATTAATGTGTGCATAACATAAAAGGATACAAAAGCATTTCTAACTTCGTAGCATGTTTTCATGATTCTCGATTTTAATTGGTTACTCATAGAGTTTTAAAGGACTTCATTTTGTGATAATCGAAGAATTCATTCCTGAATAATTGGCACACGCGCCATCCATCAATTGTTATTAATCATAAGCCATATACTGTATATATGCATCATTAGATAAAGATTCCATAGTGATTCATTATTCAAAGTTTCACTTCAATCGCTTGAATTGGATACGAGATTTGTGTTATTTCGCACGGTCATTATTTAACGAGCACGGCTACGCCACGAGGTTTACTTCGATGACTGTAAGAATATATTTATCTGCAATATTAATGCTATGATTTTAAGTCCCCTTTAAGTGATGCTGATTTAGAGACGTCGAGATGTCAGGATTTTACCCAGGAGGAGATCTTTAAAGTGTTAGAAAATATATTGACACAAGGTTGCATACTTACGCACCTCTAAGTGCTATCGGTCTGATTCGGAATCGAACCCATAATCCTGGCTTTTGAAGGCGGACGCTTAACCAACACCGCTACTCAGTTTGACAAAAGAATTCATTCCTGAATAATTGGCACACGTGCCATCCATCAATTGTTATTAATCATAAGCCATATACTGTATATATGCATCATTAGATAAAGATTCCATAGTGATTCATTATTCAAAGTTTCACTTCAATCGCTTGAATTGGATACGAGAAATAAACATGTGATTTATGTTATTTCGCACGGTCATTATTTAACGAGCACGGCTACGCCACGGGGTTTACTTCGATGACTGTAGGAATGTATTTACCAGCAATATTAATGCTATGATTTTAAGTCCCCTTTAAGTGATGCTGGTTTAGAGACGTCGAGGTGTCAGGATTTTGCCCAGGAGGAGATCTTTGAAGTGTCAGAAAATATATTGGCACAAGGTTACACACTTACGCACCTCTAAGTGCTATCGGTCTGATCCGGAATCGAACCCATAATCCTGGCTTTTGAAGGCGGACGCTTAACCAACAGCGCCACTCAGTTCGACAGAACAACTGTAATTATTATGGTTTATGAATGACGTACAGTAGGTTTTCCGAGGTTTGAAAGTATGCACCATGTACATTTGCCTACAGCGAGAGTGGAAAATCCAGGAGATAAATCACACTCAAAATGACCTCTGTCATGCCAGGAATTCAAACCTCGAATCTTTCAACTTGGAGCTCCCCATTCCGGCGATATCACTTGGATGTGATGCGAGGTCAGCACTATTGTGAGAGTGGCGTTGTAGATACAACATGGAACCCACTCACATTGATCCGGAATGACAAATACATCGTCTTTAAAAATGAATTTCTTAACCTTATTCACACCACGGTCCGGCAATTTTATTTTGTAATACTCTGTAGCCCTTCTTCATTCAGCATATATTTTAAAAGCTCCACTAGAACAAGAAAGAGCAAGTTTTTAACATTATGAACTATAAAATTCATTGTCATATTATCCGATTCACCAGAGAATTTTAATGATTTTTAAATGGTATGGAGGAAAGAATTCATGATGAAAATCAATATATGTAAAACAAAAATAATCAATTTAGCCGAAAGAATTAGAAACCCCATTTGAAGTAAAATTGGCAGGTGAAAGGCTAAAGAAAGTAGGAGACTTCTGCTACTTAGGAAGCAAAATAACCAGTGATGGACGAAGCAAAGAAGATATAAGAAGTAGGTTCGCTCAAGCATAAAAAGGATTTCTACAGAAAAGGAATCTGTTGACATCAAATTTAGATTTAGGTATTAGAAAGTAATTTTTGAAAGCCTTTGTCTATGGAAGTGGAACTTGGACTATTGGTGTAGCAGAAAAGAGGAAGATAGAAGCATTTGAAATGTGGTGTTACAGAAGAATGATGAATCTGATGGGTAGATAGAGTAACAAATGAAGAGATACTCGTATTAATACGGGTGAGAGAGGAGAGACGTTTCTGGCAACTGCTAATGAAGAGAAGAGATAGGTTGGTGGGACACATACAAGGACAGCCAGTTATTTGTAACTCTTTAGTTGGTCGATACGAATCTGCCCAATGACTGGGCGGGGTACAATTTACATAATATGTAAATAACACTCCTGAAAAAATATGTATCTGATCATTATTATAATGGGGCAAATTTTAGGGTCCTAAAAGTAAAAAATAACACTGGAATTGGGCTATAAGAGTGAACCCTTGATGCGATGACCTTGAGGTTATGATATTTATGAGATTCAAACATCTAGGACACTCTAATTTCCCCTTCCATCATAGCATATGTTCCATCCCCGACAATGTTTATTCAATCAGCCAGCGAGTTTGAATGAGGTGATGCTGTTTCGATGTTTTCTACTCGAGAAAACGAATGAAGAAAAATTGTCATACTAATGTTATTGTTTTACGTCCCTTTTAACTTACTGCGTCCTTTAGAGATGAAGAGCAGAAGATATATATAAAACCCGGAAATGTAAAGAGATGGGGATCATTACAAAGTGGCACACTTACAAAATTCACATTACAACTGTCCCTAATTAGATGAACATTTTAAAATTATAAATTAGTTTTATCTCTCTCATCTGACCCGATTAACTGTGCTGTCAGTCGATATAAGCATACTCATTAGAAAGGTGTTCGGGAAGTGTCTGTCAGTAATTCTACAGCTGTTATTCACAGGTATAATTGAGTGTCCCTGCTTCATATTCCCAGGATCATGGGTTCGATATTTCTTTACTTTACTTTTTTCGCTATGCCTATTCTGTTTAAGTATTTTTTCTGATTTCATTTATTGAGACGCCACAAATACCCAGTTTCTAAGCCAGGGGAATTGACCATGGGAGATTCAAATCCCCTCATCCCGGCCGGGAATCAAACCCGGGATCCTTTGAGCCAAAGCCAAAAATGCTAACCAATTAGCCACGGAGCCGGACAGATTCGTAATTAAACAATTCAATTTTCTGAAGGAAGAGAAAATGTACGGCATCGTATGTAGTACCGGCAACGGTGGCCAAAAGCGCTAACGCTCTAGTTCGTGCCATCGAGAGAGCGTGCATTCGATTCCCACCTAGGTTGTCCTGAAAATGGTTTTCTTGCTTTCCCATTTCCACCACCATGCGGTTTCTTTCAACAGGTCCACAGCTGACTTTCTTACAAAAAATCCCTTCCCTGACCCTTCCTTAATTACAGTATAATTCTCCAAGTTAGCGGTCGCCTGGACGAACGGCCTGTCACCATCCCCAGTTGTACTGTGTATGCTTACAAAGTGTGTTCATCTCCCAGACAACGTTCTTGTGACGGTAGAGGAATGATCCCTGGGTGAGGGAGAGCTGGGAGGATACACAATCAATTCAGGTAAGATCTCAGGAATTAATACAAAAGAACAGAACAGGGTTTCGAGGAAAGGTTGGAGAAATCAAAGACTTTCAGGTAAAACCTAGCTGAAAAACAAGGGTCATCACGTCTGAAGACGGAAGGAGGAGACTTAGCGATAGAGCTGGTAATAAGAGAGGTTAGATTTCAAATAATTTGAAATTTATCGAAAACGATTAATCGATTCATGGACTGACCGTTTAATCGATTAATCAACTAACCGAATAATAGATTAATCGACTAACAAAAGAATCGATTAATTGGTTAGTAGACACAAGATAAGAAAATAAGCATTATGGTGTTTGAAGCCATTTTCACTGTTGCCTTAGTAATCGAAATTATGGTGCTTTTCAGTCGGACAACACGATTGTACCCAAATGACGTAGGTTATTCCCTAATCCTGAAAAAAAAAACACATGTGATTAATAAATACACTTGGATGACCAGTTTCAATCGTCAAGCGATCATCATCAGATCCTTTACACTTAGGCTATTAAATCTGTGTCTAAAAGTATGGGTGAGCGTATTTACAATATGTACACATTTAGTTGCAGTAGTAGGTTGGTTGGTTCCTCAGTTTAGGGGCTGCGATAACGCGGTCATGTAGCCCCGTGTACTTTGGGTGTATGTAGAATCTGTCTGATAAACGGTGTTAATTGTGATGACTGCATTAGTGTGTGTTGTTTGTTTTTTTAAATTCAAGTAAAGACTGCAGACTTTGAATTTTTCAAATAGTTCCTACTTTTGCCACCAAACACCACCGTCAACGACTGCTAGTTCGGAACCTAGCTATTCTAGACGCCATCGCAGTCGCCTCTTGGCAACGAACGTAGGAACCTAAGAGCGTTGTTTACATTCTTAACGTATACAATTTAGCTTCACACAGGTGTAATTAGTGGAAGGTTCTTTAACATGCCATAAATCTATGAGATCGGCCCGTCGGCTGTATTTCTCCTCCGAAGGAAGGCATACTGAGGGATTTTAACGCTCTTGCAGTAGTAATTAAAATAATTCAACTAGTCAATGCTTGTTAGTTATATGTGATATTTTGTTAAGATACTGATAGTGCTTGCTTAGTGTGAATATGTGATTGTTGCTATGTGGTCAGTTCAGATTGTATTGTAGGCTACTTATCTGGTTGAGTCGTACGCGGTCCGGTAGAGAGCAGTTCACTTCGTCACTGTCTGCTCTCCGAGAGGGATTCGAAAAAAGAAAACGAAGGGTTTTCAGCAACGATTTTGAATTCTTGTTCAATGTTAATAATTTAGGTCAGGAACATGTCTGTTGCACTTCTTTAGCATAGTTTTTGCAAAGAAGGTATATTACTTAAAATATATGATACAATATATTTTAATTCATTATATGTCTATTTTACTTCTGTGAGAGCGTAGTTAAATGAGCGAAATGCATCGATTAATGCACAATATAGTAATTGTTATTTGTAGCAATTTATCGATTCTTCTGCTTCGATTAATCGATTATTCGATACCTGAAGTTAACCTATTAAAAGTACTTCTTTATTAGCGACTGTATGAAGAAATTCTGGGAGGAGAAAAAAAGAGATTGGCAAATCGGTCGGTTGTTTAGCTCGATCCACAGCAGGCCAAAATCGACAAAAGTAATACCGGTACCTGTTCAGTAAGTTGAACCCTTGAGTCAATAAATAGTTGTACTTGAATCACATACCGGTTTCGGCCACAATCTATTCCTTGTCGTAAATATACAGTGCATTGGATAACTCAATTTCTTCTATAAACATTTCACAGTCACTTTATATTTACTGTAGTCTATATATATTTGCTCACATACATGTTCACGTCAGTCGTATTACATACAAATTTTCCATGCTCATATAATAACCACATCACTTTTTAAAGTCAAGCTGCTTTTTATCAAGATTTATATCTTTCATTTTATAACACATTGTAACAGACCTGATTTTTAAAAAATTTAAGTGTTTTTTAGCCTTTAGGCTGTTAGTATTTTAAGTAATTATTTTGATAACAACTTTTGATAAGAAATTCTTTTGTATGTAAGTCTTGCTTCTTTTCGTATTTTATATAACGCTGAAGAAGGTCATAATGTGGCCGAAACCAGACTTAAGGTTTCAATTTACTGAATATTTAAACTTCGTCAATAAGGACGAGGGCTTTTCATAGAAATACCTGTTAACCGACTGAGAATTATCAATTAGAATAAACATTGTCTACAGTTAACTTTCTGTCCTTTTCAATATAATACGAATATCTGTCCGACACTCCTCGTGTGTTCCTTGTCACTTTAGACCTGATCTAACAATTGCTAAACAACAGTGATGAATGCGTGCAAGCATTCCATTTTAAGCTCGTTATCTCAGAGCACTGGTACTCCATGAATAAGTCATATCTGGGGAATACGACCTTGATGAGCAGCTGGTTGATGTTGTCGTGTGGTGGGAGAAAGATCAGAGTTGAAGTCGTGTCAGGAGTAATATGTTAGCTTTACTCTTCCTGGTGTCTGGAATTAATTAAATGTTGTTCTACACAATGGGTCTTCACTTCACAACTGAATACCGGTACCAGGTATAGAATGGTAAGGAACCATTTCGCAATACCTACTCATTAAACTGTTAATTAAATGCAAGAATCTCTCCTGTATAATGAATACGTTACCGTTTGATGACGTCATTGCAATGGAAGAATCTGACTTTGAAAATCGTTGTCAACAGACACCCGAATGCGTTGGCCAGATTTTAACATGAGTATATTTTTGGGCTGAGGGTCTATCAGGAATTAGTATCATCAGTTTCTCAGCATCATGGTAACCAGTATTCGTCATCTCTGCATACTAGAGCAGCAGCGTCATCTGTGTGTTGCAATAAGATGGCAAGCATTTAGTGACATGCTTTAGTTACGTATTGTTTGTTCTTCTGTGCATACTAGGTCAATAGCGTCACCTATACGTTGCTATAAAAACACAAACTCTTAGTTAAGGAAGCTTGTAGTTTTACGTCACCATTAACCTCTCGATCATGAACCACGGGACCTCCATTTTACGTGGAAACCGAACCACAGAACGTGTGTTTTCACTTCGAAAAATTATCATGTATTGATTGGGAATCGAACCCAGTTCACCTTGATGAATGGCAAGAAGCTTGACTACTGCACCACCACTCTCCTAAGTTCTTAATTGCGTGCCTTTGTTACATATTACTTTTTCGTGTAACACTCATCACGAACGGAAACGCGAGAGTTTAAAAGAGTTTAAGAGTTAAAAGTGCCGATAAAGAAAAGTGCAAAGCGTTTTAATGATTCAAAGAAGCTCAGAAGTCAGAAAATCGTAAACATATTCATGATTATATGCTTTTTCGTGTAGCGGATAAAATTTACGACTTTTTACTCTAGTGCTATTTATAATTATAGAAAAACCTCGTTAATCTGACCACTTTGTTTTCATGGTCAGGCGCTCAGAGGTGTTTTCTTCCACCCTCTCGAGTCGACCGGTTGCACTGTCCAACAATGAAAATGTTTCAGGGTCAAAAAAACAGTAGCTATTTCGTATGAATATCCACCTAGTGAATTCAATAATCACAAAAAATGTCCGATTAGCTCTTATTTTGGATATATAGCAAAAGTCATTATTTTTAAGAATATACATTTTTCAGTTCGGGGGAAAATGTTGATTTTTGGAGTTGGCATACCTCGCATCCCCGGTCTAAAATGACAAGTCTAAAAGGACGCTCTTTAAGGAGAAGCATTCAAAGATTTTGAGATAATAGGAAAAATATAAATATTTACATAATTGAAGTGAAAGTAACGTATTACTAACTTCTAACATTGTCTAGTACTATACAATAAGATACAGAGTTCTTTCTTGGATTATAATTATCTGTTTAATCAAAAATAATAATAATTTTGAGTTATGGCAGTTTTCTATTCAGTGCCGTAGAATTGCTATTTATAGGAGCTGAGTTGTGGCAGTTTTACAGGACACGGACTTGATCATAACATTTATAAGTACCACATACTGTACTTCAAAATTCATATTTTTTGCCTTGTGGCAGTCTTGCATCGGGTGTGCGACAGGTCAACTAACAAAGCACAACGTTTGTAAATTATTAACATAAATACTGTTGCTGTGACTAAGTTTTATATTCTATCTGTTGTAATAAATGGAGAATTTCTGGTCTTGTGCCTTTGAAGTGTCAATATTTTATAATCAACATGCCACGGAAATTCAATGTTGTTGGCATATCTAATTATCGTTGTAAAATATAAATATAAATTTAAAATGTATCTCTTAATCTGTTAAAATAAAACACTTTCACCTATTGTATAGCCTATCACAGATGCTAGAGCTAATAAAAAGTCTTTCTCACATTCGTTTTTCTCAACTCAACATTAGAAAAATTTGATTCATGAAGTAAAAAAAAATCCTTTTTTTTGTCAGTGTTATCATTCAATAGTTCGGACTAGAAGGCGAGTGGTCTAACTTTATTGTCTTAGTTATGAAAGTCTTATGGTGGTTTGGGATAGAATTGTGAGCACTCACACTATAGAGGAGAAATGGTAACATTTGCTCACCTTAGCTCATACCACCTTCAGCTCAAGATCTCTCTTTGTACTGTACGATCTAACAATCCTTCACGTTGATATTATATTCGCGCGAATTAATGTAGTGAACACTGATTGCCTAATATTTCTTCAATACATTTCGTAGTTATTTACTGTAGCAATTCAAAAATGTAATGTCTGTTCAACAAATTGAACACTTATCTTTTGCTTTTTGGATTCCTCAGAGAGTAATGTATATTTTGTTTACCTTTTCAATTCATGTGGAGTGAAATAAATAATTTTAGGAACAGTTAGATTGAAACCGACAGTAGGGGCTACGCTGGCTAAAGCGCAGCATTACGTCATGGGGCCAAGCTCTCTGCTGACTCGGTAGACGCGTGGGTTCGAGCCCCACCGTCGGCTGTCCTTGAAATGGTTTTCCGTGGTTTCCCATTTTCAACACCAGGCAAATGCTGGGACGGTACCTTCTGACAGGCCACGGCCGCTTCCTTCCACATCCTTGCCCAGTTTCATTCACCATCATTCATTTCATCTCTCATTAACTCCTCTCATGAGGTTGGCGTCAGGAAGGGCATCCGGCCATAAAACCATCGCCACAAAGACTTCCATCGCATCTCATCCCCGACCCCGTTGGAAAAACGGGAATAATAAGGGGTAGACATACATACAGAACAGTTAGATTGAAACATAAAAATGAAAGTCTTAATTTTATTTTTGATTAATATATATGTAATCAAACTGGATCTGTTAAAATAGTTAAATCAGAACCAACCTACCACCATTGATACAATTCCATACATCTGAACTCTGGGAACACTTCTAATTTTCAATAGAAGTTAATAATTTCTTAGATTTCTGTATGTTGAAGTTGATGAGAGGCTTTATCTCTCAATTTCATCAGCCTCCGATTTTGTTGCAAAATATGTTAACACTTCTACGATTATAAGAGTAAAGATTCTTATTTTCTTTGTGTCATTATTTATTTGTATCTCGGTCAAACGCATAATCATACTTATTATCAAGACACGATAACTTAGAAGTTAGGCCACCACCACTACCACCAACGACGACAACGACAATCATCGCATGGTTACATTACTGTTTGCTTATTATGTACCATCATATCTCAACAGTCATAAAAATGTCAATATTAGAAATATGTGTGAGTAAACTATTGAAATTATTGAATTCAAATTTGCTACACTCAAAGAGGAAGCATGTTTCCCATTTGAAGTGCTTGGAAGCTTAACTACTTATTTCAATATATTTAACCGGTTATCCTACCGACAGCAGTGGCTACACTGGCTAAAGTGCCTTAGGTCATGGGGCCAAGCTCTCTGCTGACTCGGTAGACGTGTGGGTTCGAGCCCCACCGTCGGCCGTCCTTGAAATGGTTTTCCGTGGTTTCCCATTTTCAACACCAGGCAAATGTTGGGACAGTACCTTCTGATAGGCCACGGCCGCTTCCTTCCACATCCTTTCATTCATCTTCATCCATTCCATATCTCATCCCGACGCGCAGGTCGCCCAAGGGCGTCGAATAGAAAGACCTGCACTCGGCCTCTGAGGAGGTCACACGACAAAAAAAAAACGGTTATCCTTTTATTTGTCTGTAGAAATAGTGAAACCATAATTCTCCATTGCGATAAATGTAATTAATAAAACACATTGTAAAATTGGTAACGTTAAGGTAATTTGCTTGCTTTTTATTATTTAACTAGCTTTTCTCCTAAAGAAGGGCTATATTTCTATTCCCTAGCCTTTCAACGCTACTGATTTAGTAGTTTGGGACTTTAAATCAACAGAAGTATTCTATTTTTAAGCGCTTTCATTTATTACCATCTTAAAAGGTTTTAAAACAGCTGGTATAAAATACAGACACATTAGCTGACAGCTATTGGAGCGGACAGAGTAAACACATAGCTAGAAAGTAGGTCAATAAAGGTGAATCTCGTGCAGATAATTATATGTGGGAATGGTCCATTGCATAGCTGAAGCATGACAAAGACTTAGCTAAACTAACACCACACACAGAGGCTCGCCACATTCCAGCGCTCCGTGGCTCAAACAAAACATCGAGAGGAGAAACAACCGTTTAGAAAGGAAACAAGAAGCCGCGAGCGATGTGAAAGCTCAATGCTGGATGTGGAGGGAAACCTGCCTGCCTGCCTGCTGTGGCTGTAGCGGTTTCACTTAACACCACTGGGCTACAGCTGTGATATGTTCCTCGAGCGTGACCACAATTGTAACGGGTACCACTCAATCACTGGTTCCTCCTCATGTCCATTCCCTAGCCTTTAACAGTGACCTTGGTGAGAACCTCTCTGAGGAGAAACATAGGTGGCCGGAGAGGGGAAAAAGAGCCCCCTCCCCCTCCTCCACGCACGGATATGGAACTTCCTAGTGATTTATTGAAATGACTAGGAGATACATTCAAAATATTTACCGGTACTTGAAAATTGAATTGTTTTTAAAAACTACCAGTTTGGATTAGGATACATTACAATGTCAACTATTGTCAAAATATCAATAAATCTGTCATTTGCCAACTAGATATTTTTTGACTTCCACCACAAAGAAATATATTTCACATATGAAACATCATGCGTGATGTCATGTATCGGTGTGATACCCATTCTCTCTCTACCACTGACATCCTCAACTGTATAAAAACGACAGTGCTCCAACACAAACAAAGAAGTCTTAAATTGATATTTAAATCACTATGCATTTGCCGTATAGTGTGGAAGATCAACTTTTGGGAATTACATTCCATAAGTACAAAGGATAGCACAACTCAGCCCAACACCCTCCAATGACCTACATCAAAATATGAAACATTTACGAGAAATAACATATAAATGCGTTTAAGTCCACTTGGTATCAATTTTGGTCAAATTTACTCTGATCTGAATGTACCATTTATGAAGCATACTAATAAAATTATTCCTAAACAAATTATACGAATGAAGTAGTGAAGTATCTAAAATGCTTGCACTGTGTACTGTATATGAGATTGGCTAATGATTTGACAGTAGAACACAACTAGATGCTGTGTAGGTTAACTTATTTTGGGCAAGTCTTGGAGATTCTATTCGCATTTCATCCCATCTTCACATTTTAGCAAGAGTATGTAAATTACAAGTGCGGTCATTAAAGCAGTATTAAAAACTTTCTAGATGAGAGTGTCAACATCGCTAGATCCATTTAAAACGGCATGTGTGTGTCATTCATAAATCGGTAAATATAAAACAATGCATAGGCTTATATGGTTTGTTTATACTACCGAATTTAAAGAAATTTACCGTTGTTTTGCACTTCTTCAGTAGTATATTCATATTTAAAGAATAAAGTACATCAATCGGAAATAAACAAATCATTTAAAACGTCTGGCCTTGAGATACTATTTATTTGTAGTCAGATAATGTCATTGATATTGTCAAGAAGTGGTTTCCCTTTACTTGTATATTTAAATTTTTTTTGTTATTTCGTATTTTTCTCCGCGAATAGGCTGCCAAGGGATGTCAGTAAAATATATCCTTAAAAAGGGCTTTCAAAAAAATTATAAACACTCCTGAGGCACTTTCGATACTTTTCTTGCGATGACAGTCCATAAAGTTTATCGATCAATATTGTATAAGTGAGTATTCAACTCACATATTACTCGAAATCACGATAGAACATAAAAATACGAGAATTTTTAAAAACACATGCTTCTGCACAAATATAACAAAAATAATACTCACTGCCTAGATGCTGTGAAGAAATTTTAATAATTGGTGCACTTTTTTTTTGTAAAAGATAGTTTTGCTATTTTTTTTTTGTCACTAAGAGAAACGATTGTGTCAACACATAGCACACGAGAAGCACTTATTGCAGTAGATTAGCGGCATGGAGATCGCACTCGCAGTGGGAGTGAACCGTTACAGACGGGGCTGGCATCTCGCGCGGCTACAAGGCTCGACTGAGGACAGCCTTGCGCGATCAGCCTGCCCGCTCCGTGCCACCGCCCGCTCGCGGAAAGGGAAAGGAGGGGAACCAATAACACCGCTCATTGTTCTTCCTAATAATACATTGTCAGTGATGTTTAGAAATAATAACGTCTATATCGCTAACAAACCCATAAACAGTCCCTGGCGGTCCATAGGCTTTGAGTAGGCCGCTATGAGGCGTGTCAGGAAACGGACCGATATGACATGCAGAGCCTGAATGGATTACAGGGTATTAGGGAATCAATTGGGTGATTCACCTCAGCCCGTCAAATTTCCAAATAGTTTTGCCCTACCTAGGCATTTGGCATTAACGGGACTCATACTCCGCTCAAAGCCATCGCACGCTAATGAATCACAAATCTCTAGCTTGGTTGTTTTCCAACGTAACTGCATGAAATTAACTAAATTAAGAAAGAAGACCTAATTGCATCTTTTGTCCAAAAGTATTACAATTCGTAGTATGGTGAAAATATTTCCAACAGACTCTGTTATCCAATTTTTTATGGCAGTATCCCACAAAAGAAAGAAACCCATAAAATCTCTCTCATTTACTGTTTAAATTCCATGAAACTTTGCAAATGCATTGCTTTGCTTTGTATAGACTCTAGAGGATCTACTAAAATAATTACAAACAATCAGTGAACTATCGATATATAATTTATGTGAAGGAAAAAAAATCAAACATTTGACCATACTAACTTTAAGTATGGCCTGTTTGCCATCTCTTGAAAATAATAATAATATCGTATGGCCTCGGTGTCGGGTGCAAGCTTTGTTAATTGACACCCAGAGGGCAGCTTGCAAGTCGAATTTCGTCGTTCCTTTGAACGCTATGAAAGTCAAGGAGGTTAGATATCTAAGCTCCTTGACACTATAGCGCTTTCTAGTAGAGAATGGAGGAACTCTGTGTTGGCGGAAAATCCCGAGATTAATTTTGCCATTACGAACACGGTCAACTGAATTCAAATTGGTTCTTTAACATGCCAACAACGTATGACATCCATGTCGTGATTTTTGTCGCCTTTAAAAAATCACTTACCATTTGCCGGGAGCGAACCTGCAAGCTTGGGGTTGGTAGTCCGGCAGGTTAACCACTCACCCACCTGGCAACCCATCTCTTGACGAATGCAGTACATTTGCATTTGTCTGATGGCACAGGCTAGAGTAAAATGTGGCTTTTCACTGATGTCTCAGTCTCACTCATGGCTGTGATTATATGGAAGCTACTGAGGTATGGGTGGTGCTGAGTAACGACATTCAGGACACAGTCAGTGCCTGTGGATACTGTGAAAGGTTCTACTCATAGGGTTAGTACTGCTGTTCTGAATCAGTGAGGAAAGTAATGGCAAACTACCTCACTCCTCTTCTTGCCTAGTACGCCTCAATATAGCGCTGTCTTGGGTCTTTGTGGGCATCTACACACATAACCTAACGGCGGCGGTACTTTTTGAACATCCAACCAACCTTCGGATTGACTACCTAACAGACGAAACTTTAAGTAGAAATGTTAGTAATAGTCCATCAGCATTTGTACTAGTTCATCCTCGGCTACATGTGGTTTGCTACGCAAACAAATAATATTCTAATGGATATCATGGGTAGTTTTGCCGAAATCATTTGTTTTACGTCCCTTTTAACATCTGCGACTTTTAGAGATTGCCGAAATCATGTTCTTGCAGGATTCTACCTTAAAAATGTGTATAATATTTCTCGGACACTTGATGTGCCATGGATAGTCACGTTATGTGGTTCCGTATCACTTCTTTCAGCTCGTAAATTCGGTAAATGTCCATTGACTTCCGTTAACTTGTGCAGGAGTTATATGCAGTTAAATTAGCATTTAACAATGTTGGTACAGTAATACAAACGTGTGCGTTGCTAAAATTGCATCTTAATCACATGAAATTTAGTTCTTTTTTTTCACATATTCGAGTAAATGGAATTAAGTTTGTGTTGGAAAGTTACAATTGTTATTTTTTAAATTATCGAATTTGGTCAACTATGGACCGCAAGGAACTCAAGACTTATTGGCTTTCTTTCTCTTCTCTTCCCAGAACTTCTTCATCCTGTCACTTCTTTGTTTTCTCTCCTCCTCGGAAAAGATCCGTTTGGGCCTCCTGCTTGTTGGTTTCTCCTGAAATGATTTTACTCCGTCAAGTCGATGATGAAGAAGAAGAACTCGACTGCGGAACTCTCTTCTGTCGTAGGCCATCGGTGGAGTAATTCCAACTTCCGCTGCATCCCTCTTTACCTCAGCTACCCATTTAGATGTGACCATTAACTCCATGATGTAGCTGAAAATCCTTCTGGTCAGCCTACCTTCATCCATTCGTAATAATTGTCCGTAGAGCTCTAGCCTCCGCTTCTTCATTACGTCTGTGATCTTTTCAGTACACTTGTAAAGTTCTTCAATTTTCCTCTTCTTCCATGTCCTATCAATAGTCTTAATATTAATTATTAATATTAATATTATTATTATTATTATTATTATTATTATTATTATGGACCAGGAATCAAACCCAGTATGCCATAGTGAGAGGCAGTCACCTTGGCCATTGCGACACAACGCCCCCTTACTAATTTAAGGTAACACATAAACTATATTTCACCAGAAAATAATTTCCTTCTTTGTATGCGCCATTAATCTTGCCTGGTTCAATACATGCCTCGATAGTATTTGCCGAGTGTTATCGTAATGAAAAACATTCTATTAAATGAAGTATAACGCACGATATTTAATGCATTCATAAATCTTCTATAGAAGTAGAAATGGATGCTAAAAGACAATTTATATTAAAATATTGGCCATAAATAAAATGTATATAGTGGAGAATAATGGGGGGGGGGGAGAGGGAGGGGGCAGTGTCTGCACAGAACGTTCCATTCTATCCCTAAAAGAGCAATTAAGATTAATATTTAGATAACATGGCCTCTCTCGCACAGTTCTCATTGTCAAGGTATGGTTAATCAACCAACGCATTGTGATTAGCGTAGTCATGGCCAACTTTTACTAACAGGAAAGAAACCATTACCATCGATTTAAAAACAAGCGTTGGACGGAAGCTGAGTACATAAAAAAAAGGTGGTCCACATTTCTTTGCGGCAAAGAAATCGATTCATGTGAATTCCATTTCTAATATCAGAAAGTAAGAGCGGGAAACGGCCAGTGGCTAGAATACGAAGTGACCGCATTGTGTCAGAGACTCCTTGCGTGGTAGAAGTGAAATTCCACTGTGTTTTGAGATCTATGTCTCTTTGGTTAACACTCGTAGTGAGCGATCACGGGCCCTAGAACTAGGTCTTCCGGACCCCTCTATTTTTATTGAACGTGTGACATAATTTTAGAATTACGATATTAAACTTGCACATTTTAACCCCCACTCCAAATGAAAAGCTCCGAGGAATTTCCCAATTGAAAATTAATTTACTTGGGTTTTAGTTATTTAGCCTCTCTCCTTCTTAATAACATTAATATATTTCTTTTTTTATTCTTTTTGTTTTACCTTCCTTTTAACTACTACGGCTTTTAGAGACGCCGAGGTGCCGGAATTATGCCACGAAGGGGATCTTTAACGTGCCAGTATATCTACTGGCACGGCTCCCTCGCATTTGAGTACCCTCAAATGCCAACTGACTGCACCAGGATTCAATCCTGCAATCATGGGCACAACACGCGAGAACGCTACCGCTGAGCCACGCAGTCAACACTCTCCTTCTCATGTCCCTCCCTCTTTCACCGGTTGTTCTTTTACTTCGAGATTTTGATCACTGTGCATTAAAATTCATTTTTGGCTGTATCTGAACGTGTTCAGGCACCACAATAAGCCATACTCCTTTCAAAAATGTATAAAGTACAGCAAAGAGTCAATTCTTTCTGTAATTTATTGTAATAGACACTCCATGCTCACACAGAGCTCTTCAACTTTAGCACGTTATACATTAAATGGGCACCTCTGGCAACTTTCCCATTTCTCCGGAAGGAAAACGAAAAACATACTGGTTATTTATAAAAGGAAATAATATGTTCTCTTTGTAATGTTTTGGATACTATTCACTGGCTGTGTTTACGTCGAACGGAGTCAAATCAGAAAATTTCATAATAGCTTTGACATTAAGATAAATAAAATTGTCCGTTCTTAGTACTTTTACCGCCTCGGGCCTCTCAGCAATTACAGGCCCTTGGGCTTCAGCCCCGATTGCCCCCTCCCTCTCGTTGGGCCTGCTTTGGTTAAAACCAAATACAGTAAATTATGATGATCTGTCTAACCAAGAAAGTTACACGTCTTGACTACGTGACGTCCTGCTCTTGCTAAAACTTTGTATACATATCCTCTTCAGACCCAGGATATACAAATATTTTTGTCATCAGAAGTTGGTATTATGTCATTTTTTACCCACATTTCTAACCCTACAATTTTATGGGGTCGGGTGTGAAATGAGATAAGTTATCTACGTTGATAGGTGACTTTTAAAACCAGATGCCCTTACCAACGACTCACTCATCACAGGTGGTATTTTTTTTAATTTTCTTTAGAGTATGGCTTTTAGTGCCGGGAGTGTCCGAGGACATGTTCGGCTCGCCAGAGTTAGTAGCTGCTTCTATGTGGACACCCACGGGGTGACCTACAAGTACCGTCGCGTGTGGAGTGTTGTCTTGGGAGGAAAGTGTGATTGTAAGGACTAGGAATTGGAAGGTAGCGGCTGTGGCCTATAGTTAGGGACCAACCCCGGCATTTTGCCTGGAAGGAAGATGGGAAACCACAGAAAACCATCTTCAAGGTTGCCGGCGGGGGGATTCGAACCTCCTCGCCTCCCGGATGTGAGCGACTGCCTGCAGCCACGCCGTAACAACCACGGCTAACTCACCCGGTACAGGTGGGATGCTAATTAGAGATGAATGAAAATTGTCAAGAATCTTGAAGAAGGCGACCGTGGCCTAATAATGGTACCGCCCTGATTTCATCTGGAGTTGAAAATAGGAAACTACGAAAATCCATTACAAGTAGAGCTGACAATGGGTCTCAAACCCAAAGATAGACCAAACCTATCCACTTGTGACCTAGGACTTTAACTACCCTGGTCGATAATTGTAATCTGAAAATTTTATCCAGTATTTTATTAAGAGTATGTATTTAGTCATTTAAAAGTGTGTTATTTCTGCCAGTATTTAATACTAAATGCAGAAAAGGAATACCTCAACTACAAATATTGTCTAGATCAGAGCGTATCAGTGTTGGGATTTCACCCCTAATTTCACTTGAACGCGTTTAAATATACATGTGAGACTTGGAGCTACCAAACTGGATGCGCATGCTGAGTTTCGGTATTCATTCTCTCCGACCAGCAGCCCGTCTACGGTGATAAGGCCTACAGCACAATTTGAAACAAGCAATGATTAGTACATTGCAGTCGGTTTTGGAAGAAATGTGATATACAAATTATCCTATGATCGTGTATTTTTATTTTTACTTTTAGCCTACTTTTCACATTTTGCTAAAATGAGGAATAAGTAGACTTATGAGATCGATCCGGGCAAATGTGTGTGTGTGTGTGTCCCCTCTATCAACTCCTAAACGGCTGCAGCAATCGAAACTAAATTTGGTAGGAGTAAAGATCTATACCTGAATATCTCAAGTCCATACTTGAAAAAGATGCCAGTGCTACCAACTGCTGAAAAAACGCACTAGAAATTTGAATTTCACGTTGGATATCTCGAAAGGTAGGATGCATGGGAGTTATTCCAAAATTGGCACACATATAGATGATAATATTTCAGTTTAATTTCCAGGAGGCCATACATTGCAGTGCTGCCAAAATGACTTTAAGCCTGCTTATAAGTCCAATTTTTAAATGCATATAACTTCTACGCTATCAATTGGATTTCAACCAAATTTCATATGTCATATGTGTACACAAACAGATATGACTGAGCGTATTCATAAGAGCCACCAGGGTTGCCAACTGCTAATAAATGCTCTCTCTATTTTTTAAAAATCCAAATATCAATATATCAGAAAGAATGCAAGCCGACAGCTTTAAACTATGCACACGTATAGTACCTGCCATTCTATATTAATTTGGAGTAACTAATATACGTCTGTGCTACCAACATGATTCTAAGCCTGCTGATAGGACCATTATATAAATGCATGTAACTTCTATACTATGAGTTGGATTTCAACCAAATTTCGTATGTGCTATGTGTACCATATTATTAAGGGTATTATTAAGAGTAACCAGGGCTGCCAACTGTTAATAAATGCTGTCTCTATTTTTAGCCTACTTTCGATTTTTGCAAAAAATGAAAGTAGACTTATGAGATCAACACAGGGCGAAAAAAAGTGTGTCTGTCTGTGTGTGTGTATGTGTGTGTGTGAGTCTGTGTGTGTGTGTGTCTGTGTGTGTGTGTGTGTGTGTGTGTGTGTGAGTGTGTACTCTGAATGTCTGTCCCCCCCCCCTATCAATTCGAACACGGTGAATGCGAATTGAACGAAATTTGGTACAAAGGTAGCACTAGCAAAGGACACCTCAGTGTCATGTTTTATATCGCCGCCATCTTGACGGAAACGTAATGGCGGCCACACAAATGTTCAAAGCTTAAATCAAATTACGACTAACGTAATCATCCGATCTCTACCAAATTTTGCAACGAGATACCTTTATGGGGGGAGCATCCTTTGACCAAACCAATAGGTCATCAGGCTAATAGTTTGCGGATGGCGGCCATCTTTGTGTGAAAATCGATTCCCCCTATTAATTCGAACACGGTGCAACCGAATGGAACGAAATTTGGTACAGAGGTAGTACTAACAAAAGGCACCTCAGTGTCATGTTTTATATCGCCGCCATCTTGACGGAAACGTAATGGCGGCCACACAAATGTTCAAAGCTTAAATCAAATTACGATTAACCTAATCAACCGATCTCTACCAAATTTTGCAACAACATACCTTTATGGGGGGAGCATCCTTTGACCAAACCAATAGGTCATCAGCGTAATAGTTTGCGGATGGCGGCCATCTTTGTGTGAAAATCGATTCCCCCTATTAATTCGAACACGGTGCAACCGAATGGAACGAAATTTGGTACGGAGGTAGTACTAACAAAAGACACCTCAGTGTCATGTTTTATATCGCCGCCATCTTGACGGAAACGTAATGGCGGCCACACAAATGTTCAAAGCTTAAATCAAATTACGATTAACCTAATCAACCGATCTCTACCAAATTTTGCAACAACATACCTTTATGGGGGAGCATCCTTTGACCAAACCAATAGGTCATCAGCGTAATAGTTTGCGGATGGCGGCCATCTTTGTGTGAAAATCGATTCCCCCTATTAATTCGAACACGGTGCAACCGAATGGAACGAAATTTGGTACGGAGGTAGTACTAACAAAAGACACCTCAGTGTCATGTTTTATATCGCCGCCATCTTGACGGAAACGTAATGGCGGCCACACAAATGTTCAAAGCTTAAATCAAATTACGATTAACCTAATCATCCGATCTCTACCAAATTTTGCAACTACATACCTTTATGGAGGGAGCATCCTTTGACCAATCTAATAGGTCATTCACCTGATAGTTTGCGGATGGCGGCCATCTTTATGTCAAAATTGATTCCCCCTATTAATTCGAACACGGTGGAACCGAATGGAACGAAATTTGGTACAGAGGTAGCACTAGCAAAGGGCACCTCAGTATCATGTTTTATATCGCCGCCATCTTGACTGAAACGTAATGGCGGCCACACGAATGTTCAAAGCTTAAATCAAATTACGATTAACCTTATCATCCGATCTCTACCAAATTTTGCAACTACATGCCTTTATGGAGGGAGCATCCTTTGACCAATCTAATAGGTCATTCACCTAATAGTTTGCGGATGGAGGCCATCTTTATGTCAAAATCGATTCCCCCTATTAATTCGAACACGGTGGAACCGAATGGAACGAAATTTGGTACAGAGGTAGTACTAGCAAAGGGCACCTCAGTGTCATGTTTTATATCGCCGCCATCTTGACTGAAACGTAATGGCGGCTACACGAATGTTCAAAGCTAAAATCAAATTACGATTAACCTAATCATCCGATCTCTACCAAATTTTGCAACTACATACCTTTATGGAGGGAGCATCCTTTGACCAATCTAATAGGTCATTCGCCTATTAGTTTGCGGATGGCGGCCATCTTTGTGTCAGAATCGATTCCCCCTATTAATTCAAACACGCTGAAACCAAATGGAACGAAATTTGGTATAGAGGTAGCACTAGCAAAGGGCACCTCAGTGTCATGTTTTATATCACCGCTATCTTGATGGAAACGTAATCGCGGCCACCCAAATGTTAAAAGCTAAAATGTAATTACGACCAACCTAATAATCTAGTCTCTACCTAATTTTGCAACACCATATCTTTATGTGGGAAACATATTCTGACCAAACTGCAAGAACATCAGCCCAATAGTTTGCAGATGATGGCCAAGTATGTGTGCAAATCGATTCCCCCTATCAATTCAAACACGGTGAAACCGAATTGAACGAAATTTGGTACAGAGGTAGCACTAGCAAAGGGCACCTCATATTCATGTTTAATATCCCTATAGCACGTTGTATTTCAACAAGCTCCTACAACCAACATTCAATCATACTCCTTGAAAAGGACAAAGAGTTATAACAATACCCATGCTTTTAGGAGAAAGTAGGCTATATGTTCTTTACTGAACATCTTGTTTACCCTAATATCAATATATCACAAAGTATGCAAGCGAACAGCTCTAAACTTTGCACACGTATAGTACCTACATTATTTTGGTGTAACTAATGTACGTCAATGTTGCCAACATGCTGCTGATAGGTCCAATTTTAAAATACATGTAACTTCTATGCTAACAAATGGATTTCTTCAAAAATTGGCACATCAAGAGATCATAATATTACAGATTATTTCTGACCAGCACATGCATGACATTGTTACCAACATGATTTTACGCTCGCTGATAGATCCAATGTCTATCTGCATTTAACGTCCGTGTTATCCATGGGACTTCAAACAAATTTTGTATTCTGTACCTTAAGAGAAGCCGGCCCCGTGGTGTTGGGGTAGCGCGAGTGCCTCTCACCCGGAGGCCCCGGGTTCGATCCCCGGCTCCGTCAGGGATTTTAAAACTGACGTGAGGGTTGGAACGGGGTGCACTCAGCCTCGTGAGGACAATTGAGTAGCTGTCTGACAGTGAGACAGCGCCCCGATCACGAATACCAAGATTAACGGCCGAGGGGACCCGACGCGCTGATCACGCGTCACCCCAATATCTGCAGGCCAAATGGCTGGGCAGCGGTCGCTTGGTCGGCCTTAGCCCGTCATGGGCTGGATAGTGCCAGGGGTTGACTTTTTTGTTGTTTTGTACCTTAAGAGATGGAACTAAGAATATATTCAGTCACCATGGCTGCCAACTGTAGTGCTCTATTAGGCAACATTATACCAGGTATATTTGGAACTAATTGAAAATTCCGATTTTACCAAATTAATTTCGTCATTATTCTAGATAGGTCCATATAGATTAATTATTGGCATGGTGCTTAATTTTAAGAAAAGGCTCTTCAGTTCGTCACGGAACTTCTTGTTATTAATGCAGCCGTATTTTCAGGACGGGTCATGAAATCGGCCGTGGGCCTATTGAAGGGAACCATCCCGGCATTTGTCTGGTGGTGAAAATGGGAAACCACGAAAACCATTTTCAGGAAGGTGGGAATCGAGCCCACGCTCACCCGATGCCAGCGAGGCATGAGCAAAATTTTGGCACATTCTTGATTTTCGTCTGGCACTCAGTTCGGTCTTCGAAATTTTGTATACTGATAATTTGTAAGTCGTTTTGTACCTCTTTAAGCCATTCTGTGCCGCATTTGCTCTGTGTTATGATACTGAGTAGTTTCTTGGGCAATCTGGAGGTGGCCATCCTGTGGATGTGAGTGTAAAATTTGGTTCTGCGTTTTCTAATTTCGTCTGTTATCGTAATGGTGTTTTGATAGAATTCAGTACTAGGTCTCTTCATCCAAATGCCGTTTCTGTTGATTGCTCCGTAGATCTTCCGGAGAATTTTTCGTTCCTGCTTTTCCAGTTCCCTCATCTTAGAATGACCATCGATTACTATTGTTTCAGCCGCATATGTTGCTTCTGGAAGAATTACTGTTTTATAATGTCGTAATTTGGCGTTTGTCGAGATGCATTTCTTGTTGTAATGGGCCCACGTTAGCCTGTAGGCCTTCTGGAGCTTAGTGATTCTGTCTTCATTGGCGATTCGATTAAGTCCTGAGGGCTGTATAATTTCGCCAAGGTGTTTAAAACTGCAGACTTGTGCGATTTTACCGTATTTGGTGTTTAAAGGGAATTTATTTTCTGGCCTTCTCTCCATATATTTGGTCTTGTCGTAAGATATATGTAATCCGGTCTTTTGTTTAATCTCATGGAGCTTTTCCACTGCGTAAGTCGCTTCCGATCTGTTGTCTGCGACAATTGCAATATCATCCGCGAAAGCGAGACATTTGACTTAAGTTCTGTTCTCTTTTTAATACCGATTTGAATGCCCTTTACAAGAGGTTCCCATTCCCTAATTATCCTCTCCAGAACCATATTGAAGAGGATTGGGGATAGTCCATCCCCCAGCCGGTCTCCCGTCTTGATTTCGAAGGGCTCTGATATTTCGCCCATGAATTTCACTTTGGATATTGTTCCTGTAAGTGTCTGTTCTATGATTTTGCGTGTCTTACGATCGATCCCAAATTCTTCCATTATTTTAAAGAGGGGGTCGCGGTCAACAGAGTCGTATGCTTTTCTGAAGTCGATGAATGCAATCACGGTATTTCTACGTTTCCTCATTTGTAAGATCGTCTTTAGGCACCAGATCTGTTCAGCACACGATCGCCCTTTTCTGAATCCAGCCTGATAGTCACCAATGAGTGGATCCATTTGGGGCTCTAATCTGTTCAGAAGTGCTGTGGAAAGGATTTTATAAGCAACCGGGAGCAGGGAAATTCCTCTATAATTGTTGATGTCCGTCTTGTCGCCCTTTTTGTGCAACGGGTGAATCAAAGCGCATTTCCAGTCATGTGGTAATTGCTCCGTTGTCCAAATATCTGAAATTATGGAATGGAGTTTCCGCGTCAGTGTGGGATCATTCAGTTTCCAGAGTTCAGCAATGATCCCATCTTCCCCTGGTGCTTTTTTGTTTTTGAGTTGTCGGATTATCTCCGTAATTTCTTCAATGTCGGGGGCTTGCGAGTCTAAGTGTATGAATACCGGAGGAGAGAAGTCAAGTTTTACTAGAGGTGGTTCACAGTTAAGAAGAGAGTTGAAATATTGGGCTAATAGTTTGCAATTATTTTTGGAGTTAGTTTCCAATGAGCCGTCGTGTCTCTTGAAGCACAGGCTGGGTGCTTGGTATCCCCGTAGATTTTCTCTAAATGTCTTGTAGAAATTTCTAGTATTATTTTTGGTGAAATCCTGCTGGATTTCGTGGAGTCTGTTGTTGTCATACCTTCGTTTTTCTTTCCTAATTATTTTTGAGGCCTGTTTTTGAGTGGTAAGAAAGTTATCCCAGTTTTCCTTTGTTTAGCTACTGTGAAATTTTTTCCAAGCCATTATGCGATTGTCAACTGCTTGATCGCAAATTGTGTTCCACCAGCGATGTTTTCTGGAGCGAGGTGGTTGTCCTAGCTTCATGGCTTCCTGAATTCTCCCCGTTAGTATTCTCCAGTCTGTTGATTCCTCCTGATTGATTTGCAAAATGATTTCTTCCTTGTGGAGTTTCAGATATTCCGGATCTGGTCTGAAATTTTTTGGTGGGCGTTTTGGTCTTCTATTAGGTTGGAATTTTGTCTTTATTTGGAGAAGATAATGATCTGATTCAAAGACGCCTTTACGAGCCCTGACGTTCAAAATTTATTTTATGTTTTTATTGGAGACTAGCTGTACCCGGCATGCGTTGCAATGCCAATCAAAGAAAGTGTTGGCGTTGTAACTTCGTTTGTTGAAGTGCTTTTGGATTCCCAATATTTTTTTTATTTTTCCGTTAACCACCTATAAGCTATTGAAAAATTGATTTACTATCTCAAAAAACATCCTGGGAGCGTGCTCAACAACACACAACAGTTTCATCGCAGTGAAATGAATGGCATATGAACGCATACGGGACTTTGTTGAAACGATTCGAGCGCCGTCACCCATTTGTTGAATATACTCGTACGCTACCTATTGTAAAATGGATTTACTAATTCGAAAACCTTCCCTGGCGTGTACACAACAACTCATCAAAGTTTCATCACAATCGAATGAATGGCATATGAACGCAAACGGGATTTTGTATAAACGATTCGTGGCCCGTTACTCATTTGTTGAATCTACTTGTGCGCCACCCATTGAAAAATGGATTTACTAATTCATACACCTTCGCAGGACTGTACTCAACTCTCCAATGTTTTATCACAATCGGATGAATGGTATATGAACGCATACGGGACTTGGTTGAAACAATTCACGCGCTGTCGCTCATTAGTTGATTCTACTCGTGCGCTACCATATTGTAAAATGGATTTACAAAAACAGAAATCTTCGCGGGAGTGGAAGCAACATTTCACCAAATTTCATTGCAATCGCATGAATGGTATATGAACGTATACGGAACTTTTTTTAACGATACGCGCGCCGTTACTCATTTGTTGAATCTACTCGTGCGCTACCTATTGTAAAAAGGATTTACTAAGTCAGAAACCTTTCCTGGAGGGTGCACAACAATTCACAAAAGTTTCATAGCAATCGGATGAATGGTATATGAACGCATACGGGACTTTGTATAAACGATTCGCGCGCCCTCGCTCATTTGTTGAATCTACTTGTGCGATACCTATTGTAAAGTGGATTTACTAAGCCAGAAACCTTCCCTGAAGTGTACACAGCAACTCACCCAAGTTTAGTCGCTATCGGACGAATGGTATATGAACGCATACGGGACTGTGTTCAAACACTGCGCGCGTCGTCGCTCATTTGTTTAATCTGCTTGTGCGATACCAATTGTAAAGTGGATTTAGTAAGCCAGAAACCTTCCATGAAGTGTACACAACATCTCACCCAAGTTTCATCGCTATCAGACGAATAGTATAAGAACGCATACGGGACTTTGTTGAAACGCTTCGCGCGTCGTTGCTTATTTGTTGAATCTACTCGTGCGCTACCTATTATAACATGGATTTACTAAGCCAGCAACCTTGCCTTTAGTATACACAAAACCTCTCACCCAAATTTCATCGCTATCGGACGAATAGTATAAGAACGCATACGGGACGTTTTTGAAACGCTTCACCCGTCTTCGCTCATTTGTTGAATCTACTCGTGCGCTACTTATTATAACATGGATTTACTAAGCCAGAAACCTTGCCTGTAGTGTGCACAACCTCTCACCCAAGTTTCATCGCTATCGGACGAATGGTATGTGAACGCATACAGGACTTTGTTGAAACGCTTCGCGCGTCGTCGCTCATTTGTTGAATCTAGTCGTGCGCTACCAATTGTTAAGTGGATTTACTCAGCCAGAAACCATACCTGAAGTGTACAGAACATCTCACCCAAGTTTCATCGCAATGGGATGAATGGTATATGAACGCATGGGGGACTTTCTTGAAACAAACGCACGCCATTTTATTGAAGCTACTCGCGCCATCTATTGTAAATTGGATTTACTACCCCTATAAAAATTACGTTGATTAACTAACGGGATTTCATATTAAGAGCTTCATTTTCTATACCGGTAGTGGAGAGTGCTACTCGCATCCATTCGGCCGTGTCTCGACATGAGCTACTGTTGCCTGGAATCGACTTGCCTTAGCTGTCATTTGCGTTACGTTTTATAGTGACTTGTATTCTCTTTGACGTTTTTTGTCACGTTACGGGATTTTAAGAAAGTATCCTATGTCCGTCTCCTGGTTCTAAGCTACCTCCACACCAATTTTCAGCCAAATCGGTTCAACCGTTCTTGAGTTATAAATAGTGTAACTAACACGACTTTCTTTTATATATATAGATTGCGACATGGCCAATTTGGTACTCACCCTTTTTAAGACTGGGTGATCTCCATGTGGTCAATTTATGTGCAGGTTTTTGAAATTGGGTGCTCATGATTTTAAGTCCAAAGTTTCTACAGAAGTCAATTAATCTTTCCCCATTTTTGTTGGTACGTTTTTGTTTAGTATGAGGGCCTGTGGTATCCTTGAATTTCCTTTCTTTCCCTAACTGTGCGTTAAAATCACCTAATAACATTTTCACATGGTGTCTTGGTATGTTATTGGTTGTTTCTTCCAAAGTTTCCCAGAAATTTTCCACGGTTTCAGGATCAGTTTTATTGTGTTGATTTGTGGGGGCGTGCACGTTGATCAGCGTGTAAGCTTTATTAGCTGATTTAACTGATAGTAAGGAGACTCTTTCGTTTGGAGAAGTAAAGTCGATGATCGAATCAAGCACAGAATTGTGTACGGCGAATCCTGTTCCCAAGAGAGGTAAGTTGTCATTAATTTTGATGGCAGGTTTTCCCTTGTAGGTTCGGAAATTCCCTGTGTTGAAGTGTTCTTCGTCCGTGAAGCGTGTCTCCTGGAGCGCAGTGATTTTTAATTCAAATTTTTCCAAGGTGTTGAGAAGTTGTTTTAGCTTACCCGTCTTAGTGAGGGTGTTAACGTTAAGCGTGCCAACAAAATGTTTACGTCTGGTCTTGAGAGTATGAAGAGTTCTTGAGATGCTCCGATTCTTCTCCGCATGGTGTCCCTGATCCCCCAGAATCCGATGATCAGGTGGGTCCAGTCCATCGACTGGTGTCTGGGGTAGTGATTCTATGATCGTCTCTTCCATCATGCGCTCAAGTTGAGTTTTGAGTGTTTGTGGTAGTCTCAATTGAGACCACAAGTATACGACTCGATTTTTGAGTTCGAGAAGATTTAAGTACAGCCGCCTCAACTAGAGGAACAGACGCTGACCACTGGCGGTCGGATGCCGAACAAACGCCAGTGGATTTGCTATTTTACGGCTTAGAGCCAACCCTCCTCCTTTCTCCGGGCTTGGGACCGGCAACAGAAACTACTGAGCTACTCAATCCACCCAGTAGTTACTGCAGGCGGAGTTATATCATTATTATTATTATTATTATTATTATTATTAAATATTAATAGGCATAGTAATCTCTCAGGATGATAGTAGAGAGAAAGATATTAGAGTCGAGGTGCAGAAAAGTCAATGCACAGAGTTATCGGTTCCGATCTACAGTATTCAGTAAGAAAGATGTTGGTGTAGCGACGAAACTCTCCCTACATCGCTCAGTATTTAGACGAGCCTTGCTTTATGGAAGGGAGAGCTGGCTAGATTCAGGATATCTGATATATAAGCTAGAGGTAACTCATATGAGTTTAGCACGATTGATTGCTGGGACAAATATATGGGATCAATGGCAGGAAGGTACTCGTAATGAAGAGATGAATACCAAGATAGAAATGAAGACGCTAGATGAAGCTGTTCGTATGAGCCGGCTCATGTGAAGAGAATGGGTGAAGAAAAATTCCCTAAGAGGTTAATGAATTTCACTGTAGAGGACGAGAAACGCAGAGGTAGGCCTAGCAGGCGATGCTTGATTCAGTGGACGATTTCAAAGTGAGAGGTGAAGAGGCAGAGGAGGCCGCAGTGCTAACTGCTAATAGGGCATCATGGAGGTGAATTGTTCGAAAACAGATGGTTGGTTCCTCATTTTAAGGGCTGCGACAACGCAACATGTAGCCCCGTGTACTTTGGGTGTGTGTAGAATCTGTCGATTTTTTTTTTTTTTTTTTTTTTTTTTTTAGCGTATGGCTTTTTATTGTGCCGGGAGTGTCCGAGGACATGTTCGGCTCGCCAGTTTTGTAGCTGCTTCGAGACGGACACCCAATGGGTGAGCTACAAGTACCGTTGGGGAGGGAAGTTGGAATGTAAGGACGAGGAGTTGGAAGGTAGCGGCTGTGGCCTATAGTTAGGGACCAACCCCGGCATTTGCCTGGAAGGAAGACGGGAAACCACAGAAGACCATCTTCAAGGTTGCCGGCGGGGGGATTCGAACCTCCTCGCCTCCCGGATGTGAGCGACTGCCAGCAGTCATGCCGTAACGACCTCGACTAACTCACCCGGTATCTGTCTGATAACCGAGGTTGATTATGATGGCTGTATTAGTGTGTATCTGTTTTAATTCAAGTAAGGACAGCAGACGATCAATTTCAAGTAGTTCCTACTTTTTCTACCAAATGATATCCTCAACGTCCCTAGCTGTGAACTTGGCTACTAGATGCCACCACAACTGGCCCCTGGAGGCGAACGTTGGAACTTAATAGAGCGTTAATCAAATCTAACCTACAAATTTAGCTTCACACAATTGTAGTTAGAAGAAGGTTCTTCTTCATGTCATAAATCTATGACATGGGCCCGCCGGCTTTCGTTCTCCTCCGAAGGAAGGCATAATAAGGGATTTTTAACGCTCTTAAAAATTCTGACGGCTTCGGCCGGGTTTGAACCCGCGATCTTGCGCATAGAAACTCAGCATGCTACCAACTATGCCACCTTCGAAAACAGAAGCTTCTAGACTAGACACGAGGCTAAAAGGAGAAAACAGTCTCAAATAAAAATATATGTGCAGTATATTAGTATTATTATTTAATTACTTATTTATTTAATCATATTAATTGTTATTATTATTATTATTATTATTATTATTATTATTATTATTATTATTATTATTATTATTATTGTTATTATTATTATTATTATTAAGCCTCCGTGGCTTAGGCGGCAGCACGCCGGCCTCTCACCGCTGGGTCCGTGGTTCAAATCCCGGTCACTCCATGTGAGATCTGTGCTGGACAAAGCGGAGGCAGACAGGTTTTTCTCCGGGTACTCTGGTTTTCCCTGTCAAAATTTTCATTCCAGCAACACTCTCCACTATCATTTCATTTCATCTGTCATTCATTTAATCATTGCCCCAGAGGAGTGCGTCAGGCCTCGGCAGCCGGCACAGTTCATATCCTCGCCGCTCGATGGGGGCTTCATTCATTCCATTCCTGACCCGGTCGGAGACTGGAAGCAGGCTGTGGATTTTCATTTCATTATTATTATTATGTTACCGCTATTAGACTTCTGGTGGAATTTAGAGGTGAATAAAATTCCTAAATTTAGTATTTAGTGTGGCGGCTTCGGTGGCGTAGTTGGTAGCATGCTGAGCTCCTATGCCCAAGTTAGCGGGTTCAAACCCGGCCGAAGCCGTCGAATTTTTTAAGAGCGTTAAAAATCCCTCAGTATGCCTTCCTTCGGAGGGGAATTAAAGCCGGCGGTCCAATGTCATAGATGTATGGCATGTTAAAGAACCTTTCCCTAATTGCACCTGTGTGAAGCTAAATTGGATAGGTTAAGAATGAAAACAACGCTCTTAGGTTTCTACGTTCGTTGCCAAGAGCTGACTGCGGTGGCGTCTAGTAGCTAAGTTCTGAACTTGGCCTAGTAGTCGTTGACAGTGGCGCTTGGCGGCAAAAGTAGGAATTATTTAAAAAATTCTAAGTTGCAGTACTTAAATTTTAAAAACAGATAACACACACTAATACAGTCATCACAATAAACACCGGTTATGAGACAGATTCTACACACACCCAAAGTACACGGGGCTACATGACCGCGTTGTCGCAGCCCCTAAACTGAGGCACCAACCACCAACCAACCAACCAAAGATAATAGATTCTACTCAAATATCTGAAATTATTTATTTATTTATTTTATTTTATGTAGTGACGTGTACAATTTCTTAAATATTAATGTAGGTTTCCATACTACGTGTTGATTAGTACATTCGCTTTCAGTAGGTCATCACACTAGTACTGCTCGAGTCTAAGCTGCGTGGACCTGAGAAGAATGTGCATCGCAGACTATGAGGTATAGTGGTGACGAGTGATGCGGTTTCTCGGTCCTTGCGTAGTAACAGAAGCAAATACATTAGTCGGTGACTCAGTCACTCATTCCCAACGCCACACTGGTTTCAGAAAAGACCCATGTTAGCAGTATTGGAATAGACGAAATGTCAGGTAACACGGCGGGCTGTCAACAGACTTCTCAATTCTCGCCTGCTCCTACCCTGCCTCTGCTCTTCATCCCGCAAGTTCACAGAGCTTGGAACCGAGCAGTACTTGCCACGGTGGGTGAGTGGATAGCGTGTCGGTCTACTAACCCCAAGATTGCAGGTTCACTCCTGGCCGTTGTAAGTGATTTCTGAAAGGCGGCAACAATACGACACGCATGTTATACGATGTTGGCATGTCAATGAGCCCATTTGAATTCAGTAGGCCGTGTTCATAATGGCAAAATTAATCTCGGGAGTTTCCGCCAACACAAAGTTCCTCATTTCTCTACTAGAAAGCGCTATAGTGTTCAAGGAGCTTAGATATCTAACCTCCTTGACTAGTATAGTGATTCAGGGAACAACGAAATTCGACATGCAAGCTACCCTCTGGGTGTCAAATTACAAAGCTTTCACCCGGCACCCGAGGCCATACGATATTATTATTGTTATCATACTAGTGCCTGAAAGAAATACATGAATTATTTATACACTAGATAAAACGCTTCTTACCCCTCGTTTATGTAAGAAGTGTTTAATTAAGATATTTAATTCAGAAACTAAGCCTCCGTGGCTTAGGCGGCAGCACGCCGGCCTCTCACCGCTGAGTCCGTGGTTCAAATCCCGGTCACTCCATGTGAGATCTGTGCTGGACAAAACGGAGGCAGACAGGTTTTTCTCCGGGTACTCCGGTTTTCCCTGTCAAAACTTCATTCCAACAACACTCTCCATTATCATTTCATTTCATCTGTCATTCATTTAATCATTGCCCCAGAGGAGTGCGACAGGCTTCGGCAGCCGGCACATTTCATATCCTCGCCGCTAGATGGGGGCTTCATTCATTCCATTCCTGACCCGGTCAGAGACTGGCAGCAGGCAGTGGATTTTAATTTTTTCATTTCAGAAACTCTCCACCTAATTTAATTTGGTACCTTCGTTTTGACTGACTGAAAACTATTCTACTAATAGACACTTAGGCAACACTGCAAAATGGCTTCTAATATTTCAACTATTACGTGCTGACCAATTGAAAAGCATTTTACGTAGAATCTAAAAGTTAATACTGAATAAATTAATTCTAAGTTTCCTACGGTAGTGTATAATTCCGGAAAATAAATTGTAGAAGGGCATGTTGCCCCATAATGTAACAGTTTATTCTTTCATCTTTCGTGTGTATTATTTGGATACATCAAGTTGAAGGGTATATTTCATTTCAACCAGGAAGACCTCCGGCGAGGGGCAATGTGTGGGAAAAAGGCTGTAGACCTACCCTAAACCTTCGTTCACTTCCTCAGTTTTGTGATGTTTTAATATTAGCCTACTTTTGATTTTTGCAAAAAATGAAAGTAGACTTATGAGATCTACACGAGGCAAAAAATTGTGTGTCTATCTGTGTGTGTCTGTGTGTGTGTGTGTGTGTGTGTGTGTGTGAGTGTGTGTACTCTGAATGCCCGCCGCCCCCCTATCAATTCGAATGCGGTGAAACTGAATTGAACGAAATTTGGTACAGAGGTAGCACTAATAAAGAGCACCTCAGTGTCATGTTTTATATCACCACATCTTGACGGAAACGTAATGGCGGCCACCCAAATGTTCAGAGCTTAAATCAAATTACGACTAACCAAATCATCTGATCTCTACCAAAGTTTGCAACAACATATATACATATGGCGAGCGTCTTTTGAGTAAACGTCAAAGTCATCAGCCCAATAGTTTGCAGATGGTGGCCATGTATGTGTGCAAATCGATTCCCCCTATCAATTAAAACACGGTGAAATCGAATTGAACAAAATTTGGTACAAAGGTAGCACTAGCAATGGGCACCTCAGTGTCATGTTTTATATCGCCGCCATCTTGACGAAAACGTAATGGCGGCCACCCAAATTTTGAAAGCTTAAATCAAATTACGACCAACTTAATCATCTGATCTCTACCAAATTTTGCAACTTTATACCTTTATGTATGAAGAAACTTTTGACTAAACTACAAGGTCATCAGCCCAATACTTTGCGGATAGCGGCCATGTATGTGTGCAAATTGATTCCCCCTATCTATTCAAACACCGTGAAACCGAATTGAAGAAAATTTAGTACAGAGGTAGCACTAGCAAAGGGCACCTCAGTGCCATGTTTTATATCGCCGCCGTCTTGACGGAAACGTAATAGTGGCCAACAAAATGTAAAAAGCTTAAATCAAATTACGACCAACCCAATCATCTGATCTCTATCAAATTTTGCAACAACATACCTTTATGTGAGAAGCGTTCTTTGACTAAGCTACAAGGTCATCAGTCCAATAGTTGGCATATGGTGGCCAAGTATGTGTGAAAATCAATTCCCCCCTATGAATTCAAACACGTTAAAACTGAATTGAACGAAATTTGGTACAGAGGTAACACTAATAAAGAGCACATCAGTGTCATGTTTTATATCGCCGCCATCTTGACGAAACATAATGACGGCCTCCCAAATGTTAAAAGCTTAAATCAAATTACGACCAAGCTAATCATTTGATCTCGACCAAATTTTGCAACAACATACCTTTTTGTGGGAAACATCTTTTGACTGAACTACAAGGTCATCAGCCCAATAGTATGCAGATTGCGGCCATGTATGTGTGCAAATCGATTCCCTATATCAATTCAAACACGGTGAAACCGAATTGAATGATATTTTTTATAGAGGTAGCACTAGGAAAGGGGCATCTCATATTCATGTTTAATATCCGTATAGCACGTTTTATTTCAACAAGCTACTACAATCAACATTCAATTATACTCCTTGAAAAGGACAAAGAGTTATAACAATACCCATGCATTTAGTAGGAAGTAGGCTATATGTTTTTACTGAACACCTTTTATTCGTAATTTTAAACTCCTGTGTGTTTGGGGAACAACTATAGAACAACCTTTTCTACAGATTTGATATGCCAGTGACAAAACTAAACACCGTTCATACTCTTACATATAATATCTAAATCCCATACTAGCATTCACAAACACAAGGTTAAAAGAATGAGTACGCATGCATCCAAAACGCACGGTTGAAACTTCTACATTGGATGCGTATCTGGGTCTGAAGTCATCACTGGAAGAAGGAAATGATCCAAATACTTGGAAGAACGCATGCACGGCTGCAGCGCTCGCTGGCTGACTAAGACTCAATGCGTTGTAAACCCATCAATCGGTAATCATACTTAATAAAATGATACTCTTTCCTCTCCAATCACCTCTTCTACACTTGCAGATGCCACCGTTAGTGATCTCGATATAGGTAAGTGAGGCAAAACTGAGAAGATATGGGTTCGATTAGCAGTTCAGCTGTCGAAGAAGTGGTTTTTCGTGGATTCCTACATCTACTCCAGGAAATCAGTGGGATGATTCCTACTAACCTAAGGCCACAATCTACTCCTTCTGCGTCCTACCATCAGATCAAAATACACACATTACTACACTCATCACAATGACACAGGTTATCAGACAGATTCCACACACATACTGTCAGTATGACGATGTCGCAAAGCCCCTAAATGAATCATCAATAACAACAACAAAAACGACATACACATACGAGGCAGGCTAAACTCCTGCAATGATTAGTTGATCATATCTCTACCATCTCCCTACTATATCACCTTGCTCCAATTTCCTTCTTTCAGTTTGACATTAAGTCTCTCAAGATCTCTCTCTGCACACAGTTTGGTTTTGAAACACTATTTACATTCGCAATTAATTTCTAATGAAGTTTTTTTTAATATTGCTACGAGCAAGACGCCAGCATATGCCAGACCTAATTAAATCCCACGGTACATCTTCCCAGTAATGATCCATGTATAACAGAGCGAATGATTACGGTCTGGCATGACTACTATAACTGCTCTGGACGAGGAATTCATTTTCTCATCAACTCTTACAGTGACCTAAATATTCCTGATTGTTGTAGTTCCCTTAATGTCTTAAGACATCAGAAATGGGAAAACTTTCCCCACTGTCGGCAATTGAAAGTTTATATTTTACATTTATTTTCAACTGAAGCGCACCCTAAAACGTGTACCAATGGTGGTTGTACTGTAGTTGATGTGTTATCGCTTCAGTTAGGGGCTTCGAAACAGACGAGGAACATTCCGAAAATAAGTTTCGTCATTTTCTTTTTCCCAGGAACCCTGTATTACCGAACTGACATACATCATGGCATCATGAACTATTCACCTGCACCATTTTTTACATATTTTTATTTATGAAGAAATAGGCTTTTGAGATCACGTTTGGTCCGCGCGCGCGCGTGTGTGTGTGTGTGTGTGTGTGTGTGTATGTCTGGGTGTGTGTATTTCTAGGTGTGTGTATCTCTGGGTGGGTGTTTCCCCCTAATAAAATCTCAACCGATGGAGCGATTTCAATGAAACTCAGTATGGATATAGTACTATCTTGTCCGACTCCGACCGTCACTTTCAAATTTTAATACGTCTCACCAGTCCAACATGGCGACTGTGCGAAATATATCATCGGCATTCTATTTCTCCGAAACTACTACTGATACCGCCCTGAAGTTTTGTACGGTGTCAAAGGTTACTACTAGAGGTTTACCAATGTAACTTTCAAAAAACCAGTTAAGTACAAAACGAACATGGCGGCCAAGCAAAGTTGAAACATTTAATTATACGTTTCTCGCGATTTGACCATCCGAGCGCAGTGGAATTGGGTACGGTGTATGCTTATTCAAATTTTAATCCACTGACATCTAATTTATTTCAGTTGTTTTCATATCGTCAAGATGGTGGCTGTGTGAAATTTTAAAATCTCCTATTTTTTATTTCTTGTGTCCCAATAATGCGATTGAAGTTTTAATAATACACCTACGCAATAATCTTCATCTAATAGTACGTAACTCTATGGCCTGCATATAAAAAATGCAATGTGTCGACCATACGAAATATTTATACGGTTCTCAATATCTACGAATCTATTACAGCAATCAAACTGTAATTTTGTATGTTGATAGAGGCAATTAACATAAGTAGGATGTATGAAAACAGGCTATTTAGTTCTTCACGGAACTACTTGTTTGACATGATCACCACCGACTTTGAAACACTTGTCACAGCGTGCAATCAGTTTGTAGAAACGACTCTGGTAAAACTCAATGCCCAGCGATGCAAACAATGTTGTTTTCATTCGTGGATGTGGAAGGACGCCCACTACGATCTTCATCCTCCACACTCTGCCGTCCTTCACTGAACATGCAACACCAGCAACCGACCATTTGACAAGACATGACCACTTAACCTTTCACGGTCTGTAGGCGTTCATGGATGACTGACACTAGTCCTACGTACCCATTCATACCGGATAACAACACGCACTTCCATTGGTACCATGTTGTCAGTACTCGTCTGTCTGCCATCGTGAGTTGTACTTGAATGATATCGGGCACGCCGATCTGCTGCTCCCCTCTCTTCGTCAACACATGCGTCAATCTCCCTCCACTGACGCTCCTTCCGTCGTTGAACCAGCGACTGGTGTGGAATCTTATGGAGATTGTTTGTGTCACCTGGTGTACCACATGCTCGTGCAATAAAATGACGAAACTTACTTTCGGAACTGCCCTCGTATCTTCGTCATCAGCGCTATTAAATTTAATTTGTTTTTATAACCTGAGTTATTGTGATGACTAGGGCTCGGATTTTTAGGTAAATAAATATATTTTTACGTTAATACATATTTTAAACATTTTGTCTATAAATACATACATATCTGCTTTTCACTTATTAGCACATAAAAAGGCATAATATGTACATTTTTCGCCAACTTTCGATTTTTGCAAAAAATGAAAGTAGACTTATGAGATCAACACATGGCGAAAAAAAGTGTATCTGTCTGTGTGTGTGTATGTGTGTGTGTGAGTCTTTGTGTGTGTGTGTGAGTGAGTGTGTGTACTCTGAATGTATGTCCCCCCCTATCAATTCGAACACGGTGAACGCGAATTGAACGAAATTTGGTACTGTACCCGATATCCGGATAGTAGGCTGTCAGATATCCGCCCCCTCAATCGGATTGCCAATAATCAAACGCACCGGCACAGCTACATCAATGAAAATGGCACTGGCAGATACTATCGATATTAGAGCACAATAGTTAACAAGAAAATTATTGTGGAACACACCAAAATATACGGGGGTTCATACTTACCTTTACTTACCTCTTAAATTTATCTCGGGGACTGGGTTGTCAACTGGATCACTTAAAGTATGCCCACACAATAACCTCCACCATGATATTTAAAAATGAACCAGAACGAAGACGAGAAACTTTAAACTGCACAATAATTTATTTCACATAAAGAATGATTTTAACAAAAAAAAAAAATCAACGTGGCAATCAGAAGCCATCGACCACATAACCATGTCCTCATGTAGGACCTGTATTCTCTACATATAATGTTTCAGCTTTCTCAAGCTCATAGCAACGTAAAATTATAATGCACTGGGGATGGAAACGGGATTTGGGATGAGACACATATATCAATTGTTTTGCGTGTTTATCTACTTCACATTTTATTTATAGCCACAAGGCTATTATGGAACGTCCTTGGCCTCAGTAACACAGTTGTCCGGGCCAGCTGCAAGGCACCTGCATTGTCAAAGCGGACTCCCGTTCGTTCAACCCTAGCATAAGCGTGTTACCTCAGAGCTCGGCTCTCCTTTTCAAATACGTAAATGTTCACATCTCAACTGAAATATTATCACGCAAATGTCTTACATGCTTCATTCAAACACCGGTGGATTACTCCAACAATCCCAAATCATGATTAATTGTTCAAACCACTTGCTTAATTAGCGTTGTTTAGAGTGTAAAAAAAACCTCTAAATGTTAACAACAAAAGTTCATTAATTATTTATAACAATAATAAATTGTTTATAACAATGTCAAATGACAATTGAAAATTTTATACACGCCTCTATTCATCACTATCATTTCAAATTATTTAACAAAGATATTTACAAAATTATTTTACAATATTAATTGTTTATATTATTTATACAAGAAATACATTAAACCACACGTTTATCCGGTTGATAATTACTCAAATCGTGATGATATAATCGACCAATGAAGGTTAGTTATATTTAACTGTCAAATTCAGGTTTAATAAGGTTTAATAATAATTATTAATATTTGTGACGGTAACCTCCATTCAAAATCTTTATCTCAAATTATTTAACACTCTTGTTAATTTTAACAGTATCTTCATATGAATAACTTTCAAAGAACAAGAACCATACAATCAGCGGGAAAATACTTCGCTCAAGACGCACAAAATTACACAACAATTGGCCCAAAATTCATCATATATCTTCATATATATGGCATAAAAATCTTCCAAACTACACACAAAAACCTCCACTTATTAATTCATCAACTTCATTAATTATTGTGGGAACCTCCTTCATTATTCAAGGGCATTACTCAACAGCGACTTTTACACGTCCACTGAACTAACGATTATACATCCATTGTTCCTCTTTAAAAATTATTATATTCATCAATTGTAATAATGACTGTTATTATTTAACCTTCGTGGGTTTCATTCATGAATCGATATGAAGTAAAAATTTGCCAATCACAAATAAATTTAATAGCAAATACGATTAGACACTCCTGCCTGGTCTATCAAAATTGAGATTAACATCTTCAAAGTAACGCAGTATAAAAATACTATCTTCAAACAGAGTTCATCTAAACTGCAAGAATAGTCGAATAGAATACAATTAGATTGTGGAATGCAAACATTATTGTTCCAATCTAGAATTGAGAAAACTATCAAATGTTCATTATTCATTACTATAGTGTATTCAATAAATTGTAATTAACGTTCATATTTCATAAAATTGTCTATAATGCAATGATAAATGTCTATGTTGCAATCATGTTCATAAGACGACTAGTATTTCAAAGATCGTCGATATCGTAATAAATTTTAACGCTCTAAAATCTTTTAATCATTCTTCTTTCTTGAGGATGACAGAAAATTGGTCAAAGTAATTTACTGAATAGAATTACTTTAATAAAATGACACGCTGTCTGAATTCAAATCTGCCATAGCAAATCGTTAACTTTACAGTCAAATCGTGACTACAAACATATGCAAATTACTGAAAGAATCTAATATCAGTCTCAACTGATCCAAAATTATTAAGTATGCCAATGACATAGCAATGTCTCAAAAATCGAAGAAAAAGGCATAAATCATCGAAGTGTACTGAGTACAGAAATATCAATCAAGAAAATGGGGCAAAAGATAGGACAGAAAATATGGGAAAATGGTTGCTCAGATATCGCTACAAGACTCAAATAATACAAGAAACGTTCACGACTACCTTATCTGTTGATTGAAGATCTAGAGGAAAGTTTTCAAAGAAAACTGCTGTTGGTTCCATTTCACCAGCGTAAAGATGTGCTCCGTCCTCGAACTTGGAATCAGCGTCCTCGGAGAATCGAACTGCTTCCTCCTCCGAAATTGCACTGCTCCGTGGATACGAAAAACATCCTTCTGGCAAAACTCTTCTTTGTGCGCCGGGACAACCCTGGCCTCTCTTGAAAGTTCTCTGAAGTTCTTGCAGGAATTCGCCATGAAGTTTAATGTAGTTATTTCCGCAGAAATATTCATAGTTATGGAGTATGAAAATATTTCCACTGTTATCTGGTATAATTCAGCGATGGATTCACGATGCATGAGTGTAGTTGGATGTTCACTACATGCTCGCTTTTGTAGAAAGACGATTAACGAAGTTCCATGCTGTTACTTTACTCCAATCAATATATGTCCCAATTGCATTAAAGCCTTAGCCTTCCATCTCAATTACTGTTATAATCATTGAAAGCACTGCAAGATTATAATATTCCATAGTCGAATGTATCGTTGTAATACCAAACGTATTCTCCAATATCACTGTTGCACTCCACGTGTCAGCCGTAGTGTATAATGTGGAATTTTAAAAGTGTTTCTCCTGTGGCGAGAAAATCACTTTTGTTGGCAGCCTTAAAGTTTCAATATCTTTCGAAGTATAACTGTGAAATTGTTCAAATCTTCTACACACCTCAATGTTGTACTGCCCAATAGAACTATAATAAAGGCTGAAGTTAGCGCTTGATATCTTGACTGGTGGAAACGTTAATGTGAGCGTTTCAACTTCACCTAGTTTCGAGCAGCGTAAAATGGAACTGCTCCGAGTTCGTTCGATGCGCCGGACTTTAACCACGCTAAAGACAACTTGTTTCACTGAATCACTTGAAAATAACTATATATCACCAGAAATATATATGCGATCTGACATATGAGATCTGAGTTCTGAGAGCTCCTCTATCCTGTGCACGACCTTTTATCAACTTCTTAAGGGGCGTATCCATCCCTTCCATAGCCTGTTGCTGCGTCAATGCTGGAAGTTTTAACTTTGGCTATACATGACGGATTTTCAAATTTCAAAAACTCAAAATTAATTTCTTCAAAATTCCAAATCAATGCCATAACTGAAAATAGATTTCCACAAATCTGCATGCCAAAAGTAATCAAATATCGTAGTTTCAGCAATCTCCGTCTTCCTTCCAAACTATCGTTCATTGGTTCGAGTCTCTCCTCCAATAGCGTAGCTTCTTCCTTAGCACAATACCTTGTTTCCTGCGACTGCGTCGTAAATCTAAGATCTTTCTCGAACAAAATCATGACGTCACCAAGAATCTCAGCTCAATCAGCCTACTCGCATGAAGTATACGTCATCCGTGCCTACGTCATGAATATCCACGTCATAACTATGACATTCATAACTTTACTCATATTTGCCAATACAGCCATCGTGGTCTCAATATATAATTCAATTTCCGGGGGCATTCTCCCTTCACCACGTTTTAAAAACAGTTGCAAATTGTTTTTAAACTCTGTGTTATAAATATCTCAATTCACTTGAACACGAAATTGAATTATTATTCTACTCTTGTATGATATTTCTTCTATGTTCCTTAATCATAAGTCTCTTCTACTCTGGGTTGTGTGTGGCTAATGCATTCTCTCCTCTCTACTGTCTCTTCTGTCCTGAATATCTGTTTTCTAAGTTCTGCTGACTTGTAGAAGGACCAGGATCGATCACTACATCCTGTCTTTTCTTTTGATTTTCAGCTTCCTTTTCTCGTAATTCCTTCAGATACTGCTGACTTTCTTTCTCTCTTTCTTGATACTTGTCGGGTGTCATAACCTGACCTTGAGAATTCTGATTCTGATTCTGGTACTGGTTATTTCTGTTATAATTTCTATTATAACCATTGTTGTAGTATCTACCTCTTCCGTTGTTGTAATTCCCTCTATTATTATTCCAGCCTCGTTTTTGCTGATATGGACGGTAACCTTGGGATCTGTGGTTGCGGAAATAATTATTCCTGTGAGGACCTACATTTTCAGTTTTTCCTTCCTCAGGCTTATCAGTTTGCTGCACTTGATCCATGTAGACCGTATTAACGTCTTTGAATTCGTGCCTCTGACCTTTTTGTACCAAATTTGGCATTGGACTCGTGTAGTCAAGCCTTCTCAACAATTCGTCAATGCTTGTCAAATCTCTAATGTTTGACGATATGATCAGTCTTCTTACCTCCACAGGCAGCATACGTGAAATCGCATCTATCAACTGCTCTGTTGACAATGGGGGTTGCAAAAATCTCAAGCGTGATAGTTGACATGTGAAGAAATCAGCGTACCGTGTTGGAAGAGTACCTGAATACTTCCTCGAGTATACCTCAGCTATTAATGAATTCTGAGCTTCTATTGACCAGAATCGTTTAATCAGTGCCTCTGAAAATTCGTCAAAATTGCTGAAAGTGTACCGAAATGCTCTAAACCATTCGAGGGGTCCTCCAGCTAGAAATCTTTCTACGATTCTCATCTCTCTCTCTCTAGGAATGTGGGCTTCTATGAAGTAGTCTTTAAGATTCCTGACATATTCGATCGGTGTGAGACTATCAGTGTTGCTAAATTTTTGAGGTTTGTCTTCAAAATTCCGGATGACTGTCACATTTCTCGGATATGAATCCATATAATTCCTCCCACTATCACGATACTTCCATTCGGGTTCAATATTCCGATCCTCTTCTTCTTCCCTGAATCTGGATATACGTTCCTCAGGACTAATATCTCTCTCTTCTGTATTAAGGTTACCTCTTCTCACGTAATTTCTCTCCTCTTCACCAGTCAATCCTTCGGTATCCTTGTCTGTGATTTCCGTGATGACTTTCCAAATCAACTCTTCCTTATAGGTTTCCATCATGCTAGCTTCTCCTAGTTTCAAATTCTGCAGCTTGCTCGTAGTTTCATTAACATCAGAGACAACCTTATGAATTTGTTCCTTTAATGTTTGCACGTCCTGACCTATCTGTGTTCTATCCTCTACCTGCTTTTCGGATAGCGAATTCATCCTTACATTCAAGTCTTTCCTAATCTGAACTACTTCGTTATTAATGTCTACTTGTGTACTGGCAAGTTTTCTTTCAATTCGTTCCTGAATCTGATCTACATGTTCCCCACTTGACCTGTTCCATTCATCTTTCCACACTGTTACATTTTCAGTTAACATTTCTGCAATATCTACTTCGATGTCCTCCTTAAGTAAACGATTGTGATCTAATACTTGGGTTCTCATGACCTCTACATCGTATTTTAAACCAGCTAAAGAAGCTGTTGTCCTGACAGACTCGTCAACTAACCGAGTTGTTAATGCACTAATGTTACGAGTACAAAGTGTTTTTGAAGTTTCAATTTCCTCCCTAACTTTGTTAACATCAGTCTGAACTTTAGCAATGTCTACAAAAACAGTATTGACTTCTACTTGTATTTTATTGATATCGCTTTGCATATCGTTAACATCTGAATGAATATTATTGATGTCTACTTGAACATTTGACACATCAGTTCGAACATTACTAACCTCTCTTTGAACTTCTTCTACTTTGTCTTGTACAGTAGCAACATCATTCCTTACAACAATTACTTCAGCTCTAGCACATGAAATATCACCCCGGACATTAGCAACATCAAGATTCAACATGGTAAGATCTTTTTGTACCTTAGACACATCATTTTTAACAACAGAAACATCTTTATGCACATTGGACACGTCTGTGCGCATGTCAGTTACAGCATTCTCGATTCCCTGGGTATTAATCTGTAAACGCGACACATTATTCTCTAAGTTTGCAGAACTGGTCTGAAGAACTTTCAAACTTTCATCCAGCATCTGCTTTACACTTTCATTCATGCTAGCTTTCAAGTTAGCAGACAAATTACTAGCATTCTCCTCCATTCGACTAATATTCCTAGCTTCCATCTCCCTCATATTGTTGGACATCTCCACCAACATTTTCTTAATACTTTCATCTGCCATTTCAATAATATTTCAATAATAAGCTGCTTTAGGGACATACATCAAACAGAGCAAAATAACAACATCTGAGCAACATTTTTCACCATATATAAATTTGAGCAATTTTCTGTCTTAAATCTAACTTATAATTAACCTTCGTAGACACTTCATGATGAAATAAACTCAAGCACATGTTCAAGTTTCTTTGGTTCATTTTAAAATATCCTAACACAATTAATTTACATTTATAATCCAAATAGTTTAATTTTATCTTTAATATGACTATACATGTCATAAGCCGGTCAAATAAAATAAGATTCCAGATCATAGGCGATTTTTCTATGTTTCCAGCCTATTTAACCTCTCTCAAGTTGTATAAGATCTGATCTTTTCTGAGTGTAATTTTCCTAATACAACACAACATTTAATTCCCTATATAATCACACTCTCAAATTCTACAATTGGCCAAGACATCTAACAAAGAATCAGCCTCTTTATTTGAGTCTTCACAATCCCTTTGACATCGATAACTTGGTAATCCAATGTTATTCGAACACTCCACAAAATTGCGGTGTCAATTCTACTGCAATAACTTGGTAATCCAATGTTTTGCTGATCGTGCCAATCGAGACAATCGAGCCCCACACGTTGATTGCGCCAATCCTACTTGGTAATCCAGTTTTGTAGAACAATCCCCACGTTTTAGGGTCGCCAATCCTACTGTACCCGATATCCGGATAGTAGGCTGTCAGATATCCGACCCCTCAATCGGATTGCCAATAATCAAACGCACCGGCACAGCTACATCAATGAAAATGGCACTGACAGATACTATCGAGATTAGAGCACAATAGTTAACAAGAAAATTATTGTGGAACACACCAAAATATACGGGGGTTCATACTTACCTTTACTTACCTCTTAAATTTATCTCGGGGACTGGGTTGTCAACTGGATCACTTAAAGTATGCCCACACAATAACCTCCACCATGATATTTAAAAATGAACCAGAACGAAGACGAGAAACTTTAAACTGCACAATAATTTATTTCACATAAAGAATGATTTTAACCCAAAAAAAACAACAAAATCAACGTGGCAATCAGAAGCCATCGACCACATAACCATGTCCTCATGTAGGACCTGTATTCTCTACATATAATGTTTCAGCTTTCTCAAGCTCATAGCAACGTAAAATTATAATGCACTGGGGATGGAAACGGGATTTGGGATGAGACACATATATCAATTGTTTTGCGTGTTTATCTACTTCACATTTTATTTATAGCCACAAGGCTATTATGGAACGTCCTTGGCCTCAGTAACACAGTTGTCCGGGCCAGCTGCAAGGCACCTGCATTGTCAAAGCGGACTCCCGTTCGTTCAACCCTAGCATAAGCGTGTTACCTCAGAGCTCGGCTCTCCTTTTCAAATACGTAAATGTTCACATCTCAACTGAAATATTATCACGCAAATGTCTTACATGCTTCATTCAAACACCGGTGGATTACTCCAACAATCCCAAATCATGATTAATTGTTCAAACCACTTGCTTAATTAGCGTTGTTTAGAGTGTAAAAAAACCTCTAAATGTTAACAACAAAAGTTCATTAATTATTTATAACAATAATAAATTGTTTATAACAATGTCAAATGACAATTGAAAATTTTATACACGCCTCTATTCATCACTATCATTTCAAATTATTTAACAAAGATATTTACAAAATTATTTTACAATATTAATTGTTTATATTATTTATACAAGAAATACATTAAACCACACGTTTATCCGGTTGATAATTACTCAAATCGTGATGATATAATCGACCAATGAAGGTTAGTTATATTTAACTGTCAAATTCAGGTTTAATAAGGTTTAATAATAATTATTAATATTTGTGACGGTAACCTCCATTCAAAATCTTTATCTCAAATTATTTAACACTCTTGTTAATTTTAACAGTATCTTCATATGAATAACTTTCAAAGAACAAGAACCATACAATCAGCGGGAAAATACTTCGCTCAAGACGCACAAAATTACACAACAATTGGCCCAAAATTCATCATATATCTTCATATATATGGCATAAAAATCTTCCAAACTACACACAAAAACCTCCACTTATTAATTCATCAACTTCATTAATTATTGTGGGAACCTCCTTCATTATTCAAGGGCATTACTCAACAGCGACTTTTACACGTCCACTGAACTAACGATTATACATCCATTGTTCCTCTTTAAAAATTATTATATTCATCAATTGTAATAATGACTGTTATTATTTAACCTTCGTGGGTTTCATTCATGAATCGATATGAAGTAAAAATTTGCCAATCACAAATAAATTTAATAGCAAATACGATTAGACACTCCTGCCTGGTCTATCAAAATTGAGATTAACATCTTCAAAGTAACGCAGTATAAAAATACTATCTTCAAACAGAGTTCATCTAAACTGCAAGAATAGTCGAATAGAATACAATTAGATTGTGGAATGCAAACATTATTGTTCCAATCTAGAATTGAGAAAACTATCAAATGTTCATTATTCATTACTATAGTGTATTCAATAAATTGTAATTAACGTTCATATTTCATAAAATTGTCTATAATGCAATGATAAATGTCTATGTTGCAATCATGTTCATAAGACGACTAGTATTTCAAAGATCGTCGATATCGTAATAAATTTTAACGCTCTAAAATCTTTTAATCATTCTTCTTTCTTGAGGATGACAGAAAATTGGTCAAAGTAATTTACTGAATAGAATTACTTTAATAAAATGACACGCTGTCTGAATTCAAATCTGCCATAGCAAATCGTTAACTTTACAGTCAAATCGTGACTACAAACATATGCAAATTACTGAAAGAATCTAATATCAGTCTCAACTGATCCAAAATTATTAAGTATGCCAATGACATAGCAATGTCTCAAAAATCGAAGAAAAAGGCATAAATCATCGAAGTGTACTGAGTACAGAAATATCAATCAAGAAAATGGGGCAAAAGATAGGACAGAAAATATGGGAAAATGGTTGCTCAGATATCGCTACAAGACTCAAATAATACAAGAAACGTTCACGACTACCTTATCTGTTGATTGAAGATCTAGAGGAAAGTTTTCAAAGAAAACTGCTGTTGGTTCCATTTCACCAGCGTAAAGATGTGCTCCGTCCTCGAACTTGGAATCAGCGTCCTCGGAGAATCGAACTGCTTCCTCCTCCGAAATTGCACTGCTCCGTGGATACGAAAAACATCCTTCTGGCAAAACTCTTCTTTGTGCGCCGGGACAACCCTGGCCTCTCTTGAAAGTTCTCTGAAGTTCTTGCAGGAATTCGCCATGAAGTTTAATGTAGTTATTTCCGCAGAAATATTCATAGTTATGGAGTATGAAAATATTTCCACTGTTATCTGGTATAATTCAGCGATGGATTCACGATGCATGAGTGTAGTTGGATGTTCACTACATGCTCGCTTTTGTAGAAAGACGATTAACGAAGTTCCATGCTGTTACTTTACTCCAATCAATATATGTCCCAATTGCATTAAAGCCTTAGCCTTCCATCTCAATTACTGTTATAATCATTGAAAGCACTGCAAGATTATAATATTCCATAGTCGAATGTATCGTTGTAATACCAAACGTATTCTCCAATATCACTGTTGCACTCCACGTGTCAGCCGTAGTGTATAATGTGGAATTTTAAAAGTGTTTCTCCTGTGGCGAGAAAATCACTTTTGTTGGCAGCCTTAAAGTTTCAATATCTTTCGAAGTATAACTGTGAAATTGTTCAAATCTTCTACACACCTCAATGTTGTACTGCCCAATAGAACTATAATAAAGGCTGAAGTTAGCGTTTGATATCTTGACTGGTGGAAACGTTAATGTGAGCGTTTCAACTTCACCTAGTTTCGAGCAGCGTAAAATGGAACTGCTCCGAGTTCGTTCGATGCGCCGGACTTTAACCACGCTAAAGACAACTTGTTTCACTGAATCACTTGAAAATAACTATATATCACCAGAAATATATATGCGATCTGACATATGAGATCTGAGTTCTGAGAGCTCCTCTATCCTGTGCACGACCTTTTATCAACTTCTTAAGGGGCGTATCCATCCCTTCCATAGCCTGTTGCTGCGTCAATGCTGGAAGTTTTAACTTTGGCTATACTTGACGGATTTTCAAATTTCAAAAACTCAAAATTAATTTCTTCAAAATTCCAACTCAATGCCATAACTGAAAATAGATTTCCACAAATCTGCATGCCAAAAGTAATCAAATATCGTAGTTTCAGCAATCTCCGTCTTCCTTCCAAACTATCGTTCATTGGTTCGACTCTCTCCTCCAATAGCGTAGCTTCTTCCTTAGCACAATACCTTGTTTCCTGCGACTGCGTCGTAAATCTAAGATCTTTCTCGAACAAAATCATGACGTCACCAAGAATCTCAGCTCAATCAGCCTACTCGCATGAAGTATACGTCATCCGTGCCTACGTCATGAATATCCACGTCATAACTATGACATTCATAACTTTACTCATATTTGCCAATACAGCCATCGTGGTCTCAATATATAATTCAATTTCCGGGGGCAGTACAAAGGTAGCACTAGTAAAGGACATCTCAGTGTCATGTTTTATATCGCCGCCATCTTGACGGAAACGTAATGGCGGCCACACAAATGTTCAAAGCTTATATCAAATTACGACTAACCTAATCATCCGATCTCTACCAAATTTTGCAACAACATACCTTTATGGGGGGAGCATCCTTTGACCAAACTAATAGGTCTTCAGCCTAATAGTTTGCGGATAGCGGCCATCTTTGTGTGAAAATCGATTCCCCCTATTAATTCGAACACGGTGAAACCGAATGGAACGAAATTTGGTACAAAGGTAGCACTAGCAAAGGGCACCTCAGTGTCATGTTTTATATCACCACCATCTTGACGGAAACGTAATCGCGGCCACCCAAATGTTAAAAGCTAAAATTTAATTACGACCAACCTAATAATCTAGTCTCTACCAAATTTTGCAACAACATATCTTTATGTGGGAAGCATATTCTGACCAAACTGCAAGATCATCAGCCCAATAGTTTGCAGATGGTGGCCAAGTATGTGTGAAAATCGATTCCCCCTATCAATTCGAACACGGTGAAACCGAATTGAACGAAATTTGGTACAGAGGTAGCACTAGCAAAGGGCACCTCAGTGTCATGTTTTATATCGCCGCCATCTTGACGGAAACGTAATGGCGGCCACACAAATGTTCAAAGCTTAAATCAAATTACGACTAACCTAATCATCCGATCTCTACCAAATTTTGCAACAACATACCTTTATGGAGGAAGCACCCTTTGATCAAATCAATAGGCCATTAGCCTAATAGTTTGCGGATGGCGGCCATCTTTGTGTCAAAATCGATTCCCCCTATTAATTCAAACACGGTGAAACCGAATGGAACGAAATTTGGTACAGAGGTAGCACTAGCAAAGGGAACCTCAGTGTCCTGTTTTATATCGCCGCCATCTTGACAGAAACGTAATGGCGGCCACACAAATGTTCAAAGCTTAAATCAAATTACGACTAACATAATCATCCGATCTCTACCAAATTATGCAACAACATACCTTTATGGAGGGAGCATCCTTTGACCAATCTAATAGGTCATTAGCCTAATAGTTTGCGGATGGCGGCCATCTTTTTGTCAAAATCGATTCCCCCTATTAATTCGGACACGGTGAAACCGAATGGAACGAAATTTGGTACAGGGGTAGCACTAGCAAAGGGCACCTCAGTGTCATGTTTTATATCGCCGCCACCTTGACGGAAACGTAATGGTGGCCACACAAATGTTCAAAGCTTATATCAAATTACGATTAACCTAATCATCCGATCTCTACCAAATTTTGCAACAACATACCTTTATGGAGGGAGCATCCTTTGACCTAATAAATAAGTCATTAACCTAATATTTTGCGGATGGCGGCCATCTTTTTGTCAAAATCGATTCCCCCTATTAATTCGGACACGGTGAAACCGAATGGAACGAAATTTGGTTCAGAGGTAGCACTAGCAAAGGGCATCTCAGTGTCATGTTTTATATCACCGCCATCTTGACGGAAACGTAATCGCGGCCACCCAAATGTTAAAAGTTAAAATGTAATTACGACCAACCTAATAATCTAGTCTCTACCAAATTTTGCAACAACATATCTTTTTGTGGGAAGCATATTCTGACCAAACTGCAAGATCATCAGCCCAATAGTTTGCAGATGGTGGCCAAGTATGTGTGCAAATCGATTCCCCCTATCAATTCAAACACTGTGAAACCGAATTGAATGAAATTTGGTACAGAGGTAGCACTAGCAAAGGGCACCTCAGTGTCATGTTTTATATCGCCGCCATCTTGACGGAAATGGAATGACGGCCACCCAAATGTTAAAAGCTTAAATCAAATTACGACCATCCTAATAATTTGATCTCTACCAGATTTTGCAACTACATGGCTTTTTGTGGAAAGCATCTTATGACTGACTACAAGGTCATCAGCCCAATAGTTTTCAAATAGCTGCCATGTATGTGTGCAAATCCATTCCCCATATCAATTCAAACACGGTGAAACCGAATTGAATGAAATTTTTTACAGAGGTAGCACTAGCAAAGGGCACCTCATATTCATGTTTAATATCAGTATGGCACGTTGTATTTCAACAAGCTACTACAGCCAACATTCAATTATACTCCTTGAGAAGGACAAAGAGTTATAACAATACCCATGCATTTAGGAGGAAGTAGGCTATATGTTCTTTACTGAACATCTTGTTTAAAATCAGTATGCTAGATCTTTCAGTTTATTACACTTTTGTTCTGTGTTACTTCAACGGGGAAGAACCTGTGAGCTATCTAATCTTCATGCAGAGCGTATGTCAGCTTCCATTTGTGTTTTTCTTATCTTGTCGCCCCGTCACACTCACTGTGGGAGCCGGGGGTGCCTAAAGTAAAAGCAAATACAAGTTATCGTCTGCAGCAGTATGTTGCAGAATTTAAGGATAATTTTACTTCTGATGGAGGCGTTCTGTTCTGCCAACCATGTGGTAAAGCAATCAAGGCTGAACAGCGATCTCAAGTTACACAACACCTCGAGATCAAGAAACATATTGCCGCAGTTTCGCGCCTTCAGAAGAAATGTTTCGCGATAATCGTCGGTCATTTGTGATGGACAACCTCATGATGTATCTCGTTCTGTATTGTAATGCTTCAGCAGTTAGTGAGACATAGAATAAATTGCATTCGTGAGTACTGCATATTGTTTATAGTCACATTAATAAACTAAATTATAATTACATATTTTTATTTTTGTCACATATTTCAGGTATTTTTAATACATAAAAAATAAGTATTTTCCCGATTTTTAGCAACTAAAAATCCGAGCCCTAGTGATTACTGTAGAAGTACGTGTAATTCTATAATACTCAATTGTATCTAGGATTAGAATAGGTGCGCCAGGGCTAGAAATAAGGTGCCTTCCAGGCAAATTTCTTGGAGGCATTGTGGAAGAAGCTGGGACACTTAAGGTTGTGCTAACTGAATACTTGTACAAAACAGTTAAATTTCTCAATATGACCCTACCACATAAACTACTGAATCAATTGTTATGAAAATGTATCAACATTTACTTTTATAAGATAAAATATTTACTGACAAGGCATTATCATTCACTGATACCAACATTGAAAATCCAAAGCCTGCTTCCAGTCGACCAACCGGGTCAGGGAATGGAATGAATGCAGCCCCCATATAGCGGCGAGGATATGAACTGTGCCGGCTGCCGAAGCCTGTCGCACTTCCCTACTGATACCAACATTACAATTAATTATTTTTTGAAAACAAAATATTAATCAAATGATACATTTATGACCTAACTATAGATGTTAATGAGTTTAAATTTAATACTATTGAAGGAAATTTTCATGGCTAGCAATCCAAATTAGAATCTTGGTTCCAGTACTTCAAACGTTTTTATTTGTAAATTGCTCTTTGATAAGTTTAAAAAGTTTTATTCCAATGCAATTTTTTTCAAGTTACATAAATATTGCAGCCGTCAGATTAATGCACATATGCATATAAAGATACTGTGAACATTTCAAATAGATCGGTGCAGTAATTTCTGAGATAATGTACCTTATTTGCATAAAAATAAAAGTTGTACGAAACGGCTGTCAAAGACATGTCTGCAAAGGTAGATGGATAAAGATTTGGTAGATGTTTGCCAATGTTGACAAACTTCAAAAACCCTTATCTCGGAAACAATTAACATTTTTGCTCCAAACTAACGTCCTTTCAATAAAATGCTGAAAACCCAAAACATCAGAAGAGAAAACTGCATTTTTCATCTGAAACCTAAGTTAGTGCCACCATAAGATGGCTGCTGCGAGTGCAGGGAATAGAACCAATGTTCTTCGAACTTGCTGCATCTCCCCGTTACGTTCCTGGAGCGTGACTCAACGTGCTCAGCTAAGTTTCTGAGTACCTACAATGGACTAGTGAACCAATTTAAATGATATGTGGTAAATCCGGCTAATTATGTCATCTGTCAATGAAAGAATGAAATCAAACCAATATTTATAGTTTTAATTTCCTCCAATTAATACAGCTACTTCTCCGCTCAATCGGAATAAGAAAGTTAATTAAATATGTTTTTTGGTGCGTGTGTATTAATCTGGAAAATCTATTTTTACTTTCTCTCTATGGTTTAAAAAAAATTCTGAAGAGGAAATACCAAAATCTAGGCTATCTAGTCTATTTACCTGATTTCCAAGGTAATACACAATATCCTAAGAAATTACTTTAAAGTATAAAGTATAAAGTAAAGGTGAACATGCACTGAGGTGTAAGAGTACATCATTTATCAACTCATGGGCTGAATCTATGGAAAATATTGTCACCGATCGAAAATTCTGTAGCTAGGAATTGTATTGTATGTCTACCCCTTATTATTCACGTTTTTCCTACGGGGTCGGGGATGAGATGCGATGGAAGTCTTTGTGGCGGATGATTTTTACGACCGGATGCCCTTCCTGACACCAACCTCATGAGAGGAGTTAATGAGAGATGAAATGAATGATGGTGAATGAAACTGGGCAAGGATGTGGAAGGAAGCGGCCGTGGCCTGTCAGAAGGTACCGTCCCAGCATTTGCCTGGAGTTGAAAATAGGAAACCACGAAAAACCATTTCAAGGACGGACGACAGTGGGGCTCGAACCCACGCGTCTACCGAGTCAGCAGAGAGCTTGGCCCCATGACCTAACGCAGCGCTTTAACGAGCGCAGCCACTACTGTCGGTTAGCTGTACCTAGGTATAATAATAAATAATAAAAATAATAATATTAATTATTAATAATAATTTATTATAATTAAGAATGAAATCAAACCAATATTTATAATGATAATTTCTTCCACTAATTAGAGTTGTTTCGCCGATTAATCGGACCAGAAAAGTTAATTGATTATGGGATTTTTGTGCGTGCATAACATTCTACAAAATCATTAGTAAAAAATTAAATTGAAATATGATTAAATTATTATTATTGTTTTATACAGTACATATAACACATTGCTGGTACATTACAACATAACTATACGGGCTTCAGGGAACCAAAGTACAGCAAATTCTAAGCTGGAATGTCGCTACCCATGAACTTCTGGACGATTCGCGTTGTTGAGAGAACTACTGCCCTCTGCATTAGTTTGTACAGTTGAGGATCCAGATACAGTCTTTATGGCCTTGGAGCAAGGTACTTGGGATCACGGCCGTACTTGAGACAATGATAGGTAGGTTTTTATTATTTATTTACATTGTTTAGACCCAAAGGAACACATTAAGCAAATTATGTTCTGGTGCTGTTCTTCTTGTTCTTCCAGAACTCCTTCATCATCACACTGTGTCGGACTCGACGTTCCTCCGTCCATCCTTTCCCTGGTCTCCTTGGTCGATCTTCATGTGTGACTTCCCAACTGTGGATCTTATGTCGGAATGTCATTCGATCGTCTATGTCTATTGGTATGATGTTGGCACTTTCGAGATCAATTTGGACTTGGGAAACCCAGACAGTTGTCACTTTAAGTTTTCGTAAGTAAGTCAATATTCTCTTTGTTAGCCGGTCGTCATTCAGTCTCATAATGTGGCCGTAGAATCTCAGTCGTCGCTTGCGGAAATCTGACTCGATGTTAGAGTATCTCTCTGTGATTGTGTGTGATTGCAGACGATATCCATCATCTGTGAGTTTAGGGCCCAATATTTTACGGATGATTTTTCTCTCAGCCTTCTTGATGTTCTTATTATTATTATTATTCTCATTATTCTTCTTATTATTATTTTCGGTTTATACAGCACATATAACACATCTCTGGTACATTAAAACATAACTATACAGGCTTCAGGGAACCAAAGTATAGTTACGGAAACAGCAACTTCTAAGCTGGAATTTCGCTACCCATGAACTTCCGAACGATTCTGGTTGTTGGTATAACTACTGCCATCTGCATTAGTTTGTACAGCCGAGTATCCAGATCCAGTTCTTTAAAAGGCCTTGGAGCAAGGTACTTGGGATCACGCCCGTACTCGAGACAATGATAGGTATGGTCTTTACTCGCTCTACATGCCATTGTATTTTGATAGGGTCGACCAACTCGCTGTATTTGCTGATCTTTTCAATGTGTTTTGACTGGAGATCCTTGTTGTTAGGAATCGCAACATCAATCAATGTAGTTTGCTTGGTTTTCTTGTTTACAACCACCAGATCCGGCCTGTTGTGTGATACCGATTGATCAGTCAAAATAGTTCGGTCCCAATAGAGCTTGTATTCATTGTTTTCAAGAACACACTCTGGCTGATATTGGTGGTACGGAACTTTCTTTCCTTTCAAAAGCTGAAACTTATCAGCCAACTCCTGATGCAAGATTTTAGCAACTGCATCATGCCATTTTTTGTGTTCCGTCGCCAGGAAATATCTACATGCAGATGTAATATGCTGTATTGTTTCTGACTGTTGACATCCGTAGCGGCACTTATCATCCCGTACAGCGGGATCTTTTACAATGAACTTGAGGTAGTTCCTTGTAGGGATGACTTGGTCTTGAATTGCAAGCATAAAACCTTCAGTTTCTGGAAAGATCTGTCCTGAAGTGAGCCAGTAGTTTGACGCAGTTATATCAACATTTGCTTGACTCACCTCATTTGGATGTCTTCCGTGCAAAAGTTTTGCTTTCCATGCTTCCATCTTCTGAAGGTCAGTATGTAGGAGGTGTTGAATCTCTTGCTGTCTCAAGACCAGTGGCGTTGATCTGTCCGCCTCACTGATGGCTCTGTGCAGTACAGATGACCTCGCTTCTGCGTAGAAGTACTCCCTAAAGCTGACTATCTGTCGTTTCATCTGATTATCAATGTCAACGAACCCTCGCCCACCTAGGCTTCTGCGTAGAGTCAATCGCTCTATTGAAGATCGTGGGTGGTGTTACCTTCCTTTTGTGAGCATCGTTCTCATTTTTCGCTCAAGTCCTTCGATGTCCGTTTTACACCATTTGATTATGCCAAAGGAGTAGCTCAGCACAGGTACAGCATACGTGTTAACAGCTTTCACTAGGTTTTTGCTGTTCAAGTGCGTTTTTATGATTTGGTTTAATCTTTTGACAAATTCACAGGACAGATCTTTCTTTATTGACACATGGTCAATATGCTTAGCTTGGTTTACTCCTAAGTATTTGTAGGTGTCTTCTGCCAACATAGCCTTAATATGCTGTCCATCTTCCAGCTCATACCCGGACTTCTGTACTTTTCCTCTCACCACCTTTAGTGTCCGACACTTGTCCTAACCAAACTCTATTTGTATGTCTCGTGAGAATGCTTCAACTATTCTCAGCAAATTGTCCAGATGCGACTCTGTTTCGGAATAGAGTTTAAGGTCGTCCATGTATAGCAGATGATTTAGCCGAGTGCCAACTCTCTTTCCAATCTTGATGGAAAAGCCGTAGTGAGTAGAGTTAAGCTGGGTAGTTAAAGGATTCATTGCCAGGACAAACCATAAGGGGCTAAGGGAGTCTCCGTGAAAGATGCCTCTCCGAATCGATATCTCATCTGTTCGTATATCTCCGCGTGGCGTACTGAGACACAGTCTAGTTTGCCATGCTGACATAACCCTTTCCAAGAAACTGACCAATACCTAATTGATCCTATACAATCGCAGCACTACTACTAGCCAGTCATGGGGCACAGAATCAAAGGCCTTCTTATAATCGATGTATGCCATATGAAGGTTTCGGTGATTTAAGTGTGCCTGGCCACACACAACTGAGTCAATTAGTAGTTGTTCTTTGCACCCTTTTGAACCCTTTTTACAACCTTTCTGTGGCACGGCAATTATATTGTTTCTTTCACAGTATGCATATATCCTTTTAGCCAGGCACGATGTAATGATCTTATACAACGTGGGCAGACATGTGATGGGACGATATTTTGTAGGATCCCATGTATTCTGAAGATCTTTTGGAAGCAAATATGTGATGCCACGTGTGATGAATTCGGGCAAGTTATCAGGATGAAGGATGGCATCGTTAATGAACTCACCTAGTTGATCGTGGATGCTCCAGAACTTCTTATACCAAAAATTCTGAATCTGGTCAGGGTCAGGGGCTTTCCAATTCGCTAAGTTGTTGATAACTTCCTTAATATCATTTTTGGTGAATTTCTCGTGCTGCATTTGCTCAAATCTTTGGGAAGCTTGCTGTTCTTCTCTTACCCAACTTGATTGAGTGTCATGATGAGATGGTGTAGACAGTTGTTTGCCCCAACATTCTTGAACTTCTTCTTTATTCGGATAGTTTTTGTCCGCAGAAACCTTTATCTTACCCAGAGTCTGATAGACTATTATTATTATTATTATTATTATTATTATTATTATTATTATTATTATTATTATTATATCATCTTGTGACCCTAGATGTAAAGAATGCTTTTAATTCGGCAAGTTGGAATGACATGTTGGGAGCTCTTGAAGAGACTTTCAAAGTACCACAGTATCTTATGCGCATAATAAGACACTACTTAGGGATCGCACTCTGCTGTATGATACGGAAGATGGACAAAGGGCAAAACGACTGACGGCTGGAGCAACTCAGGGATCGATCCTTGGTCCATATCTCTGGAACATCATGTATGATGGCTTGTTACGTTTGGAGATACCAGAGGATACGAATCTAGTGGGCTACGCTGATGATGTGGTTGCCTTGATAGAGACCCGCAATGTTGAGATGGCTCAAATCAAATTGAACCAGGTGATGCGGCGCATAAAAATCTGGATGACGAGTCACAGGCTAACACTAGCAGAACATAAAACGGAGATAGTTCTTCTGACAAGGAAAAGGATCGAGACTCTTGTACCAATGACTGTTGGAGATACAGTGATTGAAGCATCTACGATTACAAAATATTTAGGAGTGACACTTGACTCCAAGCTCACATTCTGGAACCATATTCAGAGAGCGACAGATAAGGCAGTAAAATACATGACAGCACTTAGTAGGCTGATGGGCAATATTAACGGCCCAAAATCAAGTAAAAGACTCCTTCTCATGACGACGGTTCCGTCAGTGCTCCTGTATGGCTCTGAAGTTTGGGCCGAATCCTTGAGATTTGCATGGTATCCGAAAAGGATAGCTGCTGTACAACGGAGAGCAGCTTTACGTATTGCATGTGCATACCGTATGGTTTCTGAACCTGCAATCCTCACGGTGGCAGCAATAGCCCCAATAGATCTCTGGCAATGGAGCGACAAGAAATCTGGCGTACCCAAGGAGAGCTGGAAAGAAATGTGCAAAGAAGGGTGCCTTTAATCAACGGATGAGGCGATGGCAACTCAGATGGGAAAGTGACCCTCGTGGTAAATGACCAAGCGACTGATACCACGCCTGGATACCTGGGTCGAAAGAGTCCATGGTGAAGTCAATTATTTCCTCACAAAACTTCTAACAGGACACGGATATTTCCGGAAATTCCTGCATAGAGTAGGCGGAGCGAGTGGTGGAACATACATATATTGTGACGACACCGATGGTGTACTTCACACCTTCTTCGTGTGCGGCCATTGGATGATAAAGAGTGAATATGTGAAACTGAATTAGGAGAACTGACACCAGATAATATTATTTCTGTGACGTTACGGGACCAACAATCATGGGATCTTGTAGCAGTGTATGTGGAGGATGTCCTTCGCCAGAAAAAGCGGGATCTGGAAGCGTATGAACGCCCTTAAGAAGAAATGAAGAAAGAAGAAGTCTGAAAGGTTAAGTAAGCACGACATCACCCTGAAGTAATGCGAGAGCGGTTCCGGGGTGATGAACGCATCGTGGGAAAAGGGATGTGGTTTTTAGTGGGTAAGAATTCCACACTGATGTGTAGTGTGGACCCTTCACAAGTCTCTTTTAAAGATTTTCCACAGTCCCTCGTAAATATGTATACAGAGGTTTGCAAAATATTAGACTTAAATGTAAAACTTGAATCATTTATACATTTCTATTCAAAATCATTTTATTTTATTTTATTGCCCCACTTAGTAATGTTTTCACCTATATGGAGTTAAAAGTTTTCCCATGAAGAATTGCATCTGGATATTTCCGAAATTGGAGATTCTGAAGGATACCTGATCTGGGTCTGTTTTCTGTTTTCTCATTCACTTTGGAATGTACCCTCTAAATCAGACTATTTCAAACCATGTTGCACGGATCTTTGAATTGCTCAAGAGTGGATCATTGGTAATAAAATATTTGGAATCTCTCTGCTCTAAATGCACATGTAAACTAGAATAAGGTAGTCAAAACAAAACGTGTAGCATTTAGCATTAGCAAGGCTCCTCTTTTTGAGGAAATTTTAAAAAATAATGTTACTGCCATATTCCTAAAATGAAATGTAATTAAGACTATTGGTTAAAAATTTGAGCTGATTTCAGCGCTATACTAATATTTCTACTCCATTAAGCATGAAAACTATAAATGAAATGTTGGAAAACTGGCATCGAGTCTAATAATTTGCACACCACTGTATATATATATAATTCTTCCACACGTGTGTATGTCACTGAACTCCTCCTAAACGACTGGACAGATTTTGATGAAATTTGGTATGTATATTTGGGTGGATCCCTGTATGGTTTAGATTCACAATCTGACCCGGTAGGTGGAATGAACACAATTTTAGAACCACAATTTACACACAATTTTAGAACCACAATATACAGTCAAAAACAGTCGTCATGGAAACCACTAGCCTTGGCCTTGGTGAAAGCTGATGTATTTGGACGGTTTGTCTCTGCACGTCAGAGCCACCTGGTCGCAACCTGTGCAACTACCGCCATAACATAGGCTACATTCTGCCCGTGGCGGAAAGTTGTGTTTTATACCATAGGTGGCAGTGATGTCGAATTCTACTGTTTGTCTCTGCACGTTAGGGCGTTTCAAAGTCCCGTATGCGTTCAGATACCATTCATCCCATTGCGATGAAACTTGGGTGAGATGTTGAGTGTACTCCAGGGAAGGTGTTTGGCTTAGTAAATCCATTTTATAACAGCTAGCGCACGACTAGATTCAGCAAATGAGCGACGACACGCGAAACGTTTCAAGAAGGTCCCGTATGCGTTCAAATACCATTCGTCCGATAGCGATGAAACTTGGGTGAGATGTTGTGTACACTCCAGGGAAGGCTTCTGGCTTAGTAAATTCATTTTACAATAGGTAGCGCACGAGTAGATTCAACAAATGAGCGACGAAGCGCGAACGTTTAAACAAAGTCCCGTATGCGTTCATATACCATTCATCCGATTGCAATGAAACTAGGGCGAGATATTGTGTACACTTACGTGAGGGTTTCTAACTTAGTAAATCCATTTCACAGGAGGTTGCACACGAGTACATTCAACAAATGAGTGACAACGCGCGAAGCGTTTCAATAAGGTCCCGTATGCGTTCAAATACCATTCGTCCGATTACGATGAAACTTGGGTGAGATGTTGTGTACACCCTACGGAAGGTTTCTGGCTTAATAAATCCATATTACAATATGTAGCGCACGAGTAGATTTAACAAATGAGTGACGGCACGCGAATCATTTCAATAAAGTACCATATGCGTCCATATACCATTTATCCGATTGCGATGAAACTTTGGTGAATTGTTGTGTACACTTCAGTAAAGGTTTCTGGCTTAGTAAATTCATTTTACAATAGGTAGCGCACGAGTAGATTCAACAAATGTGCGATGGCGCGAGAATCGTTTCAAAAAAGTCCTGTAAGTGTTCATATACCATTTATCCGATTGCGATGAAACTTTGTTAAATTGTTGTGTACACTCCAGGAAAGGTTTCTGGCTTAGTAAATCCAGTTTTTAATAAGTAGCGCACGAGTAGATTCAACAAATGAGCGACGGCGTGCGAATCGTTTCCACATTGTCCCGTATGCGGTCATATATCATTCATCCGATTGCGATGAAACCTTGGTGAATCATTGAGTACACTCCAGAGAAGGTTTCAGGCTTAGTAAATCTATTTTAAAATAGGTAGCGCATGAGTAGATTCAACAAATGAGTGACGGCATGCGAATCGTTTAAAGAAAATCCCGTATGCGTTCATATGTCATTCATCCGATTCCGATGAAACATTGATGAGTTGTTGAGTACACGCCAGGAAAGGTGTTCAACTTGGTAAATCCATTTTACAATATTGGTAGCGCACGAGAAGATGTAACAAATGAGTGACGACGCGCGAAGCGTTCCAACAAAATCCCGTATGCGTTCATATACTATTCATGGATTGCGATGAAACTTTGATGAGTTGTTGTGTACACTTACGGGAAGCTTTCTAACTTAGTAAATCCATTTCACAGTTGGTAGAGCACGAGTAGATTCAACAAATGAGTGACAGCACACGAATCATTTAAACAAAATCCAGTATGCGTTATATGCCATTTATCCGATTGCGATGAAACTTTGGAGTGTTGTTGTGCACGCTCTCACGAATGTTTCTAGATTAGTTAATTCATTTCACGATAGTTTAGAGGCAGTTAAGAGAAATTGAAAAAAATATTGTGTATCCAAAAGTACTTCAAGATACAAAGTTACAACACTTTCTTTGATTGGCAGGACAACGTCTGTCGGGTCAGCTAGTATACATATATATACAGTGCTTGTTTTGTAAAAAAAAAAGAAAAAAAAGAGGTTCCGGTACTGTGGGCTACCAGGTTGTGGTGGGAGGGGGGCTTTATGGAATATTGAAATATAGAGTTCTAAAAACGGTATTTTTACGCTTTTCTGAACACGTTTAAAAATTAATCAGTGGACAAAATAGCAATATAATTTTGATTGAGATTTTAAATTAAATTGAGACTGCTGTAGCAACATTTCTCTTACCATAGCCGTTAGCCTATATTAAATTTATTGTAGGCCAACTAGGGTACCATTCAAACAATGTACATTATTTCAATTTAATTTGTTTACGTAATTGAAAAAAATAAATAGGCCTACATTCGGTTTGAATATACACACATGTTCACCAACAATCTTTTATTTCTTGTTTTGCAATTTTGTCTTTACAGTTTTCTGAAATAATTATTTATTACAAAAGGTACTGTACTTAAACATGTTTTACCTCACAGTTTATAAAATTGTCCAAAGTTTAGAAAAGTTTGCGTTGTATGTGCCTCCTCTCTCTCTCCCACCTTGCTGTTAGTATCCAGAGCGGAGTGCCGTCCCAGCAGCAGCCAAGATTTCACGCACTTTGAAGTACAGTCTAAGACCAAGTTGACCTTGACTTACAACTAACGTTCCACAGATCTAAAAATTATGTTAAATTATATATTCGACTTTTCCCCCGATGAGAAGGTTCGGTACGGCGTACCGTTGCATACCGTCACAAATGTAGCCCTGTATATATACTAGCTGACCCGGCAGACGTTGTCCTGCCAATCAAAGAAAGTGTTGTAACTTTGTTTCTTGAAATGCTTTTGGATACACAATATTTTTTTCAATTTCTGTTAACTGCCTCTAAACTATCGTGAAATGAATTAACTAATCTATAAACATTCGTGGGAGCGTGCACAACAACTCTCCAACGTTTCATCGCAATTGGATAAATGGCATAAAACGCATACGGGATTTTGTTTAAATGATTCGTGCGCTGTCACTTATTTGTTGAATCTACTCGTGCTCTACCAACTGTGAAATTGATTTACTAAGTTAGAAAGTTTCACGTAAGTATACACAACAACTCATCAAAGTTTCATCGCAATCGGATAAATGACATATGAACGTATACGGGATTTTTTTAAACGATTCGCGTGCCGTCACCCATTTGTTGAATCTACTCATGCGCTACCTATTGAAAAATAGATTTACTAAGCCTAAAACCTTCTCTGGAGTGTACTCAATGATTCACCAAGGTTTCATCGCAATCGGATGAATGATATATGACCGCATACGCGACATTGTGGAAACGATTCACGCGCCGTCGCTCATTTGTTGAATCTACTCGTGCGCTACTTATTAAAAACTGGATTTACTAATCCAGAAACCTTTCCTGGAGTGTACACAACAATTCACCAAATTTCATCGCAATCGGATAAATGGTATATGGACGCATATGGTACTTTGTTGATATGATTCGCGTGCCGTCACTCATTTGTTGAATCTACTCGTGCGCTACCAATTGTAAAATGGATTTAATAAGCCAGAAACCTTCCGTAGGTTGTACACAACATCTCACCCAAGTTTCATCGTAATCGGACGAATGGTATTTGAACGCATACGGGGACTTAGTTTAAACGTCCGCACATCGTCGCTCATTTGTAGAATCTACTGGTGCGCTACCTATTGTAAAATGGATTTACTAATCCAGAAGCCTCCCCTGGAGGGTACACAACATCTCACCCAAGTTTCATCGCTATCGGACGAATGGTATTTGAACGCATACGGGACCTTAGTGAAACGCTTCGCGCGTCGTCGCTCATTTGTTGATTCTAGTCGTGCGCTATCTATTGTAAAATGGATTTACTAAGCCAAACACCTTCCCTGGAGTGCACTCAACATCTCACCCAAGTTTCATCGCAATCGGATGAATGGTATATGAACGCATACGGAACTTTGAAACACTCTAACGTGCAGAGACAAACAGAATTCGACATCACTGCCACCTTTGGTATAAAACACAACTTTCCGCCATGGGCGGAGTGTATGTTATGGCGGTAGTTGCACAGGTTGCGACCAGGTGGCTCTACGTGCAGAGACACACAGTCCAAAAGGATCACTTTTTACTAAGGCTAGCGGTTTCCATGACGACTTTTTATGACTGCATATTGTGGCTCTAAATTTGTGTGTAAATTGTGGTTCTAAAATTCTAAAATTCCATGTATCTGGTCTAATTGTGAATCTAAACCATACATGGGCCCACCCTAACATTCATACAAAATTTCATCAAAATCGACCCAGGCGTTTAGGAGGAGTTCAGTCACATACACACGTGTCGAAGAATTATACATATAAAGATATATATATATATATATATATATATATCATTATTCTCAGATTATACAAATTAAATATGCATATTACATTGAATCAAACTATTATCATCAGCTTAATTTACATCAGCCCAATGAATTTTCGAACTATCCTAGTTGTAGCCAATATCACTGCCATCTGTATTAATGTATGCATGTTAGTGTCCAGATCAAGTTCTTTTATCCCTTGCAGAAGTTGTTTAGTGACCACACCAGTGCTTGAGATTACTATTGGTACAATTCGAACTCTCTTGACCTGCCATTGCTTCCTAATAGGCTCTACCAGCTCCAAATATTTGGACACTTTCTCAAAGTGTTTAGCCTGGAGATGGTGCGTATTTGGAATTATTATTAGTATTATTAGTATTATTATTTTTCTTTCTTGGTTTCGGCCTGCTGTGGACCACGTCACTTCAATCTTTTGCACCCTAGAGCTTTAACTCTTCCCCTATATTCACGCATTCGGGTGTTGTGAGCCTCCTTTCTTTCATCAGTCCACTTCTTGCCGGTTTTGATTTTGGCTTTTCTTGGAAGCTCTTGTTTGCTCGAAGCCTTATCTGGAGAGGTGCATGTTCCTGGGTGTCTTCATGTGTGATTCCTGCTTCTCGAAGATCATTTTCAACTTCGATGAACCAGGGTATTTCTTGTTAACGAATTAGGAAAAGATCTTAATTATTATTATTATTATTATTATTATTACTAATATTATACGATAGGTTTATCATTCCTTTGATTTTGTGTGGTTTTAGAGACACATAGAGGTCGGCATTTTTTCTGGATTCCATCTTCAAATGCCGAACGACTATGACGGAGATCTCTCTTGCAACGTTGTGCATAATAAGCTAGATCCTGACTACGGCACACAACCGTCTAAAGGCAATGACTAGAAGTTTTTGTAATTGTCAGTGTATGTGTTATATTGAAGAGTAACAATTGAAAATGAGTCGGCGATCGAGACTCGAACCAGAATCCCCTGGGCCTATATTCTAGACAGGAGTACTAATTACGACACGAGTGGTCTACTCACAGCGTAGCTCCTAGCTGAAAAATTTGCCATAACAGAACATGTCTCAGGAGGCTGATTGGAGTCCGTTACACCCCTCAAACAAGATTTATTCATTTATTTATTTAATTAATTATTTATGCAGCCGTCCAGAAGTTAATAGGGGAGAGACGGATACACATACACACATCGCCCTGTGACTCAACTCATAATTCTACTTTTTACCCATGTTTATGAGCAAAGAAGTCTAAAAGGCACTGTTGCATACTTTCTCGGAAGGGATGTTGGTTGGTGTTGATTCTTTTTAGGGGCTTTGCGACATCATGGTCATGTAGGCCCTGTGTACTTCAATCGATCGATGCAAAACACTCGTCTCCAGTACGATGACCATCCAATGCCGAATAACTCTGCATCGATGAGTCCGGAGGTGACTATAAAGCCCAATACGGGAGACACACAGATTTCCGCAGCTGTGTACTTGGGTGTCTGATAACTAGTCTCACCGCGATATCTGTACTAGAGCGTGTATTTGTAATTGAGGTAGGATTTGGGCAGGAGAGGCCGTGGCCTTAAATTATATACCATCCTGGCATTACTTGCGTAGAAAATCTCTTCCAGGGTGAATTAGGTAGGAATTGAACCCGCCTCGAATCAGTTTTGCCTCACGAGGCTGAGTGTACCCCGTTCTAGCCCTCAGACCAGTATAAAATTTCTTGGCAGAGCGGAGAATTGAACCTGGGCCTCTGCGGTGACAGCAGAGAATGCTAGCCACTACGCAACGAAGCGGTTTCGGAAGTGATACTGGGCTTGGTATTTAAGAGGTTTGTGTAGTTATTATTGCTTCATTTGAGAGGTCATTCATCCCCGAGTACTTGGGTGTGTTTGGAATTTTGTCTGATAATCTCCGTTATTGTGATGGTTGTATTTGTGTGTATATTTGATATTTATTTATTTATGCAGAGCGAGGAATAGTACCCAGACCATCGCGCTGTTAACCAAGAATGTTAGTCACTACGCTACGAGGTGGACACAAATTTATGAACAAGTGATTATCAGGATAATGATGAAATAAGTGTTGAAGTTGTGTCAAATTACCACTTAGTTCTGTATTATGTGTCAAACACCGATATTACCATAATTACCTCACGTTAAGGAAACACACAAAGTAGAACCGTGTTACAGGACGATGAACCTTCGTTCCGTGCGAGTTGACTTACTATTAATAAGCAGGAAGCAATCAGGAACAATTTTCGGCCACGTTGTGTGTGTGTGTCCGATTTAATTGGGACGAGAGAAAATGGCTGGCCAGTTTATTGTACCACATCCCGTATTAAGGGTACATAAAAGTGAAACTTGCCAGATGTACAACCAGCAGTAAATGCCGAGTGGCACAATTGGGAACAAGCTATCCGAAAGAACTTATTTCTTAAAACAGTTGCGCTAACTTCACCATAAGGTCAAAGTGTTTAAGTGAGAGCTTCTTCAAATCTAGCTCAATCCAAGACATTTCTGAATCATTCTTGATTATGTTGTCATAGCATAAAGGTTAAAATTGTTATCTGATGTGGTTTTAGGATATTAATTTTTGATGAGCTGTTATTGATGAGCTGAAATGTCAGGAAATAAAAGGTGTTGGTTTCGGATACCCAGGTGGGGGATATCGGAGAACTTCAGTTCATTTCTGTTTGGAACGCATATTCTCATCCACCAACTTATCCGAAGACGATGAGGAGCTGAGGGTTTGGAGATCTGAAGTTTTAATTCTGGCACTGATACCGGTCATCCCGATTGTGAATGTTTCCACATTTCCTCTATACTACAGTAACAAATGCTTTGAAAATTACTATTGCAGTTACCCGAAACACATAGGAAAAACGAAAGTTTGATGTTTTCTCCCAAAAGAGATGGGTTATTCCTTAATCCTGAAAATAATTACATGAGATTAATAAACTAAGGCAACACCATAATGTAACGAAACAAACAGTTTATGAAACAAATTTAATACACACCTACGTACTGTACATGGAGAGATGATGACCACAATGTTCCAAACCCCTCAATGAAACAGAAACAACAACGTTACTCTTGAAACAAATTTCAAAGTATTTAACCCTAATTTTTCCCACACTTTAAATACCGGTACATTCGTAGCTATATAAAACTCTAGAATGTTACATTTCAAAAATATGTAATAATTCACTGATACATTGAAAGTTTGGTTACAAAATTAAATTCTTTTAGCAAACTTTAATGTAGTGATATGGACCTAAGCATTTTAAGCGGTTCCTTATTGCCGTTAAAATAAATGAAATACCAAATGATATTTAGTAATTTATTACACCTTATGTCGATAAATTGAGTTAATATACATTAATTACCAGTTTCGGCCACATTATGACCCTCCTGAGTAATTGTTTGTTTAAAAGAAACTATTATAATCTCGAGCAAAGTTTGAATATACCGTATATATTATACTAGCTGAAGTACCCGTTCTTCTAACGGCTTTTAGTACTTGCTGGCCTAAATCATTCATATAAACACACATTCGTAATGTATTTATGTTATTTCCATGTTTCCAAATAAATCCATTTGCCATCTCTGGATGAATTTGCATTTGTCTGTTGGCACAAGCTAGAGTAAAATGTGGCTTTTCACCGATGTCTCAGTCTCACTCATGGCTATGATTATATGGAAGCTACTGAGGTATGGGTGGTGCTTAGTAATGACAGTCTGTGCCTGTGGATGCTGTGGAAGGTTCTACCCATAGGGCTAGTACTGCTGTTCTGACTCAATGAGTAAAGCAGTGGCAAACTACCTCACTCTTCATCTTGCCTAGTACGCCTCAATATAGCGCTGCCTTGGGTTTTTGTGGTTATCTACCCACATAACCTAACAGCGGTACTTTTTGAGGATCCAATCAGCCTTCAGGCTGACTACCTAACAGACAACCAGCGGAACCGGAATAAATAGTATTAAAACAGCTCAATAGCTTGGCCGCCATGTTCGTTTTGAAGTTAACCTGTTTTTGAAAGTCTTATAGATGAACTTTCAGTAGTGCCCTTTACCTCCGTACAAAATTTCAGGGTGATACCGGTAATAGTTTCAGAGATATAGAATGCCGGTGAAATATTTCGAACATCCGCCATTTTGTGCTTATGTAAACAATTGAACCAAGTTAGATGTCGGTGCATTACAATGTGTATAAACATATACTGTACCAAGTTTTATTGCGTTTGGTCGGTTAAATCGCGAGAAACGTCTATTTAAAAGTCGCAAATTCGCGTGGCCGCCATGTTGGTTTTGTAGTTACTTGTTTTTCAAAAGTCACATAGGTAAACTTCTAGCAGTTCCCTTTATCACCGTAAAAACATCCAGGGTGATATCGGGAATAGTTTCGGAGATATTGAATTCTGGATTGGTGAGACGTAACAAAATTTGAAGGGCACGGTCGAGGTCGCCCGGAATAGTGCTATGAACTTACCGAGTTTCATTGAAATCGCTCCAGCCGTTTAAAATTTATTAGGGGGACACACACACACACACCACACACACACACACACGCACGCACACACACACGGACAAAAGGTGATCTCATAAGCCTATTTTTTCAAAATTGAAAATAGGCTAAAAAATTAGTGACACCCAGGACTATCCTATAAACAAGGAAGCTTGTAGTTTAACGTGACCGTTAATCTCGCGATCATAAGCCACGGGACCTCCGTTTTACGTGGAATCCGAACCACAGGACATGGCATTTCGCATCGAAAATCTCACATGCATTGACCGGGAATCGAACCCGGTCCGCCTTGGTGAGAGGCATACAGCTAGACCGCTGAGCCACCACGCCCCTCTATCCTATAAACAAAAGCTGAATATACTCGTTAGTATTACAACAGAGAACACCACAGTTGAAATTGCCCGATATGTATTTACGAAGTATTCGAACAGAGCAGACTTTTAAAAAGTACAGTTTGCCCCGTTAATGTACTGTTCCATTTGTCAACACTAACGATTAACTCAACGATCACTTATAGCATACCACTCAATGGAAGCGTGAGATTTTATGTGATCGTTAATGTGACGTCTTAAACAACGGGACATCTTTCTTACTTAATCAAAGCAAATTTTCTAAGTTTGTGCTGTGTCTTGTACTAGGTTTCTCCTCGTAACTCCGAGATGGCTCATCAGCGAGCTCTTGTTGTCCATTTGTGGACTACCAAAGGAGTAGCAAAGTGGGCGCTACCTCATTTCTTATCTAGAATACCTCCGGTACGGTACTTTATTGCGGGAGCTAAACGCTCAACAGTCTTTCACCTCCCTATAAAGGCTTCCAAAATGATTGTATATTGAATTTCAGGGCCAATCAATTAAAACTCAGCAACATTTCGACGTTTACGCCGTGTTTTGTGCGGGGTTTCATTGGTCGTGAAAGTCGAAATACCAACTTTATTGAAATAAAATTATCCAATTCACCAGTAAGATTAATTATGAAAACTAAATAAACTAATGTGACAGTCGGTAGACTTCGACACATTAGTCTGTGAATTTGGGTTGTTGATCATGGTAAAAACCGACAAAAAGCAGATAAATATTGGTCAACAGAAATATGCAGTTAACAGAAAACAAATATATAAAGAGTAAGAAAGCATACCGTGCAAATAGAAAGCACTATAACATTGTAAAACAGCGTAAAAATCCAAATACTCACATACAATAACTGGCACAAGGAGTATAAAATTAGACTCAAAAACACGTTTTGTTTCAGACCCCATAAACCACCACTATAAATAAAACAGTTCATATAGAGATATTAGATTTGTACATTCCTCACATATTCATTACCTCTTTGACCCACTTACAAGGCGGTTAGGATCATGAAATTTGGCATGCATGTAAGAGATGTATATGGCAAATAGCATGGGAATTTTCACGTTCCTTGCTATCATACAAGTACGGGCAAACGAAAAGAATGTGCTGAAATGTGCAAAAGAGGACTCCAAAATGTATGCTTTCATGGCAATGTGAAGCGTAATCGTTGGAGGTACTACAACATGTCAAACAACCAAATTTGTAGAAAACGAACGGTTTTCGAGATATTGCCAGAAAACTATTCCAGTTCTGCGAAATTGCTGCGGTTGCCATAGTAACGTTGATCTGTTTCTCAGAGGGAACACACATTTTTGGGAATAACTCCGAAACCATTCATTTTAGGACCTTAAAAAGTGTGTTTCTGGGTCCCTCCAAGTATTGTTTCTCATATCTGTTGGCTTAAAATGAGCTAAATCCGATCTTTGTCCCGTTTGTGCAAGCTCAGTGCCAAAGGGCCGAAAAAACTCACGTACAAATTGAATTTTCAAAAACCGTTTCTTAATGAGCCCCTACAACCTAGGATCAACCAACATGCAAAATTTCAGCTTTCTAGGTCTAGTGGTTTCTGCGCTGCGATGATGAGTCAATTTTGGATTGTACACACATCAAAAAAAGTTTTGCATCACCTCGGTTCCAAGAGTTCCGGAACCTTTAAATACAAAGGGAATAGAGATCAACACAAACAACATTTCAGCTCGTTTTATTGCTCATGAGACCCACACATTGCATGTTGTACCATCATACAGCTAGACTTTCAGCATTTGTGGTCCAGATTGCAGTACACACCACTACCTCTAATACCCAGTAGCACGTCCTCTTGCATTGATGCATGCCTGTATTCGTCGTGGCATACTATCCACAAGTTCATCAAGACACTGTTGGTCCAAATTGTCCCACTCCTCAACGACAATTCGGCGTAAATCTCTCAGAGTGGTTGGTGGGTCAAGACGTCCATAAACAGCCCTTTTCAACATATCCCAGGCAAGTTCGATAGGGTTCATGTCTGGCGAACATGCTGGCCACTGTAGTCGAGCGATGTCGTTATCTTGAAGGAACGCATTCACAAGATGTGCACGATGAGGTCGAGAATTGTCGTCCATGAAGACAAATGCCTCTCCAATATTCTGCCGATATGGGTGCACTATGGGTCGGAGGATGTCATTCAGGTATCGTAAAGCCGTTTCGGAGCCTTCCATGACCACCAGTGGCGTACGTCGGCCCCACATAATGCCACCCCAAAACATCAGGGAACCACCACCTTGCTGCACTCGCTGGACAGTGTGTCTAAGACGTTCAGCCTGACCAGGGTGCCTCCAAACACGTCTCCGACGATTGTCTGGTTGAAGGCATATGCGACACTCATCGGTGAAGAGAACGTGATGCCAATTCTGTGGGGTCCATTCAGCATGTTGTTGGGCCCATCTGTACCGCGCTGCATGGTGTCGGGGTTGAAAAGCTGGACGTCGCCATGGACGTCGGGAGTGAAGTTGCGCATCATGCAGCCTATTGCGCACAGTTTGAGTTGAAACACGACGTCCTGTGGCTGAACGAAACGCATTATTCAACATGGTGGCATTGCTGTCAGGGTTCCTCCGAGCGGCAATCCGTAAGTAGCGGTCATCCACTACAGTAGTAGCCCTTGGGCGGCCTGAGCGAGGCCTGTCATCGACAGTTCCTGTATCTCTGTACCTCCTCCATGTCCGAACAACATCGCTTTGGTTCACTCTGAGACGCCTGGAAACTTCCCTTGTTGAGAGCCCTTCTTGACACAAAGTAACAATGCGGACGCGATCGAACTGCGGTATTGACCTTCTAGGCATGGTAGAACTACAGACAACATGAGCAGCGTACCTTCGTCCTGGTGGAATGACTGGAACTGATCGGCTGTCGTACCCCCTCCGTCTAATAGGCCCTGCTCATGCATGGTTGTTTACATCTTTGAGCAGTTTTAGTGACATCTATGAACAGTCAAAGGGACTGTATCTTGGATACAATATACACAGTCAACGTCTATATGCCGGAGATCTGGGAACCGAGGTGATGCAAAACTTTTTTTGATGTGTGTATATAAAAGAATTCGATTTGCTCGTAGAAAGATTTGAATTTTTCCCTTTGAAAAATTAATAAAACATTTATCAAAATAGTATACAAAATCAGATCTGTAACAATTATGGGCTTTAAATTGATGATTATATAAAATAATTTTGTAAACAGTTGGTGATTGTATATCACTATAAAATAAAATAAACATTTTTTTCTTTAAACATATCTTGTGGTGGTCAACGAGGTGACATTTCTATTACAGTAGTTGAATACAGTATATGCTCTTTGCCGAGTGGAACAAAGGTTGGAATATGTAGGCTATTGTAAGTAACTTCCAGCTCCAATGGAAATTCTGAAGTGAATTATCGTTGACAAAGAACTACTGTTTCGTAATTTATGGTTGGATTTTGACATGAGTTATTGTGTGTTTTGATTTTATTTTGTAGTGTTCATAATTTTCACAAAATGATTTTATATAATCATCCATTTAAAGCCCATAATTGTTACAGATCTGATTTTTTTAATATTTTGATATAAATTGTATTAATTTTTCAAGGGGGAAAAATCCAAGTATTAATATATATTCAAACTTTGCTCGCACATATAATAGTTTCTTTAAAAAATTACTGAGGAGGGCCATAATGTGGCCGAAACTGGTAATTAATGTATATTAACTCACTTTATTGACATAAGGTGGTTATTAAATACCATTTGGTATTTCATTTAGTTTAGCATATAATGTTTTATGTTCGACCATGGGAAAATGTAAATATTATATGTCAGAAAACTGTACTATAATGAGGCTCATTATAGTACAAGTTTTCATTTTGATACAGTTTCTCCCACCAATCAGAGCTCAAGAAACAGTTGTGTGAGCAATAATTAGGTAAGGATAGCTTCGCACCTGCGCTGACTTCCACAGCCTCCTATTTTAAATTTCACTGTGTGGCTAGTGTCATACTGGGGTATTCGAGGAGGCTATGGTCGAATACAAAGTATTCTCTGCGTCCCATGTGCTCTGTTTAGTACATAAAACTGGCGAAATCTTGACATATATTTATGAATATTTATGTTCCAACATAAAATAGTTATAATTATCGTCGAACATAAACAATGCAACTCGCCTATAATGGTAATTAAGACACTCGTATGGAAATTATAAAACGAGCGAAGCGAGTCTTAATTATTGCCATTATAGGCTTGTTGTATGATGTACTATTATAAATAGCACAATTTAAAAGATACACTGAAAATTCTAGACATTCATACAACTATGAATGTATTTAAAGTGTATAAAATGTGCATGCAGTGGTATGAATAGTTGAGCCAGAAAGTGTTCCAACATTCCAATAAGACCTTGAAAAAATACACAATTTTAAAAAGAAGCAGAGAGAAAACGACAATCCTAATTCCAATAAAGTGCAATTCATTGTAATCAGTAGGGCTTCGACTCAAAATGGTAAAAGTGTTGCAATTCTACCTGTAATATTGTGGCAGACAGCAGAAATGTGGTACGTTCCAGTAGTTTTAGCATTACTTCATAGTGCGCTCAGAACCATCTGTCCGTGAACCATATGTTCAATAAGATATAGGGGAACTGGCATGGCACATGGACGTCTGGGGTTCGTATCCCCGCTGGTTAGTTAGTTACTTAGTTATTGACGATTTAAAGGGCAGAACAGCGAGTTCATCTGCCCCTCTTAACAAGGATGAAATTATACAAATTTAGGTTAATTTATAATTTATAGGTGGATGCCTAAAATGATGATGAAAAAATGAAAATCCACAGCCTGCTTCCAGTCTCCGACCGGGTCAGGAATGGAATGAATGAAGCCCCCCATCTAGCGGCGAGGATATGAACTGTGCCGACTGCCGAGGCCTGACGCACTCCTCAGGGGCAATGATTAAATGAATGACATATGAAATGAAATGATAGTGGAGAGTGTTGCTGGAATGAAATTTTGACAGGGAAAATCGGAGTACCCGGAGAAAAACCTGTCTGCCTCCGTTTTGTCCAGCACAGATCTCACATGGAGTGACCGGGATTTGAACCACGGACCCAGCGGTGAGAGGCCGGCGTGCTGCCGCCTAAGCCACGGAGGCTCTTCTAAAATGATGATATATTCCTAAAATTAATAAAATAAAATTAAACCAATAATTATAATATTTTAAAAAATACGGAAAACAAAGATTCAGAATTTAAAAAAAAAAGAAGCAAGTTTTTTGAGAAAATATACACTTAAAGTAGAGGTGAGTTTTACACATGAAAACTCACGAGTTGTCAGGAAAAGCATCTGGCCTTAAATTTCCGGGCAAATTCAAATTGATCCAAGTTAACCCCGGTAACCCAAACTAATTGGGATAAACCGAGGAAGGTTTCTGAAAAATATAAAGTCCCCTTGAAGAATATTAGAGTGTTAACACGATGCGTGTATGAGAGACCCGGATCTGGTCTGGTGGTCGCGGGCTCATATCGTGCTCTATATCCTCCCAAGGACGAGGACGGTGTGTTGACCTTGCCTCAGATCCGTTACTCCCCCACACTGGACGTCCATGAATGAACTGCTGACCGCACAATTTGCGAACTATTTCACAAACTTTCACGACCAGTAGCATTGTGTACATATTAATAGGTAGCGTATCATCGAGGTCGAAGGAAGGAGCTCCAGTCTGTAATCAATCCCCCACATCACTATAGAGTACTTAAATTCTATTTAGTATAGAAATTGGAAGATCCCTATGTTGCTGAGATCATTAGACGCCATCCTTTAATCACTGCAACTCGAATTGTAACCTCGGTCAGTGCAAATCAAATTTGTGGTCGGAGATGGGTGGAGAATATGGATTATGAATATTATTATTATCATTCATTCATTCATTCATTCAGCCATCTATAGATCACGCCATTCCAATTGATCCATTCTTCGGGATTTGTTGTTTGCATTCATTTTCGGTGATTTTCCTTCCTTTCCTGGGTCCAAATCTTTTCCGTTTACAGCTATGATTCTTCTTGGAAACCTTGGCATGCTAGAAGTATTCTCTTGAGTGGGATGCGCTTCTGAATGTAAGATTATGAACATTGCTGATAGAGCGATGTGTGATCCGGTCCCGAGCAGTTCCTCCCACCACTGTCTGTCCACTCCAACCTGGCCAGTTAATAAAAATCACATAATCACACTAAACAAACTTGAAGTTCAATCGCCATTAACAATAGCTTAACACAAATATAAAAATCACTCATAACTAACAAATATTAACAAATTGCGCTAGTTTATAATAATTCCTGCAACTAAATAACCTAACTGTATATTGAACCCTTATTGATCTTCGATAAATAAGTATTCATATTTATTATTATTATTACTACGGCCCAGGCAGCACTTAAGGAAGTCGACATGGATATAAGGGAGGCCAGCATTTCGTAATGATTGCAACAGGAGGTGAGCTGGTAGCTATTCCTGGGGGACGGCCAGAATTAGTCGAGTTCAAGGCCAAATTGTGCAACTACTGTACCAAAATTGGAGACATAAAGGAAGAATCACGAGGTACTCGCAACGAACATACGATTGAATCAGCCAATCGCAAGAGACCAAGCCATGACCACGAGGTGGACAGCGTCAGTAGTAAAAAGCCCGCGGAAGTGTGTATCTAAAGAACCGCCGAACGGATTAATCTTCGCTCGAGTAATTTGAGACGTTTGATTTATTTGGAGAAGAATGACACTAGTCCCATCTTTGTGAGACAAAAACTCTGGAAGTTTTTATCCGACTCCACCCCACTCCTCCGCCCCTGTCAGTTTCTAATAAATAGTGTGGCCTGACGCCACTCGAAGCCTATTCTTTGTGGAGCCGTGAGGGGCTGACTTCACGCCAGTTTGAATTGTGATTTTTGACGCTCGAAATTATCTAAGTCTTTCTTTGTGGAGCCTTCAGAGGCTTACTTCACGACAGTTTATATTGTGATTTTGACGCTCGAAATTATCTAAGTCATTCTTTGTGGAGCCTTCAGAGGCTTACTTCACGCCAGTTTGTATTGTGATTTTTAAGCTCTAAAATTAGTGAAGTTAATTTATTTTGTGAGCTCCGAGGAGCTAAAGTCACAGCGATTGCTGTATCGAACTTTAAAAGCTATAATACATTTTGTTCTAAAATCAGCTTTATTGTGTGAGCTAAATATTTCACGCCAGTGCGTGATAACTTGTAACATTCAGTTAAAGACGACGAGTTCAGCTCTAAGGGGGAAGTATTGTATCACCCTAATTAGCGCTCACCGGAGCCGAAGTCCAGAGTACAGGACAGAAATACCGAGCGAGATAGCGACTGCTAGTGCAGCCAGGATTTTGAACTTGTTAACGAGCCAGTGGCGCGGACTCGAGATGTATATTTTATGTACAAATTGCAGTGTATTTTATATGTGTTTTTATGTTGCGTGTGTGCGAGATATTAGGGCCAGTCTTCGCTATTAATCGCATTAGGGCAATTGTGGGTGAATTGAGTAGCCTGCAAGCGATTATAGATAGGCAAATAATTAACATTGAACTTTTCTGCCAAGGAGTCGATACCAAGATGATCAGCACGTGGTTTGAAGTTGGGATGAGCTTCAACAAATCAACGCAGACGACTACTATGGAGTGCTAATTTGTCCATAGGGCGATGGGTTGAGGAGGATGTCCTAAGTTCTACAAGCAGAAGCGGTGATGTACTAAAATTGGATTATTTCAATTATGTAGTTAGATTTGGCCGGGGAACCTTGTAAATAGTCATGTTTTCTTTTTCTTGTTGTTTTAGAGTTTTCTTGCACCGACACTATATGTTTTAAATGTCCGTTGGCGCGTGGCCAAAGTGTTTGTTTGATATTTTGTTTTTCCTTGAGTCATACGTAATGTGCGCGGCGTGCGTGCGTGATTTTTATCCTTGCAAATGCGGAACCCGTTACATTCGATAAATGGTGCTTTATTAACGTTAATATTTGAAATAGGAATGGGAGGAAATTATTGTAAGATATTTTGCTGAACAGGTTATTATTCATATTAGGGTTGCCAAGCGCACCAACTTAAAAGTAATTTGTAGAACACCTTTGTTCTAATTTTGATAGATTTTTCTTGAGTCCTTTTCAGGTGACTAGTCACGGAATAGAACGGTGGCGCCAGCATGTGGATATTATTTGTGTCTTTTTATTTCAGGGTCTGTCAAAACCCATACGTGTGATTCTGTGTGTGTTAATATGTCTAGTGTGCGTTGATTCTACGTGAGGAGGGGGTAGTTGTCCTACCGCTCTCATATTTTTTTGCTGCTGTTGTATTTGATGGAAAGACAGGGTGCTCTTGGGAGACTGCTGATTCTTGTCCATATATTTTTCTGACACACACACATGTATTATTGTGCTTTTGGGGCACACTTCTTCGAGATTCGACCCCATGTTCTGGGAGGTCGAGGTTATTGACACGTGGGTTGACAGACATGCAGAGTTCCACAAACCGCCCGTTTTTGCCTGTGACTTATTTTGATAGGCAGTCCTGTTTGTCCGACTGGCCCCTGTAAGCTTTCATATAGCAAACCTGTTCATTGTGATGGTGATTTTTAAGCCATGATTAATTGGGGAGTTCGCCATGTGTGTAACGGCTTGTTGTACGTTGTATGGGTAAAATATTGTATTATTAACGTAAATGTTGGCTGTGTGCCTATTGCTTTGTTTATGACTCGATTCATGTAATTTTTGTGTGTCACACCCGTGTGGTGTAGTGGTAGAGTATTTGTAAATTTTGACAGCGGTCATTTGTGTATTTTTCTATTGGTCACGTGTTAATGTACTTGTGTTGATTTGTGTGAGAAGTCCTACGTTTTTAGGCAGTAAATGTTGCTACGGCAATTTGATTCCAATTTCACACGGAAATTTTGTGTTTGTTTATAGTAGATTTAGGAAGTGTCGGTTTAGTTTTAAGTATTGTAGTTGTGTTCCCCCGTGTCGGTCTAGCTCTTAGAAATGTGGATTCGTTGTCTGAAGGATCATTCTGGATGATAACGAATCACGCATTCAAAGTACACATCGTGATGCATGTAGAACGGCATACGCACAGATATGGTCACTTTTGTATTTTATCTTAGGGACACTTGGTCCAGGTAATTAATCTCTCCAGAGATATCGCCTAGTGTTGGCATTTTATTAAGCGGGAGTCAGTTGGGAGTTTTTGTTGTTAATTGTTTATGTGTAAATATGGTGATTTGTTATTAAATTTAGTTGTTTTAACCCTGGCTTCACTCTTTCCTGCATGTTATTTTGTTATATGTTACCCTGCAAGTTAATGAAGCGCCCTGACAGCAACTTACGAATATGAACCGTTACACCCCCCGAAACTGAGTCTCATATGCTTCTTTGCAAGGGTTCAATATATTGTAAAAACAGTACCATCATCACCCATACTTGTAGACAAATACAGTAGAACTCCAATTATCCGAACTCCTACTATCCGAATTGCTGATTATCCGAATCGCTTTCAGAAAAGAAAATTAAGACGGAAACGTACTGCGATTCGCAAAATAATGAGTCTGTCTACGCGCGCTATTGTCCTTCCCTCCACGAAGCTAGTGTAGGCGCAGCGAGAACATTATTGGGATGATGAACTTACTTTGACCGAGATGTTCAGCAAACAATGTTTTTCATTTAATGTAACGTGTTTTTCGAGGGGTTTTTATGCCACTGGCATAAGTCTGTAGGAAGCCATTCTATATTTATTTACGCGGCAAATTGTTCAGCCAAGGGAATTTTTCATGTTAATTTATTATTATTATTAATTTATTATAATTATTATTTAGATATTTTCGGAGCATTTTATAAAAATTATTAGCATTCAGATAGGTTTTCTATGTCTTAGAAAACGCTATCATGCAAATTATTACGAACGACGATATCATAGAAAATTATCTGATTACGGAATTTTACGGAGTTTTTGTCAGTTAGGGTATTTGAGAGAGATGACTCACTGGGAATTCAAGTACACGCTTAATCTTGTCGAGAAGCATGACGCAATCTTGGGTCGCATCGTCAAGAAAAGGCGAATTGTTGGAACGGAAATCGACTTCTCCCTCCCGCGGAGTGTAATGAGGAAGGAGTGGGGATCTAGCGCGTAGGGTGCAGCCAATCAGTGGCGACGACGTAAGCTAGGAGTCGGCTGAAGAGTGGGGGAGCCGACAGGTGAATATATCGTTCGACGCGCCGTGGAACGAGGACAATCTGTGAAATACTTGACGAGTATGTTGTACGCGGGAATCGCTCCGATGTTCCGTGGATTGGAGGACTAACTTTTGTATAACTTAACCAGTGCGGTTGTACGAGTGTTTGGGTCCGAGGTACGGACCATAGAATTATCTAATCTACCAGGATCTCATCAAACATCGACGGAGATGACGACATCCAGGAGACTGTGGGAAGCTCACAGCATCATCCAGTACGAGGGAAAGGCTTCGGGCATTTCCAGTGGTAAGCGCCAATGACGCAGAAATACGCAATCTCTCATTTCTCTTGGTTTTATATTTCATATTTCAGTAACTTCATAGCTTGGGAATAAGTGTAAAATCAATAATTTATCAGACTCCGTTTTCATGTAATTTTCTATCGGTAATATTAAAATCGCAACGCTCCAATTTAAATTTTAAACTTATTATTATTATTAATTTTGCTATACTTGTTTTATATAATAAATTCATTTCTTTTACAATGCAATCTTTGCTTTCAGTAGGTAGCATTAGATATAGACCAATTCCTTCTCCTGATACAATTGTTTGTTGGGTTAATGATCAAATCATACCACGATCTGAGTGAATAGAGTCTTGAATGTGTTCTGCCAGAGCTAGACGTTGTTAAATACAAATTTAGATTTCAACATTGCGTTGAGGTCTTGGCGCCCATTAAAACAACATAGCTTAGGCAAAGGTAAACAGTTACATTTCTCACCCAACAGTTAGGGGCTAGCAAAACGTTTCATTTGTCGCCGACAACTTGGGGCTGAAAACCTAATAACATTTGTGGAAGGAGAAGGGTATATAGTTCTGTGCCTGTATTTTGGGGGTTATTTGTCTGTATCAGTGTATATCATTATGGGGGATGAGAAAGAAAGACAGATGAGGTTACGTAGTGGTCATCAACGGGAGAGTGATGATACGAGCAGTATGTCGAGTGATGGTAGTACCGGGGTAGCGGAGGTAAATCCCGATACTGAAACAGGGAGTGTAGGCGGCCAACCAGAATTAAAAACTTTACTTCTCGAGTTCATGTATCAGAACAAAGTTAGTAGTGATGCCTTAAATGCAAAATTAGAACAAAACAGTAGGGAAAATAAAGAAAGTACAGACGCTTTAAATGCAAAACTGGAACAAAACAACGCTAAACTAGAACAAAACAATGCTAAATTAGAACAAAACAGTAGGGAAAATAGAGAGAGTAATGAAACTTTAAACGCCAGATTAGAAAAAAACAGTAGGGAAAATAGAGAGAGTAATGAAACTTTAAACGCAAGATTAGAACAAAACACTAAGGAAAATAGAGAGAGAACTGAAACTTTAAATGCTAAATTAGAACAAAACAGTAGGGAAATGAGTGACAAATTCGAACTGATTAGAGGTGAAATCAGGGGGGTGATGGAAGAAAAGGCTAAAGAGATTATTGCAGATGTAGACAGAAAATTAGGAAAAGTACAGGAGGAGTTGGAAATTAGAATCAGTACACAGGCTGAAAATTTAAAAGAACTAGTGCAACTGGAAACACAGCAGGTCAAAAAGCAATTGGGGGGAGAAATTGACAAAATTCAGGTAGCTACTAAAGGGGTTAAGGAACAGCTGGGGGGTAGAATTGAGAAAGTCCACTCACAAATAGTTGCAGAAGTAAATGATTTAAGAGAGAGTAATAGAGAGAGCATTAGCAAGATTGAGGAGAAACAAGCAAAGCTATATGATAAAGTAGAAGAATCAGAAGGAAACATTAAATTAACAGTAAACAGTATTGAGAGGAAGGCTGAGGAGAAAATCGCAGAATTAGAGTTAAAATTAAAAGCTAGGATCAGGCAAGAAAATAGTCAGAATAGGCCAGTTTTTGTGAATAGCACACACAGGGAGGTAGAACTGGGTAAGTTCAGCAATCGACAGGGGTGCCCAATGGAGTTCATGAACACTATAGAAAATAAATTCGGGGAGAGGTTGGAAAATGGTAGTATTGAGTGGTGCCAGGTAGTTGAAATTTTAGAACAAGTGTTTGCGGGGGAAACGAGGAATTGGTTTGCTGTCTACAGAGACAAGTTTACTGATATTAATGATTTTAAAATGAAATTCTGTGAAAAGTTCTGGAATGAGGTCATTCAGTCGCAGCATCGTGAGGGAGTAGTGTGTGGTAAATATAACCCTAAAGGAAGCTCCACCATGACCGAATACTTTTTAGGGCAGGTATTAGTGTGTAAATATCTGGATGGCTTCAAGGAGGAAAGTGATGTGGTGAGGTTGCTACTTAGGCACTTTCCCTATAGGATCAAGGAGGCTGCTTGTATCCAGAATGTAAAGACAATATCACAAGTAGAAAATTTGTTAAGCACATTTGATGCACTAGGGAGAGGGGGTTATGAGGACAATTTCAATCGGAACCAGGGTAATAATAATAATAGACCTAATGAAGCCAGGCATCAAGAAGTTCAAGGGAACGGTGGCGAAGGGGCCAACGCTCAAAATAGAAATAATAATAATAATCAGCTAAATCAGAACAGAGGAAATGGCTATGGTAATCAGTATCAAGGGAGGAACAATGATTTCAGGGGAAATCAAGGGAGGAACAATGATTACAGGGGAAATCAAGGGAGAAACAATGATTTCAGGGGAAATCAAGGGAGAAATTATAATGACAATAATTACAACCAGAATAGGGGTCAAGGAAGAGGACAGCCTAGTGGTAGTAATATACAGCCAAACAATGACAACACAGCCCAGAACAACCAGACCAGTTCAGTAGTTAGTAGTACTACGGCCAGCTGTAGCGGTTCTTTAAACGCGAACCAGGCTGCGAAGTAAGGTCAGAATCTCAGTCTGTAGCATGCCCTGTCCATACAATTATACAGGAACCCTATGACCTAAATGTGAGAAATGAATTATTACATGAACTAAATGATGAAGGTATTATTCAGGAAGTGGTTAGTAAGAGCCCCATCGTGTCCGAGGCGTACACAGATGTTTTAATTGATAGTGGTTGTATGAAGAGTTGCATAAGTAGTGCATTTTATGATAAAATGAAAGGAACTGGAGTAAATTTTGAGGAGATGCCAATTAAAAGCACTTTTGTTATCACAGCTGTTGGGAAGAGGTCTAAAGTAATTTCTAAGCAAGTTTTAGTAGACATTAAAATTAATAATCATATAGAGAAGCAGATTTGCCTTGTAATTCCAAATTTAGTATTCAGTGTTATCTTGGGTTCAGAGTGGCTAAGTAGAGTGTCTGGTAACTTATGTTATGATGTAGGGAGTTTGAAATTTAAATGGGGAGATTCTGAAGTAGAAGTAGCGTTCAATGACCATATTCAGAGGAGTAGTATTGTAGGTGTGATTTGTACTTTAAATGAGATATCGCCAGCCGTAGAGCGGGGTTCTCCATGTTTTGTGGGCAGTGTGATTACGAACGGAAGTCTAGAGGACTCGTTACGTGATGCTGCATTTCAGGGTAATATAGAGGTGGAACAATGTGTTCGGCTCTATGATGTGTTATTGTGTAATAGGAGAGTTTTTGAGGATCGCATTGGTATGGCCAATTGCTATACACATTCATTGAACGTTATTGATAGGTCAGTATTCACAGGACATAGATATCCTGTACCTTTCGCTTATCAGAGTGCAGTTGAGGCACAAATTAATCAGATGCTTGAAGATGGGATTATTGAGCACTCTAACAGTCCGTATGTTAATTCTTTGATCACGGTAGCCAAAACCGACGGCACGGTTCGTATTTGTTTAGACGCTCGTTTGGTTAACAGTAGAATTAGTTCAGATCAGCTGAAATCTATGTCAATAGAGGAATTAATGCAAACATTTGAGGGGAAGAAGTATTTCACTTGTGTAGATTTGAGTTCCAGTTTTTGGCAAGTGCCACTTATGTACGAAGATAGACCATTTACAGCTTTTAGTCATAAATATAACCTTTATCAGTTTTGCAGGGTACCTTATGGGTTAAAGAGTAGTTCAGCAGCTTTAATTAGGGCTTTAAACATCGCATTAGGGGATGACACAGGAGAGTTTGTAACCATTTACATAGATGATATGGTAATTAGTTCACGCAGTTTTGAGGAGCATCTAGGTCATTTATATATAGTTTTTCAGAAGTTAGATCAGGCAGGGTTCACTTTGAAGCTGTCTAAGTCGTCATTCTGTCAGTCAGAAGTGACATTTTTAGGTCATAGAGTGTCGAGTAGAGGTGTAACACCAGAAGAAAGTAGGGTTAATAAGATACTTAACGCAGAAGTGCCATAGAATGTTAAACAGTTAAAAACTTACCTGGGAATTTGCAACTTTTTCAGGAGGTTCGTTCTTAAATACTCAGGGTTGGTAGAACTATTCAGGGAATTGCTTAAAAGTGGGACTCGGTGGAGATGGGAGTCCAAGCATGATCAGGCTTTTAGAGCGCTGAAGGAAGGTTTTGAGAAAGCTGTAGTGCTGAAATATCCGTTAAAAGATAAGGAATATGTGGTTATGACAGATGCTTCACATATAGGCATTGCTGGAGTATTATGTCAGAAAAATGATGAGGGTAATCTGTGCATTGTATCTTTAGCCTCGCGAGGACTGACAGCAGCAGAGAAAAGATACACGATTACTGAGTTAGAACTTTTAGGTATTGTTTTCAGTTTAGGGAAATTTAGAATGTATTTAGTAGGGGGGAAATTTGAGATCCACACAGGTCACCATGCATTACTGTATATGAGGACTTGTAAACTCAGTTCTAACAGAGTTAGTAGGTGGATTCTTGCTCTGCAGGAATACGAATTCACAGTAAAATATATTAAAGGTAAAGATAACATTCTTGCAGACATGCTATCAAGGGACACTAATTTATGTAGGGATTATCCTGTGGTTAAAGCAGAGGATGGTATTTTAATATGTGCATGTGTGGACAGTAGCAACAGGGCATCGTTACAGACACTGAGAAATATGCTAGTGGAGCAACGTGATGACGTTAAGTTAAAGGAGCCACTGGCTAGGTTGGAAATAGGTGAAGAAGAGTATGTGAAAGTAGGACGGTCCACGTACAAGATGCAGGATGGGCTTCTTGCAAGGAAATGTAGGAATAATCGGTGGGCAATATGTGTTCCTGCCACTTTGCGGGAGGAGCTAATTTGGTTCATTCATAGGGAATTAGGACACTTTGGTGCTGCCAAGGTCTTCTATGAAATTGGTCGTGACTTCATTTGGAGTAAAATGGGAAGGGATGTTAGGAGGATTTTAGCTAAGTGTGACACCTGTCAAAGGAGTAAATATCCAGTTAAATATTTAGTGGGGGAGAGATCTGCAGTTCTCACCAGTAGTCCCGGCGAACTACTGTGTGTGGATTTATTTGGCCCGATCGTTAAAGGACAGTACGGCTACGAGTACATTTTTATAGTTATTGACGCTTTTAGTAAGTATGTCAAGCTATATCCGCTAAGGAAAGCCACGGGACTAGCGTGTAGCCGTCTGATCATTAATAAGTATGTACCTGAGTTTGGCATTCCTCTCAGGATACTATCTGACAGTGGACCACAGTTTACTGCAAAGAAATGGAGAACCAGTATGCAGGAAGCTGGTATAGCACACGTTCATTCCTCTGTAAGGTACCCTCAGGGTAATTCTGCAGAGCGTCCATTAAGGGAAGTGGTTCGTCTTTTTCGGACTCTAGTGCATGACAAGCATGCGGCCTGGGTTGGACATCTTCCCAAGGTCGAGACTTGGCTGAATTCTGTCCAGCATGAGAGCACGAAATTGACGCCATACGAAGTTCACTTCGGAAAGAGACCACAAAATGAACTAGCGAGGGTGTTGGGATTAAATTAGGGTAAGCAACCGGGGATGGATTACATTGTCCAGTTGGCGAAACAGAATTTATCTAAGTCAGCACAAAAGAGAATTCGCCAACAAAAAGAAACTAAATTTGACCTATTCGAGCCGGGAGACAGAGTCTTACTTAGAGTGCCGAAACAGTCAAATAAGCTAGAGAAAGTCATGTCCAAGTTCTTTTATCTCTACGAGGGCCCATTTATAGTTTCCAAACGTATTGGAAAAACAGCATATGTGCTGGAGGATAGTAAGGGAAACAGATTATACGGGACGTATAATATACATAGTCTACGAAAATATGTGTCATAAAGTGAGTGTGTTTAGCTGGCGAGCCAGCCTATCAAATGAGTAAGTGTGGTATTTGGTGCGTGGAAGATCTGGTCTTCAAGGCAGGCGTATCAGAAGTCACGCAGGGGGGTAGTATGTAAGTAAATGAGAGTTTTTAAGGTACAGGGAAATATGATGGGATTGTCGGATGCTCTTGAGCACTAAAATGTCTCGATACACCAAGGCCAGAATTTGGTAGCGCTGGTGAATTCCCATTTGCCTCCAAGAGATGGGTGAGCGCTTGTACATGGTATTTTTGCTTAAGGCGTCCACGAGGCAAAAGATGGGCCATCAGAATACGAGACAGTCCTTCATGAAACTCATACATATCAGCACACGTGATTTCTGTTTACGGCCTCGCCATGTAAGATTTGTAAGTGTGTAATTTAAGATAATTTGTACAAAGGTATTATTTCTGTGTTGAGAACTAGTATTAAGTAGAATATGGTCTACGGGAACTTAACAAGACAGGGCGATCACGGCACAGAAATATTTGGTGTTATATGTAATGCACATTTACTGTTTTTTTTTCAGAAGTCAATATTAATTTAATCATCTTTTAAAGAGAGATCATGTATTATGGTCACGAGGCGCTGCCACAATAGTGTGATCGTGTGCTCAGTGATAAGTGAGATTAAATTTCACCATAAGGAAGGGACCTCCAGTGAAATTAGGAAGTTCTATGGTGATATAAATATATCAGAACACCTTCAATGCGTGTGATATGACATCATAAATACATAGTGCTCACACATTAATTATGTCTATTTCTCCAATATAGAGGAATTTGAGAGGCGGAAATATCCGTGGAACACTATTTTATATGAGAAATATTGGACTGGTTGCAAAGTGCAATCCATAGTGACAACAAACTTTGACGCAAAGTGCGTGAAGAAAAATTATGAGTGTATATATCTGTAATTTAGGGAGATTTCATTTATGTAATATGTATTTTGGATGGGGTTTATTAACGTGTCTGGGATAATCGGATAATGGACCGTCGTCACGGTAAATCATCCGATGATCCGAGGCGAATATGTAACGTGTTTTTCGAGGTTTTTTTATGCCACTGGCATAAGTCAGTAGGAAGCCATTCTATATTTATTTACGCGGCAAATTGTTCAGCCAAGGGAATTTTTCATGTTAATTTATTATTATTATTAATTTATTATAATTATTATTTAAATATTTTCGGAGCATTTTATAAAAATTATTAGCTTTCAGATAGGTTTTCTATGTCTTAGAAAACGCTATCATGCAAATTATTACGAACGACGATATCATAGAAAATTATCTGATTACGGAATTTTACGGAGTTTTTGTCAGTTAGGGTATTTGAGAGAGATGACTCACTGGAAATTCAAGTACACGCTTAATCTTGTCGAGAAGCATGACGCAATCTTGGGTCGCATCGTCAAGAAAAGGCGAATTGTTGGAACGGAAATCGACTTCTCCCTCCCGCGGAGTGTAATGAGGAAGGAGTGGGGATCTAGCGCGTAGGGTGCAGCCAATCAGTGGCGACGACGTAAGCTAGGAGTCGGCTGAAGAGTGGGGGAGCCGACAGGTGAATATATCGTTCGACGCGCCGTGGAACGAGGACAATCTGTGAAATACTTGACGAGTATGTTGTACGCGGGAATCGCTCCGATGTTCCGTGGATTGGAGGACTAACTTTTGTATAACTTAACCAGTGCGGTTGTACGAGTGTTTGGGTCCGAGGTACGGACCATAGAATTATCTAATCTACCAGGATCTCATCAAACATCGACGGAGATGACGACATCCAGGAGACTGTGGGAAGCTCACAGCATCATCCAGTACGAGGGAAAGGCTTCGGGCATTTCCAGTGGTAAGCGCCAATGACGCAGAAATACGCAATCTCTCATTTCTCTTGGTTTTATATTTCATACATAGCTTGGGAATAAGTGTAAAATCAATAATTTATCAGACTCCGTTTTCATGTAATTTTCTATCGGTAATATTAAAATCGCAACGCTCCAATTTAAATTTTAAACTTATTATTATTATTAATTTTGCTATACTTGTTTTATATAATAAATTCATTTCTTTTACAATGCAATCTTTGCTTTCAGTAGGTAGCATTAGATATAGACCAATTCCTTCTCCTGATACAATTGTTTGTTGGGTTAATGATCAAATCATACCACGATCTGAGTGAATAGAGTCTTGAATGTGTTCTGCCAGAGCTAGACGTTGTTAAATACAAATTTAGATTTCAACATTGCGTTGAGGTCTTGGCGCCCATTAAAACAACATAGCTTAGGCAAAGGTAAACAGTTACATTTCTCACCCAACAGTTAGGGGCTAGCAAAACGTTTCATTATTGTACAACACTCGCAAGTACGTACGCTATATAACATGTAAAAGTGTTGCCTTTTAATTTAATTACATAATTAACAAGAAGTTCCGTGACGAACTAAAGAGCCTACTTTTCATGCCAATGATTATTCTACAGTATATGAACCTATCTAGAATAATGACGAAATTAAGTTGGTAATATCGAAATGTCTAATTAGTTCTAAATATTCCTGGTATAATGTAGCCTAATAGAGCACTACAGTTGGCAGCCCTGGTGACTGAATATATTCTTAGTTCCATCTCTTAAGGTACAGAATACAAAATTTGGTTGAAGTCCAATGGACGTTACATGCAGTTAGACGCGTAAAAGCATTTTAGCAACAATGCGTGTGCTGGTTAGAAATAATCGGAAATGTTATGATATCCTGTTGTGCCAATTTTGGATGAAATCCATTTGTTAGTATAGAAGTTACATGTATTTTAAAATTGGACATATCAGCAGGCATAGAATCATGTTGGCAGCACCGCCTTGTATTAATTACTCCAAATTAATATAGAATGTCAGGTGCTATACGTGTGCAAAGTATAGAGCTGTTGGCTTGCTTACTTTCTGATATATTGATATTAGGGTAAAAAGAATATAGACAGCATTTATTAACAGTTGGCAGCCCTGGTTGCTCTTAACAATACTTATAGTCATATCTGTTATGGCACACATTGCACATACGAAATTTGGTTGAAATCCAACTGATAGTATAGAAGTTACATGTATTTAAAAATTGGTCCTATCAGCAGGCTCAGAATCATGTTGGTAGAACTGAAGTATATAAATTACTCCAAATTAATCTAAAATGTCAGGCATTATACGTGTGCATAGTTTAAAAGCTGTCGGCTTGCATACTTTCTGATATATTGGTATTTGGATTTAAACAAGAAGTTCCGTGACGAACTAAAGAGCCTACTTTTCTTAAAATTTAAGATTCATGCCAATGATTAATCGATATGGATCTATCTAGAATAATGATGAAATTAAGTTGGTAATATCGAAATTTCTAATTAGTTCGAAATACTGAATACCTGGCATAATGTAGCCTAATAGAGCACTACAATTGGCAGCCCTGGTGACTGAATATATTCTTAGTTCCATCTCTTAAGGTACAGAATACAAAATTTGATTGGAGTCCAATGAATAGCATGGACGTTACATGCAGTTAAACATTGGATCTAACAGCGCACGTAAAATCATGTTGGCAACAGTGTCATGAATGTATTGGTCAGAAATAATCTGAAATAATATGATCTATTGTTGTGCCAATTTTGAATGAAATCCATTAGTTAGTATAGAAGTTACATGCATTTTAAAATTGGACCTATCAGCAGGATTAGAATCATGTTGGCAGCACTGATGTATATTAGTTACTCCAAAGTAATCTAGAATGCCAGGTACTATACGTGTGCAAAGTTTAGAGCTATTGGCTTGCATTCTTTCTGATATATTGATATTAGGGTAACAAAAAGAGAGACAGCATTTATTAACAGTTGGCAGCCATGGTTGCTCTTAAGAATAGGGCCTACGCATAGTCATAGCTGTTATGGTACACATAGCACATACAAAATTTGGTTGAAATCCAAATGATAGTATGGAAGTTACATGTATTTAAAGTTGGACCTCTCAGCAGGCTTAGAATCATGTTGGTAGCACTGACGTATATAAGTTACTCCAATTTAATATAGAATGTCATGTACTATACGTGTGCATAGTTTAAAGCTGTCTGCTTGCATACTTTCTCATATATATTGGTACTAGCTGAAGTACCCGTGCTTCGCTACGCGTCATAAATAAATTAAAATATGAAGGTGACAGTTAAACAGGGGATAGGCGAGGTGCTGCGCAGAGGGAGATTAAGGATGGAACATTTTGTCCAACTACACCGCTCGGCGTTGACCGTGTTTTATAGCACAAATTTAGGTTTTACTCGCTAACGGTTGGAGATACCTTTCGGATAGAAAATGTAATTTTTAACCTCGTACATACCATCAAAAGTTTGCTATTTCTTAGCGTTATCTTTGTATTTGAAATGGAAATATGAAAGTTTTAAACCAAAGGGTGTAGTGAAGTCACTAAAATGGTCGCCATCTTTAAATAGTATAAAGTATTGATATCAAAAGTAACCTATATGTTAACCAGGTAAATAAGCTACTTCCATGTAAAATTCATGTAAATCGGACCAGTGGTACTTGCATGATTGAGTAATACATAGACGCACATCATCTCATTTTTAGCCTCGCTTCGCTCGCGTCATAGTCGTGTCATATTGTTATTCAATGAAATGCAGGTTTAACCCCATTAACACCCCTTTAGAACCTGAATATCCAAAAATCCCTCCTGGGTAGACGTTTTCGACACACAACAAACATATCCCCAAAATATCATTCTTCTAACTTTAATCGTTTGGGTTGGTCGATGAGAGTGAACATCCAAAAATCCTTCCTTAGGGGACGTTTTTCTTCCAGAATTTCACCCCTACCCATAGGCCCCTTAAATTGGATTTATGAAAAAACGGTCGAACACATATTTATTTATTTATTTATTTATTTATTTATTTATTCATTTATTTATTTATTTATTTATTTATTTATTTATTTATTTATTTATTTATTTATTTATTTATTTATTTATTTATTTTTAAGCTGATTGATTTCCTCCGAGTTTCAAACTCCTCGCCTATGTCGTTTAAGAGATACAGGGTCCGTTAGGAATCTTTCAACCCCCACTATTCATCCCTTTCACCTCATAATATACACTACATCGAAAAACCATTAGACATGTGTCAGCTTATTTTTAATGATTAGTAGGCCTATATATGCCAAGTATCACATCCCCAAATGAAACCACTCGTGAGATATTGTTATTCAATGAAATGCAGGTTTACCCCCCTTAACACCTATTTAGAACCTGAATATTCAAAACTCTTTCCTTAGTGGACGTTTTCGACATACAACGAACATATCCCCAAAATTTCATGTTTCTAACTTTAATAATTTTGGCTGGGCTATGTTGAGTGAGTGAGTCAGTCAGGACATTTCCTTTCATTTATTTTTGATAATTTCAACCCTCCCCATGAACCCCTTAAATTGGATTTATGAAACAAACGGTCGAACACCTATTTACTTATTTAAAGCTGTTTTCCCCCTGAGTTTGATGAGTGAGTAAGTGTGTCAATCAGTTAGGACACTTTCTTTCCTGTTCCCCCCTCCCCCCCCCAGAATTTCACCTCTCTCCAAGGGCCCCTTAAATTGGATTTATGAAAAAAAAACAGTCGAACACCTATTTACTTGTATTTTAAGCTGTTCTTTTTCCGCCGAATTTCAAACTTCTCGCCTATGTCCTTTAAGAGATACACGCTCCGTCAAGAATCCCTCAACCCCCAATTTTCACCCCTATCACCTCATAATATACACCACATCGATAAACCCTTAGACATATTGAACCCTTTACCCTATGTTGGTTAAATGATTCTACTTTTTATTTCTTCAATTAATAAATATTTCAACCAGCATCATGAAAGTAGCCAGACAGCGATGAGGAAATTTCAAGCATTTGTTGGAGACAGTAGGGACATACCTGCATCAGTTTAACAAAAGGCTAAGTACTTGAGCTATGAAAAGAAATAGCAGAGCTATGTATCACAGGGACAGGTGTGGCTACCTCAATTTTAGAAGCGACGCGCGGTGAGACATGGTTCTGGTATGTTCATTGTGATATTCGCGCCTAGAAGAAATATGATGCAGTAACGTGAATGGCTGATGAAGAAAATAGACACTCCCAAGACGCCAAGATCTACTAGAAACCGCCAAATTACAGAAAATGGAGAACCAATGAGAAGAGAATGCCTACTTGCGCGCCAACTCTGGCTGGGGTACGCGGTGGCTAGCATTCACGCGGGAAATCGCCTAGACAAAATCTCTACGATCGATTCTAGGATTAATGGGCATATTCTTGACCTGTGCAATATTACGAGTTCAGTGATATGTATTTCATTCCTGTATCACAATTACTTCGATAAATTTTTACATAAAATCCCCCTCCATCTAGACCCAAGGGCCAGTTCATTTATAAGTGTGTCGAAGAGCCAAGACATTGACTTTTTTTCTGTGTGTTGAGGACACAAGAGATGACTTTCATTCCGTGTGTCTAGGAGACATTATTATTATTCTGTGCGTCTACGAACGTAGACTTGTATTTTTGTGTCGAGGACACAGGAGATTCATTGTAAAGTGGTAAATTCAGTGATAGATAGTCAAAGTACTATAGTTATAGGGACAGTAGCGTCGAGAATTCGCCAACGAACAGTGACAGGGAATTTAGTACCTGAACAAGCGAATTTAGTAGTCAGGCATAATGTGTATAATAACCTAATTTTTGTATCAGCGCAAGGATGACATCGATGAATGCAGAAGAAGTGTGGAAGTCTCAACAGTCCGTCCAGATGGCTGCTATGAGATAAAAGATCATCCAGTTGGGGAATGGCGCCTGATGTTCTTTGACGGGTGACTACAACACGAGATGAGTACAAATAATATTTTATTATTTATTAAATTAACTTATGGTTTATGGGACATATTTTTGTAAATACTTTGCTTGTGTGATTTAATGTAGTATATTTTGTTTTGATCTGACACACTTTTGTTTGGAAGCAGCTCGCACAATGGTAGTTAATGGAAGGTTCTTTTCTTTGTGTTGTGTTAACTAACGTATCTATGTGAACGGCCGTGTTCGCCTAGGTTACGAAGTGCGGTTAAAAACGTCTCTCGGAGATATGTCGTGTTTCAGAAGTAGGACTGAATTAATCTAATTATATAGTAGATTGGAGGGTAATTAAATGTTATTGAAAATTATTATTGATCAGATTCAGTGTGAGTATTGCCTTTGGAGCAATGTAATTTGTGACGAAGAGTACTCAGCTCTATCGTAGGTTTTAAATATTGTGTTAAATGTTTGCGAGCTTTAATTCAGCAGACCCATGTGAAAGGTTTTATGTCAGTCCCAGATGTGTGTACTGTGAGTATATTGTTGTGGTATTACAAGCGGGAACTTCAGCAGAGACTGATTTCTGTCAGCTTGGTATCAGATTCATATTGCATCCTTGCGAGGACAATTATGGATATGTGATTATTGTCTGACCATATGTTGAGTGGGAGGAGATGTTAGCGGCTGTTGATTCCTTGAGATAACAGTTCCGCTGGTCGGCTATTTATATACACTGGATGGGGGACATGACTGGTATTGTGGAAAGGGGTGAGTTGTTGTCACAAGGGCTGACTGAGTTTCGCAAGCAGAGCTCATTAAAGTGGAGTGCAAGTCTGGCTCCCAATTATTTGAAAATAAATATAAATGTGAGAAACTGATCAATGGTAAAATTGTTTAAATAAATGGGAGTTGCCTACGAAACACGATTACCTTCGAAGCGTTTCCTTAACATGCAGTTTTGTTAATATAAAGTAATCTTAACCACTCAGGTTGTTTGTTGTTGTTGGTTTATTCTATGTTGATTTTCCATGTCAGTGACCCGTGAGTCACGTGCGGCGCTGTTTTTTCTTGTTGTTGAGTATCTGGCCACTGTGGCAGCTCATTTGGATAAGTGTGTCACCACACTAATAAGGGTCTCAGAGAGATGCCTGTAAATAGTAGAGTTGTAATATGTGTGTCAGAGTTAGATTTAAGGATTTTTATTAATGTTATGCCCATAGCCATAAAAGTTGATTTTACGAGATGATTGTTCGTGAGCACCGTGGCTGTTAACCCGTTGTGAACGAATGATCATCCAAGTACTCATTTCTCGTAGATAGTCATCACGCGAACATAAATTCATATGCAAGATAGTGGAACTTGGGTCCACATTTTATTAGAAAAGGGGAGATCTGTCTGACTCCTCAAAGTGATAAATATTCCTGTCAGGGGAAATTCAGGGAGGATTTGTTTATTTTTGTTTGTTTTATTCTTTTATGCACAAATTAGTTATTAAATCTTGTTATTATCTTACGTTTTGTCTCCTTTCTTTCTTAGTTATAGTTTTCATCCTATAACCCTTGCCTCAGAAAAGCACGTAGTTTGGCGGACGTAAACACCACACTATGAACTGAACGCGACCCCTTGATCTAAGATTCTTGCATAAAACACTGCTATTCTGAAGGGTTCATAGGTGAAAACTGACGGCCAACGGTGGGGCTATTCACTGTGGTGTAACGGGGAGATTACACATGTCAATAGTGGCGCATTTGAGTAAAACTGGCATGCCGCAAGTGCAGGCAGATATGACAGTATTTAATCACCGGGAAGTGATATTTTATTAAAAGTAGTTGAGGCGAAGTGGATACCGCCAAATGTGTGAAAGATAAATTAAAATCAGGAGTTTGCAAAGTAAAATACGGTTCACGTTGTTGTCTTTTAAATTAAAGTAAAATTAAGATGTGATACCGGGCGCCCAATGATAAAGTTAAAACTAGATTTGTGTAGAAAGTCAAACTCATGGAAATATTAGGAGGCTGTAGCCTAAAATGACAATTAATACTTTGTTAATTAGTCAGTGTTAATATCAGATCAGGATAACTGTTTAATGACTAAATATGTGCTTGGGGTTAAAATTAAATTGAGTAAAACTAGAACTACTCAGAGATGCAATCAACTAATGGGATTTAAGGTAAAAATAAATGAACTGAGTAGGATAAAGAAATTAAATGTGCATTGGATTTATGTGCGTGTCAAAGGGCATTGGCGTATGCAATTTCCCATATGTCTCATATATATTGTAAAACATGGCAACGGTGGCGCAGATCCAGGAGATCATTGAAAGTGCAGCGAGGAGAACTCAGGAATTGTTGGATACTAAACTAGCAGAACAGAGTCAATCTATAAACACTAGTATGTTGGAGCAAAGTGAAGCGTTGAATACAAAATTATCTGAACAAATAAATACTAAACTGTCAGAACAAAGTGAATCGCTAAATACGAAAATGTCAGAACAAAGTGAATCGCTAAATACTAAACTGTTAGAACAAAGTGAATCATTGCGGACACAGTTAAATAACAGTAGAATTGAGCAAAATGAATATCAGGCGGAACAAGCTAGGTTATTAAAGAGTGAAATTAATGACACTATAAATTCACAGTTAGAGGCGCAAAATAATAAAAACACGAACCAATTAGCTTCGTTAACCGCAGAGATGAAAGAGCACACAAACCAACAGATGATATTACTGGCCCTTGATGTAAGCAAAAATAATGAGAAACAATTAGAGCAGATTAAACAAATGGAGAGTATTTTCGATAAAAAACTTAGCATTTTCGATGAAACGGTGTTAGCTAAATTAGAGCAGATTGAAATAGCATGCACAATGAATACAAGCGAGGTCAAAATAGCCCAGGAAAAGTTGGAAGGTCGATTTAAGGAGATGGAGAAAAGTGGCAGGGTCATTCAACAACAAATATCAGCAGTAGATGAGAACATATCAGGCATAATTAAAGATATGGACCGTCTAGAGATAAAATCAGCGGAACAGTGGAAAAGCTTAGAAACGGAACAAGAACAATTTAAGAGTACATTAGACGAAAGGCTGAGCCAGATAGAAAATAATCAAGATGAAAATAAGAGCCAAATTGAAGAAAAAATAAGCACGATTAAAGAACAGATCAGGAAAGATTGGAAGAAAATGAATATTGATTCTAGAGAGGAAAGATCCACAATTCTTAAAACAGTAGGCGAAAACCACACGCGTATTCAAGCTTTGGAGCAAGAGGTAAAAAATAGACTTAAAGAACAGACAGACAGGATCATTAAAGCCGAACTTCGCTCATTAGAACAATCGTCTATATTTAAAACGGGAGCATTGAAAGACAAGCAGGATGACTCACATAGTCCCCAACCCAGCATAGCAGGAAGTCAGAATCAAGCAGAGAGCCCATTAACAACAAACACGGAAGGATTTCGTAAGAACGTAGATAGAAGCTCGACACCACAGGACGGTCATCAGCCCACACAACTTATTCAAGTAATTCGCTCAAATGACTATAAACCGCAGAAATACACCGAAAATTCAGGGGTAACACCTAAGGCCGTTATCAAAGAGATTGAAGACCATTTTAATGACACTGGAGTACCTGAAGCACGCAGATTGAGAATGATGGAGAGATTTTTATCAGGGAATGTTCTCACCTGGTTTTTAAGTTTCAAATACACATTTGGAACCATGTCAGACTTTAACTTAGCGTTTCTGCGCAAATACTGGTCTCCCGCCATACAACAGAGTTTAAGAATGGAGCTTTACTCTAGAAAATACCAAACTACCCAGCAGACAAAATACTCAGATTTCTTTAAAATGCAAATGCTAAAATTTCGCGATCTGGATTACCCATTAAACGAATCAGATTTGGTGATGACAATAGCAAGGCAAATGCCAGTTAATGTACAGCAAGTGCTAGTAGCAGCAAACGTCAGTACGGCCCTACATGCAGAGCAGATATTACGGCAAATAGATGAGACCACATCTCATAGTCATTTTAGAGGAGGAAGACAACTGGAATTAGTCAACACTACAGAGGTCGTAAAAACAAAACAGGGAAATACTAAAACGCAGGGTACTAATACGAGCACCTCCACACCTAGGCGAAACCAGGAAGAAGGGGAAAACAGACCATATCAGCGTAACGAAAATTACTACAACAATAGATACCAGAGCAACAATAGATACCAACAGAGAGGATATCAACAATGGCGTGATAATCGAAGGAATGACAGGCCTTATGGAAGATACGGTGATTATAATGCCAATCAACGATGGAAAGGAAGGAGAGATCAAAATCACGGAGATCAACGTAACTATCGAGATGACTGGGATGATAGGCACGCTCAATCACAAAATTACTTAGAGGAGTTACACGCTAATCAAGGTGGAGAGCTAGGAAGATGGGAAAAGGCCATTGGGAACAGAAAGAACCCAGATACACATACTGAGGAAGCTGGAAGTCTACTGAGACAAGAGGAATATCAAGGACATGAGCGACAGAAGGATGATGGGAGTCGAAATGGAGCTAAAAAAAATGTTAATTTTGGATCAAGGAGACAGTCTCCAAACACAACAGTCGGAAGTTGAAGATGGATGGATAGTAGCGAACATACAAGAATGGATTGCTTTACCAGAAGATTGCCTGGAGGAGACGGTGAAACCACGGAACGATGAAATTAGGCAATTACCCATTATTTACGCAAGGATTGGTGGAATTAATATAAGATGTTTATTGGATACAGGGTCACAGATCAGTCTAGTATCGGAGGCCTTGGTTCGAGAGTTGGGACGGACTCAGAATATTCCTGTAATTCCGGTACCACAGCTCAAAGTGAGGGGTGTTATTCCTGAACGCACCGTTACTTGTAAACGTCAGGCATACTTAGAGCTGAACATATTGGAACACACTTTTGGGCAAACATTCATTATCATGGCAAAGATGAATTTCAATATAATTCTTGGTGCAAATTTCATTTGTGACTATCAAGCAGTGATAGATTTGCACAAGAATACAGTCAGTTTTAAAGAATATGACCAGCTGAAAAACGTGGGATTGCATATGGATGAAATCACTTCCGGAAGAGATGTAAATTCTTGGGCATTGGAAGCAATATCAGAAGAGACGGAAGAGGAGGTACGAAAGGCGGAAGATAACATCATAGAAGGGGCTGTTGTGGAACTAGATGAGGAGATAGAATCCCAGGAGATATGGTCTTTATTAACAGAAGGAGATGACAGTGATGCACAATTTGAAGAGTTACTACAGGAGCGGCTCAATGACATTCAACTTGGGGGTGAACACAGAAAACAGTTGGAAGAGATTTTGAGGAAGCACAAAACAGTATTTGATACAGTACCTGGGAAAATTTTAAATTTCAAGTACTCTATGCAAGTCGAGGACTGGTCACCTTTCAAAAGCAGATTGTACCCAATTCCTGAAAAGAATCGTGGACAAGTTAAAATCATTATAGATGAGATGTTAGAAGCTGGAGTGATAAGGAAGACACCTACACCTTATCTAAATGCGATTTTGGCAGTCACAAAACCAAATGGATCTATTATACTTTGTTTAGATGCCAGAAATCTCAACATGAGACTCATTTTTCCTGAGTATGACAGAGCGCCAATTATCAGAGACGTATTAAAAGGCTTTAAAAACAAGAGCATTTATTCATCAGTCGATCTGACGAGCTCGTTCCATCATCTTGAATTGGATGAGAAGTCACAGCTTCTAACTGGCTTCTTATTCGATAACCAGACATATTGTTTCGTCAGAATGCCTTTTGGGGTCAAAACAGCGGGCTGTGCTTTAATCCAAGCACTGGACCGGAACCTAACCGAGGAAGTAAAGGAGATGACGGTGCGATACATTGACGACATTCTGTTGGCATCTGACAACATTGAAACTCACATGGAAAATTTAGATAAAGTATTGGGCAACTTGAATGCTTCGAATTTCAAAGTAAACATGAAGAAATCGCATTTCTTCAAGAGCGAGATCTTATATTTGGGTCACGTCATTGACAAGGAGGGAGTGAAGCCTAATCCAGCCAAGATCGAAGCGATAAAGAATTTCCCTACACCAACGAGAGTCAAGCACATTCGGGCTTTCTTAGGCGTAACGGGATTCTTTAAAGAAAACTGTCCAGGTTATACAGAGACTGTAGCTCCAATGCAAGAAATGTTAAAGAAAAATAACAAATGGTCATGGAACGCGGAATGTGAGAAGGCGTTCCAAGCAACAAAACAGCTATTAGAAAACTGCATTAAATTAGGATATCCAGATTTCAAGCTCAAATTTATAATCCAAGCGGATGCTTCACTAATTGGGATAGGTGCTATGCTCTACCAAGAGGATCCAGCTAACCTGCAGCACAAAACATATTTGGCATTTGTCAGCCGAAAATTGCGTAAGCACGAGCGCAATTATACTGTAACCGAGCTAGAATTGTTGGCCATCCTTCATGCGCTCCAACAATGGAAAGGAATAGTCTATGGTTACCCTATTGTTGTCAGAACTGACCACAAGGCACTAACATTCTTGTTTAAGACGTCAATGGCAAGCGAACGTGTGACACGTTGGTCTATATACATTCAGCAGTTCAGCATTGAAATTGAACATTGTCCAGGGAAGATGAACGTGATACCGGATGCACTCAGCAGGAACCCAGAGCCTGATAATGAAGAAACAGCGATGGTACAACACTTGGAGTTAACACCGAAGGACCGGGAATTCTTGGAGGAGTTACGTGAGATACAGCGAGAACAGGAAGCGGAACCATGGATGATGCTATTAATTAAATACTTCAAAAAGCAACTACCTACAGGAACACCTGCATTTCGAGAAGCGAAAGCCAAAGAAGGAAGATATGTTTATGTCAACAATTTGCTGCACAAATGGGTAGATAATGACCACACCAAGTTACGCATATTAGTACCTGCATCGTTACAACGAGGATTGACATGGCATACCCACGAAAGTTACGGTCACGTGGGCTTAGACAAGTGCGAAGCGACAATAGGAGAGACATTTACATGGCCACGTATGAGAACAACTATATGTGACGTCATTACAACTTGTGACCCGTGTCAGAGAACAAAGCCAAATAATTATTTACTGAGGCAATATCCTAGACCATTGCTACCTCAGAAACCATGTGAGCTACTGGCGATGGACTGTCTTGGTCCAATTCCGAAGGGAAGGAGAGGTTGCCGTCATTTGCTAGTGTGCATTGATGTATTTTCTAAGTTTGTAGTACTATGCCCTATTCAGAAAACAACATCGAAGCAGGTACTCAGTCGCATTCGTAATAGAGTTATTCCAACCCTTGGAAAACCAGAGTTTATATTATCAGATCACGGCAGTTATTTCACAAGCGCCGAATTCAAGAAAGGAATGGAAGACATGGGTATAAAACATGTTTTAAGCAGTATCCGACATGCCCAAGCAAATCCAAGCGAGAGAGTAATTAAATCTGTAACTGCATATTTGAGAATCTTCATTCCGAACGAACACCACAAATGGGTCGATAAAATTAAGGACGTAGAGACATGCATGAATTCTACCAGGCACGAGTCAACAGGACAAATCCCTATGGTCCTACACAAGAACGAGTATCCAGTAAGAACGTGGAAAAGCATCATTAACTGTCCACAAGATCCCATGATAGCACCAGACCTGAGAATTGAAAGAACGAGAGCATACATGAGGAAACAAGCAGACCGCAGATTACGGCGAGTAAGAAATAAGAGGTTCCACGGTGATCTTGAAGTCAACCAGCTCGTTTTGGTAAAACGACCTGCTACATCGGACCCAGAAAAGAAAATCTTTAGTAAGTTCTGCGAAAAATTTATAGGACCCTATTCTATCGTAAGAAACCTTGGAAATAATGCTTACAGAGTGAAAGAATTAAGCACAGGAACGATGTCAGTTTACAACGCTGCCAACCTAAAGAAATATCGTCGAAGTGAACCATGGTAGCGCCGAAATAATGACGCTGTTTGAATATACGGACGTCCTACTATCAACAAAGTCAACGGGGAGCAATTGACTACGGCACGTGATGAAGGAGGAAGTAGACTTGTTGTTGACAAACATTAACGAGGCGAGTAAGGTATTGCCGCAGGAAGCAGAGCGTCACGCAAGATTGGAAGGGGAAGAGACAAGCAGGATATGAAAACGAGTAAATGCCATTGAAGACAGGAGCGCCTAGACCGAGTAAGAAAAAGGGGTGATTCTGGAAATAAAACAAATTGGCCTACGGAAGTATTGTAAAATTGTCGACTTTATTCCTAAGTTCGAAATTTTGTGAGTGGGAGAGTTGTGAACCCTTTACCCTATGTTGGTTAAATGATTCTACTTTTTATTTCTTCAATTAATAAATATTTCAACCAGCATCATGAAAGTAGCCAGACAGCGATGAGGAAATTTCAAGCATTTGTTGGAGACAGTAGGGACATACCTGCATCAGTTTAACAAAAGGCTAAGTACTTGAGCTATGAAAAGAAATAGCAGAGCTATGTATCACAGGGACAGGTGTGGCTACCTCAATTTTAGAAGCGACGCGCGGTGAGACATGGTTCTGGTATGTTCATTGTGATATTCGCGCCTAGAAGAAATATGATGCAGTAACGTGAATGGCTGATGAAGAAAATAGACACTCCCAAGACGCCAAGATCTACTAGAAACCGCCAAATTACAGAAAATGGAGAACCAATGAGAAGAGAATGCCTACTTGCGCGCCAACTCTGGCTGGGGTACGCGGTGGCTAGCATTCACGCGGGAAATCGCCTAGACAAAATCTCTACGATCGATTCTAGGATTAATGGGCATATTCTTGACCTGTGCAATATTACGAGTTCAGTGATATGTATTTCATTCCTGTATCACAATTACTTCGATAAATTTTTACATAAAATCCCCCTCCATCTAGACCCAAGGGCCAGTTCATTTATAAGTGTGTCGAAGAGCCAAGACATTGACTTTTTTTCTGTGTGTTGAGGACACAAGAGATGACTTTCATTCCGTGTGTCTAGGAGACATTATTATTATTCTGTGCGTCTACGAACGTAGACTTGTATTTTTGTGTCGAGGACACAGGAGATTCATTGTAAAGTGGTAAATTCAGTGATAGATAGTCATAGTACTATAGTTATAGGGACAGTAGCGTCGAGAATTCGCCAACGAACAGTGACAGGGAATTTAGTACCTGAACAAGCGAAATTAGTAGTCAGGCATAATGTGTATAATAACCTAATTTTTGTATCAGCGCAAGGATGACATCGATGAATGCAGAAGAAGTGTGGAAGTCTCAACAGTCCGTCCAGATGGCTGCTATGAGATAAAAGATCATCCAGTTGGGGAATGGCGCCTGATGTTCTTTGACGGGTGACTACAACACGAGATGAGTACAAATAATATTTTATTATTTATTAAATTAACTTAAGGTTTATGGGACATATTTTTGTAAATACTTTGCTTGTGTGATTTAATGTAGTATATTTTGTTTTGATCTGACACACTTTTGTTTGGAAGCAGCTCGCACAATGGTAGTTAATGGAAGGTTCTTTTCTTTGTGTTGTGTTAACTAACGTATCTATGTGAACGGCCGTGTTCGCCTAGGTTACGAAGTGCGGTTAAAAACGTCTCTCGGAGATATGTCGTGTTTCAGAAGTAGGACTGAATTAATCTAATTATATAGTAGATTGGAGGGTAATTAAATGTTATTGAAAATTATTATTGATCAGATTCAGTGTGATTATTGCCTTTGGAGCAATGTAATTTGTGACGAAGAGTACTCAGCTCTATCGTAGGTTTTAAATATTGTGTTAAATGTTTGCGAGCTTTAATTCAGCAGACCCATGTGAAAGGTGTTATGTCAGTCCCAGATGTGTGTACTGTGAGTATATTGTTGTGGTATTACAAGCGGGAACTTCAGCAGAGACTGATTTCTGTCAGCTTGGTATCAGATTCATATTGCATCCTTGCGAGGACAATTATGGATATGTGATTATTGTCTGACCATATGTTGAGTGGGAGGAGATGTTAGCGGCTGTTGATTCCTTGAGATAACAGTTCCGCTGGTCGGCTATTTATATACACTGGATGGGGGACATGACTGGTATTGTGGAAAGGGGTGAGTTGTTGTCACAAGGGCTGACTGAGTTTCGCAAGCAGAGCTCATTAAAGTGGAGTGCAAGTCTGGCTCCCAATTATTTGAAAATAAATATAAATGTGAGAAACTGATCAATGGTAAAATTGTTTAAATAAATGGGAGTTGCCTACGAAACACGATTACCTTCGAAGCGTTTCCTTAACATGCAGTTTTGTTAATATAAAGTAATCTTAACCACTCAGGTTGTTTGTTGTTGTTGGTTTATTCTATGTTGATTTTCCATGTCAGTGACCCGTGAGTCACGTGCGGCGCTGTTTTTTTCTTGTTGTTGAGTATCTGGCCACTGTGGCAGCTCATTTGGATAAGTGTGTCACCACACTAATAAGGGTCTCAGAGAGATGCCTGTAAATAGTAGAGTTGTAATATGTGTGTCAGAGTTAGATTTAAGGATTTTTATTAATGTTATGCCCATAGCCATAAAAGTTGATTTTACGAGATGATTGTTCGTGAGCACCGTGGCTGTTAACCCGTTGTGAACGAATGATCATCCAAGTACTCATTTCTCGTAGATAGTCATCACGCGAACATAAATTCATATGCAAGATAGTGGAACTTGGGTCCACATTTTATTAGAAAAGGGGAGATCTGTCTGACTCCTCAAAGTGATAAATATTCCTGTCAGGGGAAATTCAGGGAGGATTTGTTTATTTTTGTTTGTTTTATTCTTTTATGCACAAATTAGTTATTAAATCTTGTTATTATCTTACGTTTTGTCTCCTTTCTTGCTTAGTTATAGTTTTCATCCTATAACCCTTGCCTCAGAAAAGCACGTAGTTTGGCGGACGTAAACACCACACTATGAACTGAACGCGACCCCTTGATCTAAGATTCTTGCATAAAACACTGCTATTCTGAAGGGTTCAATATGTCTGATTAGTTTTAATGATTAGTTTATATACCGAATATCGCATCCCCTAAGAAACAACTCATGACATATCGTTATTCATTGAAATGCACGTTTACCCCCTTAACATCTCTTTAAAACCCGAATAAACAAAAATCATTCCTTAGTTGACGTTTTCGACATACAGCGAACATATTCCCAAAATTTCATTTTTCCAACTTAAATAGTTTTCGCTGGGCGTGATGAGTGAGTGAGTCAGACGGGACATTTTCTTTCAATTATTTTTACCAGAATTTCACCCCTCCCCATGGGCCCCTTAAATTGGATTGATGAAAAAACGCTTGTACACCTATTAACTTATTTTTAAAGCAGTTTTCCCCCCTGAGTTTGATGAGTGAGTCAGTCAGTCAATCAGTTAGGACATTTTCTTTCCTGTCCCCCCCCCCCACACAGAATTTCACCCCTCCCAATGGGCCTCTTAAATTGGATTTATGAAAAAACGGTCAAACACATATTTACTTATTTTTATGCTGATTTTTTTCCGCTGAGTTTCAAACTCCTCGCCTATGTCGTTTAAGACATACACGCTCCGTTAAGAATCTTTCAATCCCTACTTTTCACCCCTTTCACCTCATAATATACACCACATCGAAAATCCCTCAGACACGTGTCTTACTTTTTAATGATGAGTTTATATGCCGTGTATCACATCCCCCAATGAAACCAATCGGGAGATATTGTTATTCAATGATATGCAGGTTTAACCCCATTAAGACCCCTTTAGAACCTGAATATCCGAAAATCCTCCCTTAGTAGACTGTTTTGAAATACAATGAACATATACCCAAACTGTCATGTTTCTAACTTCAATAATTATGGCTGGGCGATGATGAGTGAGTGAGTGAGTGAGTGAGTGAGTCAGGACATTTTCTTTCAATTTTCTTTTTTCAGAATTTCACCCCTCCCCATGAACCCCTTAAATTTGATTTATGAAAAAAAAACTGTCGAACAGCTATTTACTTACTTTAAAGCAGTTTTTCCCCCTGAGTTTGATGAGTGAGTCAGTCAGTCAATCAGTTAGGACACTTTCTTTCCTGTTTCCCCCCCCCCCCCCTCCAGAATTTCACCCCTCCCCATGGGCCCCTTAAATTGGATTTATGATAAAACGGTCAAACACATATTTACTTATTTTTATGCTGATTTTTTCCCACTGAGTTTCAAACTCCTCGCCTATGTCGTTTAAGAGATACACGCTCCGTTAGGAATCTTTCAATCCCCACTTTTCACCCCTTTCACCTCATAATATACACCACATCGAAAAACCCTCCGACTCGTGTCTTCTTATTTTTAATGATGAGTTTATGTGCCGAGTATCACATCCCCCAATTAAACCAATCGGGAGATATTGCTGTTCAATGAAATGCATGTCTACCCCCTTAACACCCCTTTAGAACCAGAATATCCAACAATCCTCTCTTAGTGGGCATTTGCGGCCCTTGGGGAAGCTGCATACCAAATTTCATTCCAATCCGTTTGATGGTTTCTGAGATTTCGTGACGAATGAATGAGTGAGTGAGTGGTATTTGACAAATATATAGTAGATAGTGTCAAGTCTTTGTTATGCTAAACTCGGTTGACAGTGCTTTGTGAGCAGTTGAGTAACTAACGTGATTTCAAGTAAAGATCCTCATTTTCTATACCGGTAGTGCAGAGCGCAAATGGTATCCAGTCGGCCGTGTCTCGACTTGAGCTATGTTCCCATGGAAATTATCCGCCTTGCCATTCCTTCATGAGTATATTTTATGATTTGATTAGCATGTGCTGGAGTGCAAAAGGGTCGAAATCAGAGGAATGAGAAAGACTATCGAAAATTCATGTAGCCAGCGGTTCCTTCTGGGTTCTAAACTATGTGTATGCAAAATTAGGTTGAGATTGGTGTAACGGTGTAGATTTGTATACGGAACAGACCCACCCACATGCATACCCACATACAGACTTTCACTTTTATATATAAGATTTGGATAGAAGAAATTAAGAGCATTTTTAACAGTTGGCAGCACTGGTGGTTCATAAGAATAAGTTCAGTCATATCTGGTTATGTACACATACAACATACGAAATTTGGTTGAATTCCAGTTGATAGTGTAGAAGTTATATGCATTTAAATTTTGGACCTATCAGTAGGCTTATAATCATTTTTGCAACACTGCCATGTATGGCCTTCTGGAAATTAAACTGCAATATTATTATCTATATGTGTGCCGATTTTGAAATAGCTCCCATTCATACCTTCCAAGATATCCAACATGGAGCTAAAATTTCAATTGCGATTTTTCAGCAGTTGGTAGCACTGACATCATTTTCAAATATGGCCGTGAGATATTCAGGTATAGATCTTTACTCCTACCAAATTTTATTTCGATTGCTCCAGCCGTTTAGGAGTTGATAGGGGGGACACACACACAGCCAGACAGACAGACAGAAGGACAGACAGACAGACAGACAGACAGACAGACACACATTTTCCCGGATCGATCTCATAAGACTACTTTTTCCTCATTTTTGCAGAATGTGAAAAATAGGCTAAAAAATGAGAGAGCAATTATTAACAGTTGGCAGCCCTGGTGGCTCTTAAGAATACGCTCAGTCAAATCTGTTTATGTGCACATATTACATACAAAATTTGGTTGAAATCCAATTGATAGTGTAGAAGTTATATGCATTTAAAAATTGGACCTATCAGAAGGCTTAAAATTATTTTGGCAACACTGTCATATTTGGCCTCCTGGAAATTAAACTGAAATAGTATTATCTACATGTGTGCCAATTTTGGAAGAGCTCCTATGCATACCTTCCAAGATATCCAACATGGAGCTCAAATTTCTAGTGCGTTTTTTCAACAGTTGGTAGCACTGACATCATTTTCAAATATGGACGTGAGATATTCCGGTATACATCTTTACTCATACTAAATTTGGTTTCGATTGCTGCAGCCGTTTAGGAGTTGATAGGGGGGGGACACACACACAGCCAGACAGACAGACAGAAGGACAGACAGACAAACACATACACATTTTCCCGGATCGATCTCATTAAGTCTACTTTTTCCTCATTTTTGCAAAATGTGAAAAGTAGGCTAAAAATGCTTACAGTGCCGAAAATAAGCTATTTTCTTTAAAGTGCATATATATGTAGGGCATCCGGGGTGACAGTAGCCTCTACACCACGAGGTGCTCAGAGTAGTGGGATGAGGGGGGAGCTGCACCACTTCTTATTGAACACTCCTCGTATTTGCCCCGAACTTGATATCTCGCTAACCAAACATGGGATTAGAACATACAGGGTGTCCTAGCACTGCTAGTAATGCCCCCTACTTTCCTATAGGCTCTTTATTTGATTAAAAGACCAAAACTAAAAGGTCATTCGCGAGTAGTGGGGTAGTGTTGGTTTCCTGAAGTCGCGCTCGTGCTTGAATATGTATGCCTATGTTGGGAAAGGGTTAGGTGGTGGGGGAGGAGTAGGGTCGAGTGAGGGGTCGTTTAGATGGTATTTTTTCCGCTCTAGATGATGGTGAGGTTATTTTTTAAAAATGGATGGAATTGGGAAACGCCATTTGGGGTAAACATGTTGTTTTTTGACATTTTGGCGATGAATGTTTTTTATACGCATGCGCACTTGAGGAGTTTTGTAAGAGGGCGGGCTTTTATAATGATGATTTATCAATGAGTGTTTTTTTTTAATATGTATTGAAATAAACCCCAAAAAACTAATAGGTCATCGGCTTTTTACTATCTCGCTAACCAATAATCGGATTTAAACCTATGAGGTGTCGTAGGACTCGTGGTGAACTCTCCTTTTCTATCGAAGGGGTATATCCACTCCAAAATAAAAACTACCCTTACCCGGGGGATGCAATAGTAATTTATTTTTGTATACCTACGAACTTGGCGGTTTTTGTAAAAGAGCGGGCTTTTTAAATGATGATTTATAAATGAGTGTTTTTTTAATACGTATTTAAATAAACCAAAAAAACTAATAGGTCATCGGCTTTTTACTATCTCGCTAACCAATAATCGGATTTAAACCTATGGGGTGTCGTAGGACTCGTGGTGAAATCCCCTTTTCTATGGACAGGGTATATCCACCCCAAAATAAAAACTACCCTTACCCGGGGGGATGAAATAGTAATTTATTTTTGTATGCTTACGAACTTGGCGGCTTTTGTAAGAGGGCGGACTTTTTAAATGATGATTTATAAATGAGTGTTTTTTTTTAATATGTATTGAAATAAACCCCAAAAAACTAATAGGTCATCGGCTTTTTACTATCTCGCTAACCAATAATCGGATTTAAACCTATGAGGTGTCGTAGGACTCGTGGTGAACTCTCCTTTTCTATCGAAGGGGTATATCCACTCTAAAATAAAAACTACCCTTACCCGGGCGGGGTGAAATAGTAATATTTTTTTGTATGTGTGCGCACGGACGGGTTTTGTCAAAAGGACCTAACTATACGATTGTTAATATTTTCTGAACCCCTGATGGGATTTTGCCATAGACAGTATCCTAACCCTGGGGGTGACGCCCCGTTTTTGAATGTATGATTCATTTTTGTCGAAAGGGCCTAACGACACTTTTGTTCATATCTCGCGAACCAATCATGCTAGGGACTTGTATGAGGGGTCCTAGCACTTGGGGCAACATCCCCTGTTTGGGGGTGAAACTACCCCCCAAAATTGAAAAATCCATATCTTGGAAACGAAGAAGCCTAAAATTACGTGTGATAGCTTAAAAAATAGGGGATGATATAGGCTTTTACCTCGATGGATCATTTCACCCCTAAAACAGTAAATAGTCATGTTATGGGGAAAAAACGTGTTAAACACCTAAAAATGATAAATGAACCTAAGATATTTTGTTTTTGATGAAAAATAGCAGGGGGGTGAAACTACCCCCCAAAATTGAAAAATCCATATCTAGGAAACGAAGAAGCCTAAAATTAGGTGTGATAGCTCAAAAAATAGGGGATGATATGGGCTTTTACCTCGATTGATCATTTCACCCCTAAAACAGTAAATAGTTATGTTATGGGGGAAGAAACGTGTTAAACACCTAAAAATGATAAATGAACCTAAGATCTTTTGTTTTTGATGAAAAATAGCAGTGGGGTGAAACTACCCCCCAAAATTGAAAACTCCATATCTAGGAAACGAAGAAGCCTAAAATTAGGTGTGATAGCTTAAAAAATAGGGGTTGATATGGGCTTTTACCTCGATTGATCATTTCACCCCTAAAACAGTAAATAGTTATGTTATGGGGGATAAAACGTGTTAAACACCTAAAAATGATAAATGAACCTAAGATCTTTTGTTTTTGATGAAAAAAGCAGGGGGGGGTGAAACTACCCCCCAAAATTGAAAAATCCCTATCTCGGAAACGAAGAATCCTAAAATTAGGTGTGATAGCTTAAAAAATAGGGGATGATATGGGCTTTTACCTCGATTGATCATTTCACCCCTAAAACAGTAAATAGTTATGTTATGGGGGAAAAAACGTGTTAAACACCTAAAAATGATAAATGAACCTAAGATCTTTTGTTTTTGATGAAAAATAGCAGGGGGGTGAAACTACCCCCCAAAATTGAAAAATCCATATCTCGGAAACGAAGAAGCCTAAAATTAGGTGTGATAGCTTAAAAAATAGGGGATGATATGGGCTTTTACCTCGATTGATCATTTCACCCCTAAAACAGTAAATAGTCATGTTATGAGGAAAAAATGTGTTATACACCTAAAAGCATAAGCATCTTTGTGAAACCATGCTTTAATGGACATGTGTATGGAGGATGATTTTTGTTATTATTATTATTATTAGGTAATTATGGATTAATGTGTGTATAGATAACTAACCAGTGGGGAGCGTGATGGCGCAGGTGCTTAGCTGCTCGTCTTTACCCGGACGGCTGGGGTTCAAATCCCGGTGACAGCGGGGGTTGGAATTTTCACTTGAAAAATCACGTGGCGTCAGGAAGGGCATTCGGCCTTAAATCCCCGGCCAAAATCAAAATGTGCCTGTTTGGCTCCGGCGACTCAAACTAATAGGGAAAAGCCGAAGAAAGAAAAAAAATGTTAACTCACCAGTAATAGTAAACATTGGTTGGAGGTGTTGAAGAAGTCAGGATGGCCAACCCTTGCCATGGTTCACGAATGCACCCCAAAAAGTTTTACCTGTCAAGACACAGTCTACCCTGTTGCAGCCTTTAGAAAAAAAATCGAACCGGGGCCTCTGTGGTGACAGTGGACTTATTTTCATGATGATTTTTAAACAAACATAGGCTTGCATACTACCGCTGGCTTGAATCTGCACAGAGACACTGGCTTTGGTTTGTCTTGTGTGCCTTGGCGATAACAGCACAGCGACCTTGTCAGTAAGTTTCATATTACTCATTTGCTTGATAGCGGACGTGCTCTGCACATGACTAGATCGTTGTTAGGTTTGACCAAGGCTTAGTGAAGCTTATGGCAACCTTGAAATGAATGTCATGGTATAGTCGGGCTTGGAAGCCAAGACCTTAGGGTTGACAACCAAGTAGGTTAACCACTACACGGTGAGATGGTCAAATAATAATGTAACAGAACATATAGAAACGTTTTCTATAGTTTAACGAATTGGCATACCATGAGAGGTGTAGGTAATGGAAATTGAATCCTTAGCTGATGATTATACTACTTTCCATGCGCACGTATAAGCTATCATGTTAGAAAAAGAATGGTATGGCTTGTTTTAAACGGAGAATAATCATTGTGTTTACTGTGAAACACAAATCTGAATTTAAAATAATTAATTTAAAATAATTAATTTAAAATTAACTAATTTAAAATTAGTTTAGTACGCTGAAGTTAAAATGAATAATGATCGCGTTACAGACAGCCAGTTTCAAAGCCATGAGAACTAAGTGAACAAAGTATAAAATTCATGAGCCAGTGAGGAATTCAACATGCTGTCCTTTGGACAAGAGAGAAGCGTTCTACAGCGACCCTCAATGGTTTGGGTCATCGTAAAGATGAAAATTAAATCTAAGCTACTACACTCTTATATACTAGAAGAAGAAATGGAAAACAATTGGTCAAATAAAGGACAGACGGAATAAAAAATGGCCCTCAACCCTCAAGCATAAGGATTGAGGGAGTTGGAAGGAAGGAGAGCCATGAAAGGCAGATAAAAAGTATACTAGGAGTGGCTTTGCCCCAGAGATAATGGATAAAGAGGAGGAAAACTGGACTCAGCTCAGAAATCCCTTGGGGTTGCCAACTTCCAAACTGATCAGCCCTTGAGGGTGTAGCCATAGGCAGAGTGCATCGCAAGTCGTGGGGCTAAATACACCCTACCTTCTTGAGGGGGCTTGGGAAAAAGACAGGAAATAACATGAAAATAAAAAAGCAAGGCTGCCTCCTCAGGATATCAGAAAAAATAAATAAACCAGGGCCAATGAAGTTTCAAAAGGAAGAGACTCCCTAGGGCTCGGATACTCTAATCATGTTGGGGTCGGTAGAGAACAAGAGTTGAGCAAGTGTGGTCGACAGGAAATAAGAGAGTGAGGAGCCTAGCACAAGTTAGTGGAAGCAATGACGGTCTCAGCTGGGACTCCGTGATCGTCAACCTACATGACACTAGATATGACGCTCAGGGGTGGAATTAAAGACCTCTTTTTGTTTTTTATCACTGGCTTTTAAGAACGCTAACACATGGCATGCCTTATAATGCAATACTGGTCCTAGGGTATGCAAAATTGTATTAGAAACTCAGCTAATAATAGTGTGCTTGCCCATGATTTACCTTAAATTTTCCTAAAATCCACTACATTTTCCGAAAATTGACCAAATGACACAACATTCCAGCAAAATTCAACAAATGACTACCAGATTTATTGAAATTCCATTGATTTACCTAAGCATGGTTTAAACTACCTCAAATTCATATAAAATTAGACGAATATAGATGAAAATTCACTAAAATTTACCGAATTTAGCCAAGTGGTGTACAAACCATGAAATTTATCCAATTTTTTAAATTAAAATTGACCACATGTACTCGAAAATTTCATAATATTCCCTTTACATGTATGCTTTTTGTTGTTGTTGTTGTTGTTGTTGTTTCGTTTACCATACTCTCTGCAGACAAATACCTCAACATGAATTTCTCTTAGACTAGGAGTTCTACATTCGATATGATAGCTGAGTTTCATTTCCCATAAACTTGTCACTGAGGCGGGTGTCAGGAAAAGGCATTCAGCTGTAAAAACCACACTCTCACATAGACTTTCATAACCTCTTACGTTGAGGTTCCTAACGCTAACGACATTGAATGATTGAACGGTTTCCTTTTCACAATTCCTGTCTATACTTTCCTCTTTAAGGTTGCAAGATGTTTGCAAGATTCCTAAAATGCAATTAAATGTAATAAATACCTTAAGATGGTTTCATTTGTTTAATGATATGGTGTTGATGATGGATATATACGTTAAGACTAATTTTTGTTAGGTCTTGACTGACCTTGCAATTAGAAATTGACAAACCAAACATGGGTTATCTACCAGGGGAACACTTTGACCACTATGTTGGTTATTGACCAGTAAGTACAGTTCTAGTAATGAAACAGAAATCCAACACAAACAATGAGCGCACAATGCGGCGGAGATTGGTACCACGATGTACTCTTGGTTATGTAGCTATGTGGAATGTACATCACATATGGTTTACTTGAAGGTTTGGAGATTCCATTAAAGATATTTCTACAATAAACCATTTTCAAATGGTCATTCGTTGGTGTGAAAATATTTATTATATGGTATTTTATGAAAACAATTATGATTTATAAAAAATTTATACGTTTACTGTATTCTTATTTAATGTAAGCACTGGAGGCACTATCGACCAAAATACAGCACTATCTGGAATGTATATTGCATACTTGAAGGTTTGGTGATCCCATTAAAGGTATTCCTACAATAAATGATTTTTAAGTTGTCGTTCTATGGCGTGAAAATATTTAATATATGATATTTGCTAAAAGGATTTACCAGTGGAATTATTTTACAAGTAGTTATTTTAATGACCAACAGAGTTCACTGTTAAGAAGGTAGAGCCCTATGTGGAATGTAGGATAACATGTTATACATGATACGTGACAACTGTAAGGCTTGTGATTTTTAAGATGCCTTTAACCCTATATTAAACACTCAGTTTGCAATACTAATAACTGCAATGTTACTGAAAAAAATTGAAACAAAACAAAAATCAGCATTGAAAAACCAAAAAGTGGTTGAGCATATATACAGTGGGGAAAAGAAAAGTTTTGTAAACACTAATGTCCAACAAGACTAATTAAATCAGTAACTGTCAGGGTGGCCGAGTGGTTAAGGCGTTTGACTTAAGATCAACTTTCCAAATATATAAGGAAGCAAGGGTTCGAATCCCTTCCCTGACATAACTATTGCTTGAACATGCAAGAAAACAAGAAATATACACAAACTATGTTTATCAATTTAATCATTTTTTTTTTACAAGAGATAGACACACAGAATACAGCTCTTTTTGTTTATCATTTCTTTTAAACATAACACTTGTTGAAAATTATTTTTTAGGGGATGGGTGTGTTGCTATGTTGACCCATCACACAATAATAGCAGCTTTACGAAGTTCATTTTCTATATTTAATAGCTCTTTCTCATAACCAATATGACCAAGCTGTTTACAGGCATGCAAGAGCTGTAGACGTTCGACTAATATATTAGGATCGTTCCATTTACTATTTTTTATGAATGGTTTCAGAATCTCGGGAAGCAGTTCATCATTATCACCATTAATATGATTATCATCCTCATTATTATAATCATTTTCATAATGATGATCATTATCATCGTTATCATTACCATGATAATTTCCACCTGTGTCCACAGTCTGTTCAATGGTTTGAGTTGTCTTTGATAGTGTTGAAAGCTTCTTTTTAGATGTGCTAGAATGCTTTAACATTGTTATGTTATTATTACCACTATTACCTTTCCCCACTAACTTTTTGATGGGGTATATTGTCTCTGATAGGGTTGAGGGCTTTTGAGATGTGGGTGCATGTCTGAACATGGGTTTCACAGGAGGTGTTAAAGGTTTCTCATTAAACAACTCGCTAACAGCATGAGTGCGTTGTAGTGTATTAAACTTGAGGTTAATATTATCTTGAGCAGTACTATCTTTCTCTTGGACTTGGTTTCTTGCTTTGGTTTGGGTTTTCCTTACATTTAGACTAGCGTGATTATTAAGTTTACATTCATGATTGTTTGAAGAAAGTACGTCCAATTCTTTTGTTTTAAGCATTCCTCGACACTGTTTCGATCGTTGCTTTGAACAGCGCCAAATAACAGTTCCATTTTTATTGCTTCGTTTCACAATATATGAATATCCTTTATAGTATGCATAAGGCTTACCATACCTAGTCACTGATACTTCCATATCAACTGTCAAGCACAAACTAATCTCTAGTAAAGACAACTTGGTAATAACAACAATAGTTTAATGTGGGAGCATATATACATGCAAAAAAGTGGGAGCAAAGGTGGGGGGGGGGGTAAAAAGTGGGAGCAAATGTGGGAGAAAAAAATAACTGTGAGCAAAAAGTGGGAGCATATATGGGATCAAATGTGGGAGCAAAGCAAATATAAAAAAAAAAGTGGGAGCAAATATGCTAACAAATATGTCAACAAATATACCAGCAAAAGTAAATACACAAGTCAAGATAGATTAAAGTGCAAAGAAAATATGCAAGCAAATATGAGAGCAAAAATGGTGTTTTTTCTAAAACAACTAGACATAACAAACTTAGTCATAACCTAACCTAACCTAACCTAACCTCACCTAACCTCACCTAACCTCACCTCACCTAACCTCACCTAACTTCACCTAACCTAACCTAACCTAACTTAACTTCACCTAATCTAACTTGACTGAACTTTACCTAACCTAACCCATCATAACTTCACCTAACCTAACTTTACCTCATCTAACTTCACCTAACCTAACTTTCAACTCACAGATCAAAATTAAATTCTAGGCATAGTTGAGTTGGAACCCAAGACTTCAGGGATAACACACAAGTATACTAGCCACTACACCGCAAAATGGGCAAATTATCATGCAACACAACATAAAGTAAATGTTTCCTGTAGTGTAACTCATTGGCTGTCAACCATAGTTTGGGAATTCAAACCCAAGACCTCAGGACTTTTGATTTGAACATTATCAGAAATATTATTCCATTTACATTTTGCTGCTGCTGCTTATAGTTATAAGAGTTGGCATTAATATGGAAAGCAAAAAAAATGTGGGAGCAAAAAGTGGGTGGAAAACGTGTAAGCAGAAGTGGGAGCAAACAAGTGTGAGCAAATATGGGAGCAGAAAGTGGGAGCAAATGTGAAAGCAAAAGTGGGAGCAAAAAAGAGCGAGCAAAAGTGAGTGTACAAAGTAGGAGCAAAATGTGTGAGTAAAATGTGGGGGCAAATGTGGTGTTTTACTAAAACAATCTCCCCTAACCTAACCTAAACTAACTTCACCCAACCTAATTTCACCTAACCTAACTTTACTTAACCTAACCTTCCAACTCTCAGATCAAAAATTAAATTCTGGCCATAGTCGAGTTGGAACCCAAAACCTCTGGGATAACACCCAAGTATACTAGCCACTACATCGCGAAATGGGCAAATTATCATGCAACACAACACAAAAATAAAAAGATTTCTGTAGTGTAACTCATTGGCTGACAATCATAGTTGAGAATTCAAACCCAAGACCTCAGGACTTTTGTTTTGAACATTATCAGAAATATTATTCCATTTACATTTTGCTGTTGCTTATAGTTATAAGAGTTGACATTAATATGGGAGCAAAAGTGAAAGCAAAAAGTGGGTGCAAGCATGGCTGGTTGTAGAGACTTTCATATCAACAAATACACATAAATTAAAATTTAGTAAAGTGACTTGGCTAATAATAATAATAATAATAATATTAACAGTTAAAAAAAAAATCAAGGGGATTGATATTTTTCAGGGTGTAATTTCCAAAGTACTGTCAAGAATAATAATTACATGAACAGATTCCAAGAACTCTAGAGTGCTTTTAAGGTTAATGATTGGCTAGGAGTGAGATAGAGCTAGCTAACCTAAGTTAACCTCAGCTCAGTAAACCTAACCTTGTCACATGGCATGTTCTACAAGTATAGACTTGCTTTGAGACTGGCTATGACGTCACAGATGAATGGCGGTGGGAGGCTGGACATGACGTTTTTATTATCCAAAATCATTTTCCTTTTTGCCAGCCTCCCACCGCCATTCATCTGTGACGTCATAGCCAGTCTCAAAGCAAGTCTATACTTGTAGAACATGCCATGTGACAAGGTTAGGTTTACTGAGCTGAGGTTAACTTAGGTTAGCTAGCTCTATCTCACTCCTAGCCAATCATTAACCTTAAAAGCACTCTAGAGTTCTTGGAATCTGTTCATGTAATTATTATTCTTGACAGTACTTTGGAAATTACACCCTGAAAAATATCAATCCCCTTGATTTTTTTTTTAACTGTTAATATTATTATTATTATTATTATTAGCCAAGTCACTTTACTAAATTTTAATTTATGTGTATTTGTTGATATGAAAGTCTCTACAACCAGCCATGCTTGCACCCACTTTTTGCTTTCACTTTTGCTCCCATATTAATGTCAACTCTTATAACTATAAGCAACAGCAAAATGTAAATGGAATAATATTTCTGATAATGTTCAAAACAAAAGTCCTGAGGTCTTGGGTTTGAATTCTCAACTATGATTGTCAGCCAATGAGTTACACTACAGAAATCTTTTTATTTTTGTGTTGTGTTGCATGATAATTTGCCCATTTCGCGATGTAGTGGCTAGTATACTTGGGTGTTATCCCAGAGGTTTTGGGTTCCAACTCGACTATGGCCAGAATTTAATTTTTGATCTGAGAGTTGGAAGGTTAGGTTAAGTAAAGTTAGGTTAGGTGAAATTAGGTTGGGTGAAGTTAGTTTAGGTTAGGTTAGGGGAGATTGTTTTAGTAAAACACCACATTTGCCCCCACATTTTACTCACACATTTTGCTCCTACTTTGTACACTCACTTTTGCTCGCTCTTTTTTGCTCCCACTTTTGCTTTCACATTTGCTCCCACTTTCTGCTCCCATATTTGCTCACACTTGTTTGCTCCCACTTCTGCTTACACGTTTTCCACCCACTTTTTGCTCCCACATTTTTTTTGCTTTCCATATTAATGCCAACTCTTATAACTATAAGCAGCAGCAGCAAAATGTAAATGGAATAATATTTCTGATAATGTTCAAATCAAAAGTCCTGAGGTCTTGGGTTTGAATTCCCAAACTATGGTTGACAGCCAATGAGTTACACTACAGGAAACATTTACTTTATGTTGTGTTGCATGATAATTTGCCCATTTTGCGGTGTAGTGGCTAGTATACTTGTGTGTTATCCCTGAAGTCTTGGGTTCCAACTCAACTATGCCTAGAATTTAATTTTGATCTGTGAGTTGAAAGTTAGGTTAGGTGAAGTTAGATGAGGTAAAGTTAGGTTAGGTGAAGTTATGATGGGTTAGGTTAGGTAAAGTTCAGTCAAGTTAGATTAGGTGAAGTTAAGTTAGGTTAGGTTAGGTTAGGTGAAGTTAGGTGAGGTTAGGTGAGGTGAGGTTAGGTGAGGTTAGGTGAGGTTAGGTTAGGTTAGGTTATGACTAAGTTTGTTATGTCTAGTTGTTTTAGAAAAAACACCATTTTTGCTCTCATATTTGCTTGCATATTTTCTTTGCACTTTAATCTATCTTGACTTGTGTATTTACTTTTGCTGGTATATTTGTTGACATATTTGTTAGCATATTTGCTCCCACTTTTTTTTTTATATTTGCTTTGCTCCCACATTTGATCCCATATATGCTCCCACTTTTTGCTCACAGTTATTTTTTTCTCCCACATTTGCTCCCACTTTTTACCCCCCCCCCCACCTTTGCTCCCACTTTTTTGCATGTATATATGCTCCCACATTAAACTATTGTTGTTATTACCAAGTTGTCTTTACTAGAGATTAGTTTGTGCTTGACAGTTGATATGGAAGTATCAGTGACTAGGTATGGTAAGCCTTATGCATACTATAAAGGATATTCATATATTGTGAAACGAAGCAATAAAAATGGAACTGTTATTTGGCGCTGTTCAAAGCAACGATCGAAACAGTGTCGAGGAATGCTTAAAACAAAAGAATTGGACGTACTTTCTTCAAACAATCATGAATGTAAACTTAATAATCACGCTAGTCTAAATGTAAGGAAAACCCAAACCAAAGCAAGAAACCAAGTCCAAGAGAAAGATAGTACTGCTCAAGATAATATTAACCTCAAGTTTAATACACTACAACGCACTCATGCTGTTAGCGAGTTGTTTAATGAGAAACCTTTAACACCTCCTGTGAAACCCATGTTCAGACATGCACCCACATCTCAAAAGCCCTCAACCCTATCAGAGACAATATACCCCATCAAAAAGTTAGTGGGGAAAGGTAATAGTGGTAATAATAACATAACAATGTTAAAGCATTCTAGCACATCTAAAAAGAAGCTTTCAACACTATCAAAGACAACTCAAACCATTGAACAGACTGTGGACACAGGTGGAAATTATCATGGTAATGATAACGATGATAATGATCATCATTATGAAAATGATTATAATAATGAGGATGATAATCATATTAATGGTGATAATGATGAACTGCTTCCCGAGATTCTGAAACCATTCATAAAAAATAGTAAATGGAACGATCCTAATATATTAGTCGAACGTCTACAGCTCTTGCATGCCTGTAAACAGCTTGGTCATATTGGTTATGAGAAAGAGCTATTAAATATAGAAAATGAACTTCGTAAAGCTGCTATTATTGTGTGATGGGTCAACATAGCAACACACCCATCCCCTAAAAAATAATTTTCAACAAGTGTTATGTTTAAAAGAAATGATAAACAAAAAGAGCTGTATTCTGTGTGTCTATCTCTTGTAAAAAAAAAATGATTAAATTGATAAACATAGTTTGTGTATATTTCTTGTTTTCTTGCATGTTCAAGCAATAGTTATGTCAGGGAAGGGATTCGAACCCTTGCTTCCTTATATATTTGGAAAGTTGATCTTAAGTCAAACGCCTTAACCACTCGGCCACCCTGACAGTTACTGATTTAATTAGTCTTGTTGGACATTAGTGTTTACAAAACTTTTCTTTTCCCCACTGTATATATGCTCAACCACTTTTTGGTTTTTCAATGCTGATTTTTGTTTTGTTTCAATTTTTTTCAGTAACATTGCAGTTATTAGTATTGCAAACTGAGTGTTTAATATAGGGTTAAAGGCATCTTAAAAATCACAAGCCTTACAGTTGTCACGTATCATGTATAACATGTTATCCTACATTCCACATAGGGCTCTACCTTCTTAACAGTGAACTCTGTTGGTCATTAAAATAACTACTTGTAAAATAATTCCACTGGTAAATCCTTTTAGCAAATATCATATATTAAATATTTTCACGCCATAGAACGACAACTTAAAAATCATTTATTGTAGGAATACCTTTAATGGGATCACCAAACCTTCAAGTATGCAATATACATTCCAGATAGTGCTGTATTTTGGTCGATAGTGCCTCCAGTGCTTACATTAAATAAGAATACAGTAAACGTATAAATTTTTTATAAATCATAATTGTTTTCATAAAATACCATATAATAAATATTTTCACACCAACGAATGACCATTTGAAAATGGTTTATTGTAGAAATATCTTTAATGGAATCTCCAAACCTTCAAGTAAACCATATGTGATGTACATTCCACATAGCTACATAACCAAGAGTACATCGTGGTACCAATCTCCGCCGCATTGTGCGCTCATTGTTTGTGTTGGATTTCTGTTTCATTACTAGAACTGTACTTACTGGTCAATAACCAACATAGTGGTCAAAGTGTTCCCCTGGTAGATAACCCATGTTTGGTTTGTCAATTTCTAATTGCAAGGTCAGTCAAGACCTAACAAAAATTAGTCTTAACGTATATATCCATCATCAACACCATATCATTAAACAAATGAAACCATCTTAAGGTATTTATTACATTTAATTGCATTTTAGGAATCTTGCAAACATCTTGCAACCTTAAAGAGGAAAGTATAGACAGGAATTGTGAAAAGGAAACCGTTCAATCATTCAATGTCGTTAGCGTTAGGAACCTCAACGTAAGAGGTTATGAAAGTCTATGTGAGAGTGTGGTTTTTACAGCTGAATGCCTTTTCCTGACACCCGCCTCAGTGACAAGTTTATGGGAAATGAAACTCAGCTATCATATCGAATGTAGAACTCCTAGTCTAAGAGAAATTCATGTTGAGGTATTTGTCTGCAGAGAGTATGGTAAACGAAACAACAACAACAACAACAACAACAAAAAGCATACATGTAAAGGGAATATTATGAAATTTTCGAGTACATGTGGTCAATTTTAATTTAAAAAATTGGATAAATTTCATGGTTTGTACACCACTTGGCTAAATTCGGTAAATTTTAGTGAATTTTCATCTATATTCGTCTAATTTTATATGAATTTGAGGTAGTTTAAACCATGCTTAGGTAAATCAATGGAATTTCAATAAATCTGGTAGTCATTTGTTGAATTTTGCTGGAATGTTGTGTCATTTGGTCAATTTTCGGAAAATGTAGTGGATTTTAGGAAAATTTAAGGTAAATCATGGGCAAGCACACTATTATTAGCTGAGTTTCTAATACAATTTTGCATACCCTAGGACCAGTATTGCATTATAAGGCATGCCATGTGTTAGCGTTCTTAAAAGCCAGTGATAAAAAACAAAAAGAGGTCTTTAATTCCACCCCTGAGCGTCATATCTAGTGTCATGTAGGTTGACGATCACGGAGTCCCAGCTGAGACCGTCATTGCTTCCACTAACTTGTGCTAGGCTCCTCACTCTCTTATTTCCTGTCGACCACACTTGCTCAACTCTTGTTCTCTACCGACCCCAACATGATTAGAGTATCCGAGCCCTAGGGAGTCTCTTCCTTTTGAAACTTCATTGGCCCTGGTTTATTTATTTTTTCTGATATCCTGAGGAGGCAGCCTTGCTTTTTTATTTTCATGTTATTTCCTGTCTTTTTCCCAAGCCCCCTCAAGAAGGTAGGGTGTATTTAGCCCCACGACTTGCGATGCACTCTGCCTATGGCTACACCCTCAAGGGCTGATCAGTTTGGAAGTTGGCAACCCCAAGGGATTTCTGAGCTGAGTCCAGTTTTCCTCCTCTTTATCCATTATCTCTGGGGCAAAGCCACTCCTAGTATACTTTTTATCTGCCTTTCATGGCTCTCCTTCCTTCCAACTCCCTCAATCCTTATGCTTGAGGGTTGAGGGCCATTTTTTATTCCGTCTGTCCTTTATTTGACCAATTGTTTTCCATTTCTTCTTCTAGTATATAAGAGTGTAGTAGCTTAGATTTAATTTTCATCTTTACGATGACCCAAACCATTGAGGGTCGCTGTAGAACGCTTCTCTCTTGTCCAAAGGACAGCATGTTGAATTCCTCACTGGCTCATGAATTTTATACTTTGTTCACTTAGTTCTCATGGCTTTGAAACTGGCTGTCTGTAACGCGATCATTATTCATTTTAACTTCAGCGTACTAAACTAATTTTAAATTAGTTAATTTTAAATTAATTATTTTAAATTAATTATTTTAAATTCAGATTTGTGTTTCACAGTAAACACAATGATTATTCTCCGTTTAAAACAAGCCATACCATTCTTTTTCTAACATGATAGCTTATACGTGCGCATGGAAAGTAGTATAATCATCAGCTAAGGATTCAATTTCCATTACCTACACCTCTCATGGTATGCCAATTCGTTAAACTATAGAAAACGTTTCTATATGTTCTGTTACATTATTATTTGACCATCTCACCGTGTAGTGGTTAACCTACTTGGTTGTCAACCCTAAGGTCTTGGCTTCCAAGCCCGACTATACCATGACATTCATTTCAAGGTTGCCATAAGCTTCACTAAGCCTTGGTCAAACCTAACAACGATCTAGTCATGTGCAGAGCACGTCCGCTATCAAGCAAATGAGTAATATGAAACTTACTGACAAGGTCGCTGTGCTGTTATCGCCAAGGCACACAAGACAAACCAAAGCCAGTGTCTCTGTGCAGATTCAAGCCAGCGGTAGTATGCAAGCCTATGTTTGTTTAAAAATCATCATGAAAATAAGTCCACTGTCACCACAGAGGCCCCGGTTCGATTTTTTTTCTAAAGGCTGCAACAGGGTAGACTGTGTCTTGACAGGTAAAACTTTTTGGGGTGCATTCGTGAACCATGGCAAGGGTTGGCCATCCTGACTTCTTCAACACCTCCAACCAATGTTTACTATTACTGGTGAGTTAACATTTTTTTTCTTTCTTCGGCTTTTCCCTATTAGTTTGAGTCGCCGGAGCCAAACAGGCACATTTTGATTTTGGCCGGGGATTTAAGGCCGAATGCCCTTCCTGACGCCACGTGATTTTTCAAGTGAAAATTCCAACCCCCGCTGTCACCGGGATTTGAACCCCAGCCGTCCGGGTAAAGACGAGCAGCTAAGCACCTGCGCCATCACGCTCCCCACTGGTTAGTTATCTATACACACATTAATCCATAATTACCTAATAATAATAATAATAACAAAAATCATCCTCCATACACATGTCCATTAAAGCATGGTTTCACAAAGATGCTTATGCTTTTAGGTGTATAACACATTTTTTCCTCATAACATGACTATTTACTGTTTTAGGGGTGAAATGATCAATCGAGGTAAAAGCCCATATCATCCCCTATTTTTTAAGCTATCACACCTAATTTTAGGCTTCTTCGTTTCCGAGATATGGATTTTTCAATTTTGGGGGGTAGTTTCACCCCCCTGCTATTTTTCATCAAAAACAAAAGATCTTAGGTTCATTTATCATTTTTAGGTGTTTAACACGTTTTTTCCCCCATAACATAACTATTTACTGTTTTAGGGGTGAAATGATCAATCGAGGTAAAAGCCCATATCATCCCCTATTTTTTAAGCTATCACACCTAATTTTAGGATTCTTCGTTTCCGAGATAGGGATTTTTCAATTTTGGGGGGTAGTTTCACCCCCCCCTGCTTTTTTCATCAAAAACAAAAGATCTTAGGTTCATTTATCATTTTTAGGTGTTTAACACGTTTTATCCCCCATAACATAACTATTTACTGTTTTAGGGGTGAAATGATCAATCGAGGTAAAAGCCCATATCAACCCCTATTTTTTAAGCTATCACACCTAATTTTAGGCTTCTTCGTTTCCTAGATATGGAGTTTTCAATTTTGGGGGGTAGTTTCACCCCACTGCTATTTTTCATCAAAAACAAAAGATCTTAGGTTCATTTATCATTTTTAGGTGTTTAACACGTTTCTTCCCCCATAACATAACTATTTACTGTTTTAGGGGTGAAATGATCAATCGAGGTAAAAGCCCATATCATCCCCTATTTTTTGAGCTATCACACCTAATTTTAGGCTTCTTCGTTTCCTAGATATGGATTTTTCAATTTTGGGGGGTAGTTTCACCCCCCTGCTATTTTTCATCAAAAACAAAATATCTTAGGTTCATTTATCATTTTTAGGTGTTTAACACGTTTTTTCCCCATAACATGACTATTTACTGTTTTAGGGGTGAAATGATCCATCGAGGTAAAAGCCTATATCATCCCCTATTTTTTAAGCTATCACACGTAATTTTAGGCTTCTTCGTTTCCAAGATATGGATTTTTCAATTTTGGGGGGTAGTTTCACCCCCAAACAGGGGATGTTGCCCCAAGTGCTAGGACCCCTCATACAAGTCCCTAGCATGATTGGTTCGCGAGATATGAACAAAAGTGTCGTTAGGCCCTTTCGACAAAAATGAATCATACATTCAAAAACGGGGCGTCACCCCCAGGGTTAGGATACTGTCTATGGCAAAATCCCATCAGGGGTTCAGAAAATATTAACAATCGTATAGTTAGGTCCTTTTGACAAAACCCGTCCGTGCGCACACATACAAAAAAATATTACTATTTCACCCCGCCCGGGTAAGGGTAGTTTTTATTTTAGAGTGGATATACCCCTTCGATAGAAAAGGAGAGTTCACCACGAGTCCTACGACACCTCATAGGTTTAAATCCGATTATTGGTTAGCGAGATAGTAAAAAGCCGATGACCTATTAGTTTTTTGGGGTTTATTTCAATACATATTAAAAAAAAACACTCATTTATAAATCATCATTTAAAAAGTCCGCCCTCTTACAAAAGCCGCCAAGTTCGTAAGCATACAAAAATAAATTACTATTTCATCCCCCCGGGTAAGGGTAGTTTTTATTTTGGGGTGGATATACCCTGTCCATAGAAAAGGGGATTTCACCACGAGTCCTACGACACCCCATAGGTTTAAATCCGATTATTGGTTAGCGAGATAGTAAAAAGCCGATGACCTATTAGTTTTTTTGGTTTATTTAAATACGTATTAAAAAAACACTCATTTATAAATCATCATTTAAAAAGCCCGCTCTTTTACAAAAACCGCCAAGTTCGTAGGTATACAAAAATAAATTACTATTGCATCCCCCGGGTAAGGGTAGTTTTTATTTTGGAGTGGATATACCCCTTCGATAGAAAAGGAGAGTTCACCACGAGTCCTACGACACCTCATAGGTTTAAATCCGATTATTGGTTAGCGAGATAGTAAAAAGCCGATGACCTATTAGTTTTTTGGGGTTTATTTCAATACATATTAAAAAAAAACACTCATTGATAAATCATCATTATAAAAGCCCGCCCTCTTACAAAACTCCTCAAGTGCGCATGCGTATAAAAAACATTCATCGCCAAAATGTCAAAAAACAACATGTTTACCCCAAATGGCGTTTCCCAATTCCATCCATTTTTAAAAAATAACCTCACCATCATCTAGAGCGGAAAAAATACCATCTAAACGACCCCTCACTCGACCCTACTCCTCCCCCACCACCTAACCCTTTCCCAACATAGGCATACATATTCAAGCACGAGCGCGACTTCAGGAAACCAACACTACCCCACTACTCGCGAATGACCTTTTAGTTTTGGTCTTTTAATCAAATAAAGAGCCTATAGGAAAGTAGGGGGCATTACTAGCAGTGCTAGGACACCCTGTATGTTCTAATCCCATGTTTGGTTAGCGAGATATCAAGTTCGGGGCAAATACGAGGAGTGTTCAATAAGAAGTGGTGCAGCTCCCCCCTCATCCCACTACTTACCCTATACGGTGACGAACGCCCTGTGTCGCGTTCGCATGTCAGTTTCAAATATTCCTATACGTTGTCGGTCTTACGCTATACGGTGCCGAACGCCCTGTATTGCGTTCGCATAGTACCGTCAATTAAATCTATATGGTGTCGGTCTTACCCTATACGGTGCCGAACGCCGTATGATAAGTAAAGTGTGCTTAACCTAGATTATGTTAATTAATGCTATAAAAATATTTGTATATACATGCCGAAATAGTCCTTAACCTAATGCCGAAATATGTTGTAGCTACTGTTTGCAACAGTGCTTGGTAAAGTTGCTTAAATCTTAGTTGCGTTTTAAATGCAACTGCCTTACCTACTAGAATTTTGATCGGCGCGATCGCCTGAGGTATGTCACCACCCTCAGGGCACCACACGTGCATGTTTTGGTAGCACCGGTTGCTCCCAAAACTGCCAGTTAAAAACCCTTTTGCATTCCGCGCCCTTAATGCTAATTGTCGACCTCCCCCATTAATAACTAATATGTAGTGTATAGGCCTGTGTGACTGCGTTGCTAGGGAGCAAACGCTTCGCGCGGATATCCTGTTCATTTATATTAGCATTAATCGCCATTTTATATTTATTAATCGGTGGCCCAGGCCGCTGTGAGAGCTTGCCGCATTCCTCATTTATATCTCTGGCCGCTAGCTGCGTTACCATTTAAGCTCTGGAGACCCGCTGTCATCCATTTTTGTGGGCACGGCCCCGAATGACCGCATTCATTCCATACGCATTATTTATCATTCATTGGTTATTATACATCATTTGTTGAATGATCTTCACCTCACTGTCCGGAATGAGGACTTGGCGTGCCTAGGATTGGTCCCGTTGAATTCTGAGGCACTGCTTCACTTCACACGATTGGAAGACTCATTCCCCGCCTTAGGAACGCTACTTATGTTTCGAACTAACTAACAGTCTAGTCCAAGTTGGTCGTCTCCAGGTTTGTCTCCTGAGTCTAATTCTGAGCTGGCTAATTCTCCGACTAGATGTCAAGAGTCTCCCCTGCAGGTCTGGCTTTGACGACCGCAGTGCATAATAGGTGTAAGTTTCTTCGTCCCAGGGACAGGCTAGGTCTCCCAGGATTCCGATGTTTGCCCGCACTGAGTCATCGTCGCTTCAATCTTGCGTCCATCTGTCATTGAACTGGGTCAGGATCCATCGCCGCCTTCTCCAGTTCTGTCCTCGTATACCGTATACCTTCTTGTCACCATCCAGTGTGACCTCAGATTCCTTTGAAAATAAGTGTGATCTTTAAATATATTTTCGTGTATTATGTAAAATTCCTAGTGTTCTGGGGTTGTAGAATCTTCGAAATGCAGTGACTACTTTAGGCCTGCTATTGCCGTATCGGATTTCCAGCGTTGATGCCTTGGTACTGCGCCAGAATTTATTTGATGCCATTACCAAAGAACTAATCTGGATATGAACCAAGACCCAGGAAAAATAAAAGAGTGGATGAAAATCTTTTATTCATTAAAAATTCGAGAAATATGGGAAAATCTGTATGGAAATGAGTGAAATACTATACATCTTATGCAATTATGAAAGGCAAGAAAGAAGGAATTATTTAAAGATGGATATATATTCTATTATATGAATGTGGGAGGTCTACATTGCGAGAGACATCACGCCACTTGAAGCGAGAGTTACGTCATGAAAGAGGAGAAGAGACGAAGGTCTAACTACGTACTGAAGTGAGGAGAGGTGGTAGAAGTTACGTCACACCACGAGAGGGGAGGCAGAGACTGTAACTTGCCGAGCGCAGAGAACGGGACGAGAGAGTTCTTTCCAATTTGAGATTTCATCGAGTCAAGACCTCGAGAAGAAGCCAGTATTATTATAACAGTGACACGCTTTATCAAAGTTGGAAGTGAAGAAGAGTGTAGTACAGCAAGACTGTAACTTGAGGAGCAAGCTACATTTATCTCGCAGAATAGAACAGTATATAGCCGAGTATTACAGTGCTTAATACAAAGTTGTTTTACATCGCATATATAAAAACATTTCGACAAGAAGATATTCACTATTACTACGTTTAAACGCATACTTGAACATTACATTAAAAATGCAAGTTATAAAGCAGCAACGGGGAAGTCAAAAATATATCATCAGTGAAATGAAAATTACCATGTGCTAAGCTAAAGCATAGGGAAGTGGAAACTACAAAGATGTACAGTTGAATTCCAGAATTCACTATTATGGAAGGCGCAGCAGAACATCCACGTGATGCGCAAAATCACCGAACAAACCTTTACTTTTCTACAAGAGTTCTAATACATCTAGAATACTCGCAAACGCTTGTATAAACGACAATTTTCAACCTGAGACGAGATGTCAATTCTGAAGAGCCGAGATGTCAATTCTGAAGAAAAGAGATGTCAATTCTGAAGAGATGGGGAGTCGAAGCCAGACGACTTGCAGTGAACGGGAGACAGAGTGCAGGCTGAGCGGGCTGTTTCACGGGGAGGTCGTTCACCGAGGACATCACCGACCTTGTTCCACTGGGGGAAGAGGCCAGCTGGTTCTGACACAAACCGGTCTTCATAGCTGTGGGCGATACGATGAGCTCCGAGACACGTTTGGTTTGGCAGGCGAGACGAAGGTATTCTCCAGACCAGAGTCAACTCAAGGTAGAGAAGAGATTGCTTTATATAATGTAGAATTGTAGTTATGTTCTGTGATTATCCAATTGACCAACAGTATAATTTTATCAGTATAATTTTGTCAGTATAATTTTGCCAGTATAATTAAATTATGTAGATTTTGAAGTAGTAATTTTTCGTATTTTTCTTAGGAGTTATTTTTCTTGTTCTTGAAAATTTCAGTCACTTGGACGAAATTTTGCATAGCGCTGCTATTATCATTAAAGTCATTTCAGAGTAAAACCGTGTAGAATTTTTCATATTTGCGTTAGATTTAAACTAATTAAATCTGTTTTATGCGCAGCGATGGAATATAGGATGAACTGTTTAAAAGAATATAGGATGAACTGTTTAAAATAATATAGGATGAAATGTTTAAAGGAATATAGGATGAACTATTTAAAGGAATGTAGAATTAATTGTTTAAAGGAATGTAGGGTGAACTATTAAAGGAATGTAGAGTGAACTATGTAAAAGGAGTATAACATTGAACGAACTAAAGAAGGAGTATAATTGTAAATGAAGTAAAGGAAGTATATTGAAGCAAATTTAAGTACCGCATATTTAAAAAGTTATGTCACGAAGTGTAAAAATATATTTCGACAACCCATGATGTTGATTCGAGTGTCAGAAATTTATTTTCAACTAATTATGAACGAAAGTGTTACGAGAATGCTTATACACATATGTCTAATATAAATTTAGAGCATTAAAAAGCATAGATAAATTTGTTGAACAAATATATTCATGGAAGGAAGTCAAACTTATATCATTTGCTAAATTATGAATTCTTACTGATATTTCTTTAAAGGTTGTAATTGAATGTAAAACTGAATTTAAACACGTGAAAAGAAAGTTAACAAAGTTAAATCACAGGGTGATCAGAAAGTGAAAGTACAGAAATTTATTGCAGAAGTGGAATTGTAAGAACGAGGTGAAGTTGTATCAGGATAGAGAAGAATGTTAAAGTTAGGAAGAAAATGTATTGAAATGGAAGTTTATAGTTGAAATACCGTGCAAAGTAAGGAGATGTAGACGTAAATGAGTTACGTATTTTTACTAGAGGAGGCTGAGGAGTCTCAAGTTTTCTAGTATTAATCGCAGTGATTGTGAAGTTATTTGAGTGTATTAAAGGAAGATTCTGTACAGGGTGTTTAAAAGATGATGAAATTGTTGTATAATTTTGAAAGAGGAGTGTGAGAATGAAGGTTAATGCCATGCACTTCTAGTATTCACGTTTATCAGAGAATTATTAACACAGTAAAGAATTTCAGAAATTTTTCAGTATTTTATCATCAAAAGATAAAAGATAAAACTAGAACAGTGCTTATCTTAAATGTTTGACACTTATGTTCAATTGATTTAGATGAGTATTTATTACTTTCAACACGATAGTTGCGGTGTATGTTTGTTATTTGATTGTTAAGTAAGTTGAGTAGATAAAAGACTCATTGAAAGATAGACAATTTAATCTTTTCGACACAATAGAGTGTATAATTTGTGCGAACCATAAATGAATGTAAATATGCACATAGTTAATGAATGATTTTGCTTAGATATGGAACTACGGTTCAGAGTTGAAGCGGATTTGTATAAAGTAGGGAAATGCTTAGTATCACGCCGTTTCACATTTCTTATTATATCAGTGCCACGTGCAATTTATTTTGAAGTTTATTTTTGTGAGAGTGTCAAGGGGACACCATATTCAGGCAGGAAGCCAGTTTTATTGTAATAGTTTCAGCACAATAAACGGCTGGCGCTCTTTAGCGACTCAGTCAACTTTTATCTTTACTGACACCGTTTTCATTGTCGTCATCGTCGAAAATAGTACTGCGAGGTACAGATACAGGCGCTCACTATAGATTAGACATTATCACCCCTCGAGATTGGAGTTTCTCGATTTGCTCTAAATGTAAATGATAGTAGAAATTGGTACCTTGGCTGGTAGTACTATTTTCTTACGAATAATATCTATCCTGTGTGTTCCTGAAATTCCCAATTTTACTTAGTAGGCATGGTAAGTTTGTGAGCTGGGTAATTTACATGTCTGCAATCCTTTACAGTGTAGCGGATATAAGTACTGATGGGTTTATTCGGGCGCATATAGATAGTTATAATATTTAAATGGCAGGCCCATCCGTGGGGCACTCTGAAAAGCACTCGAAAAAGCACTCGAAAGAGCACTCGAGAGAAGCAGTTTGGAAGTACTCGAGAGTGAGGCCATAATTAGTTTTGAGAAAAAGAAAAATGCCGATCCCAAATTTAATGATTGTTGAGATGAACACAACATCAGCAGATTAGTGGAGTTCATTACAGTTGTGAGGCATATTTTTAAAACCAGCTAACGACATTTGTCATGTAATATTAAATTTAAAGGTAAATTCATGTTGTTAAACATAGGTTAAAGTGGGATGATATAATGTAAGGTTCAGTAAAATGGGACGATAAGATATACGAGATAACTCGCGATTCAAATAGATTTAAGTAGGATTAAGATGTTCAATATGTTCCATCACTGGTATAAAATGTATTCGTTGGTCAATCTGGATATTCACTGGTAATTTTTGTAGTTGATACTTCCCTTATTCTCAAGAAAGAAGAATTATGTCAGCGAACGACATGACGTTCATTAGAACGATGCTTGAAACCATGAAGGAAGGTCAAAGTACGTTGACCAAAGACCTTGAAGCCCTCCACCAATTGACACACAACAACACTAAACAGATGAAAGCCGAGATTCAGAAATCAGTTGCTACTGTAAAATCGGAAGTTAAGGCAGAGTTATCAGTTGCTCAAACACTTACTAAGACTAGTATAACATTAGCACAGGAAGAAGCTAAGTTAGCTTTAGAATAGGCCAGAAAGGAAGATAGACTAGCTAGAGAAAAGGAAAGAGAAGAAGCTAAGTTAGCTTTAGAAAAGGCCAGAAAGGAGGATAGGTTAGCTAGAGAAAAGGAAAGGGAGGAAATCAGGTTAGCTCAAGAGAAATCACAGGAGGAGATTAGGCTAACATTAGAAATAGCACGAGAGGAAGACAGGAAAATAGAAGAAGAGGCAAATAGGATAAGAGCAGAGATGAGATTAGCTCAGGAAAAAGCTCGCGAGGAGGACAGGTTAAGTCAGGAGCAGGCTAGATTAGAAGATAGAAAAATCCAAGCCGAAATAAGAGCAGCTCAGGAAGAAGCTAGGACAATTCATGAAGAGGTTAGGAAAAATCAGGAAAAAACTCAGGAAGAAGCTAAGAAAAATCAGGAAAAAGCTCAGAGAATTTTAGAAAGGGCAGGACAGGCACAGAAGGAATTAAAAAATTCATTTGGTCAAGTCAAACAGGGCATAAATCTTACGAAGACAGAAGTAGGAAATTTAAGATCCGACATGGCAGGAAAGGTGTTAGAAGTCCAATTAGCTAACAGTAATCACATGATAGAGCTAGACAAGAAATTACAGGCTAGTATTAGCTCCATTAAGGAAGAGAACTATACTCATCATGTACACATTTCAGGTGCCCAGAACAAACTCAATGAGCAACTTGACAGTCTAAATGACACTGTTGGTGAATTACAGGTCAAGTTGGAAGGTCAAGGTAAACTGATTGAAGAGGGTATTAATGTGGATATAAATGCTTTTATTGTAAAGGCAGTTACTGACATGAAGGAGGAGGTCGTAACAGTCACAACTAAAATTGTATCAGAAATTCATCATAAATTAGCAAAAGACATTAAAGCCATAGAGTTATGTTCAAATAATAAATGTTAGTAAGGTACGGGAAGATCTATCTAAGCGGATAGATACATTGCAAATTAATAAAGTAGCCACGCTGACAGACATTGTTAATAAAACAGATTTAAATAACTCAGATGAATTTGACAAGGTTAAACGCACAGTCGATGAGATAAACATAGAACTGGCGAAAATTCGATCAAAGCAGGATAAGGAAACCAGCGACATAGAACAGCAATTAAGGTCACTTACGATATGGGATGCTACATTTTCATCTACGTTAAGAGCTGAAGTCAGGGAAGACATCAAAAAGGACTTAACGAGACTTTTTCAAGCAAGAGATGAAAAATTGAAAGAAGAAATAAGGAAATTAGAGGCTAGGACAGACAAGATAGAAGAGGATAAGGAAAGCGTGGTTAGTCAACAGCAGATTCCGAAGTCCAATTTCAACTTTAGGCGAGAGCCATTTCAAACAGAAATAGGGGAACTTGGAGGAGACTTTGAACCATACCAGAGTAGGTCAAATGCCAACGTTATCGTGATTAAGAATAATGATGAGAAGCCGAATAAATTCAGCGGAGTAGGAAATATTACTGCTGTAGAGTTTCTTAGAGACATGCGATCGTATTTAGAGGACAATAGAATACCTCGTGAAAGACATATGAGGGTTGTTGAGAAATACTTGGACTCAGAAGCGTTAATTTGGCACAGAGCTTTCAGATACACATATCAGACATTTGAAGAATTCGCTATAGCTCTGCAGAAGCGATTTTGGAGCAAGGAACTTCAACAAGACATACGAGCCGAAATTTACTCTAAAAAGTATGCTTATTCTAGTCCAACGAAGTACGCAAGTTTCTTCACGAAACAATTAGCACGCTTGCAGTATTTGCAACCTCCTTTGGCGGAAGAAAACTTGGTTCATGCTATTTCATGCCAGTTACCAACGGAAGTTAGGAGGCACCTCATTTCAGCAAATGTAAATACTTTAGAGGGGATGGCAGAAATTTTGAGGAGACTGGCTCACACGTATAATGTGTCCAACAACTCAACTGGAAACCAAAACCAGAGAGGTAGAAATCAGGAACTGAGAGAGATTCACACCATCCACATCGATCAAACGCAGCAGACAGAAGAGAACAAAAATGGGGTAGGTCCAACGAGATCAAGAATGTATGGAAAAAATCGATTTCAACCAGGTTATCAGAGACCTCGAGAAGGAAGACCATACCAAAATCAAAGATGGGATGAGAATCAAAGATGGAGAAATAGCTACCACAACAGAAACAATGATTATCGCAGAGAGGGATATTATAATCGAAATAACCCTACGAATAATTATGGATATCGGGGATATCAGAACTGGAGGAACACGAATAATTATTCGAGACAGCAACAACAGCAAAGTCAACAAAATCAAGGTTGGAGAAATAACAACAATGTAAGAAGGTATTACGATGATAGGGAGAGAGAAAGTCAAGAATACCTAAGAAACCTCAGGGAAAGGAACGCGAAAGACCAAAATCAGGGACAGCGTAACCAAAATCAAGAATCTCAGCCCGGAACAAGCAAAGATCGGAGAAATGAAGACCCAGGAGGGGTACAAAAAAAACTTCAAATTCCAAAAAGTGAAGGAGGAAGAAAACAGCACCGTAACCAGACATGAAATCCAGATCAATGAGTTATATGAAGCCACGAATGAAGATCTCCTGTATGAAAGAGAAGAGCCGAGAACAGGAAGAGTAGCGAGGTTACCCATTATAGAAATCGTATCAGAAGGAGAATGCCTGAGAACACTACTAGATACGGGAGCGACAGCATCAATTTTATCAGAGAACTGTTTTCACAGATTGAAGGATGGAAATTCACTTATAGCAATGCCCGTTTCAACTATTAAAGTCAGGGGTGTATTTAACGACAAGACCATGAAATGTAAAGTCCAAGCATTAATGGAATTCTCCATAAATGAATACAAATATGAGCAGATATTCATAGTCTTGAGTCAGATAAATTTCGATGCTATTTTAGGCATTGATTTTATAACGAAGACTGGAGCTGTGATTGATTTACGAAATGGAGTCATAAGATTTAATGAAGAACAACATCAACCAGAGGACACGAAGAAGGAGGAGAATGAGTGTAGTCTGAGTGACGAAACTACAGAAGAAAATCTTGTAAAGATAGTTATGGAAGTTGAAGCAGAAGGAATACCTCACTATGGCAGAAAAATTGAGATATTTGAAGATCAGAGGGAGAAATCAGAAGAATTGGTCACGACTTATGCAGATGTATTTGATGACAAACCAGGCATTATCAGAGGATATAAATATCAGATCAAACTCGCTGATGACACACCTTTTCAGAAGAAATTGTATCCAATACCGGAGAAGTATCAAGCTGAAGTGACAGAGCTCATAAAAGGCATGGAAAAAGACGGGATTATAAAAAGCAAGCCACTCCTTATTTAAACCCACTCACTGTTGTGAAGAAAGCAGATGGTAGTCTTAGACTATGTTTAGATGCCAGGGGCATAAACACCCTTCTGCTGAAAGAATTCGACAGGCCACCAAAAATCAGAGAACTACTGAGGAGATTCAAGAATAAAACCTGTTTCTCAGTGATTGATTTAACTGCAGCATTTCATCAAATAGAGCTTACAGAAGACAGCAAATGCTATACAGGGTTCATGTTCAATCAAACCTGTTATGTATATCAGAGAGTACCATATGGATTAGTAAATTCAAGTCCAGCACTTATCAGAGCCTTGGATGACAAGTTGAGTGATGAAGTAAATCAATTTGCCATTTGCTACGTGGATGATATTATCATATCTTCAGAAACGCCAGAGCAACATTTCATGCATTTGACGAAGCTATTTGAAAACCTCAGAAGTGCAAACATCAAGGTGAAATTGAATAAATGCCATTTCTTTCAAGAAAAGATCAACTTTCTTGGTCATACTATAGAGAGATTCGGTTACCACCCGAATGAAGACAAGATCGAAGCGATATTGAACTTTCCCAAACCCAAGAGAATCAAATACATCCGAGCTTTTGCGGGTCTTTGTCAGTTTTTCAATAGTCATTGTCCACGTTATTCAGAAATCATGGCACCACTACATGAGCTGCTAAAGAAAAACAATAGATGGAAATGGGATGCAGCTGCTGAGAATGCCTTTATTCAAGCAAAGGAAATGCTCAGAGATAACATCAAGTTAGAGTACCCAGATTTTGAAAGAACATTCATCATAGAAACGGACGCTTCACGAATTGGTATTAGCGCAGTCTTATATCAGAAGGATCAAGATGGCAATCATCACTATATTTCATTCAGCAGTAGGAAGTTACGCACGCACGAGCTGAATTATTTTACGACGGAGATTGAAGCTTTAGCCGTCATAAATGCTCTACAAAATTGGAAGAAATTATTGCTGGGACACAAGATTATAATCAGAACGGATCACAAAGCACTGGAATTCATGTTGAAGTCAGACTTGTCAAGCGATAGGATGACCAGATGGATCATGTTTTTGCAACAATTTGATGCCACGATAGTCCATGTTCCTGTTAAAGACAACCTACTAGCAGATATTCTTTCCAGACATCCGATTCCTGAGAAGGATGTGAGAATTAATGTTATCCAGACAGATGCAGAAGATCAGGAAACGCTGGATAAACTGAGAAGAATTCCTTTTTTTCAAAAGAAGCATGCACCATTCAGGAACATTTATAGATTTTTGTCAGGGAGAATGACAAGGAGGCACGCCTCATACTTTGAAACAAGAAGGAAAGCTAGTCACTATATTCTCGTGGGAGAAACTGTATGTAAATACATCGATGCTAGACACACGAAAGTACGAGTTGCTATTCCACCAGAACTTATTGTGCAACTAATTTGGTTAGTACACAAAAATATAGGCCACGGCGGAGTTGACAAAACATACTATACCATGTTAGAAAAGTTCTATTGGATTAATATGAGAGAAACCATAACCATAGTAATCAGATCTTGTGAACTGTGTCAGAAAAACAAATATAATTCTGAACTATTGAAGGAAAGACCTAGAGCAATTATTCCTACGAAACCACTGGAATTGTTTAGTCAGGATATTTTTGGACCTGCACCTAAAGGAGACAGAGGAAACCAATATGTGTTAGTCACAATGGATGTATTCTCCAAAGTTGTAATGCTTAATCCAATGCAGAAAGCAACAACGAAAACTGTTTTATATCACCTGGAGAGGAACATTATTCCAAAGTTGGGAAAACCAGAAAGACTTTTAACAGACCATGGAACGCAATTTACCTCTGAAGAATTTCAGGGAGCGATGGATAGGTTGGATATTGTTCACCTATTTTCATCAGTTCGAAGCCCACAGACGAATCCTATTGAAAGAACAATGCTTGAATTTTCAAAGTACATTCGCTTGTATAGTGCAGATAATCATGCGAATTGGGTGAAGATTGTACCACTAGTAGAATTTTGCATAAATAACACGAGACATGAGAGCACCAACGACATCCCAGTTATGTTGCATTTTGAAGAGAAACCCGTACGACCATGGAACGGAATCTTCAACATTCCGGAAGATAACGAACCACCGATGGACCAGAGAATCGAAGCAGCAAGAGTCCAGTTGAACAAAGCGGCTGAGAAGAGATTGAAACGTTTGGAAGGGAAGAGATTCAGTGGACCGCTACGAGAAGGTGACCTTGTATTAGTCAGGATTCCTGTGAAAGCAGACGTACTGAAGAAGGTGTATATCAAATCCAGTAGCCTTTTCAGAGGACCGTTCAAAGTAGATACAGTCTACGGTAACAATTGTTATAAAATTGTAAGAATTGAAGATAACAGATCCATTGGAAAATTTAACCATGCCAAATTAAAAAGATTTTACCCAAAGATACAGTAAAATAAATAAATTCAGTCTCAAGAACAGAGAAACTTACTGTTATTAAAGAAAGTAAAGGCTATACTTTACTTTAAATTAGCAACGGGGAAATGCGCCAGAATTTATTTGATGCCATTACCAAAGAAATAATCTGGATCTTAACCAAGACCCAGGAAAAATAAAAGAGTGGATGAAAATCTTTTATTCATTAAAACATCGAGAAATATGGGAAAATCTGTATGGAAATGAGTGAAATACTATACATCTTATGCAATTATGAAAGGCAAGAATGAATGAATGATTTAAAGATGGATATATATTCTGTTATATGAATGTGGGAGGTCTACATTGCGAGAGACATCACGCCACTTGAAGCGAGAGTTACGTCATGAAAGAGGAGAAGAGACGAAGGTCGAACTACGGACTGAAGTGAGGAGAGGTGGTAGAAGTTACGTCACACCACGAGAGGGGAGGCAGAGAATGTAACTTGCCGAGCGCAGAGAACGGGACGAGAGAGTTCTTTCCAATTTGAGATTTCATCGAGTCAAGACCTCGAGAAGAAGCCAGTATTATTATAACAGTGACACGCTTTATCAAAGTTGGAAGTGAAGAAGAGTGTAGTACAGCAAGACTGTAACATGAGGAGCAAGCTACATTTATCTCGCAGAATAGAACAGTATATAGCCGAGTATTACAGTGCTTAATACAAAGTTGTTTTTACATCGCATATATAAAAACATTTCGACAAGAAGATATTCACTATTACTACGTTTAAACGCATACTTGAACATTACATTAAAAATGCAAGTTATAAAGCAGCAACGGGGAAGTCAAAAATATATCATCAGTGAAATGAAAATTACCATGTGCTAAGCTAAAGCATAGGGAAGTGGAAACTACAAAGATGTACAGTTGAATTCCAGAATTCACTATTATGGAAGGCGCAGCAGAACATCCACGTGATGCGCAAAATCACCGAACAAACCTTTACTTTTCTACAAGAGTTCTAATACATCTAGAATACTCGCAAACGCTTGTATAAACGACAATTTTCAACCTGAGACGAGATGTCAATTCTGAAGAGCCGAGATGTCAATTCTGAAGAAACGAGATGTCAATTCTGAAGCGATGGGGAGTCGAAGCCAGACGACTTGCAGTGAACGGGTGACGGAGTGCAGGCAGAGTGGGCTGTTTCATGGCGAGGTCGTTCACCGAGGACGTCACCGACCTTGTTCCACTGGGGGAAGAGGCCAGCTGGTTCTGACACAAACCGGTCTTCATAGCTGTGGGCGATACGATGAGCTCCGAGACACGTTTGGTTTGGCAGGCGAGACGAAGGTATTCTCCAGACCAGAGTCAACACAAGGTAGAGAAGAGATTGCTTTATATAATGTAGAATTGTAGTTATGTTCTGTGATTATCCAATTGACCAACAGTATAATTTTATCAGTATAATTTTGTCAGTATAATTTTGCCAGTATAATTAAATTATGTAGATTTTGAAGTAGTAATTTTTCGTATTTTTCTTAGGAGTTATTTTTCTTGTTCTTGAAAATTTCAGTCACTTGGACGAAATTTTGCATAGCGCTGCTATTAACATTAAAGTCATTTCAGAGTAAAACCGTGTAGAATCTTTCATATTTGCGTTAGATTTAAACTAATTAAATCTGTTTTATGCGCAGCGATGGAAGATAGGATGAACTGTTTAAAAGAATATAGGATGAACTGTTTAAAGGAATATAGGATGAACTATTTAAAGGAATGTAGAATGAATTGTTTAAAGGAATGTAGGGTGAACTATTAAAGGAATGTAGAATGAACTATTTAAAAGGAGAATAACATTGAACGCACTAAAGAAGGAGTATAATTGTAAATGAAGTAAAGGAAGTATATTGAAGCAAATTTAAGTACCGCATATTTAAAAAGTTATGTCACGAAGTGTAAAAAAATATTTCGACAACTCATGATGTTGATTCGAGTGTCAGAAATTTATTTTCAACTAATTATGAACGAAAGTATTACGAGAACGCTTATACACATATGTCTAATGTAAATTTAAAGCATTAAAAAGCATAGATGAATTTGTTAAACAAATATATTCATGGAAGGGAGTCAAACTTATATCATTTGTTAAAAATATGAATTCTTACTGATATTTCTTTAAAGGTTGTAATTGAATGTAAAACTGAATTTAAACACGTGAAAAGAAAGTTAACAAAGTTAAATCACAGGGTGATCAGAAAGTGAAAGTACAGAAATTTATTGCACAAGTGGAATTGTAAGCACTAGGTGAAGTTGTATCAGGATAGAGAAGAATGTTAATGTTAGGAAGAAAATGTATTGAAATGGAAGTTTATAGTTGAAATACCGTGCAAAGTAAGGAGATATAGACGTAAATGAGTTACGTATTTTTACTAGAGGAGGCTGAGGAGTCTCAAGTTTTTCTAGTATTAATCGCAGTGATTGTGAAGTTATTTGAGTGTATTAAAGGAAGATTCTGTACAGGGTGTTTAAAAGATGATGACATTGTTGTATAATTTTGAAAGAGGAGTGTGAGAATGAAGGTTAATGCCATGCACTTCTAGTATTCACGTTTATCAGAGAATTATTAACACAGTAAAGAATTTCAGAAATTTTTCAGTATTTTATCATCAAAAGATAACAGATAAAACTAGAACAGTGCTTAGCTTAAATGTTTGTCACTTATGTTCAATTGATTAAGACGAGTATTTATTACTTTCAACACGATAGTTGCGGTGTATGTTTGTTATTTGATTGTTAAGGAAGTTGAGTAGATAAAAGACTCATTGAAAGATAGACAATTTAATCTTTTCGACACAATAGAGTGTATAATCTGTGAGAAACATAAATGAATGTAATTATGCACATAGTTAATGAATGATTTTGCTTAGATATGGAACTACGGTTCAGAGTTGAAGCGGATTTGTATAAAGTAGGAAAATGCTTAGTATCACGCCGTTTCACATTTCTTATTACATCAGTGCCACGTGCAATTTATTTTGAAGTTTATTTTTGTGAGAGTGTCAAGGGGACACCATATTCAGGCAGGAAGCCAGTTTTATTGTACTAGTTTCAGCACAATAAATGGCTGGCGCTCTTTAGCGACTCAGTCAACTTTTATCTTAACTGACACCGTTTTCATTGTCGTAATCGTCGAAAATAGTACTGCGTGGTATAGATACAGGCGCTCACTATAGATTAGACCTTATCACCCCTCGAGATTGGAGTTTCTCGGTTTGCTCTAAATGTAAATGATAGTAGAAATTTGTACCTTGGCTGGTAGTACTATTTTCTTACGAATAATATCTATCCTGTGTGTTCCTGAAATTCCCAATTTTACTTAGTAGGCATGGTAAGTTTGTGAGCTGGGTAATTTACATGTCTGCAATCCTTTACAGTGTAGCGGATATAAGTACTGATGTGTTTATTCGGGCGCAGTACTTTTCCGGAGGTATTAGTAGGTTGATAGGGAGTTGGGTCCCTTGTTATTAGGATCCGAGGGTGTTATTTGCTGAATGGGGTTAAAGCGTGGTGGGAGGGGGTCGTGCATCGTTTGACTCCATGTTTATGGTGGCCGGGAGCCGATGATGCTGTTAGGAGATATTTACTGTGGTTGGATGGGGTGGGTTTTTTCCAGGTGTGCAAAATTTGAAAATATCATGCGGGTGTGATAGTTATACAACCCCTGGTGTGTGGGTGGGATATCTCATGCAGTGAGATGGATATGAGGCGTGTCTGCTCTCATTTGAGGATAAGGCGCGTGCTAGGATACCATAAGTTTATGTCCCTTGCATGCGGGATTATTTAATAAAATATTTGTTAGTATCAGTATGGCCTCATCTCTCTATATAGAGATGTGCATCGCCGCTTAATATTTGTTTCCGAATCACCTCTAATACTCAGGTGTAGGCGTTCGGGTCCAAGGTGTAGCAAACCTTAATTTGTGAGAAGCATGAAGTCTATCAACCCCAATTTATACTTTGCAATGTAGTGTAGGTGTTGTTTTTATGTATCTGTATGTCTGTGCTGGATAGTGTTTTAGGTGATGGGGTATGTAGGAGGAAGGGTATGGGGATGGTAGCCCGTAGCTGGTACTATGGCCATCCTGATGGCATTATCCACCTCTACTCCTATTGTAGTGTGTCATCCTCTCTTGGTCGTAATGTGTTTTCTTCCCGCTCTTTGGGAGTTACGCTCACTGAGTTGAGATGCCATATAGCTCCTAGTTTCTCCCAAAATACTAATCTGTGGAGTGCCCGTGGGTCTGTCATTCCCACGTCTTGTAAAATGTTTATGTCTGTGGGCCCCGCCCTTTGGCTGCCCTTATGATGTCTAAGTGTGGTGATGCTGTGTCGTTCACGGCCCTATCTGGTCCCCTGTTGATAATGTGGGATGGGGTAGCATGCGGCTGCGAGTGTAAATCGGCATAGCGTAATTGCCTGTAGTGGATTTTAGAGAAAAAAACAAGAAAAAAATTACTAGGGGGGTTTGTTCCTCCATGGAATCTGTCGTGTCCGCCCCTAATTAGTTTGTATGTTCGCATGTAATTGGCTGTCTGCCCCTAAGTGCTGGGCGCGTGTGGGAGGGAAGCGGCCGAGGCTGTAATTGATGCGCACTTGTGTGTATGGAGTCGCCTACCGCCGACTCCTGCCGGCGCGTGAGGAGTTATCGGAGAGGGCTTATCTCGTATCGCGTGGCTACTTGTCACGCGCCGTGTACTGTGTGTTATCACCTTTTTATACATGTCCCTAGTGCTGTTAGTGATAGGCGTAAAATAGTCTGTCTTCCCAGATCAATCTGGTCTGAAATATTTGTGTAATATATGATGCGGAGCCTAATGTAATGCCGCTCTCACTTCCTGTATCAACATCCGTGTTGTCTCTGTATACCATTACTGTTATTGTTTTATGTTAGTGTCATCATGTCTGTATGTCATTGTCAAGTTCCGCTGCTATAAAAATCTCTTCCGCCAACAGCGTATGGCGATACGTTGGAAATCGCCTATTTGCAGCGCGGCGCTTCCTGTATGTGTGTTTAGTGTCCTTGTATACGGAAAGTCTTCAATGGAATGCAGGAAGGATAACAAAACGTGACTTCTGCCACTGTCCGTGTGTCGACATGTGTTTGCATTCTAGAAAAGCAAACGTTTTAACTTGTCATGTTTTCGCTCTTAAGCTTGTTTGGGAATTTGTTTCCGTGATTACTTCCCCTTTGTGTCTTGCTCTATTATTTTATGTCCGGGGTAATCTACATTGCCATGATTTTTGGCCGTAGAGATGTGGTGTTCCCTACTTTGTGTGAGCGTTTGTCTGTGCTCAAGGCGTCTCCCGTATTCAGATTTCGGGCGCTATGGTCCAAAAGAGTATTATGTGGTCCCCGTAGAGGTCAGGTGTTCCCGGTACGTCCCCTATTGGTAGTCCCGGGGTCGCTAATGCCCAAAGTAGGCTACTATAGCGAATAGCCTACGCCCCTGTAAGTATGCCTCGTGTATGTCGTCTGTGTGAATTTTGGTTAGCCCTGGTCTTAATTTGTGGGCGTAGTGTGGTTTTGAATCGCCTAGTGAATGATATTCTGTCGGCCGTAATATTGTTATGTCTGTGAGTGCCTCCAGCCAGCCTAGTGCGTCACGTATTCGTGCTGAGCGTGCAAAGTGTGGGGTTACCTCATGTGATAACGCCGCTAATGGGACTGTGTTTCCTGTCCGGCAGTTAATATTTGAAGTGCACAGCATTTATGTTATGACCTTCCCACAAATGTTTTGAGCGTGTTTTAAAATATGATGTCTACGAGGCCCTACGTTTTTGTCATAATGACCGTGCCTGATCTTTGGGCCCTACCATCGTGATGACGCTGTCTGTGTCAGACTTGTGTAGTTTATGTGTTTGTACATGTATTCCCTGTATGTAAAAGAACCTTCCCGTGTTCATGCTTGTGTGGCTCAATCGTTCTTGTGCTTGTGTGTCCTGGCCCTTAGTAGCCATGTCGCGCCCTTGACGCTGACTTTGGGCAGCAAGCTAATGCTGTACACCCCCGTGTCGGTGTACCTACCTTGTAAAAGAACCTCCCCGTGTTTATGTCTATGCTGTGAGTGGCATTAGTGCAATTCATATGCCATCCCTGGTGTATATTTAAGATGTGTACACAATGATAATATGCACTTCACATACATATAATATAACCCTTCTTATACATACATTAATTCTTAGCTATAAATCTATATGGGATCCTATGGCTTTTCTATGGGATTGTGTATTCATGCTGTCTGTGCGATGCCACCCGTATGATTGTCTGTCCCCGTGTCCGTATTCCTGGTTAAATTTTAATGTGCCTCGAATTGCCTTAGTTGTGGCCAGTTTTTGTCTAGTTGGGAGTGGATTTTCCCCTGTAAATGTGTTTATCCTCGCCCGAGCGCTGTTGCCCGACGGGGTAAATACCTTCGCCCTGTCATGAGGATATAGGCCTCTGACTCCCATTGAGGTGCCTCTTTACAATTTTTCCAGGGGTGTTTTAAGTAAAGTAAGCCTAAGCCTACGTTCACCGTAGTGCCTTTAATACGCGTAGGTGTCCTGGCGCATAAAGGGCTGCATTGGCTCCGCGCTACCCTATCAGTGTCTGTGGGGGTGTATGCCCTCCTGTCTGCCTGGTCTCGTGGGGTAGGCGGTAAAATTTCCCTTATACCCCGTGTACTTTGTTTTGGAGGCAGAATAGTTCGTGCAGGCGTGTGTGTTACACCCTGGTGAATTATAAGCAATCCCCCTGTATTTCTTTGCCTCGGGGTGCACATGACCGTGTCCGCCACCATTCTGGCGAAATCGCCCTTTGAACTGGCGGAAGGGGTCGTGTAGTTGTCTGTGAGTGCCCCTCTAATGTATTGGAGGGCAGTCTAGCCGTTTTCTGGGCTATGGCCACGGCAGACTACTACCTTTGTGTCTGTTTATGTGTGTGGGTCTGTATGGGCTTATCGCGCTGTGGCACGTTCTCTACGTCCTCAGCCCATGGTATGGTTTCCTCCAGGTTCCTCTCTGTGTTATCGTGTGTGTCTGCGAGCCCTGGCGTCAACTCCCTCTCGTTCATTTGTTCTGAGGGGGTTGGCTTAGGTTTCGCCCCTCGGTTTGGCAAAATTGCCTCCCGGACCGGAGCTGCGGGACGTGTGTCTATGTGAGTTTGGCCCTGTAGTGTATTGGAGGCTAGCCTGACCGTTTTCTGGCCAGTGGCCACGGCAGACTCCTTCCCTTGTGTGGCAGTACGTGTTGAGAGGGACATCTTCGCGAATTGTTGTGTTAGCGTACCTACGGTTATGTCCTCTCCTGGTTTCGTTGGTGGGCCTGCCGTTAACTCAAAGATGGCATTGTTGTCTTGGAGTTCCCGATATCCTTCCCAAATTTGGGCATACAGCCTATTGAGGCATATGGCTTGTTCGGCAACTTTGGTACCGCTAGTTCCTATTTGTTTATGTTCTTTGTTCAGTGCCTCATATTGTTGGAACATGACCTCGTGTCGGCAGTGTAGTTTCCAGTGTGCTTTGTTGAGTTGTGTACGGAGGGTGGGGATTTTCGCCCTACTCTTTCGATTCTTGGCGCTGCGGAGTGGCCGGACAAGTGCCCTTATAATTCTCATGTACTGAGCATGCAGGAGCTGCTGATACCTCCTGAGGTAGTCCTGCCTTGTCTCAAAGACCTTATGCCAGGCAATTAATTCCTGGTATTCCCCAATGCCCTTCAGCACAGCTAAGCGGTATAGGGGGGCCATCCTGAATTATGTGTGTGTATTAAAAAATGTGTGTGGCTTCTAATGTATTAAATCTGCTGATTCTTCCCGGGGGGGGGGGGGTGGCTAAAATTTCCCTTGTATCCCCAGAGAGGGTAGAAAAATAATGCTTTCTCTCAGAGAAAAAAAATCAAATTTGTCTTGACTGCTTTGAGTATGGATCGCTCTACCATGAGGGCTCGTTGTTTGAGTCCCTTACTCATATTTTGCGTGGTAGCCGCGCCTCCACCAATATGTTTTATCCCTCTGATAGGGGTGGGATGAACTGGGTAGTGTAGATGTATTAATTTAAGGGACGTTTCCGAAAAAGGGTAGTTTCCCGTGATTGGGGGAGACTACCAGTGTAGCGTGTTGGTGTGAGTACGTGATCTATTGGGGGCGTTCCTACAGGATGCGTTTACCTGCTAGGGGATGAATGTCTAAGAGTGGGCTATTAACCTAGCCTGCCAATTAAGTAGAGCAAGCGTTTTAGCGAGCTCACGTGCAGAGTCGACAACTTGACACTCTGCAGTCGGGTGCATGCTTGAGTACAATAGAATTCCTGACGGCGCAGTTCCTGGCCTCCACGGTCAGGGGCAATTAGGACTAAGGTCAGGTTGGGTGTATGGATGTAAAATATGGGGCAATGAGTAATAGATGTAAGTACCCTCCTGGTGCTAGAAAGCTGGAATAAGTTAGGCCTAAGTGTGAAGAGAGAGATGGGGAGAGAGAGAGAGAGAGAGAGTAGCCCGACCGTCAAACATTACTAAATAAGACACATGGATAAAGAAATGGAAATTTATTGAATATTGAAATCGAACACACAAAGAAACCCGGCCAGAATTACACACACAAAGAAAAGAGCACCCTTCACCTAGGGGTCAAACGCAGTCACTTCATGAGGGGAAGATGACTATTAAGAATAAATAACTTATAATAATAAATAATGGAAACAAATAAAATAAATACCTGTGCTCACTTCCAATAAAAATATGTAAAAAGGGAGGAAGTGATTGATCAAAAGGCAATCAAGCCGGTCGAAGGTGAACAACAATCACTTATCCGCCTAGAGATGGATGGTTGTCATGGCTACCACAAATAACAAGCATAGCAAAGATAAAACGAGGGGCTGTGTGCGTGTCGCAGAGGCTGTGGCGATGAATAACGAGACCAGGAGGGATGCGATCGAGCTGGCAGTCCCCAGAGAAAAGAAATGCAAAAACCAAAGATACTACAAGGAGAAACAAATGACGTTAAGTATCCGTGAAATATATCAAAGATACACACACGCAATAAAACACACAAAATGCCAGCTGACGATGCAGAAATAAAACACAAAGCAACTCGTGCTTGTAGGTAGTCAAGAAAAACATGCTAGACGAATATGGTCCCCTACTTACTTTGCGGGTTCGAGCTGAATACGGTAAGGCCTACTTAAGCTTACCGACGTGATTCAGTTGTCCGAAACATGGAATGAAGGGAATACATAAGGGCTAAAATATATGGTGTCATGCCTCGTGTTGGGAGAATGGTCGAAACGCCAACGTCCACAAACCACGGGAGACCCAATCGAAGACATGCCCAATCAAAACAACTTCAATGCACCTGGCAGCAAGAAAAACATACACTAACAAAAACACTCGCAAATATATTTCACGGCACAAATAAAAGGTTAAACCGTAGACTCAAACTAAACAAAACAGGAGACCGCCATTTCGATTGGTTCCACAGCAAATCCAAGCACACAACGAACACCAAAAATAAAAGTTAAATTCAGGAAATGAGTATCGTAGAAACAAGGTTAGAAGCGTTACTTACATGATTCAATGGAAGGCTTCGGCGTAATGACAATGTTAAATTAAAGGAAAAATATTCTTTTTTAAATGATAACGGGGAGAGCCTGAAGGCACGTCCGAAAAGGAAGTATCTCACAAGGCGTCTGTGTATACCGGGACGGCCGCCAAAAAATAAAGAAAAGAGATGTTTAACATGGCTCAATTCTGACAAATAGTTTTGATAGAAGGGTACTATACATGCATTCTATTGGTTAAAAAGAACGACAGTAGTCTGTTTTAGGTAAAGCCTACTTCACCACTTGGTGTATTTTTGGAAATACACGGAAAGAAAGAATTAGCTTTTGCTGTTCTTCATTAATTTATATCAGTCCATTTATTTACATTTCTTTCCCGCACACACTAACATCGAACTGTTACCTCCTGTTTGCCCCGTGCATTTGTTCATTTTTCTGTAAGTATTTTACAGAAACGCATATTCCGCTGAACCAGCCTGACAGCGTCCCTTCGCTGCCTTCCGAACTTCCATTGCTTCAAGCCATGAAGACTTCTACATTAATCCGCAGGGCGTCGTGTTCTTCACCAACCAACTACTCCGTGATGACACCCCTCCAAGAAGAATTTTGTTTTTGTAAAGATTTTTCATGTTTATGTATAACCTCTTTGTTTCCTCCCCTTACTCGCCCGCTTCCCCCTCTTCTCGCCTCCTCCTACTGCTCGCTTCTCCGCGCGCGCTGCTCGCACGCTCGTTCACTTCTTCTCGACTTGTCTCCGTGCCGTGAGCAACCGCTCACACTCTCAAGTGCACTCAACTTCTTGTTGGACATGCCGTCTTGGCTAGTGTACTTTCGCTGCGTCTAGCAGCCCTCACTTGTACGTCGGAAGTCAAACCAGTCAGTTGGAGCTCAACTAAAGCTCGCTTCCCCTACTCAAGAGGCAAACTTTTAAATTCGACGCCATGTTCGAGTTTTAGAACCAACCGTCAACAGCAACATCACCTTCTTCATGAAGCAAAGATAAGTACCGACTTCATGTTTTAACCACCTTTTCATCGCTTTTAAAAGGCTCAATACTTTTATTTGGATTGTATCGACAGTGAAAGTTGCTATGTGATAATAACTGCTTTCAAGAGATCTTCTTGGTCAAACTCAAACTATCAAGTCTAACTTTCAAAATGAAAGATTTTCTGAGATGCTATCTCACATCGAGGGATATTTCTAAAATACCCACTGTCTATATAATCTAGTTTTCCGCCGAGGGATTTTCTACCCAATTTAGACAAGTCATCATTGCTCTGGAACCTTCCAGAACCTGCAATCTATCTACCAGTTATACTGTCATGTAATTTCCACTCACATATGGGAATACTTTTTCAAACTAAGGAATCTTCCTTATGAACTGCTAATCAATATCTAATTTTTCTTCCTCCGTTGGGATTTTTCTGGTGCATTCAACTATAACCTACAAGTTTTTCAAGCAATAGACTCTCGTAAATCTAGTGTAACTAGTTATTTTCCACCATTGCAATAACTTTCTTTGCCATCAACTTTTGTGCTACTACAGTGAACTTTTCAACTATATCAACAGACTATAGTGAAAACAGTGCCTGTTCAACTTTTCATCCGCGTCGCGCTCGTCCGAGTACAATAAATACGGCCATGAACACTCTTCCACAATCCCATTTGATCTTTCCCAAACCCTTTACTAACAAACTAAAATAATAAAATTGTTACTTTAGGTCTTTTTTAATTGAGGTGTCACTCTATATAAGTGTCCTCCCTTATTTGCTCCACGTATAACGAATTAATGTCTGTAAAACTTCGTGTCTAGTACACGCCTTAAATTATAATGATTCTCCCTTCTAATGAGGGAATCCAATTCTTTCAACTCAAATGTGAGTTATCTCTAGGTTTCACGAAAGGGAAACTTGCCCCATTTTTCTAGTGATCCCTACTTAAACATAGGAGTTCTAGAAACTTCCTTTCAATTTTTCTCTTCAGGCTTCACAATAAGTGACCTGCCCTATTTGTATAATCTCCTATGTATAATCATTAAGCGTAGTTCTGCTTTAATACAAGAAGTTATAGAAACTTCTAGTTCATTCTTCCTGTTTTTGTTGTTGTTATTTTCGAAGTTGTTATTTGTTCATATTTCAAAGATACCTATCTAGAAATCCTTAAAGTACACACCTTGCACTTCATTTATTGTTTAACTTTAATTACGTCAATTATATTTAAATTTCCCATTGTTAATCTTAACAACATTTCAAAACCTTACGAAGATTTTAAAGCATATAAAAGTTTTAAAACCAAAAGAATTGTTAATTGCCTGGCGCAATCTTTAAATGTTTTCGGAGGTCTGCGACCCCAATTGTTTATAAAAAATCAAAATTATATACTTGTTACATAAACTACTTCCTTTTACATTGTTAAATAAATTAAGATTTGTTCTTTGCTTTATCATTTCTCTAACATAACGGTTAGGCAAGATCCTGTCTTCCCTAACTCTTCCTAGGTTCATGCCCTCTTTAATAAAAAAATCCATTGATAAGGTTTGCACTACTTGTTGCATTTGAGCAAGAACTCTTAATTATAACTTCTGTTGGACTCTTGTCCTATTTCTCCATCCTTTTTCTCCAGTCCGAAACCAACTTCTTTTTCTTCATCATCTTCCCTTGGGGGTTAGGTTATTCCCAAGCTAATAATCTACCAACCACTTGTCTGGAAAATAGAGTCAAGTATCATCATTCAAGCAGTTGTACTCTTTCTCTGCGTTGTTTGTTCTGACATGGTTTGTGACGAGAGTGCCGTCGTTCTTCCAATTCTCTCCGTACACATGTCATAGAAGCTTGTCATTATGTTTCTTGTTTGCCGGATATTGGTAGTGAAAAATAGGTAACTATTCTAGTTCAACTAAGGAAGACATTCTATCTGCAGACCAACACCAGATCTGAAGGTTTTGCCATGGTTTCTTCTCAGACTCAAAGATAAATTTCACCAATGCCAACTAGACTATAAGGCCTCCGCACTCGGAAGCACGCGCGCCAAGAGTAGTCATACCTCCCAGCCCGAGCAAACGATGTTTATACTCACAGAAAACGCTTACAATGTTGGAACAAATCTACTGTAAATGAACACGGCATTGTCTGCAACATCTTATTTTAGAATATAATCATTTTCCACGACAGACATATTTGAGTTCCCCGGACATAGTAGAATTTATCTTCTTTCTTGCCATTCATTAGCGCTTGAACTATGAAACTCCTTCCATATTGAGGAAGGAAAAAACATAAAAAACTAACCTTAATTAATACGATTATTATCATATTTATTATATTACGATTCCACATATCTTTCTCATTCCTTCAAACTCTCCGCAACAGCTTCTTGAATATTGAGTTGGTCAATGTTTTGTCTCTTAGCTTTCCTTGTAGCTAGCATGTGTACTTAACCCTCCGTTACGTGCGTGGGTCTGGTGGCCCCACTTCTCAATGATCGTTCATTATTCCAACTTTATATTCACTGTCTGTATCGTAGTTTTCATTTTGAACAATTAACGACAGTGTTTCATCACTAACAAAAATATTCCAACATTCTAATTCAGTATTAGTAGACCTTACAAAACCAGGTTGTCCATGGGCCATGTCTGAGTAACCATCCATGCTTCCTTGTTCCACTTCGTGCCATCCTTGCCTAAAACGAAAAAACTGTAATCTGTTCTTGTAGTTGATTCCATAAGAAGTCATGTAGACCCATACGTAGAGGAGCAGTGACAATTCAGCGTCAACCATTAGGCAACTCACAATACATCTAGGCAAAAATAAACCGACATGGCGGCTGTGAGAAATATCTCTTTGGAATTCTATATCTCCGAAACTATTACTGATATCACCCTGATTTTTTACGGTGGTAAAGGACAATACTTAAGTTTCACCTATATCACTTTCCTAAATTTAAAAAATGAACATGGCGGCCAAGCAAATTTCAAAAATTTAGGTAAACTTTTCTCGCGATTTAACCATACGATCGCAGTGAAATTTGGCACAGCAAATGTTTATACTGAACCCTTATTGATCTACGATAAATAAGCATTCATAATTTATTATTATTATTACTGCAGCCCAGGCAGTACATGAGGAAGTTGACGAGAATAAAGGCAAGGTAGCGTGTCGCAATGATTGCCACATAAGGAGAGCTTGTAGCTATTCTTGAAGAACGGCCTGGTAAACTTGAGTTCAAGGCCAAATTGTGTATCAACTTGCACCAGAATTGGAAACATAAAGGAATGGTCACGAGTTACTTACAACCGACCCGAGATTGAATCAACCAATCGGGAGAGACCACGCCAATATCACGCGATGGAAGGCGTCAGTGGTAAAAAGCGCGCGGAATTGATTATCTAAAGAACCGCCGATCAGAATTATCTCCGCACGAGTGCGATGAGACGTTTGATTTATTTGAAGAAGATTGACACTAGTCCCATCTATGTGAGATGAAAACTCTGGATTTTTTTCTAAATCCACCCCACTCTTCCGTACCCTGTCAGTTTCTAATAAATTGTGCGACGTGACGCTGTTCGAGGTCTTTCTGTTCGTGAACTCTGTGAGCTAACTTCACGCCCGTTTGCATAACGATTTTAACGCTCTGATATATTTGAAGTTATTTTATTTGTGAGCCCTGATGAGCTAAAGTCACGCTAGTTTGCGTAGAAAATTTTAACGCTCTTAATTATTTGAAGTCAATTACTTTGTGAGCTTTGTGAGCTAAATTCACGCCAGCGTGCGTGGTGATTGGAAACTTGTAATATTATCTGAAAAACAACTATTTCAGCTCTTAGGGGCAAGACTTGTAAACGTTCTAATCAGCGCTCACCCGTGCGAAGGTCAATGCAGAGCAGAGTAGGGATTACCGAGCGAGATAGCGACTGTGAGTCAGGCAGTCTTTGTAACTTGTTTGTCGAGCCAGTGGCGTGGGACTCGAAGTGTGTATTTCATGTATATTTTTAAGTGTATCTTTCATGTGTGTATTGCGCGTGTGTGAGCGATATTTAGGGAAAGTCTTCGTAATTAATCGCTTAGGACTATTTGTGGGCGAATTTAGTAACCCACAAGCGATTATAGCCAGGTCACATTATAATCATTGAACTTTTCTTCCAAGGAGACTACATCAAGATGTCCAACACGTGGTCAGGAGTTGGGATGACGTCCGGCGCTTCAACGAAGACGGCTAAGGAGTGCTAACTTTTCCATAGGGGAAATGGGCTGAGATGGATGTCATAATGTTCTGCAAGCTGAGACGGTGACGTACAACAATTGATTATTCAATTATGTAGTTAGATAGACGGGGGAACCTTGTGTAAATAGTTAATTTAGTCTTTTCTTGTTTTAGAGTGTTTTTCTTTGTACCGGCACTAATTGTTTTAAATGTACGTTGGCACGTGGCCAAAGTGTTTGTTGTATATTTGTTTTTCTTGAGGTCATATTTAATGTGCACGTCGCGTGTACGTGATGTTTATCCATGCAAATGCGAAGCCCGTTACATTCGATAAGTGGTGCTTTATTAAAGTTCATATTTGTGATAGGAATGGGAGGTAATTACTGTAAGAGGTTTGCTGAACAGGATATTATTCATATTAGGGTTGCCAAGTGCAACGATTTAAGATGTAATTGTAGAACACCTTCGTTCTAATTTGATAGATTTTCTTTTGAGTCGTTTTCAGGTGAATTAGTCACGGCGTGGAACGGTGGCGCCAGCGAGTGGAAAATATTTATGTCCTTTTATTTCAGGGTCTGTCAAACCCATACGTGTGATTCTGTGTGTGTTACTGTGTCAGGTGTGTGTGTTGATTCTACGTGAAGAGGGGTAGAGGTCCTACCGCCCTCGTATTTTTGTTGTTGTTGTTGTTGTATTTTTGATGGAAAGGCAGGGTGCTCTAGGGAGACCGCTGTTACTTGTCCATTATGCTGATTTCTTGGATTTCCTAGTGGAAATGCCGGGCTATTTCGTTCTGACACACACACGTATTATTGTGCTTTGGGCACGCTTCTTCGATACACACGTGGGTTGACAGATATGCAGATTTCCACGAATCGCCCGCCTCGCCTGGTGACTTACTTTGGTAGGCAGTCCTTGTTCCGACTGGCCCCTTTAAGCTGTCATGTAGCAAACCTGTTCATTGTGATGGTCATTTTTGAACCATAATTAATTGGGGAGTTCGCCATGTGTGTGACGGATTGTCGCATGCTGTATGGATAGATTATTTGTGTTAATAATGTAAATGTTGGCTTTGAGCCTATTGATTTTGTTTATGACTCAATTCATGTAATTTAGTATGTCACACCCGTGTGGTGTAGTGGTAGTGTACTTGTAAATTTGACAGCGGTCATATGTGTATTTTCTTTTATTGGTCACGTGTTAACTTACTTGTGTTGATTTGTGTGAGAAGCCCTAAGTTTTTAGGCAGTAACGTTTTTGTTACGGCAGTTTGATTCCAATTTCACACGGAAATTTTTGTGTTGTATATTTTAAGTATAGGAAGTGTCGGTTTAGTTTTAAGTGTTGTATAGTTATTCCCCGCGTCTGTCTAGCTCTAAGCAATGTGGATTCGTTGTCTGAATGTTTATTCTGGATGATGATGAATCATGCATTCGATTGTACACACCGTGAAGCATGCAGAACGACACGCGCGCATACATTGTCACTTTAGTTGATTTTCTTAAGGACACTTTGTCCGTGTAATTAATCTCTCCAGAGATTTGGCCTAGTTTTGGCGTATTTTAATTATCCTGTGGGAGTAATTTTGGGAGTTTGTTTTGTTATTCTTTTGTATAGTTAGGCGATTTGTTATTAAATTCATTTGTTTTAACCCTGGCTTCACTTTTTCCTGCATGTTATTTTGTTATATGTTACCCTGCATGTTAATGAAGCGCTTTAACAACAACTTACGATATGGACTGTTACACCCCCCGAAATAGAGTCTCATAAGCTTCTTTGCAAGGGTTCAATACATATTGTAATGCATTGATAGCCAATTTATTCAATTGATTATCTATCCTAAAGATGGTGGCTGTGCGAAATTTTAAAATTAATTTTTTTATTTCATGTGTCCTAATCATGCGACCGAAATTTGAATAATACACTACAGAATAATATTCATGTAATAGTACATGACTCCAACAGGGCGACCATCCGAAATATTAAGACGGTTCTCAATATCTACGAATCTATTACAGCAATGAAACTGAAATTTTGTATGTTGATGGAGGCAATTAACATAAGTAGGATATATGAAACTAGGCTACACAGTTCTTCACGAAATATTTGTTAGCCTCGTCATTTAACAACTCCAAGAAAAGCTTATTAATGTATGGTGTAAGAAGTCCTAAGAGCTTGAACCGTTGGCTTCAAATTAAAACTCAAACAAACCTTGGGGCTGTCAGACCCATGCGCGACTAACGGAGGGTTAAGTAATGAGCTCAATTTGGAAAAATAGATAGCACGACCCCTGGAATTAAGGATGGTCTAGTAAGGTTGTGAGGATCTGCTTTGTTTCTTCTGGCATCCACAGATGTTCTTACAATTTCATGTGGGTGAAATGTTGTTCACATACCTGTTGAGAATTTATTAAGTACCGTTATTATTACTTATTCCGGAGCAATGTGACCTGAAGGTACCGCCCATACCTCAGTAGCTCCCATATAATCACAGCCGTGAATGAAACTGAGATAAAGTCACATTTTACTCTAGCCTGTGCCAACACAAAAATATACTGCATTCGTCTTTTCTATACACGATTTATGAACATTTAACAATGAACCTGTGTGTTGCAAACTGGGCAATCAATACCTTATCTAAATAAATGCAGTAAGCAGGGCTACCATGAGCCTATGTTGGATAAATTCTAAAGTAGGCCCTAGGCACTAATCATAGGCGTATGTACTGTAAACTAAAATAATATGCACAAAGACAGAGGTGAACTGGTACAGTGGTTTTATTCTAATGTGAATAAGAAAAATACCAATATGAATACGCTACATCTCATTATCAGTGCAGAAGATAGGGACCTTCCACTAGGATAGTTTATGATAAAATAAATGATTGTCATACCTTTCCAAGCTGAAATTTTACTATATAAGTCGTGATATTGAAAGGGATGGCGAGTGGGTTATAGACAGCGGAGGAGTGAACTAAATCATTTTCAGACCAAATTTAATCATTACAAAAGGTATTTATAGCTATGAAATTCCTTTCTTAGGTTCTCGTCTCCTTCACTGTTACTGACTGAGCCTAATTTGATACGCTTAGCTTACGGTACTTTCAGGAGGGAAACCCCCAACGTTTATATCGCAGATCTACTGGCTTACTAGAATGGAAATAATACACAACAAGGTAATTCCAAACAGGCAAACACTTACGTTACACTACTAAATTGCATTTGAAATGTATTCACAGGACGAACTGGGATTATGAGCACCATGTATACTGGTAATATAAAATCTGTATACCTTACCTTTGTTGTTTTACTGACTGTTAATGTTTCTCTTGGGATGGCTTATATCCACTTCTTTGTCAAGCGTGCATCCTTCGAAAAAAACTAGTACTTCCGGTCCCGTTGGATAATTTCCACTACACACTGCGCCTATATGGCATTTTGCTGATTAATAAAAATGCGTCTTCCGTGACGTCGTTGGTAGCATGCTGAACTGCTGTTCCCAAGATCGCGGGTTCAAACCAGGCCGAAGTCATCGGATTTTTAAGAGCGTTAAAATCCTTCAGTATGCCTTCCTTCAGAGGGGATGTAAAGCCGACGGTCCCATGTCCTAGATTTATGTCATGTGGAAGATCCTTCTTCTAACTAAACTTGTGTGTCGCGATACTTCTAGTTTAAGATTTCGTTGAAATGTTCTATTCAAGTTCAAACGTTTGCCACTATGAGTCAGTGGCATCTGGTGACGGTAGTTGGAACTACTTGACATTGAACGGAACTTGTAGCTCACCCCATGGGGGTCTGCTTGGAGTATCTACAGCCGCTGGTGAGATAAACATGTCCTCGGACACTCCCGGCAGTAAATGCCATACGCTAAATAAATTAAACAGATAATACGAATATCCAGATATACTAAAAAAAATTGCACAAAACGTTCACAACGCACTTTCTACTTAGTACAGTCATATTAAGGCAAAATTTGGCTAGATACGGAAAAAATTACATGACAACTAATTTTTTCAAAAACATGTTCTATAAGAATCCTGAACATCCCCAGAAAAATCGCCAAAACTTGGGCTTGGGGAACACCCATAAATTTTTTAAAACGCACGCCATCTAGGATTTTTCAAAAAAATTGTTATAATTTATGAACGAAAAGTAGAAATAAGGTGCGGTTTTCTCCCAAATTTGTGTTTCGACTTATAGGTGTTGTACCTACTATGAAAACTCACATTCAAATCGGGGTCCGTCTTTAAATTTTGAAAAATCACTTATTAGGCCTATCTACTTTAAAAAAATGCTTTCTCCTAAACGAAAAGTGATAAAAAAAAGGTGCTGTTTTCGTCTATATAATTAATTTAAGTTTCAGAACTTCTGTTCATTATATTACTGCGTATGTAAGACGGGGAAAGTCCTTAAATTTCAAGAAACAAGCCTGATTTCTGGGAATATATTTTAAATTTTGTGATATACTAAGTAAACGTAAAAGAAAAGGCGTTTTTTGTCCAAGTGTTTACGTTTTTCTTTTGATTTGTTAAATAAAATATTAATAATTTTAGGAAGTAGGGAACGTTATTAAATTATAAAGGGAAAAATCGCCACATTTGTCACAGAAAAATATGTCCTCCAAAAATAAGGTAATTGAAGGAAGGGATCTGTTCTTAAAACACAGGTGTGTTTGTTATCAGGAATGAATGTACACAGACCTTTTAATAACCTGCATTTTTTTCTACGGTAAATTGCAAATCAAATGATAACCCCAAGTTCGTTCTATACGGTGGCGATCTTATACACCACGTGCATTGGCCTCGCCCAGCAACCTCTTTCGAAGTGTTCAATGCCTACAATGTCGACCCGAGTGCCATATCCCCAAGCTTTGTTTGACAACGTTGGGCTCCGTGCTGGTGTTAAGTCGAAGATATATCAGGTTATAGATAAAGTCTACAAGGTGAGCAGTCAGATGCCTGATAACCCTAAGTTCGTTCTAGACGGTGGCGATCTTATACACCACGTGCATTGGTCTCGCCCAGCAACCACTTTCGAAGTGTTCAATGCCTACAATGACTACGTACAAAGGCATCACGGGGAAAGTGTCATTATAGTGTTCGACGGCTACGAAGTGAGCACGAAAGACGCTGCACATGGTCGTCGTTGCATCGGAAAGTCGTCAGCTAGGGTAGAAGTGACATCTTCCAACATTTTGACTGCACCAAAAGAACAGTTTTTATCCAACGTTAACAACAACAAAAAAAACGAATTTCGTAAACCTTCTAGGAGCAGCATTTCAGGCAGCAAACATCCCAGTCCTCCATGCACCAAGTGACGGGATATTTGGATTGCAGAAACTGCAAAAAGAGGCCGAATCTGGGGAAAGGGCAGTCGTAGTCGGCGCCGATTCAGATCTTCTTGTTTTAATAGCAGCCTTGACGCAGCCAGACCATTGCATCTTTTTGTTAGTTCCGGGTAACTCAACCCACTCCCTAAAGATTTACAGTAGTAAGAAGCTGCATCAAGGTCTCGGAGAAATGACAGCTCACTTACTGTTTTTCCACGCAATGATGGGATGTGATACCACCTCTGCCTTTTATTACAAGAGTCCGTTGGTAAGCTTCAAGAAACTGCACAACGACCAACAACTCCGTAAAACAGTCGCTGTTTTCCTGGACGAAACCGCAACACAAGATAAATTTGCAGCTGCAGGTAAATTAGATCTTTTCCTTCGTACTTGTTCTTATACTACCGGTATGATCTTTTAATTATCTGACTACTAGAAGTCGGTATATTGTACATTACCTATGTTTTGTTTGATTCCGGACAGGAATTTATCATCAAGCTCTACGGGGGCAATCCAGGAGAGGGCCTTGACAAAGCGCGATTTAAGAAGTACATCCAAACCGTGGGAAAGAAACCATCAAACTTCGTCATGAATCTTTCTAGCCTTCCTCCTTCTTCTGCTGCGGCACGTCAGCACTGTCTGCGCGTCTACCACCAGGTTCAAGCTTGGAAGGGTAAGCGTCTTCCACCGCAAGATTGGGGATGGAAACTCGAATGTGGAAGGCACATTCCTATTCAGTCTACTTTGCCGCCAGCGCCTGAATGTCTCCTCCTCATGGTAAGGTGTGGATGCAAGGGAGACTGCACAAGGAACTGCGAATGCAGGAGAGGAGGCCTCCCATGTACCACCTTGTGCGCCGTATATGCAGGAGATGCATGCCTGAACAAACGCACTTTCTTTGATGACGAGAAGAAGATGGCCCGGAGCAAATCGAAAGGAAACCATTGAAGCCCCCGCCGCCGTCTCTGTACAAAAGAAACCCCAAACAAACCTCAAAGAGAAGACGAGTTGTAAACAAATGAATGTTGTCATAATGTGTGTCAATATCTAATAAATGTTATCTTCAATGTAAAATGTATGCAATTTGTGTATTATTGTTTATAGTACTAATGTCAGTTTTAGCTAAAATGATTTTTTGTAACCTTTGAACATCGTAAATACATTGTACATGTTCTTGCCCCAAAACTGTAAATTCTCTGCTATGAGCATTAGATTTTGTTTATGCAATATAAGAGTTTATTATGACGTGCTTTTTTCTTATTTAGGGAAATTCCCCTTCGTATATATCCAGTTATTTGCTGTACACAAGTTGTGAAAGTTAATCTAAACTTGTAAACAGAATAGCATCCTTTTCACTTTTCGTGCAACAGTTACATCGAATTTTTACAAAAATTTAAGATATCAAGCGTCTTTTTTTTTATTTAAAGACGGTCCCTGAGTTGACTGTTAATATTAAGTACAACATCAAGAGTTAATAGAAAGTACAACATCTAAATGTAGAAATAAAACTTTTTGGGGAAACCGCATTTAGTTTTTACTTTTTGTTCGTAAGCTATAGCATTTCTTTATTCCAAAAAATTAACGACGGTCCTCGACTTGATTGTCAATTTTCATAGTAAGTACAACATCTAAAAGTCGAAATACAACTTTTGGCGCAAGCCGCACCTTATTTCTACTTTTCGTTCATAAGTTATAGCAGTTTTTTGAAAAATCCAAGATGGTGGACGTTTTTTGAAAATTTAAGGGTGTTCCCCAAGCCCATTTTTGGCGATTTTTCTGGGGATATTCAGAGGGTCCTATAGAACATGTTTTTGAAGAAATTCGTTGTCATATATTTTTTCCGTCTCGAAGCCTAATTTGACCGTACTAACATTGATTCAAGTAATTTGAATATTTAAGAGCAAAACCTATTGAAGGTACACCTCGCTACTATCGCCATGTTATGACTAGGCCTACTGTTGGTCAAGCAAGGAAGCTATTGTTAGGGAGTGCGGAGCCTTTATTTCTAGGTGGCGTTGTATTAACACAATTTCTTTCTTTTGGATAATAGCTTCTATCTTTATTAGAATTGTTTTGCTATCTGAAATATCACATAGACGCTGGAAGCAGCCCTTTGAAGAAATGGCTATGGTGTCATCCAGATTCTAGTCTTCGCAAGTCTGTTTAACGACTCCCACTGATTTATAAACTTCAATGTAATCGGTTTTATGAATAATGGTTGGTTGTTTCATTAGTGGCTTGTCAACCTGACCAAACATCCGATCAGCTGGTTAAATGCTGTGGCCTTTTACGGGGAACATTATGTGAAATGTGTTCAATTTAGAATTTCTTTCTACTAAAAATTCATAAGCGTACGCATAACAACATTTATTCGGAGCGCTACACCCATCAAAGGACAGTCTAATACTAGCAACATTTTCAGTCAGTTGCATGGCTACAAGATGCTGTAACAGAGCGGAAGGAACATCGATAATGCCTCTTCCAGCTTGATCTTCTGTCCATAAATAAATTTGGATTATTCCCATAAATCTCAACAATACATAAACAATACTACCTCACTTGTCAGGAATTTTGTATTCCCCTTCTATGGATGATTCTGAAAGAAACTGAATTTGCTGTACAACGAAGCACATTAAAGCAGAATATGTCCAATATTTACATTAAATTATAAAACGTTGATGCACGATGACTGTGTGGTCGTTTGCTGGCCATGTATTCAGTCTTTTTTACCGGATCAGTTGTGTACTAAAACATTTTCATTTTACAGCAGTAACTGCTACCATCTAAAGATGAGGAGCGAAATACAATATTGAAGTGTTAGAAAAGATTTCGAGACATAGACACTGTGTTGACAATTTCTACTCAAGTATCTTTGTACATTTTCCACACCTTTATATATCTTAATTAGCATCGTGTTCAAAAAGATTTGATTTTTGTCTTCAATAAAGTGCTTTCTGACATCACTCAGTCTACCGCTATCTCACATTTCAGATACCCTCAGCAATAAATGATACGGACCAGTGATTAAAACATTAAGTTGGACAGATATTAATATACACCATTGCTGATTAGAAGACTCATTTATCAGGAAATCATTATATTAATTTATTTATTTTCAAAGATGCATTGGTCTACTGAATTGTACAAATATTTTCGTGTCTCTTCTTTTAATTTATCCTTTATCGTTTTCTATATCCCTCTTTATAACTTATATTGTAATTCAATTGTTAATTTTTCTGCCAACAAAAATAAATATTTTCTTCTTCAGCCGTAAAGAAAACAAATGTCGTTATTCCTTCATCATAGAACATAATCGAGTCTACCCTAAACATTCAATCAACGTTATCCTCAGGCTCTAATGGTGGGATGTCTGTCGCAGAAACAGCCGTTGCATGCCGTCATTGCCCCTCCGCTACACCTATCCTGTTATTTTCCACAGAGTCGGTGTTTGGCCAACGGGTTGGTGGCAATAGGTGGTAGTACTTCTCACTTTGCTTGACATGCAGGAGGTAAAACTTTATTCCTCGTTGTAAACAAATTCATTTGTCTTGTTCCCTCCGGAATTTTAGCCAACATCTCTAATTCTCCCTTAATCACATTTCTAAAAATCAAAAACCCTCAAGATTTAATATAGCCAGCACAAATTACTGCCACCAAGAGCAATATTTGTAGTAAGAATAGATCTCAGTCTGTCTGTTACTGTAGTATTGAAATTGCAGCTAATTGCATTACACTGCTCACTGATGTGCTTAGTTTACAAGTTAAATGTGCTGTAATGTGGTAGTTAGCTACTTTTCAATTTCACAATCAGTCGTATCCTTGATGCTTGAAAACATTCGGAGATAGATGCGACTTATTATATGAAGAGATAATCAAAGAATATCAACACTGTGCGCTTCACGAAACATACTATCATAAGCACTACATTATTTCAGAGAACAAAAAATATGCGTGCGTCCAAACCCAAAATATATAACGTGGATGTGTACAACCTCTAACCCTAGAACATTCCCAATCATATCACATGGATGTATACAAAAATCGTCTACATATTACATTGCCAGATCGTATCATTTGAACGTGCACAAAACCCCCCTCACAATAACAATTCCAGAACATTTCCGTTTGTTGTTTACCATCTCTTCTCCCTAAAATATTCACAGAACATATCATATGGAAGTAAACCGAACGCCTCACTATCTGAATTTAATGAATATATATTGATTGATGTACCTACCCGTGTAACTAAAACATTTACGGAATTTAAAATATGAAATTATACAAATTCTCTTTCCCTACAAAATACCCAGAATATTTCATTCAAGAGTGTGAAATATCCTCTCTATGACTCTTCACTTGAAGCCTATGAACGTATGACATGCTCAAAATATGTGAAACTGCCTTCCAGCGACAAAGGATGATCAGGTTGTCTATGAGAGCTTCTCTTTCAATACATGAATTGTCCCCCGTCATAACGATAGAAATATCAGTTAATTACTTTATTTACATTTTTTCACAACTAAAATACAAAGTAAATTTACTTATTCCTAAATTGACTATGACTGATGGCCACTATAGTTTATGAATCATAAATTTACTCCTATGCTGATTCAGATATATTACATGACTTAAGTTACCAGCCAAAATATATTAAAATATGAGTCTTCAATTTACCTAACACCTTCTAGAGAATTCTGCACTACATGAAAGAAAGCAAGTTGTTCTGGCCAACAGGCGATACTATTTTTGCCCAGCCCACTGATTAAATGATTCACAAGGACCACGGCATTTGCCTGCCGTGGATGAAATTGGTTATATTTTTACAAACTTTTGAGAGAACTCTCTTTTAATTGTAGTAGTTAAACATTAAGGATAAACAGGAGTCTCATTAGACAAATCATACAAGAAAATTCTGTTCAATCACATATTTCAAATGTAGCCTCATCCCGGGAAGAATTAATATATAACTCAACCAATATGCATTATAAATGAATCAAGGAAAGGATTTACATACCCACTTTGAATTACCATGTGCTTCAGTAATATCCCGCTTTCTAACAAACCCTCTCGCCTTATATAAGTGATTTTGCTTGAGTATTTGAAATTTATTTCCCAACAAACTTTTCTCAATGAACTACTTGATTATGGTTCTGTTTATTGCTCCGCATGTACAACAGAGATATTGTTTCTATACACTATGAACTCAAACGTGTCACTTGGGTACAATTCATTGATCGCATGTTCTTAATAAATAGGACTTCCGGTGCTTATCAATTGAGATGTGCGACTCAAAATCACTCTTCGTACTTACGACTGGAAGTACTTAATACACATTGCTTTTACCAATATCAAATAGCAGGTAGTCCTTCAAAGCTCCTTACTCAGTAAATGTATCTACTTACTCTATGGATTTGGCATTTTGACCAGTATGATTCACGTGAGTCTCCAAACACCCCTGTGTGTGTTACTTAATTATGCCTTCTGTTGACTAAGAAGTCACATGCGACTTTTATAAGATACTTTTTGTGTTAATGTAGCTAAGCATATACCACTACAGTTTGGCGCTAGACCAATATGAATTACGCATATCAAAATCATCATATTGCCATGACGCACAGTGGGGACGGACTTATTTCTTTAGCAGTGTCCACCCCAGCTCTACACAATTGAAATGTGTGAATACCATTCTCCTGAAGAAACGCATTGACAATGTGCGAGCAAGTGCTACCGCCAACGAAAGTGAAATTTGGGCCGAAATAGTAAGCGAAACCTTTCACTACAGGTGGCCAGATAGTATCCTTGTGACGTTTCTCTGTCATGCGCCCTGATAGTACACAAGAGAGGTTTGGCGACGATAAATGATACCACCACAAAACATTGCACCACCTCCTTCCTGTTGATATCAGTCTCGGATGTATTGGTCGTGCATACGTACACCACATCGTCTCCACACTCACTCGGATCGATCCACATTGACACATGCGAGTAAAGATACCCAATATACACGCATGCAAGAACGACCAATGGGTTTGGGACTACTATGATTCTTGGTCAGCATTATGCAATTCTTACATTTATATGTGTAAAGATCTATTATCAGCAAGTTTACTGCGCACGAGGGTTATGAGCGGTTATTATGCACCATGGATCATTGTGTGTGCATTTAATCTTTCCTTGGTAGAGAAATTTTCCAGCATGTATTTATCAAAAAATTCCTTTCCAGAATATATTTTTTATGTACTACGGAGAAAGTGTCACTTCAAAGAAAGAATCCAAGAGAGAATAGCTCATTTAGATACTACACGTGCCGGTCCAGAGGTGTTGGGATAGCGAGCTTTCTTCTTACGCGGAAGCCCTTGGTTCGAATCCCGGCACCGTCACGGATTATAGAAGCTAACTTGAGGTCTGGGATATACTCAACCTCGAGAAGACAATTGAGTGGCTGTCTGACAGTGAGGCAGCGCCACGGTAACGAAAACCAAGAATAATGGCCGAGGGGACCCGATGCACTGACCGTGGGTCACCTCTATATCTGCAGCTCAAATTGCTAGGTAGTGGTCTCTCGGAGGTCCTAGTCCCTTCGTGGGCTGTACTGACAGGGGTAATTTATTATCATACACATGAATAAGTAATTAGACAATTATGAATCAAAATGTGTCTTCAGTTGATCTGAGTAAAGGTTACTCCACAGGCACCACGGGAATGTGGCCTTTGACCACTGTTGATCTACAAGTGGTTCTTCCAACTGCCCATTTCAGTAAATCTCGCTAGGATGTACAACAGGAATAAGGTAAAGACCATTATGGATAAACATGTGCTTCTTCAAATTCCCCTTCTCAGTAAATCGTGCTAGCATATACCACTGGAATATGGTGAATGACCACTATGGATCAACATGTGTCTCATCCGACTGCTTTTCTCAAAAAATTTTGCTTCGCATTAACCATATGAGTGAGGTTTAGGACCACTATGTATGAACATTTGTCTCCTCAAACAGCACTTATCAGTAAATATTGCTTCGCATGTATAACAGGAATAAGGCTTAGGACCACTATGGATCAACATGTTTCTTCATTTCCCTTTCTCAGTAAATCTTGCTGGGCAAGTACCACACTCTGAGTCAACTAGTGTGAACTCATTTTGCCTTTGCGACTAAAACTTGCTCACATGTGCCATAAGAGTGTGGCTTCAGACTAGTATGCATTAACATGTGTCTCATCAGACTGCTTTTCCCAACAAATATTGCTTCGCTTGAACCACATGAGTGAGGTTTACGACCACTATGTATGAACATGTGTCTCCTCAAAATGCTCCAATCAGTAAGTTTTGCTTAGCATGTAGCACACGAATAAGGTTTAAGACCACTATGGATCAACATGTTTTTCTTCAAACTCTTCTTCTCATTAAATTTTGCTTCGCATGTACCACATGAGTAAGGTTTAGGACCACTATGGATCAACGTGTGCTTCCTCAACTTGTCCTGAACAATAAATTTTGCTTCGCATGTACCACACGTGTAAGGTTTAGGACCACTATGGATCAACATGTGTTTCTTCAAATAGCCCTCATTAGTAAACTTTCCTTCGCATGTACCACACGAATAAGGCTTAAGACCACTATGGATTAGCATATGCCTCCTCAAGTTGCCCCGAACAGTGAATTTTGCTTCGCATGTACCACATGAATAAGGTTTAAGACCACTATGGATCAACATGTGTTTCTTCAAACTGTACTTTGTAGTAAATTTTGCTTCGCATATCCCACACGAGTAAGGTTTAAGACCACTATGGATCAACTTGTGTTTGGTCAAGTATCCCATTACGGTAAATTTTGCTTCGCATATATCACACGAATAAGGTTTAACACCACTATGGATCAACGTGTGCTGCCTCAAGTTTTCCCCAACAGTGAACTTTGCTTTGCATGTACCACACGAATAAGATTTCTGACTACTATGGATCTGCATGTGCCTCTTTAAATTGCGCTTGTGAGCAAATTTTGCTTCGCATGTACCGCAGGAATATGGCCTTAGAACACTGTGGATTATCATGTGAGACTTCAAACTGCCGTCATGAGGAAAGTTCGCTCCGCATATACCACAGGAATGTGGATTTGGACTGCTATGAACCAACATGTGTGTCTTCAAATTCACAATCTTAGTAAAGTGTGTTCCGCAAATCATACATATATATGGCAATGAACAGCTACGAGTTGACATCTTAATGTTTTTTTTTGATTGAATGAGACTACGAATCTATCCCTTGTTAAAGTGTTCTCCGAATTGTGGTTGTTTCTGTAAATAATGTTTAATGTTAGTGCGAGTAAAATACCTACTACCATTATAATATCAAAAACCAAATAACACAATTTCAGATAAATATAAGCCTACAATAACCTTCTGTATTCCAAGACATAGATTTAAAAGCCTAAATGTAAAGCATATGATGATGATCGGAGCTAGTCACCCAGGGAACTATCTTTGCCTTAAGTAATTTGGTTCAGGGAATAACACCCTCATCAATTTCGGTACAATCGAGTTGACCAACCGAAAAGCAGTTAATTTCGCTATGTTAGATTGTCAAGGGAAATGGAATATTAACTTTGCGGTCAAGAGATATAACTTGTGAAAAGTTACCATATACATTTTTAGCAATTTGCATTAATTTGCAAGTTTTCCTTAAATAATAGGAACTGAGAACGTTTCTACTCTTCAATGAAGTGGTGTTCGTGCAGTCAATATATATTATACAGACAATACTGTTTTATACAGTTTGTCGGAGGTTTGGGATTTATAGTTCTTCCGGATGAACGTGCTAATCCTTGTACAGGAAGAAAAAAAGCGCTTGTGCATGGAGAAAAGGTTAATAACATCCACCCACGACTGTTACTTCCTAACAGGGAACATGATCATTGATTGCCTCGATTAAGAGGATAAGTAAAAATCGGATGCTGCTTTATACTTAAAGTACGAGATTTGAGGGGCTGGAGGAGTCCTATCCCAAATGTAACTGAAAAGGCAACCCGCAATCCAGGGTCAAGGCATTACGTACTCCCGACCGAGTAATCGGAAAGAGTCGTGTTAGGGTTCAAACGAAAGGGACCTATCCCCTCTACCTAAAGGACAAGACTATTCCCCACTAAAATTAAAACTGTCCACACCCCCAGGGAAAATCAGAATTTCTTAAAAAGCATGTGCACTTAATGCTCTTCCAAGATGGCAGGCTTTCCAACCGATATGTTAGATGCCACCATACACCCTCTCCTACACCCTAACGCCATCCCCCAGCACTACCAATCCCGGAATTCCCTAAAAATCTCAACAGATTTTTCTAAACTTAATTAGATATAACACTCAAGTCCACAATTGCACCCACTTACTTGTGCTAGGCTCATTTCTGATGACCTACTTTGGTCAGTTTCTATTCTCTTCCACTTACTTGTCGATATATTTATTATTTAATATCCATGTATTTATTATTATTTATTGATTACCGATTTATCGATTATTGATGAACTACAAGGTCACCTACCCGGGATTTCCTAAAATAGTCGATACCACCCGAAAGATAGCCGGAGAAAGTTGTGTGTGGGCTCAAACGAAAGGTCTTCGTCCCCTCTTTCCACAGGACACATCATTTTCAATTTTAGTATTTCTTTTAATGATGGACGTTTTCAAGGATGAGTGTGGTTTGGACTGGTTTCCACAAAGTCATGTGACATGACACCTTGCTGCCTACGACAGAATAGCCCGAGCGGGCAATCCAAGATGGCTGCCGATTGATAATATTTATCATTTATTTAATTCTGTATTATTCATATATTATTTAATATTAATTAATTGATATTTGTTTTTGATTTTCAATTTTTAGTTTTTTAATTTTTATTAATTTATTTTTCTTCTTCGTTTCGGCCAGCTACGGACCACGTTACTTCAACTGTTTCCTTTTTTGAGCTCTAATTATTTCCCAGTAGTCCTTCATCCGTTTCCTGTGCGCCTCCTTTCTGTCAGCCGTCCACTTCTCGCCTGTTCTCAGTTTTGGCTTTTCCTGGAATCACTGGTGTTCACTAAGTTTTTTTTCTGGAGAGGAAGACGTTCTTTGAATGTCCTCAAGCGAAATCCCTATTTCAATAAGATCGTTTTCGATCTCAGAGAACCATGATCCCTTGGTTTTCTTTTCCACAACGTAGGAAAATATGCGGTTGGTCAGTCGCTGCGAGCTCATGCGTACTATGTAGCCATAGAAACGAATTCTCCTTTTTCGCATCAAGTCCGTTATCCTTTCCACACGTACGTACATTTCGTTGTTATGTCACCTCCGGTACTCTCCATTTTCTCTGAATGGTCCTAGGATCTTTCTAAGGATTATTCATAATGTTGAATTTTGGGCTTATGCCGTGTTTTATTATATTGCAATTCGACGCGTTTCGAAAGAAACCATGTCTTTCATCGTCAGGATTATTCCTGACGATGAAAGACATGGTTTCTTTCGAAACGCGTCGAATTGCAATTTTGGGCTTATGCCGTGTTTTATTATATTGCAATTCGACGCGTTTCGAAAGAAACCATGTCTTTCATCGTCAGGATTATTCCTGACGATGAAAGACATGGTTTCTTTCGAAACGCGTCGAATTGCAATATAGTAAAACACGGCATAAGCCCAAAATTCAACATTATGAATAATAACACGGGCCGTGAAAGTCTAAATGACAATATTTCTAAGGATTGTTTTTTATCTTTGGCCTCGAACTTTTCAACTAAACCTTTCTTAGTCATTTCAAGGCATTCTGCTTCGTACAAAGCTTCTGGACGAATAACTGAGCAATAATGCCCAATCATGGCATTGATGAACACTAACGTTTATTTTAAACATCCCTGGTTAACTGGTTCACAGTTTCCAGCTTGTTGATCCTTGATGTAAATGATTCTTTCTCAGAATTGTTTGGTTTTATCCATTCGCCTAAATACTTAATTTTTCTGCCCGCTTGGTTATTAGTTATTTCACATATAATTCTCTGGAAGCCTGCTTGATGTTAGTTATAAATTACATTTTCTCAAAGGAGATCTGGAGGCCTGCCTTTGCCGCGTGGTTTTTAAGTTTGATATGTTTTGTAGCAGTATCTATGGAATCAGAAATAATAACTAGATCACCTGCAAAATCTAGGCAGTCAATTGTTAGATACATTTTCTTATAACCCATTCTGAGTCCGTGGTCGACCTCTTCATTACACATCTCCTTGCACCACTGCCGAATAACCTTTTTCTAATACGCAGTTAAAAAGTAGAGGCGATAAATCATCTCCTTGTCCAACACCTGTCATGATTTCGAAGGTGTCCGAAATCTCTCCCCTGATTTTCACTCCGGAGGTCGTATTGGTTATGGTCTGTTGGATAATTGTCCTTGTTTTGTTGTCTAGGCCATCGATCAATTGAATCGTAGGCCTTCTTGAAGTCTATGAAGGTCACCACAAACATCCTGTTCCTGAAAATCAGATATATAAAAACAAATTTAAGGTTCATGATCAGGTCAACACACGAGCACCCTTTTCTAAACCCTCCTTGATACTCTGCCAATTGCAAATAAAGTTGTTTCTCTGCCCAGGTCTGAAGGTCTTTCGGGAGAATTTTATATATTATCGAGAGGAGTGAGATGCCTCGTTAGTTGTTTACATCTGCTTTGTAACCTTTCTTGTGAAGGGGATAAATCAGGGCTGATGTCCAGTCACTGGGGAGTTTCTCAGTCTTCCTGATGTCATGAATAATCTCTGTTAGTTTGTGAATCACTTTGTCACCTGTAGACTTTTATTGTATCTTCACCAGGTGCTTTTTTGTTCTTCAGAGACTGGATGATCTGTCTTTCCTCATTCATTGGTGGAGAGGAGTTTGGGTTGGAGTGTGTAGGTTCTTCAACGTGAATTGTGATTGTGGTACATCACAATTAAGAAGAGATTCCAAGTATTTGGCTAACATCTGGCAGTTGTCCTTGTTGTTGTATGCAAGCTTACCATGGTCATCTCTGAAGTGTAGACTTGGGGGGTTATTTAATGAGGTTGCGTCTGAAGGTTTTGTAAAAACCTCCGGTTTTGTTCTTGTTGAAGTCCTGTTCTTTCTGTGTCAAATGGCCCATGTCAAACGGACGCTTTACTCCACGTATAACATTTGCCGCATGTTTTATCACAGTCACAAAGTGCTCGCACCTATCTTGATTTTTCTTCGAATTCCGTCTTTTCCAGGCAAGTTGTCTCTGAGCTACTACAGTATCACATTCAGTAGTCCACCACGGGTGTTACCTAACTTTTGTTAGTGAGACTGTCTCCTCAGCCGATTTGACGATGACGTTTTTTAGTTGATCCCAATTCTCCGGATCCAAGGAATCGAGTTTCTGGGCGAACTCATTGTTGGTTTTGAGCTTCCCTGTGTCAAATCTATTTGCTTTCGTTGACCGGAGTCTCCTGGCGTTTCTTGGGATGAGCTTGAGATTTATTTTGGAACTATAGTGATCCAAGTCAAAGTTAGTACTGTGCCCGTTTAGACCGGAGTCCGCACGACCACATATGCATTTTACCAATAATCAGTCAGCACGAGAGTCAAAATATCCCGGAGCGCCAGATGGGTTAAAGCAAATCGCAAAAACGACATCAAATTTATAAAAATGCTTTACTGATTTTTGGCTCAATGCAACAATAAGGATAGAAGGAGATTTAATTGGGTGAAACACATCTGGTAAAATTATCTCAGTTTATTTAAAGTTAAAATCTGACTGCAAGAATGCTCAAAGCAGCATCAACCACGTGTGGCGATCCACACTCTTATTTACACACAATATACAGAAATCTTCCAAACACATTTGACAATCTGTTTGAAAACACAAGTCTGATTGTTAGTCCTGTGGACTGTGTTCCAAAATTATTAACATTTAATTCCAGTTCAAAATGAATTGTCCATACTGGAAATAACGTAGATCACTGTTTGACTATTTACATGATATTAACACTCGTAGAATAAATGTTTATAGAATTTCTTAAACTTTCACTTTCTTTTTCCAGTTTCAAAAAATATCTCGTCGAAAATATTATCATCATTGAAGCAACACAAATTATTTATACATATTAACAACATCTGAAAAGTATTTGACCATTGAGCATAGCATCGAAGAACTGTGCGAAGCACAACAACAATTAATTGTTCTTCTGACATTAAACATTCGAGAAGTGACTCGATTATGAACTTCAAGTTCCAAACAAAATACATGATTTCTGAATCATTAACTTGATCAACAAATGGTTGAACCATTCAACTATTAGATTATCCACTTGGAATCATTATTACAAAAATATTTATATTCATGGCCATTTCTAGTAACTTTTACAACTTGCAATTCTTCGACAGAATGCGGAAATTAGAACTGTAGCTTTATAATGAATTCATTTAGTTCATGGCACTAGGATTGAAAATATCCTTCAAATTATTCGTGGTTAAAGAATTATTTTTAATTGGCAGTGGCCCATTCTACTATTTGTGTAAGAACACAACATTACAAAAACAACGGCAAAGGTCTTCCTCTGAGGAAGAATAAACTACTATCATGACAAATCCGGGTTCTAGCAAAATCAAAGTCTAAATGGAATTCGTAAACAAGGTTGAAAATAAGAACTGATGGTTTTAAAGAAATAACCTTCGGGTTATTCATACGACGAAATGTGTGGCTCCAATACTCCTACTATAAACCTGAGCCATCGAACCTGCTATTTGATTGATGCTCGAAAAAACCTTCATTCCTGCGACTTAACATGCGCACCTGGGAATGGCATTTCAACTACTCCACACACATAAATTATCTTCCCAAAATTTATACAATAAATCAAGCCTCTGCTTGTTATCAACACTGGAAGATTAATAAACTTACAAGTTTATTTTATTTTACCATTCAGTTCAACCCGTGAATTTACCATACTTATAAAAAGCTTTATTTCACTTTCGAAGTGTATTTACGTCATGATTTTATATAAATACAAAAATATCCTATTTGATACAAATATCAATTGCTTCCCGTTTCATGCCTCTCCGTGTTATATGAAACATATACTTTGCTCATAGCAAATATCAACTGTTCAACCAGAACTGACATGTTGGTTGAATGCGGGCTTGCGCTAACCACTCTCCTTCGGAAAATCTCCTGTTCCAGACTAGAAATGTTTAAGCTACTTCATAGGCTCTTTCTCAATACATATGATTATTATAAAATATAATATCCAAGAATTATTTAGAAAAATTATGAAAATTATTATTATTATTATTAGTGGATTATTATTATTATTATTATTTATATCATTTTAAATATGTTTAATTATCATCTCATTATGTGAGAATCCACATGTTCGAACCTTCGAATATGGAAAAAATATCCATTCCTCAACAAAAATAAATTTAACTTTTACAGTTACATCGGCTGATTACCGTGATTTCCCAAAAATATGAAAAATTCAAATAAATGCTCGTTATGCTCGGTCATCGATCCTAAACTGTTCTGAGTGCTGAAAATGCTCAGAATAACTCTAATAAGTCTTGCGTAAATCATTACAAGCTTTAAATACGACGAAAAAAATGTGTTGGTCATCTGCAGAAAAATAGTTTGTTCCAATTAGCTAAGCATAAAATAATTCAAATGTGGCTTACATTTCTTGATGGTCTTGAAGTGTAGTAAACCTGGTCTGTACCAGATTTATCCATAGACATGCCCTATCGGACAAGCACGTATAATCCTTGTATCGGCCGCCATTGTAGACCCACAAATCGTCTAGTCAGACATAGTGGTAGTATCTTTCGACGTTTGAATAAACTGTGGTTCCATTTTAATATGAGCTTCTAACAAAGCCATAACAGTTTGTTTGAAAAGGGTCAGATCTAAGTGATCTCTTCCTAGATATGTCAGTTGTAACATAACTCACTGTAATCTCATCAGTACAAGAAAAACTTTGACAGTCTAAGCAATTAACGGCTGTTCTGAAGATCGTTCCCTGGGCATGGTTTATTAAAATCACCATCTGCCATGCGCTAGACAACCTGCAGTTTCCCTTGCGTAGACTAATGAACGCCACCGTTATAGACTAGTCTTCAGTGTACTGACAGATCGAAGTGGTCAACTAGTTACAAAATATGAAAACTGACTTGCAAATGGATTTAAACATCCAAGTATTAAGTTACTAATGGACTGTGACAAAATACTATTTTCTAGACAGAGTCTAGCATATGTCCTTTTAGAAATATAAATATTTCCACCAATGTCTGTAGAAAAACAATCACCTCAGTGATTCTCCTCACCAGAAACTTACTAAGTTTCAACTCGTTTGCGCAGCACTTCTCGTGACTATCACGATTTGAACAGAACTTCTGCGTAGATACGGCAACCATGTGCCTTGGCTCAGCGTAGACGCAACTTGCTCTGCAAGTGCTTGTGATGAAGTGAGCTTTTATTCAAAACGGTCAGGGTCACGCGTCATCGCCTGATATCTAGAAATTATCATATCTCTTGAATCCCTGGTCCGATTTACTTGATACAAATTGCGTTCTCTTTCATTTGGCCGTGCCAGTAATCTGATCCCAGTCTCAAGTCTCTGCTCCATAGTTAACTATTTAATCAATAAATAGCCTCCACCTCTGCTATGACTCGCTACGTCACTTGCCATCCAACTATCGGTAAAATCCTTCGAAATGCTTCGAGAAGCAATGTAGCGCGATATTCAAATATCTGAACTTTCAAAAGTGGCTACAGCCTTTCCCTTGATATCTAGGTGTCTGAAACTTGGAATACCCATTCCTAGAGTTGGGCACAGTACCTCTCAGGACTTTTATGTTTTGAATCTCTCGAGTTGCTTTCCGTGTGATGGCAGCATGGTCAATTTGAGACTCGCCCAGATTAGGATTTAGAGATGCCAATGCCATGTGTAGGTGTTTGAAGGCTGTTGATTTTAGAACTAGGGTGAATGCCTTACCGAGCTCCATAAGTCTTTCTCCATTCCGGTTAATTCGTCGATAGGCTGGGTAGTCTCGAATGATATTCTGGTATTTTCTTTCTTTGCTAAGTTGGGCATTGAAGCCTCCAAGCAAAATTATTGTTTGTTTGTTAGGGATTCTTGAGATGAGATCTTCAAGTTCTTCTATCAGGGTCTTTCTTGTTCGATTGGTTGATTAGTGCATGTACGTTCACAATCGTGTATGCTTTGTTCATGATTCGAAAACTAAGCATTGAGACTCGGCTATTTGGGGAGCTGAATTCTGTGACCGAGTCTAGAATCTTTCTGCTAACAATATATCCTGTGCAGAGAAATTGAACATTTTTCATCACACGTTTCCCTGTTTCAATTTCAAAGACCTATAACCTTGAGATTCAAAGGCCTGATATCAGTAAATCTGGTTTCATGTATCGCCGTGGTTAGGATTTCATGATGAGAGATCATCCATGTAACGTGCAAAAATGAAATATTTCTTAATTATTATTATTCAACTTTTATTTATTCATTTATTTATTTAATACAGTATTATTCATTGATTACGTTCTCGATTATTTATTATTTTTAATTTCTTCTTCTTCTTCTTCTTCTTATTATTATTTCGACTCGGCCATCTAAGGACCACGTCGTTTCAACTGCTTCTTGCTGCATCGAGCTTTAACATCCTCCCAGTACTTTCGCATTAGTTCTCGATGCTGTTGTTTCCTTTCTGCAGTCCACTTCTTGCCAGTTGGAAGCTTTGGCTTTCCTTGGAAATATCGGTGTGCTGTTACTTTTTGTTTAAGTGTGGCACGTTCCCAAATATCGCTGCCTGTAATTCCCACTTCTTGTAAATCTTTGTCCACCTCAGTGAACCAAGCTCCCTTGGTTTTCTTTTTGAGGAAGTAGGTGAAAATTCTATTTGTCAATCGTATTGGGTTTATTCTTGTTATATTACAGTAAAAGGCAATTCTCCGTTTCCTCATGACATCTGTTATTTTTTCCACATGGGTGTAAAGTTCGTGGTTGTGCCGTCTCCTCTATTCCCCATTTTCTTTTACCGGACCCAAGATTTTTCTTAGAATTTTTCTTTCTTTCACTTCAAGATTCTCTGTTAGTCCCTTGCGATGAATTGCAAGGCACTCTGCAGCATACAAAGCCTCTGAACGTATGACTGTTTGGTAGTGTCTTAACTTGGCATTTGTTGATATGGATTTCTTGTTGTAAATGGCCTTTGTTAGATTATATGCCATTTCCATTTTCATTTTCCTGATTCGTGACTCGAAAGCTGCCTTCTCGGAGAGATTGGGGTCTATCCACTCACCCAAATAGTTGAACGCTTTCGTTTGCTTGATTTTCCCCTGTCCTACATCCAGCTCTTTTGACGCTAGCTTGATATTAGTGATGAATTCTGTTTTCTCAAAGGAGATCTTAAGGCCCGTTTTTGCAGCTTGAATCTGGAGTTCATTAATTTGCGCTGCGGCTGCATCGAGGGAATCTGATAAAATTGCGCGGTCATCTGCGAATGCTAGGCAGTCAACTATCAGGTTCTGTTTTTTGTAGCCCAATCTGACTCCATTTTCAGACTTGTTAATGTCCACTACTTTTCGCCACTGCCGGATGACTTTCTCGAGCACACAGTTGAAGAGCAAAGTTGATAGTCCATCGCCCTGTCTTACACCAGTCTTGATTTGGAACGGCTCTGACATTTCTCCACTGAATTTCACTTTGGACGCAGTGTTGGTTAAGGTTTTTGGAATAATTGCTCTTGTTTTGTTGTCCAGTCCCAGTTCTTTCAGTATTTCAAATAGGGTGGGTCGATCGATAGAGTCATTTTTTGAAGTCAATGAAGGTCACTACAAACTGTTTGTTTCTATGCAAGGAGGGAGATGCCACGGTAATTGTTCACATTCGTTCTATCACCTTTTTTGTAAAGAGGGTGAAGCAGAGCTGATGTCCAATCAATCCTTTTCCCATATCCCACTAATTATTTCTGTTATTTTAACGATAGCTACTTCGCCAGCATGCTACCATAATTCGGCGATTATTGAATCCTCGCCTGGTACCTTGTTGTTTTTAAGTGACTGAATGATCTGCATAACTTCTTCTTTGGTTGGTGGTGTTGAGTCCGGGTTTGTATATGGATTGTCTTCAAATGAGAATCCTGGGCTTTCACAGTTAAGGAGAGTCTCAAAATAATTTGCCAGGATTGTGCAGTTGTCCTTGTAAATATAGGCAGTTTATCGCTCAGGATCTTTGAAGTGTAGGCTAGGTGGAGTGTATTTAGTGATATTCTGTCTGAATATTTAATTTCATTATTATTACTATTATGTAATAATATTTATATATGTAATATTTAAACTTTATTTATATAATATTCAATATATATTGATTAATATAATTATTAGCTTGCCACGGTGGGTGAATGGTTATAGTGTCGGACTACCAACCCCAAGCTTGTAGGTTCGCTCCTGGTCGTGGTAAGTGATTTTGGAAAGGCGACAAAATTCACGACACTCATGTCATACGTTGTTGGCATGTTAAAGAACCCATTTGAATTTAGTAGGCCGTATTCAATGGCAAAATTAATCTCAGGATTATCCGCCAACACATAGTTCCTCCATTCTCTACTTGAAAGCGCTGTAGTGTCAAGGAGTTTAGATATCTAACTTCCTTGACTTACATAGCGTTCAAAGGAACGACGAAATTCGACATGCAAGCTACCCTCTGGGTGTCAATTAACAAAGCTTGCACCAGGCACACGAGGCCATGCGATATTATTATCATTAATATAATTATTTATTTTATTTATTAATTTATTTATTGATGGGTGTTACAACACTAGACAAGATAGCCGAGCGGTCGGTCTCAGTTTTTGCAACGCCGGCCAGGATGGCAAGGTGCATTCGCGACCCATCCAAGATGACGGTCCCATCTACAAGATACCTCTGACCCCTTCCCTCATACTCTATCCCCAAATCCCCACCACCACCACCTTCAGAATTCCCTCAAATTCCAAACAGATTTTACCAAAATATGACAGATTTTCCTCAAAGACCAGCATTGCTTACACTTACTTATGCCAGGCCACACTCAGTCGACCACTCTTGCTGATCTCTTACTTTCTTCCAACCCAGATGCCATTCGAGTGCCCTCTGACTTACCAAAATCATAAAAAAATCACCATATTCACTAAAATCACCAAAATTCAGTAGAACACATCAAATTAACCAGATTCCATCAAAATTCTTCCAATTACTCCAATATTCCCCAATCATCCTTCCAAATTCACTAAGATTCTGCAAAATATCCAACAATACACAAGAACATCCTCTAATCATCCACACAGCCCAGGTTTACTCCGAAGTCACCAGATTCCCCAAAAATCCTTACAAATATACCCATGTTTCAGAAAATTCTTCCAAAAATACTAAGATGCTCCAAATTCATCAGATTACATAAATCAACAAAACATTCCTCAAATTCTACAAATCCAGAGCACGCCAGAATTCCTCGTAAGAAACGGGTTATACTATACGTTCAAATATATACTTTCAACTACCTTCTAATGGGGGTGAGGAGTCAGGGGAGCCGCAAGCGGTTACCTGCGACACAAGCTGGTAGCAACATGTTTCTCCCCAAGGGCAGACGGATGACAAGACACCTGTCTGACACGACAGCGTAGCCGTGCGGTCTGTACCTAAATTCTCACGCAAGAATTACCCTAAATGTTTCAGATATTCCCCCAACATGGAGTCTACAACGAGTGAAATGTCAGTTGGCGACAAAGGGGTGTCCAGGCGTGTATGGAATAGTTTTAACTTACTTGGGGCTAGGCTTCTCGCTGTCATCTTTCATGTTAAAATAATCAAAGGATACTAGCCGCAAGCTAAGGTTCATTTTCAACATATTTAATGCGGTCACTAGTTGCGTTGTGTTCTTTATTGAATTGTTTTTGTCATAGGAAAGGCAGTTTTAAAATGTTTAGTTATTCCTAACTGATTTTGTAGATTGGCGCGTTTATGCAATGAACTATTAGTCATATTGGGCTCTCCTTTCTGTTTATTTTTGGCAGTCCTCTCAAGGACGGCTTGCGGCTAGTATCCTTCGATATAACTAACATGTACACCAATATACCAATTTATGAAGCAATCAGTATTATCGAAAATAATTTCAAGTAAACAACTTGGTAAATAAACCGAATAGATCGTGATATTACTGAGGACCGTGCCCAAACGTGTTTCAATTTGACAATACAATATATACACAAACAGAGGGCCTAGCCATGGGGTCACCGCGAAGTGGGCTATTTGCCGACATCAACCTTAACTCACTGGAAAATGCGTTCCTAGAAAAGTTCTCGACAAAGAGAATAGTTCAGTGGAAAATATGCGTGGATGACATAATTTGCATCTACGAAACTGAATTAACAAACGAAGAAACAATACTCCAAGCCGATAATAGCCTACTTCACTCTAATAAATTCACTGAGGAATCTGAAACTGATCGGAAAATAAATTATCTCAACATAACGATCGAACGGAAAGATAATGAACATTCATACTCCGTATTCCAAAAACCGACGCAAACATCGCATGCAATTGACAATCCTTCCTATTGCAATCATTCCAAATTTGCGGGTTTCAATTCAACGGTGCACAGGGTTAAAAACATACCCGTATCAAAAGACAAATACTATAAGGAGATCCGAATAATCAAGCAGATAGCAAAAGAAAACAAATTTCGCCCTAAAAAATAGATCAAATTGTTGCTAGTTATACAAATAAAACGACTCAAAAGACAGACAATAATGAGCAATAATTCGCGCATTTCATTGACGTGACCGCGAATACATATACAATTACCAATCTGTTCAAAAAACAAGGCATTGAAATAGCATTTACAACAAATAACACAATCGAAATGCATCTGAACAACAGTATCTAAATAAACCAGACCATATTCAAAATCAGGGGGAATATTCCATTACTTGCCAAGACACAGGGTGTCAAGAAAATTACATCGGGCAGAGTGGGAAAAGATACAATGAGCACAGAAATGCGATAAAATACGGGACGCACTCGGCCGTTTGCAACCACATGTGCGACGTGGGACGCAGTTTCACTAATATTGAAACGCACTTAAAAATAGTTCTTCACGAACCGAAAGGCAGAGCTCTTGACATTAAGGTAGCCATTGAGATACACTTAGCTGAATTAAGCAACACCAATAATTTAAATGAACACACATTCATGGAGAATTCACCCCTCTTTACTCTATTAGAAAACAACCCCTTCGGAAACAAGACACAATATAGCGTAGTAGTCAAGCAAGTCAGGGATTACTAAGGGAAACCAGCTATTGGATCAGGATGTACGATGTATCCTTTTCTTCAATAAACCGAGGCCAGCATTAACGGCAGTATTAAAGATTACGGGACATTCTCACGTGACCGTTTGCGCTTAAATATGCATCTGTAGCTTATGCGTGGCGAGGATGAAAACTGACCATTTAACAACAATCACATAGTTACTGTAAACAAGCAAATTTTTGAAGTCAACCACCAATTCCAGTATCTAAATAAAACATCACATAGACTATACTGTAACTAACAAATATTGACGAGTTGCATTATCTTAACTAATACTGCAACTAAGATTAGTGTACATATCGTAAATACTTTCACCCATACTTCTAGAATTTAGATTTTATAGCCGAAGTGTAATGGATCTGATAATGATTGTGCAATTTTGCGAATAGGTTTATTGGTAGTTCTTGTGTTTCCCTTGGGTTTGAAATATTCTTTCCTTTTTCTGCACCATTTTTCTACCGATACTGTTTTTCGTTGCATTGAGAGTGCTGTCTCATCTGTGTATTTAATGTTTATGTTAAATTAATGTTCAAATGCTGCATATTTTTACTCACCAAAGGTTGAAGTATGTTATAGAGCACCTGTCAACAAATCGTGCGCACATGTACTAGCCGGGCCTATTCGCCTCACCAGGCACTGAGCCAGTTCTATACGCTGATTGATTGCCAGCTTCTCCCAGCTGGTTCCTGGTGACATCAGTTGTCTGACATCACACCAGCTATATATCGTCTGGTTTCTTCGGGACCTTCGCTCAAACTTCTCTCAAACTTCGCAACCTCTCTTTAAACTTCACGCCCAGACTTCATCCTCTGACTTCAGATTCTCTGATCGCTGTCGTGCTTCACAAATTCTACTATGAAGCTGTAAACACATCTCACCAGATCAGGAGTCGCGCTATTACCAAGAGGCACTTCTGCACTGGTGACATAATTTTTCTTCAAATTCTCCTAGACCAAGGGATGAAACTGAACCCAGGTGCTCTGGGGACGCCAGACTGACAACCCGCTTCCAAGCACTGAGCGGGCAAACGCACCATTCTCCATCCACAGGAAATACCACGCAACTGGTCTACTTCAGCAGGAAGTTTTAGAAGGGTACTGGCGTATCTTTCTTCACGTATTATCGGTGGTATGAACCTACCATAACATATTAGAAGTTTCTTCAAAAACAAGATAAGTTTTCAAAACCTATGAATGCTCTTTCAAAGAAACAATCAATTTCCGACGCTTCATGAACTATTATTTTTTCTTTTAAAGTTTTAAGCATTTTAGCTTGCAAGCTCTATTCTGTTTCCTGGCGAAACAATTATTAATTTACTTAATTTTTATTACTTTGTTAATATTATATTTGAATTGCAAGTGTTACTTTTTTATTGGTTATCTATTATAAAATAAATTCTCAGAGTAAAACTTAATTATTGGTCTCAGAAAATGTTGCTTTATGATTCCTATTTGTACCCAAAACCTCAAGTTTCTTCTGAATTCCCTAATGGGTATACCTCCAATGATCGCTGGTCATCCGAGTTTATTTTTTAATCTCATGTAATTCTTTTCAGGATTAGGGAATAACCCACAATTGGGTACAATCGTGTTGACCGACTGAAAAACATCGAACTACGTAATATTAAATAAATGAATAATTTTAAAGACATAAATATTAAATGAATAAAAATTAAAAAATAATAATAAATACATTTTTCATTTTTCCACGTTACTTGGATGACCACAAACATGTGACGTCACGCAACAAGTTTAGTCTTGTTTGAAACGGTAACGTAAAACCCGCCACCTGCAATAGCAAGGGTTGTAAACTCTGGACAGGTTTATAATTAATTGTTGAAACGACGGCGTGACCTTGAGCGAGCCACACATGCCGCTACCCGCATAGCCGCTACCTACACGTTAGATAATGTTAATAATAATAATAATAATATCGTATGGCCTCGGATGCCAGATGCTAGCTTTGTTATTTGACACCCAGAGGGCCGCTTGCATGTCGAATTTTGTTGTTCCTTGAAGCACTATGAAAATCAAGGAGGTTAGCTATCTAAGCTCCTTGACACTATAGCGCTTTCTAGAAGAGATATGACGAACTTTGTTTTGGCGGAAAATCCCGAGATTACTTTTGCCGTTATGAACACGGCCTACAGAATTCAAATGGGTTATTTAACATGCCAGCATCGTATGACATGCGTGTCGTGATTTCTGGCCCCTTTCAAAAATCATTAACACGGTCAGGAGCGAACCTGCAAACTTGGGGTTAGTAATCCGACACAATAACAACTCACCCTCCGTGGCAAGCTGTTGGATAATAATAATTATTATCGATGAAAATATAATATAAATAAATAAATATTAAATAATCAATAAATACAAATTATATTGTAAATAAACGGCAATCAAAAATAAAAATAGTAAATAAATAAGAATTGATGAAGATGATGATAATTGTTGTTTGAAGCGGCCTAACTACTAGGTTATCAGACCTGCACTCGGCCTCTCAGGAGGCTACACGACAAAAAAAAGCCCCTTATGATTTTGGTGTTAGAGAATGATAAGATGAGAATGAAAACTATAACTAATACTAACTACAAACATATACAAGAAGAAGACATGATAACCAAATAAAGGATAAGGCAAATAAAGGACAGGTAGAAGACGAATGCCCACAACGCTCGAAGAATGAGGACCGAGGAACTTGGAATGAAGGAGAGCCATGAAAGGCAGATAGGAAAGGGACACAGCTCAGAAATCCCTCAGGATCGCCAACGCTCTAACTCACCAGCCGTGAGCCCCTGGGGGTGTAGCAATATCAAGGGTGCACTAGAAGTGGTGGGGCTACATACACCCTGCCTCCTTGAGGGCCTTGAGCAAAAGGCAGGATATAACAGGTAAAGAAAAACAAAGCTGACCCCTCGCAGAAGGAGGGTATCAGGAAAGATGAGAACAAGGACATTTTAGGTGGGAAAGGAAGACACTCTCTAGGCCTCGGTTACCCTTATACCGTCGAGGTAGGAATAGAACAAGAGTTGATCCAGAGAGGTCGACAAGAAAGAAGACGTAGAGGAGCCCGGCACAAGTAAGTGGAAGCAATGCCAGACTCAGCTGGGGTCCCGTGGTCGCCATCCCACGTCCCACTAGATGTGAGCCCCTGAGGGAAAAATAAAAATAAAAGAAAAAAAAATAAAGTAATCAATCAGTCGGTGGCCATTTTGGATCGACCGCTCAAGATTTCCTAACGTGAGCAGCTTGGTGTCATTTCACGTGACTTTGTGAAAACCACTCCGAACCTCACCTAACCTTGGAAACGTCCACCATTAAAAAAAATGAAATTGAAAATGACACGTCCTAAGGATAGAGGGGACGGAGACCTTTCGTTTGAGCCCTGACACGACTTTCTCCAATTATCGTTCGGATGATATCCGTTATATTTTTGGAAATCGATCATCCAGAAATAATAACAAATAAGTATTAAATAATAAATAAATCGAAAAAAGCTCGAAGAGATGAGAAAATGACCAAGGGAGGTCAACGGAGATGAACCTGGCGCAAGTAAGTGAAAGCAGTGGTGGACTTTTGGGTTAAATCTAATTAAGTTTGGAAAAATATGTTTGGAATTTTAGAGAATGGTGGGGGATGGGAGTAGGGAGTAGAGAAGGGGGTTTGAAGACATCTACCATTACGTTTGAAAAGCCCGCCATCTTAGAAGAGCATGCACACTAAAAATCGTTCTTTTCGCCGTAGGTGGGGGGGAAGGTCTGATCTTACGGGGAAAATACTTGTCGTATAGATAGAGGGGATGGAGCCTTTTAGATTGAGCCCTCACACGATTACTCGTTCGGGAGTACGCACGGTCTTACCCCTGGATGTATTGCAGGTTACCCCTGGGATAGGACCCCTCTACTTACGATGATGTTGATGATGATAATTGTTGTTTTAAGGGGCCTAACATCTAGGTTATCGGCCCCTTCTACTTACGAACACGGGCAACTGAACTCCAAGTAACTAGCAATGTTCATGTGACACAAATTAATTCGCTATACATTAGCCTACTTGGAATATACATACGTCAGTATTGTAAACTTGACGGATGAATGGAGAGCACTATTTAGGGCTACACAAATTGTGTAGAAATGTTTGATAGTACAGTACATAGCACATGGTACATATAGTGTGGGCTGTTATAATGTACAGTACATAGCACATAGTACATACAGTGTGGGCTGTTATAATGTACAGTACATAGTACATACATATAGTGTGGGCTGTTATAATGTACAGAAGCTAGCACACTCGCAGCGTACACTTATCCAACTCTCGGCATACCACTGCATGCCTGTCCTCTAGCGTTCAACATTTTAACTGGCACAATTTATTCTGAACTTTCACTTTTACTTTCACTTCTATACGTTGGCTTAATCCTCCTCCCCCGAAGTAGTATTTAACAAGAAGTTACACGAAGAACTAATGGGCCCGGTTTTCTTAAAATTTAAGATCCATGTCAGTGATTAATATATATGGACCAATCTAGGATAAACGAAATTAAGTTGGTAATATTGAAATTTCTAAATAGTTCCAAATATACCCGGCATAAAACAGCCTAATAGAGCACAATAGTTGGCAGCCCTGGTGTCTGAATCTATCCTTAGATTCATCTCTTAAGGTACAGAATACAAAATTTGGCTAAAGTCCAATGGATAGAATGGACGTTAAATGCAGTTAGACAGAGGATGAATCAGCGCGCGTAAAATCATGTTGGTAACAATGTCATGCATGTGTTGGTCAGTAATAAACTGAAATATTATGATCGATTGCAGTGCCAATTTTGGATGAAATACATTTGTTAGTAGCCTATATAAGTTACATGTATTTTATAATTAGTTCTATAGGCTGGCGTAGAATCATGTTGGCAGCACTGACGTATATTAGATACTCCAAATAAATCTAGAATGTCAGGTACTATTCGTGTGCAAAGTTTACAGCTGTGGACTTGCATACTTTCTGATATATTGATATTAGGGTAAAAAAATAGAGACAGCATTTATTAACAGTTGGCAGCCCTGATTGCTCTTAAGAATAGGCATAGTCAAAACTGTTTCGGTACAAATAGCACGTACGAAATTTTATTGAAATCCAATTGCTAGTACAGAAGTTACATGAATTTAAATATTTGTCCTATCAGCAGGCTTAGAATAATGTTGGTAGCACTGACGTGATTAGTTACTCCAAATTAATCTAGAATGTCAGCTTCTATACGCGTGCATACATTCTGATATACTGGTATTTGGGTAAAAGCATAGAGAGAGCATTTAATGACAGTTATCATCCCTGGTGGCTCTTAAGAATACGCTCAGTCATATCTGTTTATGTACACATAGTATAAACAAATTTTGGTTGAAATCCAGTTGATAGTGTACAAGTTATATGCACTTAAAAATTGAACCTATCAGCAGGCTTAGAATCATTTTGGTAACACTGTCATGTATGGCCTCCTGGAAATTAAACTGAAATATTATTGTCTATATGTGTACCAATTTTGGAATAGCTCCAAAGCATACCTTCCAAGATATCCAATATGGAGGTCAAATTTCAATTTCGGTTTTATCAGCAGTTGGTAGCACTGACATCATTTTCAGGTATGGCCTTGAGATTCTCAGGTCTTTACTCATACGAAATTTGATTTCGATTACTGCCGTTTAGGAGTTGATAGAGGGGGACACACAGACAGACAGATAGACAGAAGGACAGACAGACACACATTTGCCCGGATCGATCTCATAAATCTACTTTATCCTAATTTTTGCAAAATGTGAAAAGTAGGCTAAAAATTCTCTACACTAAGCACACAGTATTGTACCCGATATCCGGATAGTAGGCTGTCAGATATCCGCCCCCTCAATCGGATTGCCAATAATCAATCGCACCGGCACAGCTACATCAATGAAAATGGCACTGACAGATACTATCGAGATTAGAGCACAATAGTTAACAAGAAATTATTGTGGAACACACCAAAATATACGGGGGTTCATACTTACCTTTACTTACCTCTTAAATTTATCTCGGGGACTGGGTTGTCAACTGGATCACTTAAAGTATGCCCTCACAATAACCTCCACCATGATATTTAAAATGAACCAGAACGAAGACGAGAAACTTTAAACTGCACAATAATTTATTTCACATAAAGAATGATTTTAACAAAAATAAACAACAAAATCCACGTGGCAATCAGAAGCCATCGTCCATATAATCATGTCCTCCTGTAGGACTTGTATACTCTACATACAATGTTTCAGCTTTCTCAAGCTCATAGTAACGTAAAAATAATAATGCACTTGAAATGGAAACGGGATTTGGGACGAGACACATATATCAATTGTTTTGCGTGTTTATATACTTCACATTTTATTTATAGCCACAAGGCTATTATGGATACGTCCTTGGCCTCTGTCATACAGTTGTCCGGGCCAGCTGCAATGCACCTGCATCGTCAAAGTGGACTCACCCCGTCCGTTCAACCCTAGCATAAGCGAGTTACCTCAGAGCTTGGCTCTCCTTTTCAAAACACGTAAATGTTCACATCTCAACTGAAATATTATCACGCAAATGTTTTAAATGCTCCATTCAAACACCAGTGGATTACTCCAACAATCCCAAATCATGTTTAATTGTTCAAACCACTTGTTTAACTAGCGTTGTTTAGAGTATAAAAACAAAACTCTTAATGTTAATAACAAAAGTTCATTAATTATTTATAACAATAATAAATTGTTTATAACAATGTCAAACGACAATTGGAAAACTTATACACGCCTCTATTAATCCTTTTCATTTCAAATTATTTAACAAAGATATTTACAAAATTATTTCACAATATTATATTGTTTATATTATTTATACAAGAAATACATTAAACCACACGTTTATCCGGTTGATAATTACTTAAATCGTGATGATATAATCGACCAATGAAGGTTAGTTATATTTAACTGTCAAATTCAGGTTTAATAAGGTTTAATAATAATTATTAATATTTGTGACGGTAACCTCCATTCAAAATCTTTATCTCAAATTATTTAACACTCTTGTTAATTTTAACAGTATCTTCATATGAATAACTTTCAAAGAACCAGAACAATACATTCAGCGGGAAAATACTTCGCTCAAGACGCACAAAATTGCACAAAAATTGGCCCAAAATTCATCATATATCTTCATATATATGGCATAAAAATCTTCCAAACTACATACAAAAATCCTCCACTTATAAATTCATCAACTTCATTAATTACTGTGGGAACCTCCTTCATAATTCAAGGGCATTATTCATCAGCGACTTTTACATGTCCACTGAACTAACGATTATACATCCATTGTTCCTCTTTTAAAAATTCTTATATTCATCAATTGTATTAATGACTGTTATTATTTAACCTTCGTGGGTTTCATTCATGAATCGATATGAAGTAAAAATTTGCCAATCACAAATAAATTTAATAGCAAATACGATTAGACACTCCTCCCTGGTCTATCAAAATTGAGATTAATATCTTCAAAGTAACGCAGTATAAAAATACTATCTTCAATCAAAGTTCATCTAAACTGTATGAATAGTCGAATAGAATACAATTAGACTGTGGAATGCAAACATTATTGTTCCAATCTATAATTGAGAAAAACTCCTATCAAAAGTTCATTACTATAGTGTATTCAATAAATCGTAATCAAAGTTCATATTTCATAAAATTGTCTATAATGCAATGATAAATGTCTATGTTGCAATCATGTTCATAAGACGACTAGTATTTCAAAGATCGTCGATATCGTAATAGATTTTAACGCTCTTAAATCATTTAATTATTCTTCTTTCTTGAGGATGACAGAAAATTGGTCAAAGTAATTTACTGAATAGAATTACATTAATAAAATGACACGCTGTCTGAATTCAAATCTGCCATAGAAAATCTTTAACTTTACAGTCAAATCGTGACTACAAAAATATGCAAATTACTGAATGAATCTAAATCATCAGTCTCAACTGATCCAAAATTAATTTAACTATGCCAATGACATAACAATGTCTCAACAAATCGAAGAAAAAGGCATAAATCATCGAAGTGTACTGAGTACAGACATGTTAATCAAGAAAATGGGGCACAAAAAAAAATATGGGACAGAAAATATGGGAAGAATGGTTGCTCAGATATCGCTACAAGACTCAAATAATACAAGAAACATTCACGACTACCTTATCTGTTGATTGAAGTTCTAGAGGAAAGTTTTCAAAGAAAACTGCTGTTGGTTCCATTTCACCAGCGTGAAGATGTGCTCCGACCTCGAACCTGGAATCAGCGTCCTCGGAGAAGCGAACTGCTTCCTTCTCCGGAAATTGCACTGCTCCGTGGATACGAAAACATCCTTCTGGCAAAACTCTTCTTTGTGAGCCGGGTCCACCCTAGCCTCTCTTGAAATTTCCCTGAAGTTCTGGTAGGAATTCGCCATGAAGTTTATTGCAGTTATTTCCGCAGAAATATTCATAATCGTGGAGTATGAAAATATTTCCACTGCCATCTGATATAATTCAGCGATGGATTCACGATGCATGAGTGTAGTTGGATGTTCACTACATGCTCGCTTTTGTAGAAAGACGATTAACGAAGTTCCATGCTGTTATTTCACTCCAGCGATATATGTCCCAATTGCATTAAAGCCTTAGCCTTCCATCTCAACTTCCGTTATAATCATCGAAAGCACTGCAAGATTATAATGTTCCATAGTAGACTGTATCGTTGTAACACCAAACGTATTCTCCAATATCACTGTTGCACTCCACGTGTCAGCCGTAGTGTATAATGTGGAATTTTAAAAGTGTTTCTCATGTGGCGAGAAAATCACTTTTGTTGGCAGCCTTAAAGTGCCAATATCTTTCGAAGTATAACTGTGAAATTGTTCAAATCTTCTACACACCTCAATGTTGTACTGCCCAATTGAATTATAATAAAGGCTGAAGTTAACTCTTGATATCTTATCTGGTGGAAACGTTAATGTGAGCGTTTCAACTTCACCTAGTTTCGAGCAGCGTAAAATGGAACTGCTCCGTGTTCGTTCGATGCGCCGGGCTTTAACCACACGCTAAAGACAACTTGCTTCACTTATTCACTCGAAAATGACTCTGACATCTGAAATATATATGCGGTATCAGCGGTATGAGAGATATGAGTTCTGAGTATGAGTTCTGAGTTCTGAGAGCTCCTCTCTTCTGTGCACGACCTTTTATCAACTTCTTAAGGGGCGTATCCATCCCTTCCATAGCCTGTTGCTCCGTCATCGCTAGAAGTTTTAACTTTGGCTATACTTGACGGATTTTCAAATTTCAAAAACTCAAAATTAATTTCTTCAAAATTCCAAATCACTGCCATAACTGAAAATAGTTTTCCACAATTCTGCATGCCAAAAGTAATCAAATATCGTAGTTTCAGCAATCTCCGTCTTCCTTCCAAACTATCGTTCATTGGTTCGAGTCTCTCCTCCAATAGCGTAACTTCTTCCTTAGCACAATACCTTGTTTCCTGCGACTGCGTCGTGAATCTCCGATCTTTCTCGAACAAACTCATGACGTCACCAAGAATCTCAGCTCAATCAGCCTACTTGCATGAAGTCTACGTCATCCGTGCTTACGTCATGAAAATACACGTCACAACTATGACATCCATAACTTTATTCACATTTGCCAATACAGCCATCGTGGTCTCAATATAATTCAATTTACGGGGGCAGTATATCCAAAATAATTTATGGGCCTCTTTTGACAATTGTTGTGTATAAATGCGAGGTAATTGGGCGTCACGATACGTCGTTAATTATTTTCTTAAAGAAATGACGTAGCATCTACATTTAAACTTTGTCAGTCTTGCTTTATATCCTCGTGCCATGGAGTGAAGTGATAACTTAGTTGTTGTAATTCTGTTTTTAAGTGGATGCCAATGGTTGATGGTTTGACCTGGTATACATGTTTATGGGGACGTGATCAACTGGAGTTGGGATTTGTCTTTATGTTTACATCCCACTGCTTGAGTTTTAACATAATCTAAACTATCATATACTGCTCGGGTCTATGGTCTGTGAACTTGCGAGATGAAGGGCAGAGGCAGGAAAGGAGCAGGCGAGAATTGAGAAGCCTGTCAACAGCTCGCCGTGTTACCTGACATTCTCGTCTATTCCAATACTGCTGACATAGGATCTTTTCTGATACCAGTGTGTGAGTGCGTCACCGACTAATGTATTTGCTTCTGTTACTACGCAAGTACCGAGAAACCTCATCACTCGTCACCACCACTTCTCATAGTCCACGATGCACATTCCTCTCAGGTTCACGCAGCTTAGACCCGAACAGTATAGCGTTATGTTTAAAAATTCAACCTCCATGGTGGTAAGGTAAGTTTACGTTAACTACGTACTGAATAAGCAAACTGGTAAACAGTTCAGTTAGCCACAAGATTGTCAGCGAAACGGCCGCAAAACATCCCACCCTCATCTCCTTTATAAAATAGGCCTACACCGCTAGTCAGTTGCCATTTTGCTAATATTTGAGTGTGAACGAAAGTAATATAGTGTCATTTTGTAAATTGAAATCACGTTGTACTATGTTAAGTTGTTTTAAGGAAACAGTGGTTGATTAATGTTTAAACTATGCCTACGAAAAGAAAGGGCAAGGCGTGTCGCGAAATAGGACTTAATTTAATACCGACATATATTACGGTATGTTAAGTTTGGTTTATATATTATTATATTAAAGCGGGTGTTTTACCTTTAGTTACAAAATGAAACTCACACAACATTTTGTAGCATTATTAAGTCTGTCTATACAAATAATTTTGAGTTTTCCCTCAATAATAATGAATTAATAACACGTGATAAATTAAGTGTGGAAATGCCTGAGATTCACTTTGAAGCTGAAAGTTTAGAACCTACATGAAAAAATGCCTTAACATTCCTATAAATTGGATAAATATAAGATTAACAAAAGAACATGTAATTTGTACGTTTAAAACTTACCCATTTAAGTGACTTCCACTTTCATCTGCTTCATTCTGATTTTCTTCTTTTGCATCCTGGGGATACGATGGAATAATGTATGTCAGTGTTATCACCTTATACTTTTACACAACATGTAATTGTACAGACTGCTCAGATGAAGTGAAGATATATTCGAGAATGATTTTCTACTGTCCATCACATCTTAGTGCTAGAGATAAGTGGTTATAATCCCCAGTTCTGAAATGTTATAATACAATTTTAGAGACCACGTTAAGTGGAAATGCTAAAATCAGTGCCTGAATGGAAGTAATAGTTTTAAGGAGTGAGGACAAATGAACAGTAATTTTAAATTCTTTTAGCCATAAACCCAAAAGTGAGGGGCAGATGACCCCGCTGTTCCACCCCTTGAAACAATAATAGAATAGACCAAAACAAATCCTACGGTCCAACACGCGCACGTATCATTGAGTAACAAGCTACTAAAACTGCCCATACGAGCATGACATGAGAATGAAGGCATACATCTATCAACCTTCAGAAAATTATACATGGCATTTCTTCACAATTCACTGCAATTAAATATATTAATGTTCAAAAAGAAGTTAGATTGAGTCAATGAAATGCCTCAATAGGGAGTCCATTGTGGAGCATGCTAGTATCTATAAGAATTATGTGTCTGCTACAGTACGGGAGCACACAGATTGCAAAGGAGATTAGAGCAGCTACTAACAGCCAAACGCTTCCGTTTGTTATCAGCATTATTGTGAGAAAACAACTCTTAATCCTTAAATGCTATTAGCAGATAAGGAGATGTCTTCAAAATAAGCATGAAGTTACTTACCTCATTCAAATCTGAAGATGAGGTTTCTGTTTTGAAGCATGTAACGATATCCGGAATAGAAGACTCCTCAATCTTAATGTCTGTGTGAAGGTCTGTATCGTCCTGCAAAGAAATGACTTGTTTTACATGTATGTTCCTTTACATAGATTGAAATATAACTTACAGATGGCTTGTAAATTTGCACTGAAGGAATCAAGGAATAAAATGACATACTGAAGGTAATTCAACCCCGAATTCATAGTTTTCTTTCGTCCATAGCCACATGGCAAAAAACCTAACAGTTATTGTGCAGTTTTTTTTATCAAAAAGCATTTCAGTTAGAATACACTCGCAAAATGTAAGCCTAGCATATTTTCACTAGCATTGAGTGTGTGTGTTGTGACTTTCCGGCGAAGCTGCAGTTACTTTGGGTTACCATTTAACATTAATAAGGATACATTTTGTGTTAAGATATTTCGTACCAAGCGTTGACACTTATAACAATTTTCATCTCATGGATACCTAACGTAGGGAGTAATTTAACGTGAACGATAAACAAATAGGGGTTTATTTGTAGGTACAGTGGCAACTACTTGAAGTCTTATTTCATATAAATTCACTTGTAATACATAATACATGAGTCATTGTGGTTATCAAGATGATTACCCTATGTGTTAAAATATACCGTAGACAACAGCTTAAGAGCTTTTCTGAACGAAAATTCTGCCCATGGTCTAATAAAATGCTGAGAAATTCCGCCATAGACCATCTCTGGGGAGTTTTTCGCCGAGACATCGTGCCAGTCCAAAACAAGACACATCTCTATTTCTCATTCCTTCAACTCTCCTAGAAACACGAAGACCCCCCCCCATCTATCAAATATGTGTGCAACATTGGAGGCTATGATTAAGATACTGACAGTCACAACTAGCAGTGGAGGCTGCCTTAAAGGGTGGGCCATCAATATATTCACAGCCATGGCTTCCTGCGGAGGGAGGCATCAAGGTGGGAGGAGGACCAACATCATATTGACAGGCAGGCAGTGAAGGTCGCCCCAAGCCTCATATGAGTGTTCGGACACTTCTGATCTCTTAATTAAGATTTCCAATAGAAATCCTACGCGCTCTAGAACACAAAAGTCTCACGGGTCGTTCCAGGATTTGACAAGGGGAATCATTTTCAGGGAGTAGTACAGATCGCGATACATTTCCGTATAAAATTCCCTTAAAAACAAAATAGTGGCGTTGATGACGTCACGAAAGACAGGATTTACTTTTTTAGTCAGCTTACGGGAAACTCCTGGGGAATAGGGGGTTTTGGGCGGGAGAAATATAAACAGAAATCGGCATTTACAATAACCCTTCGAAACGCGATACACGTGGAAATTATCGCAATTACCTAATATTCACAAAATTTGTATCCCCATCTTTACTTGGCCTGCATCGAAATTTTGGAATTTGAGCTCATATTTACAAGATATGTATCGCCATCTTTACTTGACCTATATAGGATATCCGGTCAAGATATGTCATATCCATGTGTTAATGTAAATTTGCTAATTTTCGCATCTGTATCGGAATCTTTAGCAGACATCCTTTATGGAAGTCAAGTTAAGATGGGCTTACATATTTTACAAATATAAGCTAAACTACCAAAATTTCGATGTGTATCGCCATCTTTACCAGACATCATATAGGTCAAGTAAAGATGGGGATACATCATAAACATAGAATTGAAAGTCTGTATGTATGTATGTATGTATGTATGTATGTACGTGGGTATATATGTGGATTTGTTCTCTATACAAATCTACACCGTTCCACTCATCACAACCAAATTTGGCATGCACATAGGTCAGAACCCAGGAAAAACCGCTGGCTATATGAATTTTGTATAGTCTTTCTCATTTGTCTGATTTCGACCTTTTGGCACTCGAGAAAAAGGCTAATCAAGTCAGAAAATAGACTGATGAAGGAATCGCATGGCCGGTCGTATCCATGGCAACAGTAGCCTAAGACGTGTCCACCAAGTTTCCATCTATCTCTTTAAGAGGCCGTGCCATTCCATTTTCTCCACGGCAACAGTAGTTCAGGACGTGAGCATCAGGTTTCCATCTATCTCCATTCCCTGCATTTTGGCCCTTTGGAACAAATCGACACCGTTTCACCGATCTGAACCAAATTTTACATTCTTACCCTTTGGAACCGCACTAGTAAAGCTGTCTACATGAAATTTCGGACAGACCTCTCCATTCCCTGCATTTAAGCCCTTGGGCACAAATCTACATCGTTTCACCGATCTGAACCAAACTTTATGTACTTACACTTTGGAACTCTATGAGTAACACTGTCTACTTGAAATTTCAGAAAGACCACTCCATTCCCTGCTTTTAGGCCCTTTAGTTCAAATCTGTACCGTTTCACCTGATTGCGCCAAATTTTACTTACCTTTTGAAACCCTGCTGATATTTTGGAGAACATTCTCCATTCCCTACATTTAGAATAACAGACAAGAGGAACTTTAAACCACGTTTTAAGGCTCTAGCACCATTCATGTCCGTAGTAGTGTAACTGTAAGAATATTTTAATAAGTCTATTGTTGGCTGGCAATGTGGGCTGCATCACGCCGCCCCTACCCGTGTTCTGGTGCAGAATTGCAAAAATAGTTACATCTTGCGCTGCTCATAAATTGCAGTCACGGGGAGAAATTAGTGCAAAAATGATCTTGTAGGCCCCTTAAAACTATTATCATAATGAAAATATTATGCCTCTGTAGAAGTGCGATGGTGTTGGTGCAGTACATTGAGGTTATCAAATGCAGTAAGCATTGGGGATTTCAAATTTACTTTCATTTATTCCGATCATCCTTGAGCGATAGGTGGCGATACATAACACTATTGCTACCTCAAGAGCTCGGGACGGCCGAAGTTTACCAAAGTGCTCTGATTATTTTTCAATGGCGCTATGCGACAAATGACGACACTGTTGGTCTCTACATTTCTAACAGCCAATGAGACACAGGCCCTAGGCAGTGTCTATTATTTCACTTACTCCTCTTTCTAATCACATTTTTCAATTCACTTTTAAATTACATGTGTCAGGACTGTAGTTAGTAAATAGCCGTTTCCCTGTTCATTATTATCATTACAGGAAAAAGACCTGGATGTTACGTCCATTAAGTTATACTGTACTACTTATCACTCGCACTACCACCACAACAAAATGTTATATTATATATATTGTTTTCTGTTAGATTAAGTATCATGTGCTAGTTCTGTAGTAGTATTCATTATCATCCATAAAACAAATAAATCCACCAGGCGAAGCCGGGCACTACAGCTAGTAACATATAAAGGTACCTCCCGGGCAACGCCGGGTACAATAGCTAGTATTTTATAAACATAAGCTCAAATTTCACTGTGTATTGCCGTCGTTACCACACATCGTGCAGAGGTGAAGTAAAGATCGGAATACATATTTTATAAATATCAGCTAGAATGCCAAAATTTGGATGTGTATCGGGATCTAAACCACACCTATATAGGTCAAGTAAAGATGGCGATACATATTTAATAAATATAAGCAACAATACGAAGATTTGGAAAACGATACACATCTCATTTCCATGTGTCATTCTAAATGCCTATTTCTATTTACTTTTCACCAACCCAAAGCCCTTTATTCCCAGACATATTCTCCTAAGCTTGCCTACGATAGGGCACAGAGTGCCAGTAATATGAACCTGCTGTTGTTGTTGTTTTAGTCTTCAGTCTTTTGACCGGTTTGATGCAGCATTCCATGCCTCCCTCTCCTGTGTTAATCGTTTCATCTCTACAAAACTACCACACCGTACTTCCGAGGCAAGCTGATTAACAAATTCTAACCTTTGTCTACCACTACAGTTCTTGTCCTCGACCCTTCCTTCCATAACTGAGCTTACTATTCCTGGGTGTCTTGGTAAATGCCCTACCAACCCATCTCTTCTCTTCATTAGCAGTCGCCAGAAACATCTCTCCTCTCTCACTCGTCTTAATACCTCCTCGTTTGAAATCCTATCTACCCGTTTGAGCATCATTCTCCTGTAACACCACATTTGAAATGCTTCAATTCTCCTCTTTTCTACTGCACCAATAGTCCAAGTTTCACTTCCATAGAGTGCCATGCTCTAGAAAAGGGCTTTCAAAAATGACTTCCTAATACCTTAATCTATATTCGATGTCAACAGATTCCTTTTTTGTAGAAATGCTTTCCTTGTCTGACCCAACCTACTTTTCATAACCACTTTGCTATGTCCATCACTGGTTATTTGGCTTCCTAAGTAACAGAACTCTCCTACTTCCTTCAGCTTTTCACCTGCCAATTTGATGTCCATAGCGGTTTCTGATTCATTTCGGCTGCATTCCAATATTTTAGTTTTACATTTATTAATTTTCATCATGAATTCTTTCCTCAAGACGGAGTCCATACCATTCAAGAACTCATTGAAATCCCCAGGCATGTCGGCAAATACGACGATGTGCAAGGGAATGAACCCGCATTATGAATACAATGACATCAGAGCTACTGCTCAGTGCTTAAGTAAAAATAAAGAGGAAATATAGAAACTATGATCACCTGTATTTCAAGTTCCGATTTGACTGCCCAGTATTTATCTTCGTACTTAACACCAGACTCATCCAGCAGATTATAAGACGGTAACAGGTCAATTGTTTCCTAGAAAGTATTATACAAGTATGAGCTAACGCAAAACATGCAGACAGAATAACATCGTGGTTAGCCTGCTATTTGGTAGCAAGTATTAACTCACTAAACCTTGCTTGTCATGAACATCACTAAGATTGCTATGTTACACGAAATACAACTTACAATATTAGGAAATTCATCAGTTTGAGACGGCCATTCTGGTTCACTCTTAATGAGTGGTTGTTGCTCCATATTGTCCAGCAAACTAGAAAACCAAAAGTGCGCTTAAGGATTATAAGAAGCCATACTTATACCAGTACGCCAAATCATTATCATTATCAAATGAGATAATTTCAGAACACAGAATTCAAGAAAAAAAATACAGTACGGTAGTGTAATGAGAATATAACCCTCCAGGTGCACAGTGAAAAGAGGTTAGCGCTTGACTTTATATGATATTAACTAAGGTAGAGTAAAATATCGAGGGAAAAAATTAAGATCTATCAATGCGATAGAATGAAGCATTACTGGTGCCAGCCACAGAAATGAAGCGTCCTATAAATTGGTAATACACAATATGACGGGCAGAGAATTACACTCCAAACCTAACAACGTAAAAGTAATCTCAAGTCACACCACGAGGTTGCCAATTGGCACTAACTAGATACAATGACTTTCAGAAAATTCAAGACAATAGCCTACAGCCGCCTCGTGTTACAAGAAACCCAGTTCAAACCAAATACACCATATCTCTATCGTTGAACCAATATTCAACGCAAGGGAATGGATGATGTATTTGTCCTTACCAACTTATAAATACTATCGCACGGGGTAACTTCTATAATTGTCTTCATAAAGAAGTTTCTGGTTACACATTCAAAGCTGTGTATCCTCGACAATTTAATATCGTAAATTATCTACACAAAGCTCGAACATGTCCAGACAGACCTCGGGTTGAAAGAAACATATTATCATCATTATTAAAGTTGGTCAGGTGTGTAAGTAGAACTTCAAATAGCCTAACCCTAAAAGGAACTCAAAAATTCTCAGAACTTAATATTTTGCCGCGAAGCACTTGGAAGGCACAATTTGACGATATTGCTAGCAACCTCGCCCCGTTTATGATTAATAGCCTGGGCACGGTGTAAGAGAAACTGTAAGACTAGGGATGTATTATTAACCCAAGTCAGATTATTTATATTATGTATTCTTATGCCCTGGTGACAAACTACAAACTTAATGAAATAAATAAATATTCCATCAATAGCCAATCATAAAGCTATCCAACACACACTTCCCCCTCGGGCCACTGTCTAGCGATATTGGTTATCGTGTTGGGAGTTTGGACAAGCTGTTTCACTCAGTTCAACCGTGACACTCCTCGCCACTAAGTTTTCATCTAATTTGGTTGAAATGGCAGAATTATAATTTACTTCTTTATAGCCTACTGTTTGATTTCATAGATAAGCTGCATCGCCCACCATCAAAATTATTTTATCTCACGTGGCAAGTTATCTGCAGCCTAGTCCGATAAAACAAAGTGCTTTTTGAGCCATTTATACTCACTAAGCAGCCTTGGAAATGCCGTGAACTTTTGATTTTTATTGCTTCTTACTTCCCCATTATTGCCGCTTAAATACCACAGTAAAACTTGATCCCTTATTTGGTATCTTCTTTCCCGGAAACTGCGACTTAAACCTTTGTACCCCAATTACCTTGCCATTTCCTTCATTTCCCCTCAGGGACAGCGATTCGGAACATGGAATATAAGCAGGGCTCGCACACCACTAAGGCCACCTCTGAATATAAGATTCCCAGTCATAAGTAGTGGGATGAGGACAATTCTGCTTCACAGCCTACTTTCCTACGAACTTGGCCGATATTTCCCAAACGCATGATCGGATTTTAAAGAACGAGGTGTTGATGGCGTTGGGGTGACGTCCTCTTTGCTAAGAATATGTGTTGGTATTTTTTTTTTTGAAAATTGTTGTTTTTGGAATGGGCGCTATTTTGGAAACGATGAATTTTGGAAAAACGTTTGATTGACGTTAGTGAAAGGTCCCTATGCCCTCTAGGCATAACCAACTTTCAAGTCTGTAGGACAAAAGAACATGAATTTTGAAAAAAAAAATGGTCACTATTTTGGAAACGGTGAAGTTGACAAAAAACGTTTGTTTTACATGAATGGTTGGTATTTACCTCCTCTACCCGCACCATAAATGTCAAGTCTCTAGGTGAAAACCTGTGCATGTTTTTTGTGGTTTAACCTAGGCTATGTGTTTTTGGCATATTCGAGATATTAGGAAAACGAGGCGGGTTATGGGTATGATGGCCATGACGATGTTTTGTTTCATCGTCCTCTTTACAGGGATGTAGGTGTAACCATGTTTCTTGGTCTAGATAAGGTGTTTCCGTTATGTTTCCAGATATTTGAGGAAAACGTGAAAAAAGGAAAGAAGCCAGATTTGAAGTGACGTTGTGTTGGCATGCCAAGCGTTATGATGTTGCTAAAACATACACACACATGATTTCATGATTTCAAGGGGTGGAACAAAGAGGTTATTGGACATATTAAAAATAAAAGGGGATTAGTGAAAGGGGGAGTTATACATTTTTGGGGAGAAAAAGGTTTAGTCTAATTAAATAAATAAAAAGGGGTTTATTACAAAAATTATGTTTATTGACCCATGAATTAAACGTGGAAGGGAACCTAACCAATTTACAAAATATTTTGAGCATTTGGCTTTAATTACTCGTTCAATGAGATAATCGTTGGGATATAATGATTTTTGCACTTCTTCAAAATAGAATTGTCCTTGAATGGGTTCACCGCTTTGATCTTGTAAAATAAAAGTCACTGTCGACCACTGTGGAGTGTACGATTTTGAAAACACACTTCTATGTTTACTGATGCGAACAAAATCTCCAATTTTAAGGCGATGTCGCCTAGGGTCAGCCCTTTTTATAGGATTAAACAGTCTATTGAGTCTGGGTAGGTTCTTTGTGACGAGACGTGGTTTCATGCCAATGGTGGAATGAAACGTGTTGTTGTATCGTGACACAAGTTGAGGTAACAAGTCTATCCATCGATAGGACCCACGTATCGTAAACTCTTTCCACATATGGCTTTTTGATGTTCGGTTAAACCGTTTAACGATGCTAGCTTTGAGATTGATATACGTGGTGTAATGGTGAATATCCTTAGATTTGAGAAAACTGGAGAAATCCTTGTTGAAAAATTATTTCCCCTGGTCGGTGTGTAACAAGTGAGGTTGACGTTTTGATTGTTCAATTATATGTTGAAAGGTCTTTGTGCTAAGGGAGCAGTTTTATTTTTTACTGGTTCAACAAAAGCCATTTTGGAATAGACATCAATGACGGCCAACATATAGCGAACGCCGTCGTTAACGTTAGAATAAGGTATCATCTCAACCAGATCTGGTTGCCAAAATCCATCCACACCCTTGAAAATAACTCGACGGCGTTCATAAATGCGACGGGCTAGTTTATGTAATTTATGAGCGATGCCCACATTGATGGGGGATGGCTTATAAGATAATTTGTGCATCCTGGAGTTGTTTTTCAATGTGGGCGATTTCTGCCTCATGTCCGGTGTGGCCAGCTTATTTTGATGCATGAAGCATGTATAAGCGCTCTACTAACTGATTGGGATTATTCCAATAGGTTATATCTATGTAGGGTTTTAAATTCTTAAACCTTACGCCAGAGGCAGAGTGGTGTTTTCGCTTACCAAACATGATTGCAATGATGGTTTTATATTTTTGAGATATATTGGCATTGACCTGCTGAGAGGATTTATAGTTCCGAGCGTTGGTGTCTAATAAAATGGATTTATATTTATCAAGGTCCTAGGGCGTAAAATCTTGTAGAGATCGGGTCCGAGAGAATAGCAGCTTTAACAGTCCTGGTGTTAATTTATAGTTCATCTCTTTAATGACAGCTCTAGTAAGAACAAATTTAATAGATGAATCCCCAATTTTAAAACTATCATCCTCATAGCGCACACAATACTTGATGTCTGTCTTTCCAATAAATAGATGGGTGAGTTACGGTTGCAGTGTTGCCCCATAATGATTGATTAAAATGTTTTTCAGTTGAGCTTTATTTTGAGGGGTGGCCAAGACTTGTGAAAACGGAGATGATGTGGAGGAAGACGGTGTTCCTGCTGTGACGGACGATTTTTGTATTGTTTTTAGAAACTGTTGAAGGGGTGAGGATTTTTTTCTTTCCGGACTAAATACGGTTTTGCTTTCACTTTGTCCATGTTGTTCTTCTTCTTGTTCTTCTTAGTGTTGCTGTTCACGAGCATTGGAGGAGGAGGACTTTACCCGCCGTGTGCAATCTGTTAGAATACATTTTGAAATTTTTTATGGGTTTGGTTTGAGAGGTAGCAGCATTTGGTTTCATACTCATGGGATCAACCGATGATGGAGCATATTTTATCATGGGCAAAGGGTTCACGTTTTTTAAACGTTGTAATTCACGAAATTTATGTCGAATGGTATTTCGAGCCTCAATAATACACTGCATGATTTGAACATGTTTCTTGTACCCTATGGCACTCGCCATGGTAAAGGTAAAGACACACTAACAGGAAATGTCATACCCTGGGTCTTTTTAAAGAGAAATACAATGATCAAAACCCAAGCGGTAACGTCCTTCACATCGTACACTGTGTGTATTTATGACCAAACAGGCATGGGCGTGATGGTCTCAACATGAGGCACACAATAGTGTGAAAGCAGTAAAGGACATATCTGGATTCACATGATCTTGAAAAATATGATAGAGATTTCTAGAATCTTGGCGAAAGAGAACGATGAGATTGGCATTGTCACGAATCAACTATTTGCGGATTTTAGAATAGGTCTGAGCCAGATAAAAACAATCCACTTGTTTATGGCGTCCCATACCAAAATACTCTTGAATAATGGCCTGTTGTTGAGTAGCAATATCATAAAAAATTATTATGGTATCAGGTTGTATGCGGTCTGGTTGAATGACATCTTGAGGTGAGGTGAATGTAAAATAGCTTCCTTATTTAACGAAGACATAATTTGTTCCAGCTACTCGTACAGAGGCTGGTACAAGGATTTGGCAAAAATATTAATATTTTGAAATCGTAGACCATGAGGCGCGGTAATAATGTTGGGCAAAACATTGGTCTTTCCACACCCCGAAGGCCCCACCATGATATATCGAACGGTAGATGGAAATAGGGTGCCATGACGTTTAGTTTCACACACGGCCAGATATATCTCTGAAACCAAATCAGAGACGGGCAAAGTATGGGGTTGTTTAATTAATTCCATAGTGACGATGACTGAGTTGTTTTCGTGTTTTTTACCTTTATTATTGTTGGAGCTCCCTGATTTTATTTTTTTGATACTCAGATTTAAAGGATACTGGTTTTAAGTTGACAGGCTCTTCATTTTGGATTCCTCCAGTTGCAGTCATTCCTTGAGTTTTTCCAGGGTCTGAAGACACAGTGGAGTCCCAGGCAGTTCCAAAATAACGCAGTTCTTCGGGTTTCATTCCTAGGATTTTGCTGATTATCATTGTGTTTTCTATTTTCTCTCCTAGATTCTTCAGTTAATAACCTATGTTTACTATGCTGCAGATGCAGTTTTTGTCATACTTGAAGTTGTAAAATTGTTTCATATTCTCTCCTTCTGATCGGTCTGATTTTGTTCTTATATCAGTTGAAGCTTAGAATACATGTCTATAGAAGTATTGCAGATCAGGATGTGTTGCAACGCCATATTATCGATTGTACTGACTATGCAGTATGCTTTGGCATCCTTCTTAATCCATGCTTTTAAATCCTCGGCTTCTTGACTGGCTGGTTTTGATTCCGTCCCTTCGACCACATCCATCACATCCTTATATTGTAAAATAATGTCGATTCCAAATTTCCACATGGCGTATGAAGAGCTGCTGGTTAACGTCTGCACGTTGCTATGTCCTCCGTTATCACTGATGTCCGATGAATTCACTGATCTTAATTGCACTTCGTTTTATTGCGATGAGTCTGGACCCATAATTTGTTAGTTAAACTTGATATTGCTTGTTATTTTACTATTCATAATTCAGGTTTAGCCTCTATGTAAAAACCCTCGTAATCCAGTCAAGGCACAGTTAACAGAATTAAGTTTATTCTTAGATCTACTTGATGTACACAAAGTCATAACCTTCTAAAAAGGCTTTATCAAGCATATTACCCACTTAATAAATTGTGTTTACTATTCAACAGATGCTTCGTACATAAAGGTTATGATTTGCTAAAATTTGGTAGAGATCTGCGAATTAGTTAAACATAATACTGAGGTGACCTTTGCTAGTATTACCTCTAAAGCATATTTGGTTCAATTCAGTCTCCTCGTGTTTAAATGATACAGACACACACACACGCATTCTATTGTTTAAAAAGAACGAAAGTAGGCTGCTTTAGGGAAAGTCTATCTCACCAATTGTCTGGAAAATAGAGTCCAGTATCATCCTTCAAGCAGTTGTTCTCTTCCTCTGCATTGTTTGTTTGTTTGTTCTGGCACGGTTTGTGACGAGGGTGTCGTCGTTCTTCCAATCCTCTCCGTAGACATGTCGTAGAAGCTTTCCAATATGTTTCTTGTTTGCCGGATATTGGTTGTTATAGTTCAAATAAGGAAGATTTTCCATCTGCAGACCAACCCTAGATATGAAGGTTAGGACATGGTTTCGTCTCAAACTCAAAGATAAATTTCAGCAAGGCTTTAACAAATACCACCTAGACTATAAGGCCTCCACACTCGGAAGAACGTGCCCCAAGAGTAGTTATACTACCCTGCCCGAGCACACGATGTTTCTACTCGCAGAAAACGCATACGCATTGCCTGCTAAAACTTATTTTAGAATATAAGCATTTTCCACGACAAACATATTTGAGTTACCCGAACATAGTAAAATTTATCTTCTTTCTGGCCTTTCATTATTGCTTGAACTATGAAACTCCTTCCATATTGAGGAAGGAAGAAAACAAGTTATATCGTACATAACAAACAAAAATAGCACGTAATTATTACGATAAGGATCATATTTATTTTATTATGATTTCACAGATCGATATTTCACTTCAAACTCTCCTCAACAGCTTCTTGAATATTTTGTTGGTCAATGTTTTGTCTCTTAGCTTTCCTTGTAGCTAGCAGGTGTACTTAACCCCCCGTTAGGCGCGTGGGTTAGCTTTCCTTGTAGCTAGCAGGTGTACTTAAACCTCCGTTAGGCGCGTGGGTTAGCTTTCCTTGTAGCTAGCAGGTGTACTTAACCCTACGTTAGGCACGTGGGTTAGCTTTCCTTGTAGCTAGTAGGTGTACTTAACGCTCCGTTAGGCGCGTGGGTTAGCTTTCCTTGCAGATAGCAGGTGTACTTAACCCTCCGTTAGTCGCGTGGGTTAGCTTCCTTTGTAGCTAGCAAGTGTACTTAATCCTCCGTTAGGCACGTGGGTTAGCTTTCCTTGTAGCTAGCAGGTGTACTTAACCCTCCATTAGGCGCGTGGGTTAGCTTGCCTTGTAGCTAGCAGGTGTACTTAACCCTCCGTAAGGTGAGGGGGTTAGCTTTCCTTGTAGCTAGCAGGTCTACTTAACCCTCCATCAGGCTCGTGGGTGAGCTTGCCTTGTAGCTAGCAGGGGTACTTAACCCTCCGTAAGGCGAGTGGGTTAGCTTTCCTTGTAGCTAGCAGGTGTACTTAACCCTCCGATAGGCGAGTGGGTTAGCTTTCCTTGTAGCTAGCAGGTGTACTTAAACCTCCGTTAGGCGTGTGGGTTAGCTTTCCTTGTAGCTAGCAGGTGTACTTAACCCTCCGTTAGGCGCGTGGGTTAGCTTTCCTTGTAGCTAGCAGGTGTATTTAACCCTCCGTTAGGCGCGTGGGTCTGGTGGCCACACTTCTCAATGATCGTTCATTATTTCAATATTATATTCACTGCCTACATCGTAGTATTCATTTTCAACAATTAATACCAGTGTTTCACTCTAACAAAAATATTCCGACATTCAAATTCAGTAGGGCTTACAACACCAGAATATAGGCCTTGTCTGAGTAACCATTCCTTGTTCCACTTCACGCCATCCTTGCCTAAAACTGCAATCTGTTCTTGTTGTTGATTCTATAGTAGTCATGTAGCCCCGTGTACATGGGTGTGTGTCTGGTAACCTGTACCATTGATACGTATGTAGTAGTGTGTGCATTTGTAATTCAGATAGGATTTGGTTAGTGGCCGTGGCACTCAGTTAGGTACTGTACCATTAATTTATGGCCTGCGTGCCACGAGCTGACGACATTCAAACGGTACTTTGTGGGATCAAATGGCGAGCATTGCATCACAGATGTAGGACAGCAGAAAGTAGCCGATGTTCCGCGACCATATACGAAGGCCGCGATAAGACATGAAGAAGATATGATATTATTGGTCTACAGTATTCACGACGTCACAACACCTGAGAAAAGATTGTAGTGTTTTATTGCAATTTAGAGCGATTTGCACACTAAAAGAGGTATTGAACAGCTTGACAGAATGCTAGAAAGTTAATGCAAGTGTTTATGACATTATAAGGAGTTGAAAATGATAAAGAAACATATATGACAGTCCTAGCGACCAAACTCGAATTAAGATACCTCAGAGTGGGGGTAGGAAGTTTTTCATGCGGAGCGACCCACGACTACACAAGACAGAACGCAATGTGATTACGTATAGCAAATTTAAACACGGGAGTGCTCGTTGTAAGTTTAGCCGTGTGGTGAAATACGTGAAGTTCACGGACTTTGTCAAAATACCTTACTGTGTGTTACAACATGCACCAGTATGTCTTATGTTAATTTCAGTGTCGTGTTCGACATTTAAGATTTCGAGCGATGACTATCGCCATAGTCATGCAAGTGCACATTGATTATATTTCACCGTTGTGAACACAAGGCTGAGTGACGCCATTAAAACAGTTTGCGTTAAGCGATATTCTACTCAATTCACACTGGGTTTTGAATCTATGGACAGTTTGTGAATTATACACTGCATGTGTATTGGAACTATACTTTTCCCAAGCGTCATGTTAACCATGAAGACGTCAGGGGAAAAGAATGAACAGTATAAAGTCATGATAGCCATGAAGATCTAAGCTATGACATAAGCACTACTTTCAAAGCATAGCAGAGACTCTCAATAGTGACCAGATTTTACATGTGTTTCAAGAACATGTTGTTCACGTCTCAGACGAAGCAACATTTTGAGAATATGTTTTACACATCTCCAATCAAGAAGGGCATAACACATGGCTGCAATCGAATGTCTCTCAACTGCAACGTACTGTTATTTTCTCTCGGGAAACGCGAGTGCATGAATTCTGATCGCGACGCCATTTCGTGGCTTGAGCTACCGCAAGGCTGGAGTTTGGGAGCTAGTTGGAGGAAGGAGTTCTTAAGTTCGAGACCCGGACTGCTTATGGATGGAGATTATGCCTTGGTGGAGTATGAAGTGGATTACCATGGTATATTCATTTCCTTTTTATACATCGCTACGAAGCCCGGCAGAAGGTAGAGAAAATACATTATATTTAGTAGTGGCTTAGTGGGTATTTGAAAGTAACCATAGTTGCCATTCTTTTTTGAATTGTAGCATGGTTGGACGGAGGTCTAGGTTCGATACTTTGTAGTATCTGACTTCCCGATCAACCTGATTTGGGTTAACCAAGTGCATTCAATGTTGTCGATTTGGTAACTATATTTGATATTCTACTATTTTTTTTTAAAGTCTTGCATATTTTCATTGTCCAGAAGACGAATCACTGGGGAAGATCTACATATTTTCGATAGATCTATGAACTATTTCGTGCCTATTGCACATTGATTTTGGGTGCAATTGAGCACTTTGGCATTTTGGAGGATTATGAGAATGTTTTGATACACTCCGATTTGAGCAACGTTCATGAAATTCCTTTTCTGTTTGAAGAAAGTAGTTCAATATTTTTAAATGCCATTTGAACATAGAAGTTTTCTAATATTGGATTAGTGGATAACTATGATTAGTTATTTTTCTGGAAGACTTCATACTACTCTATAGAGCGAGAGATATTACCGATACTGCCTAATGAATCAATAGTTCTTAAACATACTTCTGTTTACTAGATTCATGGTGTAGGAAGTGTTGCTAAAACATTCTCGAGGTCGTCTGATAGGTGGGAGTCTTCATAATTAGTGAAATTTGATCAATTTCCACTTTAATTTAGATCATATTTTTCATGTGACTTCTGATTGTTAGAAGCATTGTATACGCAGTTATTATTAATAATTCTACGATGAATTAGAGAGATATTTGGCAAGCATCAACGCTCATTTACAAGTAATTCCTAGCTCAGATTTCATGAACGTCTCAATAAATATTAAGAACGATTTTAATGAAATAATGTAAGGCAAAGCTTGAAGCTTAATGTGGTCACTTTCTACCACATTTTCTATTTTTGACACAAGTGTAATTTACTTCAGTTTTTTTATTCACGAGGAGTGTGCACTACTTTGTGCAGCATTGAGGTGTAATTAAGATCCTTTTTGGATCTATTTGGTATAGGGTCACCTTTAGGAAGGTGTACACATCGTCGAGCAAATTTTGGAAAATGCTATTACAGTTGTTTATGGATACACTGCTGAGAGATATCAATGTTATTGAGTTGTGCTAGTGACTGCAAAGATTTGAGATTGTGTGATAATCCACATCGAGTTTAATTAAGGTCAATCCTTGAATGGAATTTTGGACCAGATGTTTGAGTGTTGCATCTGTGTATGAAGCACTCTGATGAATAAACTGAGTAAAGCACGCTCTTATATACGTGGTTAAATTGTTAGAAATAATCCCAATAAAGCTATTAACAAATGTCAACAAATTCATAGATCAATTAATGTTGATATTTTCTAAATGGCTAGACAAATTCATACTTCTAATTAACCTGTTTGTTAGATTACATCATGATTTAGAAATAGTGCAACCGATTAATGACAGTAAATCTTAGGATGGAAGGTTGCAACAAGTCTAGTTAAAAGTTAATGACAGTACACATCAGGTGTAACTCAACGCTCAGTCGATTATTTATTACATCGTCGACGACCAATTCTGATTAAACAGTGTTGTATACACTTTCGTATTTTTTTGTCGAGATAGACACGATTTCATGCCACATTATTTAGGCATTACCAGTCATTTATGCTACTGGCATTGAGGATTTATACCCGTTTTGAGGGGTAATTCATTACTTTTCAAAAAGGATGCATGGATCATTTTTGTCCAGATGTCATTCATTTCTGAATTAATTGATTTTCCTTTTAAATTTTTTCCTGCGTGATGCTTTATGGAGGTGACAGAAGGTTGTATTAAGAAGGCCATCGCTGGGTATTTTGGAGTAATCCACGTTCCCGAGGTTCTCCATTTGGGGGAAGTTCTTGTTCTCTGAGCTATTTTGGTATTATGGCCATGGTCTTTCTAAATGCCACCTTATTAGCTATAATTGTGTCCTTTTATCCCATTCACATGTTAGATGGACTTGGGTTTTTTTCTAGCCGGAGATTTTCAGGTTCTACGATCCGGCTGTCTTCATGGGATACAACAGGTGATGGTAGGTAAATTCGGGCTCAGTTATCTTGGCGCACCAACGTCTAGGCTCGATAAAACTTGAACACCAGAGTTGAGAACAGTTACATACCACTGGAACATTGAGTTGTTTTTGTGGTAGCCCAAGTGAACAATGGTAAAACAATAATTTTGGCACATAGTGTTGGAATTCGTTTTGAAGTAAGCAATGACGAGGATACTCGATTTACTAGGGATACTAGTAAAATTGCAAACATTATTAGATTTTTGAAATATTTAATTGGTGCCACACGTTTTATTAAATGATAACTGACTAGAGCAGGTTCAATGGAAGGTATTCATTGGAAACTTCATTGACTTGTTCCGTCATGTGGGACACTTAATGGAGTTCGTGTTCGAATTTCATGTAAGTTGCCTTAGACTTTGTCATGTTAGTTAATAAAACCTCACCAATATGAATCATCACTTTTTTAAATTATTGGAATCTTAATAAATTAATCGGATTGGTCGTAGGTAATTTTAAGTATGAATTAAGGTTACTGCTAAACAATGAAAATATGCATTTTATGGTAAACTAGCTGAAACCAGCAAGCGTTGCAACGCCAATCAAAGAAAGTGTTGGCGTTGATTTTTTTTTCATGAAGTGCTTTTGAATACACAATTCTTTTTTTCATCTTCCGCTAACTGCCTCCGAACTATCGTAAAATTGATTAACTAAATTAGAAACATTCGTCACACAACAACTCACCCAAGTTTCATTGCAATCGGATGAACGGCATATGAATGCATACAAAATTTCATTTATACGATTAGTGTGCTGTCACACATTTGTTGAATCCACTCATTCGCTACCTAATGTGAAGTGGATTTACTAAGTTAGAAACCTACACGTAAGTGCACACAACAACTCATCAATCATCGCAATCGATGAATGGTATACTGTATGAACGCATACAGGTTTCTGTTGAAACGCTTCAAGCGTCGTCACTCATTTGTTGCATCTACTCGTGCGCTAAGTATTGTAAAATGGATTTACTAAGTCGAAACCCTTTCCTGGCGTGTACACAATAATTCATCAAAGTTTCATCGCAATCGGATGAATTGCATATGAACGCATACGGGATTTTGTTTAAACAATTCGCATGCAGTCACACATTTGTTGAATCTACTCGTACGCTACCTAGTGTAAAATGGATATTCTAAGCCTGAAACCTTCACTGGAGTGTACTCACGGATCCATCAAAGTTTCATCGCAGTCGGATGAATGGTATATGAACGCATACGGGACTTTTTTGAATAGATTCGCGTGTTGTCCTCATTTGTTGAATCTACTCGTGGGCTACCCTTTGTAAAGTGCATGTACTAAGCCAGAAACCTATCCTGGTGTGTACACAACAATTCTTCAAAGTTTCATCGAAATCGGATGAATGTTATATGAACGCATACGGGACTATGTTGAAACGATTCGCGTGCCGTCGCCCACTAGATGAATCTACTCGTGTGCTACCTATTGTAAAATGTATGTACTAAGCCAGAAACCTTCCCTGGAGTGTACAGAACATCTCACCCAAGTTTCATCGCTATTGGACGAACGGTATATGAACGCAATCGGGCCTTTGTTGAAACGCTTCGCAGGTCGTCGCTCATTTATTGAATCTACTGGTGCTCTACTAATATTGTAAAATCGATTTACTAAGTTGAAGACGTTCCCTGGAGTGTACACAACAACAAATCAAAGTTTCATCGCAATCGGATGAATGGCATATAAACGCATACGGGATTTGGTTTAAACGATTCTCGTGCCGTCTCTCATTTGTTGTATCTACTCATGCGCTACCTATTTTAAGACAGATTTACTAGGCCTGAAACCTTCCCTGGAGTGTACTCAACGATTCTCCAAAGTTTCATTGCATTCGGATGAATAGTATATGAACGCATGTGGGAATTTCTTGAAACGAATCGCGCGCAATTTTGTTCAAGCTACTCACGCGCTTTCAATTGTAAATTGGGTTTACTAAGCTTATAATGTTCCCGGAGGTGTGCACACGAGTTCACCAAAATTTATTCGCAATCGGATGAATTGTATATGAACGCAACGCCATCACTCATTTGTTTAAACCACTCGCGCGCTATCATTTGTAAATAGGATTAACTTCGCGTATAAATATCCCGGGAGTTTGCACAACAACTCATCAAAGTTTCATCGCAATCGATGAATGGTATGTGAACGCATACAGGATTTTTGTTGAAACGCTTCACGCGTCGTAACTCATTTTTTGCATCTACTTGTGCGCAAAATGTTTAAAAATGGAGTTGCTAAGTCAAAAACCTTCCCCGGCGTGTAAACAAAACTCATCAAAGTTTCATCGCAATCTGATGAAGGGCATATGAATGCATGCGGGACTTATTGAAACGATTCGCGTGCCGTCGCTCATAAGATAATTCTACTCATGCGCTACCTACTTTAAAATGCATGTACTAAGCCAGAAACCTTCACTGGAGTGTACACAACATCTCACCCAACTTTCATCGCTATTGGACGAATGGTATATGAATGCATACGGGTCTTTGTTGAAACGCTTCGCACGTCGTCACTCATTTGTTGTATCAACTCGTGCCCTACCTATCATAAATTGGACTTAGTAAGCCAGAAACCTTCCATGAAGTGTACACAACATTTCACCCAAATTTCATTGCTATCGGACGAATGGTATATGAACGCATACGGGACATTGTTGAAACGCTTCGCACGTCGTCGCTCATTTGTTGAATCTACTCATGCGCTACCTATTGTAAAATGGCTTTACTAAGCCTGAAACCTTCCCTGGAGTTTACATAATATCTCATCCAAGTTTCATTGCTATCGGACGAATGGTATATGAACGCATATGGTACTTTGTTGAAACGCTTCGCTCGTCGTCGCCCATTTGTTGTATCTACTCGTGCCCTACCTATCGTTAAGAGGATTTACTAAGCCAGAAACCTTCCATGAAGTGTACACAATATCTCACGCAAGTTTCATCGCTATCGGACGAATGGTATATGAACGCATACGGGGGTTTGTTGAAATGCTTCGCGCGTCGTCGCTCATTTGTTGTATCTACTCGTGCCCTACCTATCATAAATTTGATTTAGTAAGCCAGAAACCTTCCATGAAGTGTACACAACATCTCACCCAAATTTCATTGCTATCGGACGAATGGTATATGAACGCATACGGGACTTTCTTGAAACGCTTCGCACGTCGTCGCTCATTTGTTGAATCCACTCGTGCGCTAGCTATTGTAAAATGGATTCACTGAGCTAGAAACCTTACCTGGAGTGAACACAACATTTCACCCAAGTTTCATCGCAATCAAACGAATGGTATAAGAACGCATACGGGACGTTGTTGAAACGCTTCGCGCGTAGTCTCTCATTTGTTGAATCTACTCGTGCGCTACCCATTGTAAATTGGATTAACTAAGCCATAAACCTTCCCTGAAGTGTACACAACATCTCACCTAGGTTTCATCGCAGTGCGATGAACGATATATGATGGCATGTGGGACTTTGTTGAAACGAATCGCACGCCATTTTGATGAGGCTACTCGCGCGCCATTATTGGAAATTGGATTTATTATGTCTATAAATTTCTCGGGAGTGTGCACTACAACTGACCAAAATTCGATCGCAATCGGATGAATTGTATATGAACGTATCGCCATCGCACGCTATCTTTTGTGAAATGGATTAACTATGCCTATGAACATCCCGCAAGTGTTTTCAATAACTCACCGAAATTTGATCGCAATCGGATGAATGGTTTATGAACGCATAAAAGACGAACAGACAGGCATTCATTATATATGTATATATACTAGCTGTACCCGGCATGCGTTGCAATGCCAATCAAAGAAAGTGTAGGCATTGTAACTTTGTATGTTGAAGTGCTTTTGGATTCCCAATATTGTTTTTCTTTTGCCGTTAACCACTTAAAACTATTGTAAAATTGATTTACTATCTCAAAAAAATCATGGGAGCGTGCTTAACAACTCACCAAATTTTCATCGCAATGAAATGAATGGTATATGAACGCATACGGGACTTTGTTGAAACGATTCGAGCGCCGTCTCCCATTTGTTGAATATACTCGTACGCTATCTATTGTAAAATGGATTTACTAAGTGAAAACCTGCCATGGCGTGTACACAACAACTCAAGAAAGTTTCATCGCAATCGGATGAATGGCATATGAACGCATACGGGTTTTTGCTCAAACGATTCGCGCGACGACACTCATTTGTTGAATCTACTTGTGCGCCACCCATTGAGAAACGGATTTACTAATTCATACAGCTTCGCAGGACTGGGCTCAACTCCCCAAAGTTTTATGATAATCGGATGAATGTTGTATGAACGCATACGGGAATTGGTGGAAACGATTCACGCGCTGTCGCCCATTAATTGAATCTAATTTTGCACTACCAATTGTAAAATGGATTTACTAAATCAGAAATCTTTGAGGGAGTGGAAACAACATTTCTCAAAATTTCATTGCAATCGTATGAAGGGTATATGAACGCATACGGATTTTTTTTAAACGATACGCACGCCGTTACACATTTGTTGAATCTGCTTGTGCCATATCTATTGTAAAGTGGATGTACTAAGCCAGAAACCTTCCCTGAAGTGTACACAACATCTCACCCGAGATTCATCGCTTTCGAACAAATGGTATATGAACGCATACGGGACTATGTTGAAACACTTCGCGCGTCGTCGCTCGTTTGTTTAATCTACTTGTGCGATACCTATTATAAAGTGAATTTACTAACCCAGAAACCTTCCCTGAAGTGTACACAACCTCTCACCCAAGTTTCATCGCTATCGGACGAATGGTATGTAAACGCATACAGGACTCTGTTGAAACGCCTCGGCCGTCGTCACTAATTTGCTGAATCTAATCGTGCTTTAGTTATTGTTAAGTCGATTTACTAAACCAGAAACCTTCCCTGAGGTATACACAACATCTCACCCAGGTTTCATCACTATCAGACGAATAGTATATGAAGGTATACGGGACTTTTCGCTCATTTGTTGAATCTACTCGTGCGCTACCTATTATAACATGGATTTACTAAGCCAGACACCTTGCCTGTAGTGTACACAACCTCTCACCCAAGTTTCATCGCTATCGGACGAATGGTATTGAACGCATACAGGACTTTGTTGAAACGCTTCGACCGTCGTCGCACATTTGTTGAATCTACTCGTGCGCTACCTATTGTTAAGTGGATTTACTACGCCAGAAACCTTCCATGAAGTGTACACAACATCTCACCCAAGTTTCATCACTATCAGACGAATAGTATATGAACGCATACGGGACATAGTTGAAACGCTTCTCTCGACGTCGCTCATTCGTTGAATATACTCGTGCGCTACCTATTATAACATGGATTTACTAAGCCAGAAACCTTGCCTGTAGTGTACACAACCTCTCACCCAAGTTTCATCGCTATCCGACGAATGGTATGTGAACTCATACAGGATTTTGTTGAAACGCTTCGGCCGTCGTCGCTCATTTGTTGAATCTACTCGTGCGCTACCTATTGTAAAAAGGATTTACTAAGTCAGAAACCTTTCCTGGAGTGTGCACAACAATACAACCAAAGTTTCATAGCAACCTGATGAATGGTGTATGAACGCATACGGGACTTTGTTTAAGCGATTCGCGTGCCGACACTCATTTGTTGAATCTACTCGTGCACTACAACTTTCATATTTATTCCCCTTTTAAACCTTCTCTGGACTTCCACAAATTATTCAAGACCAAAATTAGCCAAATCGGTCAAGCCGTTCTCGAGTTTTAGCGAGACTAACGAACAGCAATTCATTTATATATATATATATATATATATATATATATATATATATATATATATATAACATTGTAACGTTTCATGGCTAGTGCACAGCTTGCCCCATGCTTGGGTGACATGTTGTATCGTTTCATAGCTCGTGATAGAAAACGAGTGCAGTAAATAGCTCGGTTAATAGGGCGCCAATCTCCAACAGACGGTTGTGAGATAAATTTATATTTATTAAATTGAGATTCCTTACTTTCGGGGGAGGGGCAACAGAGGCTAGCTGCAAAACACCTTATTCTATTATCTTGACCTCTGGGAAGTCTAGCATTGGGTAAATATTGACTGAAAGTCATAGAAGTTAAAAATAATTTATTAACAAACAGGATGAGATGAATGACGTCTTGCGAACTTCCAAACAGATAAAATAAAAAGGGGAAGTTATTTCTTTAAATTATAGAAGTTAATAGTATTTACGTCCGACTTGCAATTGACAAATATGCATGAGCTCACCGGGTTGTAGATCTTCATGGGCGATGTTGGCGGAGGTATCTCGTTCCTGAAGTAGACATCTCGCGTGGACTTCCATGGTTCCAAGTACCAATCCTCCCTGATAAAGCTATCTGCTCACTAATTGCACAGATGCTGTCGCCTAGCTGAGTGAACCTATTAAAACATGGATTTACTAACCAGACACCTTGCCTGTAGTGTACACAACCTCTCACCCAAGTTTCATCGCTATCGGACGAATGGTATTGAACGCATACAGGACTTTGTTGAAACGCTTCGCCCGTCGTCGCACATTTGTTGAATCTACTCGTGCGCTACCTATTGTTAAGTGGATTTACTACGCCAGAAACCTTCCATGAAGTGTACACACCATCTCACCCAAGTTTCATCACTATGAGACGAATAGTATATGAACGCATACGGGACATAGTTGAAACGCTTCTCTCGACGTCGCTCATTCGTTGAATATACTCGTGCGCTACCTATTATAACATGGATTTACTAAGCCAGAAACCTTGCCTGTAGTGTACACAACCTCTTACCCAAGTTTCATCGCTATCCGACGAATGGTATGTGAACTCATACAGGATTTTGTTGAAACGCTTCGGCCGTCGTCGCTCATTTGTTGAATCTACTCGTGCGCTACCTATTGTAAAAAGGATTTACTAAGTCAGAAACCTTTCCTGGAGTGTGCACAACAATACAACCAAAGTTTCATAGCAACCTGATGAATGGTATATGAACGCATACGGGACTTTGTTTAAGCGATTCGCGTGCCGACACTCATTTGTTGAATCTACTCGTGCACTACAACTTTCATATTTATTCCCCTTTTAAACCTTCTCTGGACTTCCACAAATTATTCAAGACCAAAATTAGCCAAATCGGTCTAGCCGTTCTCGAGTTTTCGCGAGACTAACGAACAGCAATTCATTTTTATATATATATATATATATATATATATATATATATATATATATATATATATAACATTGTAACGTTTCATGGCTAGTGCACAGCTTGCCCCATGCTTGGGTGACATGTTGTATCGTTTCATAGCTCGTGATAGAAAACGAGTGCAGTAAATAGCTCGGTTAATAGGGCGCCAATCTCCAACAGACGGTTGTGAGATAAATTTATATTTATTAAATTGAGATTCTTTACTTTCGGGGGAGGGGCAACAGAGGCTAGCTGCAAAACACCTTAGTCTATTATCTTGACCTCTGGGAAGTCTAGCATTGGGTAAATATTGACTGAAAGTCATAGAAGTTAAAAATAATTTATTAACAAACAGGATGAGATGAATGACGTCTTGCGAACTTCCAAACAGATAAAATAAAAAGGGGAAGTTATTTCTTTAAATTATAGAAGTTAATAGTATTTACGTCCGACTTGCAATTGACAAATATGCATGAGCTCACCGGGTTGTAGATCTTCATGGGCGATGTTGGCGGAGGTATCTCGTTCCTGAAGTAGACATCTCGCGTGGACTTCCATGGTTCCAAGTACCAATCCTCCCTGATAAAGCTATCTGCTCACTAATTGCACAGATGCTGTCGCCTAGCTGAGTGAATGGAATGGTTTCACTCGTCTTCGATATTCAGCGCAATGCTGGAAATATCCTAGCTAGATCTCCACTGAGTTTACTAGTTTAACTTTATGAAATTTTGTAGTTGAATCTCAACAAGTGAGGTCCAAGTTGAGAATTTGAAGTGCTTTCATGTGAAAACATAATAATATTCTTCCTCTCCATACAGCTCTGTCCCGGCTTATATATGGCAATTATATCTCCCACCAGCAGTAGGGGATCTGCCAATTGCAATATCAAAGTATTGTCTACAGAAAGTGACGCTCCTTCCTTATTGGCTGAAGCAAGTTCTTTATCACGCACCAAGTGGCTATATTGGGGTGAAGGTCTCTCCCCCAGTGACACACTTCCATATTGGTGTCATGTAGCGGTATCTCCCTTAAAAATCACAAGGTTGCAGTTTTCTCGTCGTAAAACATTTATTCTAAAAAGCTGTAGGGTACATTTTTCTGATATCTTTTAGAATTAGCCTGCTGGCTACCGAGGGTCTTGGTTGGGACTTCCTTTCCACTCTTCCTGCCTCTTCATAAGCGGTTTATGACGGTTCGGGCGGTATCTATTGTCAGTTGTTAGTTCCACAAGGGAGCTCAAGAAATATATTTATTGGGGGAGGGGTTGTAAATTTACGGTTTGAAATCTTGGGTCGACGTCTAATTACAAGAATGGATGAGAATGAACATATGATTTTATATTACCCTTAAATACAATAAATATATACATGCACTATCGTTGCAATTGCACATCAATATAGTACTCTTTGTTCAATTGTTTTGGGTGTGGTGTACCAACACCACAACATTATGGTTACTTTTGGATATTTCTGCTATGCTATGTATTGTAGTGCTAGTGTCTTTTTGTGAAGTGTATTTTGTGAATCACCATGGGTGAAGAAATGACGGTCACCGTTGCAGATTTTCGAAAGATGTTTGAACATATACAAAATAAGGTATGACAGTCTTAATCAAGATATAAATAGTATTAGAGCATCTACACAATTTAGTTTTGGAAGCATAATATGAAACAGTGGTATAATTATGGATTCAGTTGCTGTCATTGCTCAAGGTGAATTAGACGCCATGCAGCAACCTTTAAAAGAAGTTAAGGGTAGCTCCTAAAAGGTTGGAGACTAACGTTAATAAAGTAGAGTTAAACAGTGAAGACATCCAGGAAGATGTCAAGCAGACACATCTGGATGTCAAAAGAGTAGAAACCAATGTTAACAATATAGAACCCAGTCAAAAGAAAGTAGAAACTAATATAAATAAAATTGAAACTAGCCAAAATAAATTAGAAGCTAGCCAAAATGAAATGAAAGCTAGCCAAAATAAATTAGAAGTTAACATCAATAAAATTGAGACAAGCCAAAATAAATTAGAAGCTAGCCAGAATGAAATGAAAGTTAACATAAATAACATAGAAGCTAGGCAATATGAAATGAAAGTTAGCCAAGATAAAATAGAGGAAAATGTTAAGGATGTTTGAACAGATGTCAGGCTTTAGAAGGCCAAGGTCAATGACTTTCGAACTGAGGTTAGTCTGATCGAAAAAAGCCAAAAGAAAATAGAATAGGTCAAACTCAGATGGAATCCAAACTTGTAGATTTGGAAATATCTAATGTTGATTTCCAATCTGAAATCAAAACGGAACTTAATAATAGTCAGGATAGTCTAGAAGCACTATGGCAACAGTTTAAAAATGACACAACTCAGACACGAGCTAGTCTTGAACAACTGAAAGGTGTCATGTGCACACTACAGGCCCAAGTGAAAGATCACACTAAACTCATAAAGGAAGATTTCGATGTAGATTTAAAAGCTATTATCAGAGATAACATTGTAATACGTAAAAAGGATATAATTAAAATCGGTGAGGATAGTTTTAATGATGCTAAACAGCAAATAGAAAAGAAGTTAGCCACAGAGAAGACAAGCAGGGAAATCACAATTGTAAAAGAAGATGTTAATAAAAGGGTGGATGCTCTCCAAAACACTCAAGTTATCGATATTTCAGGATTAGAGAAGCGTATTAAAGGGATCGAAATAAAGGTTGATCAAAGTAGGATTGATTTAATTGAGGTTCGTGAAAAGAAAACATCTGAAATCAATGAGCTCGGACATAAATATGAAAGCATTAATCTAGCCGGTCACATAAATATTGTTTTAGATCCCTTAGTTGGGGGTAGTTAGATCTAAAACGGATGTGTCATTGTGTTAATTTATAAAGTGATGCCTAGGAGGGGGTAGCTTCCCGTAGCTGGGTAAGCTGACCAGTGTAGAGTGTTGTTTAGTGTTAGGATGCTAGGGGATGCTCTTACAAAGACATAGGTGTATTTCAGGGGATGAAACTTTGTGTACAGGTTAACGTACTAGCCTCTCAGCTGGTTGGAGATAGTTATGTAACTGACGTGCGTGCGTCAGCGATGTTGCGGCTCGATGCGCTAGGCAGTCGGGCCGCTGCGGGAAGCACAATGAAGCTTGCGCTGGCAACTATTTGGCTACTGTATGTCACGGCTAATCGTGATGGGAATCAGGAAGGGCGTTGGGACGTAAAGAGGCGTGTAAATAGTAAGACAGGTGTAGTGTACTGACCAAGTATTTATTGGTCAGTGATGTATGAAATAATATGTCCCTTTTAGGGAAATGTAATAAGTGTTACAAGTTTGAGTGTACAATTTGTGGGTAAAGGTTACAAAGTATAGGATCTCTGAACACTGCTGACTCACCTGATGATAACAGCGAGGGCCTCCGGCTGACACACTGTATGACTGGTAATTGAGAGAGGACCCTGTCCTCATTAAGGTCCTTCTTATATGCTTTAGTGCTGCTTCGTCGGCATTCCAATGGCATAGCTGCCCCAGTTAGTTATAGTGTAGCTGTTATGTGTGTGATGCAAGTATTTGGCAAGCCTTCCGAGCTGGTCGACTTGCCCTTGCTGTATGAAAGATACTGTTCTGGACTTACAAGATTTGCCAGTTAGGGGTGGTTTAAATAGATGATGGGGGATGGCTTCCAGGGGGTGCAGCCCCCTGGGGGCTTGTACAAGCCTCTTCCTCTGTTTAGTTCGCGTCCCCGCGAACGGGAACGGAACGTGGAGTCGGGGTGTCGATGTAATAGTTTATTCTTGAATCTTCCTTGTATCTCCTCTTGGTGTCTTCTTCGTCGTATAGGTGTATTGATGTCGTGTTGATATGTCGATGTCGTGTAGGTGTGAGATCAGCTCGTGTTCAGAGGGGTGGGGTTTGGGATATACATATATGTATTTGACAATTTAAAATAGTGCATGAGAGAAAAAAATTGACATCGTAATATATAAAAAGTTCCAAAAAAAACATGGTTTTGAACATTTAGGCGATATATTGTTGTGCAGGGAGGAAAAAATCCAGGGCTGGACGGATGATTGTGCCGTCCTCCTCTGTCTTAGGGAAAAAATTGCTCCCTGCAATGAGAAAGATAGAAGAAGTAGAAAAAATGGGTGTTCCAGGGTATAAGTTAAGGGAAATATTTAAAATGTGTTTATTGAGTTGGGATAAAACGGAACACCCTTACAAATTGGGACGTTAGAAGAAAGAAAAATGAAAGAGACAAATCATAATCATAATCATAACCACTGTGTACATGTGTGTGACAAAACATGAGTATTCATAATGTGTGGCATCCTACTGTTGTGTGTAGTGCCTTGGAACAATGTTATTGTATTTTGTGTTTCATTCTATTACATTATGTGCTTATGTCTATCTATCTTACTTATTAATTATCTTATATCTAGACGGCCGTGTCTATGGTACTTCGCGTGCACGCTACCTTTTGTGTGTGTGTGCCGTTTCACGGCTAAACCTGTACGGCCGTTTCCTGGTATAGTTTGGTGGTCGTGCCGCTTGAAATATATCCCTATTCTGTGAAGCATCCCCTGTGGGCGAATGCCTTCACACTTGACAATGAGAGTCGCCGCCACAAGTCGGTTGCGCCCTCATTGCCGTAAGTTGCGTCGCATTTGGACGCTTTACTTTCTTCTGTTTACGTTGATCTGCCAGCGAGTCTGATACCCCACAGGTATCAGCCCTGCTGTGCAGATTTTTGGAGTGTATCTGTAAAATATGTGGTGAGTATGTGAGATTGTGTTAGGATTAGTGCAAGTTGACGTATAAAAATAGTACATAATCATGGCATGCCGCAGATAATATGATGCCGCTATATGGCAGTGAAATCACTGTCACCAGTTTCATATATCTGGTGACGCCGCCTGAAAAGTGGAGAGGTTAAAAAAAACATATTAGTATGGCATATTCTCTATGTCGCTTCCTGTGTCTGTGTGTCCACAGGCTGAAGCTCTTCTTTCTCCTGGAAAAAATAGCATGATTAGTGTTAACTTGATGTATGACCGGGCTTACCCTACACGGTGCCGTAATGTTGATTCTTATTCTCATGGTGTTTATATAACCTAGTTAGTCTAACTTAATGTATTACCTTAATACCATTTATCTTACCATGTTGTCTTAATATGTTGTCGGACTTACCCCGGTAGCGGAATTTTGGTTACCGGGTGCCGAGATATTCTACCTTAATTATAGTAAATAAAAATGCTTGCTATCTCTAAGCCGAATGGGTGGCCTTATCCTATTGCCGAAATATGCTGTGCTCTTATTTAGCAACAGCGGTTAGTAAATTTGCTTAATCCTAAGTTGCGTACCAAAGTGCAACTGTCTTACAGCTAGAATTTTGATGGCATGCAATGTATAGGGTGGTATTGGGATTACGGGTGCCTCCTAGGGCTTACCTGCGCCTTTGACTGTTCGAAATACGCGAGCATGCGTATAGTACCCAGGGACCTTCGCCCAATTTGCAGTGTGGTGTCGGTAATCCGAGTGACTACGCATGCAGATTGTGGTTTGGGCACTACGTTTCGTGCTCAACACGGCTCCTCCATTGGACCCGTACGTATAGTAGTTTGGAATTACCTTGCGCCTTGGAGGAGTTACCCCTACCTATTGACCTCCCTTGTACATTGTCACCCATGTGTTTTGTGGGGTGCTCCCCTTAATAACTAGGTGTCGCCATTAATATTAATGCTTACTAACTAGTATTAACATAATCGCAGGCGGCTTACGGTGCCACAAAGCAAACCGTCTCGCCCGCTGTATCTGCCTGCTCTTAGCCGTTGCCTTTGCATATGTTGTCGCAGTTGGGTCGCCCACTTTAACCCCTGTGAGTTGCTCGCGATGCCCCTCATTTAATGCCCTTGGCTGCCCGCTGCGTCGCCATTTATGTGGGCATTGGACATCGTCCAATGGCATAGTATCATCTTCACCTTTATTGGCAATAATCGTATTCTCTTCGCCTTTGTTGGCAGTAATAATAATCTCTTCGCCTTTATTGGCCGCAATAATAATCATCCGGGATTTGAGCTTCCGGTTCCTCTTCGCCAGTGTTGGCCGCAATAATACTTCACTCCTGCGCATAGGAGTCTAAAGGCCCCGGGTTCGATCCCCGGCATCTCAACCAATCTGTTTTAGATCCCATAGTTGGGGGTAGTTGGATCTAGAACGGATGTGTTAGTGTAGCAATTTATAAGGTGATGCCTAGGAGGAGGTAGCTTCCCGTAGCTGGGTAAGCTGACCAGTGTAGAGTGTTGTTTAGTGTTAGGATGCTAGGGGATGCTCTTACAAAGACGTAGGTGTATTTCAGGGGATGAAACTTTGTGTACAGGTTAACGTACTAGCCTCTCAGCTGGTCGGAGATAGTTATGTAACCTACGTGCGTGCTTCAGCGATGTTGCGGGCCGCTGCGGGAAGCACAATGAAGCTTGCGCTGGCAACTTTTTGGCTACTGTATGTCACGGCTAATCGTGACGGGAATCAGGAAGGGCGTTGGGACGTTAAGAGGCGTGTAAATAGTAAGACAGGTGTAGTGTACTGACCAAGTATTTATTGGTCAGTGATGTATGAAATAATATGTCCCTTTTAGGGAAATGTAATAAGTGTTACAAGTTTGAGTGTACAATTTGTGGGTAAAGGTTACAAAGTATAGGATCTCTGAACACTGCTGACTCACCTGATGATAACAGCGAGGGCCTCCGGCTGACACACTGTATGACTGGTAATTGAGAGAGGACCCTGTCCTCATTAAGGTCCTTCTTATATGCTTTAGTGCTGCTTCGTCGGCATTCCAATGGCATAGCTGCCCCAGTTAGTTATAGTGTAGCTGTTATGTGTGTGATGCAAGTATTTGGCAAGCCTTCCGAGCTGGTCGACTTGCCCTTGCTGTATGAAAGATACTGTTCTGGACTTACGAGATTTGCCAGTTAGGGGTGGTTTAAATAGATGATGGAGGATGGCTTCCAGGGGGTGCAGCCCCCTGGGGGCTTGTACAATATAGATAAATTTCAAGAGCTGCTAAGGGGACTTCTGAATGCCGACTTTAGAGCCGCTGCTTATAGAACTGAACAACCTATTCTGCATATAAGGGATTTGGGACATCGAGAATATTCTAACTCCGAGGCTAATACTCAATCCAGTTCACAGGGACAGTTAAATGTTACCCACCAGAGACAGGAGGAAGTTACCTCACCACTTTTTAACACTGGTGCAAGAACATACAACAATAGACCATCAGATAGGAAGTCCAATGTTACATGACAATTATACACAACTTTGAGGATAAACGGAGAAAATTTAACAACCTTGATGGAACCACTCCGATAGAATCCATCCGAGGACTAAGGGATTATTTTTATGAATCTCACACTCCTAGAGATCGCGAACTGCGAGTTGTTATAGAGATTCTTAATCGATGCACCATTACAGTGGTATTGGGCTTTCGACGATTTCAAACAGTTCTCTGAAGCGTTTATACAACGGTTTTGGTCTGTTGACGTCCAGCAGAACGACTGTTCGGAGGTGTATTCGAGGAAGTATGCAAGTACAGGTCCTACAAGTTACGCCGAATTCTTCGCCAGTCAACTTCCGAAATTGTGTTTCTGCAGCCTCCCTTAACGCAAGGGGAACTAGTTGAGAATATTTCACGTTAACTACCGGTTGAGGTCAGGAGGTCAATTATCTCTTCAGGTGTTACTGATTTAGGTTTCATGGACGATCTATTGCATAGGTTGGACCATGTCATTTCAGCGACAGCACTGACGATTGTCAGAAGTCCCAGACAGGAAAATAGGGCAGTAAAAACGCTGTAAATTGGAAAAACACAGCAAACTGGCAGGCCTGATCAAAGGACGGAGAATATAACGGGTCCAATAAGGAATCACTACCAGAGGCAATGAAGATACGATATTAGGTACAAGGGGTACAGTGAAAGGCCCTGGAATCGTCAATACGAGGAAAGGATTGTGTATCGTAGTGAATACGATAACAGAAGAAACAATTACTGAGAAGAACCATATAACAGAAACTACAGAAATAATCAAGGCTGCAGTAGATACAAAATCTACAAGAATGATGAATTGGATTGAAGGAAGAATCAGAAGAAGCTCAGCAGGGAGAGAGAAAAGTCCAATGAAAAGGGACGAAGACGTTCGAAAGAAAGAAGAAATTCGAAAGAGAGACAGAGAGAACTTGATAAGGCGAATCCAAGCACTAGTCGACAGGATTATGGTTCAGAACGAACACCTGCCGATTAAGATAGAAGAAAAACGCCGACCTCTAGACAGAAGAAGAGACTATATTTGATGATCCTCCATTCGAAGTAAGAAGAGACATGATATGTTAAGAAAATGGTCTAATTTCAGCATAAATTAATGGTACATATGTCAGAATATCTAGAGGTGATGCAAATAAAAGCTTAGCTGACATGCATTTGAGGCATCAAGGGGGAAGATGTATGGCCTGCGCGCCACGAGCTTACGACTTTCAAACGGTACCTTGTGTGGGATCATATGGCGAGCGACCATTCCAACTCAGATGTAGGTCAGCCGAGAGTAGCCGATGACCCCATGATCATATACGAATGCCGCGATAAGAAATGAAGAAGATATGATATTATTGGTCTACAGTATTCACGACGTCACAACACCTGAGAAAAAATTGTTATGTGTTATTTCAAATTAGAGCGATTTGCACACTGAAGTAGGTATTGAACAGCTTGCCAGAATGCCAGAAAGTTAATGCAAGTGTTTATGACATAAGGAGTTGAAAATGATAAAGAAACATATATGACAGTCCTAGCGACCAAACTCGAACTAGGATACCTCAGAGTGGGGGCAGGAAGTTTTACATGCGGAGCAACCCCCCACTACACAAGACAGAACGCAATGTGATTATGTATAGGAAATTTAAGCACGGGAGTGCTCGTTGTAAGTTGAGCCGTGTGGTGAAATACGTGGTTCACGGACTTTGTCAAAATACCTTACTGTGTGTTTCAACATGCACCAGTATGTCTTATGTTAATTTCAGTGTCGTGTTCGACATTTAAGCTTTCGAGCGAGGACTATCGCCATAGTCATGCAAGTGCGCATTGATACTGTTTCACCGTTGTGAACACGAGGCCGAGTCACGGCATTAAAAACAGTTTGCGTTAAGAGAGATTCTACTCAATTCACACTGGGTATTGAATCTATGGACAGTTTTTTGAATTATACTCTCCATGTGTATTGGAACTATACCTTTTCCCAAGCGTCATGTTAATGATGCAAACGTCAGGGGGAAAGAATGAACAGTATAAAGTTATGATAGCCATGGCGTTCTAAGCTATGACATAAGCACTACTTTCAAAGCATAGAAGAGACTCTCAATAGTGACCAGATTTAACATGTGTTTCAAGAACACGTTATTCACGTCTCAGACGAAGCAACATTTTGAGAATATGTATTACACATTTCCATTCGAGATGGGCATAACACATGGCTGCAATCGAATGTCTATCAGCTGCTATGTACTGTTATTTTCTTTCGGGAAACGCGAGTGCGTGAATTCTGTTCGCGACGCCATTTCGTGGCTTGAGCGACCGCGAGGCTGGAGTTTGGGAGCTAGTTGGAGAAAGGAGTTCCTGAGTTCGAGACCCGGACTGCTTATGGATGGAGATCATGCCTTGGTGGAGTATGGAGAGGTTTACCATGGCATATTTATATCCTTCTTAAACATCGCTACGAAACCCGGCAGAAGGTACAGAAAATACACTATATTTAGTAGTGGCTTAGTGGGTATTTGAAAGTAACCATGGTTGCCATTCTATTATGAATTGTAGAATGGTTGGACAGAGGTCTAGGTTCGATACTTGGTCGTATCTGACTTCCTGATCAACCTGGATTTTGATTTTTGTTAACCAAATGCATTTAATGTTGTAGTTTTGTAACTATATTTGATATTCTAGCAAATTTATTTTAAAATTCTTGCATATTTTCATTTTCGAGAAGACACATCCCAGCGGAAGATCTACGTATTTTTGATAGAGCTAGGAACTATTTCCTGCCTATTGCACATTGATTTTGAGTGCACTTGAGCACTTTGACAGTTTGTTGGATAATGAGTGTCTTTGATATACTCCGATTTGAGCAACGTTGATGAAATTCCTTTTCTGTTTGAAGAAAATAGTTTAATATTTTTAAATGCCATGTGGACATAGAAGTTTTCTAATATTGGGTTAGTGGATAACTATGATTAGTTATTTTTCTGGAAGACTGCATACTACTCTATAGAGCGAGGGGGGAGGGGAGTCTTCATATTTAGTTGAATTTGACCAATTTCCACTTTAATCTAGATCACATTTTTCATGTGACTTCTGATTGTTTGAAGCATTGTATACACATCTACCACCCGTGGCCCTTGGCGAATATGTCGCCCCCTGGCACTATAAGGTTAAAATACAAAATACAATCAGAATATGAATACTAAATATAAAACAATAATTGTCAACATCGAGCTTAAGACCTGAATTCTCACTGGGAGGGGGAGGGGGTGGGGAGGGGGGCAACCGGGAGTTTGGTGTCATAGAATAGTCCCCAAAGAAATGGGGGTCCGTGGTTCCTCAAGGGAAACTTTTGTTTAATTTGGTGCAAAATGATAAGTTTTGAGGCTATCAAGCATCACTTTTTTGAACCAATTTGTTGTGATGTTTTATGCTTGATTATTGATAAACACAACTAAGTCAATTACAATCTTACGGTACTTCTTATTAATACAGTCATCTTGCTCACTTTATAGTATTTAAATAGAAAGAATGAACATTACTCTTTGGATTTTGGGCACATGGCCTCGTTCTTCCGCCATTTAAAACCTCATTCACTGTTTCGATTCACAACTCACACTATAATATAAAGTCAAGGTTTCTTGAAGCATTACCAAATTGGTTTATAACTTCATCGTCAGTGATTTGTATGTCTCTGAGAATAGATAACAATACTAGACCGATGAGTCTGTTTTCAGAAGTAGAATTTCTTTAAGTATGTTTTCAACCTACTCATACTACAACTCTGTTCGGCGGTAGCTACAGAGACAGGCCAAATTACCTAGAGTTTTATAAGGGTATACAAGGTAGGGGGAAAAACTTTTGTCACAAGCTTCAAGGGCACTTATTGCTGTTCTTGCTAGGTTCTTAAGAGCGAAGCCACTGAAGAGCATTAAGAGGTTATGTTATGATATCTGAGCAAACTAATCTGACACATTGTTTCGTACATCGCTCTACCGTCGCCTAGCTTTGCTACGTTGCCATATGTCGCTTAGTAACAATAGTACATGAAAAGTATATTAGATTTTAATGTTTTAATTGATAAACAAATATTATGTGACAACATTTTAGGAAGGGGGGCACGCCCGTGGACTGCCGTCGATCCTTGTTATGAAAGCCGGATCTAGATCTTATAGGCTTTCATATAGCCGTTGTAGATCTCGGAAACTAAGCGTCGCCCAGTGTTCAAACCTATACCAATCGAATCGGAGTCGAAAAACAAATATTCAAAAAAGTCTGTATGTACGTATGTACGTACGTATGTGAGTGACGTTTTTGCGTTTGGCAAAGTAGAGGTCGCAATTTTCAAGACATCGAGCTGAAATTTGGTACGGTGAAAGAGTTGGGGCCTGTGACGAACCCTGTTGTTGGGCGTTAAAATCGGTGCAGGGCCGGACCTTTTTTTGGGGCCCTGAATTTCAACCTTTTTTTTGGGAATCGATATATCTCGGAAACGGTTGGTCGTAAAAAAAAGTTAAATGTACAGGTGTAAGATCACCTCGGTATGCAACTTTTTTACTCATAAAGATTTTTTAATATCTCTCACCGCTTTCTGTTTTCGGGGCCCTGAAAATATACGTGTGTGCGTGACGTTTTAGCCTATAGCAATGTACAGGTCGCAATTTTCAAGATATCGAGCCGAAATTTGGTACGGCGACAGGAACGCGGCCTGAAAGGAACCCTATTGTTGGGCGTTAGGTTCGGTGCAGGGCCGGACCTTTATTTGGGGCCCTGGATTTCATCCTTTTTTGGAATCGATATATCTCGGAAACGGTTGGTCTATAAAAGCGTTAAATGTACAGGTGCAAGATCTCTTCGGTATGCAACTGTTTTACTCATAATGATTTTTTGATATCTCTCAACTTTTTTTTTTTTTTTTGGAGCCCTGAATATGTACTTGTGTGTATGACGTTTTAGCCTCTAGCAATGCACAGGTCGCAATTTTCAAGATATCGAGCTGAAATTTGGAACGGCGAATAAGACACGGCCCTTGAGGAACCCTATATTGTTGGGCGTTAGAATCGGTGCAGGGCCGGACCTTATTTAGGGGCCCTGAATTTCATCCAATTTTTGGAATCGATATATATCGGAAACGGTTGGTCGTATCGAAGAACTTTAAATGTACAGGCGTAAGATCCCCTCGGTATTCAACTTTTTTACACATAACGATTTTTTATGTCTCTCACCGTTTTCTATTTTTTGGTGGGAGAAGGGAGTTGAATATGTACGTATGTGCTTGACGTTTTTGCGTTTAGCAAAGTACAGGTCGCAATTTTCAAGATATCGAGCTGAAATTTGGAGCGGCGAAAGTGTTGGGGCCTGTGACGAACCCTACTGTTGGGCGTTAAAATCGGTACAGGGCCGGACCTCTTTAGGGGCCCTGAATTTCAACCTTTTTTTTAAATCGATACATCTCGGAAACGGTTGGTCGTATCAAGAAAGTTAAATGTACAGGTGTTAGATCTCCTCGGTATGCAACGTTTTTACTCATAACGATTTTTTAATATCTCTCACCCTTTTCTGCTTTTGGGGCCCTGAAAATGTACGTGTGTGCGTGACGTTTTAGCCTATAGCAATGTACAGGTCGCAATTTTCAAGATATCGAGCCGAAATTTGGTACGGCGACAAGAACGCGGCCTGAAAGGAACCCAATTGTTGGGTGTTAGGTTCGGTGCAGGGCCGGACCTTTATTTGGGGCCCTGAATTTCATTCTTTTTTTTTTTTGGAATCGATATATCTCGGAAACGGTTGGTCGTATCGAAAAGCATTAAATGTACAGGTGCAAGATCTCTTCGGTATGCAACTGTTTTACTCATAATGATTTTTTGATATCTCTCACCGTTTTCTCTTTTTGGAGCCCTGAATATGTACGAGTGTGTATGACGTTTTAGCCTCTAGCAATTTACAGGTCGCAATTTTCAAGATATCGAGCTGAAATTTGGTACGGCGAATGAGACGCAGCCCGTGAGGAACCCTATATTGTTGGGCGTTAGAATCGGTGCAGGGCCGGATCTTATTTAGGGGCCCTGAATTTCATCCAATTTTTGGAATCGATATATATCGGAAACGGTTTGTCGTATCGAAGAACTTTAAATGTACAGGCGTAAGATCCCCTCGGTATTCAACTTTTTTACCCATAACGATTTTTTTATATCTCTCACCGTTTTCTTTTTTTTTTGGGGGGGGGGGCTGAATATGTACGTATGTGCTTGACGTTTTTGCGTTTAGCAAAGTACAGCTCGCAATTTTCAAGATATCGAGCTGAAATTTGGAGCGGCGAAAGTGTTGCGGCCTGTGACGAACCCTTTTGTTGGGCGTTAAAATCGGTGCAGGCCGGACCTTTTTTGGGGCCCTGAATTTCAACCTATTTTTGAATCGATACATCTCGGAAACGGTTTGTCGTATCAAAAAAGTTAAATGTACAGTTGTAAGATCTCCTTGGTATGCAACTTTTATACTCACAACGATTTTTTAATATCTCTCACCGTTTTCTGTGTTTGGGGCCCTGAAAATTTACGTGTGTGCGTGACGTTTTAGCCTATAGCAAAGTACAGGTCGCAACGTTCAAGATATCGAGCTGAAATTGTGTACGGCGACAGTGACGCGGCCTGAGAGTAACCCTATCGTTGGGCGTTAGGATCGGTGCAGGGCCGCACCTTTTTCTTGGGTCCTGAATTTCATCCTTTTTTTGGAATCGATATATCCCGGAAACTGTTGGTCGTACCAAAAAAAAGTTAAAGACACAGGTGTAAGATCTCCGCAGTAAGCAACTTTTGTACCCATAACGGTTTTTTTATATCTCTCACCGTTTGCTTTTTTGGGGCCCTAAGACGTACGTATGTGCGTGACTTTCATGCCCTTAGCAAGGTTTAGGTCGCACGCATCAAGATATCGAGCTGAAATTTGGTACGGTGTAAGAGTTTGGACCTGTGAGCAACCCTGTTGTTGGGCGTTAAAATCGGTGCAGGGCCGGACCCTTTTGGGGCCCTGAATTTCATCCCTTCTTTTTTGAATCGATATATCTCGGAAACGCTTGGTCGTATCGAAAAACATGAAATGTACAGGTGTAAGATCTCCGCGGTATACAACGTTTTTGCTCATAACGATTTTTTGATATCTGACCGTTTTCTTCTTTTGGGGCCCTGAAATGTACGTATGTGCGTGACGTTTTTCGGTTTAGCAAAGTACAGGTCGCAAATTTCAATATATCGGGCTGAAATTTGGTACAGTGGTAGAGTTAGGGCCTGTGAGGAGCCCTATTATTGCGTGGTAAAATCGGTGCAGAGCGGAACCTTTTTTGGGGCCCTCAATTTCATCCTTTTTTTGGAATCGATATATCTCGGAAACGTTTGGTCGTATCGAAAAATGTTAAATATACATGCTTAAGATCTCCGCGGTATTCAACTTCCTTATCCTTAATTATTTTTTGATATCTCTCACCGTTTTCTTTTTTTGGGGGGGCTCTGAAGATGTACGTATGTGCAAGACGTTTATGCGTTTAGCAAAGTACAGGTCGCTCGTTTCAAGATATTGATCTGAAATTTGGTACGGCGAACGAGTTGCAGCCTGTGAGGAACCCAAGAGTTGGGCGTTAAAATCCGTGCAGTTCCGGACTGGGTAGATTATTGGCTGAGGAATAACCTAACCACCAAGGGAAGATGATTAAGAAAAGGAGATAGGTTTCGGACTGGAGAAAAAGGATAGAAAAAATAGGAGGAGAGTCACACAAAAGTTATAAATTTAACCTTAAATGCACTTAGAGGCGGTTGCCACCGCAAATCCGCTCTCGGATACCTAAAGTGGGTAAGGGCTTGGTCTAAGCTGACGGGAAACACAGCTAGAACTTGGGCGGTTTGCAAGAGAGTGGCTTTAGTGTATTTCCTCCAAAGCATGCATAAGACTACTATGGGGAAGGGTGATAGTCTGGCAAGACAAATAGTAAAAGCTTTATTCTGTATTAACGATGGCATGAACTGAGGAAGAGTTAGGAAAGCCAGGATCTTGCCTAACTGTAGTATTTGCGAAATGATAAATCCAAAAACAAATATTTAATTTATTTAACAATTCAAAGAAGTTTAATAACTTTAACAAGTATATATTTTCAATTTGGGTAACAATTTTTGGGTCACAGACCTTAGAAAACATTAAACGTTTGCTCCAGGCAATTGACAATTTATGAGGTTTCAAACCTGATATATGTTCTAAAATCTTTATAAGATTTAAAAAAGACAAATGAAGTAATTAAAGTTTAAACATTAAATTGAGTACAAGGAGTGTACTTTAAGAAATTTCTGAGAGAATATTCTAGAGAGAGTGACAACTTCGAAAGTAACAAAAAGGAAAACATGAAGAATAAGATAGAAGTTCCTACAACTTCCTATATTTGTGCAGAATTACTTTATAACAATTATACAAAAGAGAGCAGGTCACTTACGGTGAAACCTGAAGAGAAAGTCAAAAGGAAGGTTCTAGACTTCCTATGTTTAAGTAGGAATCACGAGCCAAATGGGGCAGTTTCCATTTCATGAGACCTAGAAATAACTCACTCAAGAGTTGAAAGAATTGTTTTCCCTGATTATAGGGAAGAAACAATGTAAGTTTGAACCGTGTATAAAACACGTAGTTATACAGAAATTAATTAATGATAAACCAGCAAAATGGAAGGGCACTTCGTGAGTGACACCTTATAGAAAAATTACAATTTTATTAATATGGTTTGTTAGTAGAAGGTTTAGGAAAGATCATTGGGATTTAGGATCAATGTTCATGGCCTTATTCAATGTAAACGGACGATCGCGACGCGGTAGAAAAGTGGAACAAGCACTAGTTTTCACTATAGTCTGTAAAATGGATGCAAAGTTCACTGTAGAAACACGGAAGTTTATGGGAAAGAAAGTTATTGCAATGATGAAAATAACTGGTTGCACCAGGTAGGCGAGAGTCTATTTCTTTCGAAGTTTGTGAATTACAATTAAATGCGCCATAGAACATTCCAGCGGTGGAAGAAAATTCGCTATTGCAGTAATTTATAAGGAAGATTCCTCATTTTAAATAGTATTCCCACAAGTGAGTGAAAAATACATGACGGCAGGACTTGTAGATAAAGTACAGGATCTGGAAGGTTCCAGAACGATCTTAATAGAATAATGGGGTCAAAGAAAATCCAGCGGAGGAACTAGCTTGGTGAATTATAGACAGCGGGTATTAGATAATATCCCACGTAGTGAGAAGATTTCCCAATTATATAGCTTATGAAAAGCTACTTTCTATTAAGGTTGGCTTAGACAGACAAAAGCTCAACATGGCAAATCCCACGAAGAATGATTTTTTCCCCAAAATAAGTAATCTCACGCTGTCTATAAAATATCGTTAAAAGTATGTAGAAATTAAAACCGATGAAGATGAAGTTAAAACTTGAAGTAGGTACTTATCTTTGTTGCATGGCGAAGGTGAAGTTCCCTTAACAGATACTTAAAGTGACAACATGGCGTAGAACGTAGAGAGTGTCTCTTGGTTTGAGGAGACTGGCTCGAGTTGAGCCTTGGCTGACCAAGTCAACTGCCGACTTAGAAGTGAGACCTACTCAGCGAAGCACAGAGGGTCTAAGGAAGGGAACAGAGTGGGGGTAGGAAACAAAAGGTATACATATCAGCATAACCAACTTAAGAAATTAAATTCTCTTGAGGAGATGGTCTTCAAAGAGTTGATAACAGGCGATACTAGCACAGCATGGTGAGTGAAAAAGTAGACGAAGCTCTCTTGCTCATAGAGATAATAGCTGACGATGGCAACGAGATCTGGTGGCCAGAGGGAAAAGGAAGTCCTCTTGCACCAGGAAGAATTGAGGAGCTTCAGAGATTCGCTGCTAGATAACGCTAGGAGGGTCATGGAAGATATATATCTAGAACAGACTCATAAAAGATATAAGCGACATGATCACCGAAGAAAAAATAGAAGATCACTGTTGGTATTTGACAAAGAGGAAGGAATGAACATGCAAAAGCATTAAACTTTATATTCTCTCGTACCGTGAATTCCAAGAATACACCATACTGGGAGGGAAACACCAACAGAGAACAAATAAGCAGTTAAACATTTAAAGGTAATGGAGCGATCAAAGACAGTGGTCTTGTGATCGGACCATTTGTGGTCAAGATTTTGGCCACCCTGACTCTCCCATCCCTTCCAGGATAACACTCGGTCACTCTTCCAGAAGTCCAGACTAGGGGGGGGGGAAACATCCCTAACCAAGACCAGGTCCCCCACTTTAATGTCGGGACGGGAAAGAAACCACTTCTGTCTCCGTTGCAAGGAAGTTAAATATTCCAAGTTCCACCTCTTCTAAAAGGAATTGCGGAGGGCTTCAAGTTTACGCTAAACGATAGGTAGATTAGAATCCCTGAAAGAATTGGGAAGAGGAGGAGGGGCAGAAAGAGAAGTGCGGATAAGGAAGTGACCAGGTGTGAGTGGAAGCAGGTCATCAGGGTCATTGGAAAGCGGAGTTAAAAAACGAGAATTAACAACACCTTCAATCACAAAATAGCTAGAAGCTGAGGGAAATAAAGCACCAGTAAAGATTGCGATAAGACGCAAAAGGAGAATTAACAAGTGTAAACAAAGCGTATAGAAACAAGTACATCTATTAATGATAAGATTACACCAAATAAACAAAGGAACTATGCGAGTAGAAAGCAAGAACGCCATAGGTAACAATCTAGTAGCCATAAACTATGACCTTAAGTTATAATAAGTATCAAAGGGGTTACTCAGAAAAATACTTAAGTCAGCGAGAAACTTGACGTGACAAGCATAAATACAAAAACACATCGAATGTAACGACGAGAAAAAACAAGTTTGTTCATCAATGAACATTAAAGGTGCAAAATATGTAAGCAAGGAGCAATACATGAACGCGTGAAAAATACGCAACGATGTTGTGAAACAAGAATCGAAGCAGTTGTAGGATACGAGCGTGAGTAAGTGGGAGACGTAAGCATGAACGACCTTGACCCACATAGTACAACGAGATAAGGAATATAAATATCTGAAAGAGTCCTTGAGCGGAACAAGTTTATTTTGGGAAGTAGGTGAGCGGCTTCTGAATTTACGGAAGCGACTCGCAAGACAATGGTTGGCAATCAGCCAGAGTTGAGATAAGGGAAAGTTGCTCTGACTTTTGGCAAGCGTACAGGAAATAAACAACAACTTGGCCTTACTCAAGCGTGTATACAAACAAGTTTGAAAAACAAGCAGTTCGAAATAAACAAACAACACAATTGACATCAGCCGTGACTTAAAGCGGAGCAAGTGACACGACATGCAGTCATTCGTGGCTTGGACGTGAAAAAGCAATTTAGAGACATAAGAAATAAATTAAGAAATCAATTTCGCATAATTGAGAGGATCACGGAATCCGACAATTTTCGACAGAAAAAAGCTTGATTCTTCCGAAATAGGAAGAGAAGCTGGGACATTGAGAATGAGATTATGCGTAAGAATAGTTATTCTAGATGCTAGAGAATTCAGATTTTCAAGCGGTTTCAAAACCGACTTCCAATTGTGAGGAAGGGGCTAGGAGCCGGCCGTGGCCATCCTTCTAAATAGCGAAAGAAGTGAAGCATAGCTTACAGCGAAGTGATGGAGACTGATAGCCATGGTTTTACACAAGGGGAAGATAGTTTTCAATAGAGAGTTTAAGCAATTACCTGCTATAAAAAATGACATGAGAAGGTAAACTAAGTGACACAAGGTGAGGCGAACTTGAATTGTCATCTTGTGCGGGAAGAAGGCAAAATCATTTAAACAACTTACAAAGATGGCGTAGTTGTTCACGATGAGACATCGTTTCGGCAAGTGTTTTTAAAAAGTATCGAGATCGAAAACATGAGCGTTCTCTTTTTCAGAAATGGGATTTATATCAGCAGTAACAAAATGACATTGCGATTTGGTTTGAAGACTGGGTTGTTGGATTTCACCAGTAATAACCCAACCAAAATTGGTGTCTCTGGCGACCACGTTTGAGGATAACCTACGTGTTTGTTTGCGAAGGCAATTCCAAAAAACATTGGCACTGAAAAGTACATCAATGGGACCTTGAGCATTAAACTGAGGATCAGCTAACCTTAAATGTGAAGGAATCTTTAAACCGGAAGTATTAATAGAGCTGCTAGGAGTGTCTTTGCTAATACTGGTAAGAATGAGACAGTTTAAGTTAAGATTGGTGTTTCTTTGGCAAACGTCTCTGATTTTCAATTTTGAAGATTGCAAGACTTGAGTTTTCAAATTGTCAATGCCGGATACATTGATAGAAATAGGCGATGACGAAAGACCTAGTTTTTTAATTAACGATTGCGAAACAAAGTTGTGCGTTGAAGCGGAATCGAGAAGACCGCGGGTTCGAAACCAATTTCCAAATTTATCTTGGATTTCGAATTGTACAGTGGACAAAAGAACTTGCGCACTGTAAGAAGTTTCGGCGTTAGAAATTCAGGAAGAAGCATTAGTTTGTTCGGAGCTGCTCTGCGTGGAGTTTGAAGAAGCGGGTACTGATGACCTCGATTTATCATGAATGTGCAATAAAGAATGGTGCGGTTTTTTACAATGGAAGCAGAGGTTGGATGACGTGCAATTTGAAGAAGAATGCTTAGGTGACAAGCAGTTGAAGAATTGTTTGCTATTGAAGACAAACTTCCTTCGATCTTCGACAGACAATTCTTTAAAAGATTTGCACAAATACAAAATGTGCAACTTTTTGCAGAGCATGCATTTTAAAGATTTGTTGAGCGGCCTGATATGTTCTCTTGGATGGTTGAGAGAAGCGGAACGAGTTTGCTTGTTCTCGACAGATGGGGACTGATGACCCTTTGAAGAAGCAAGGTTTTTCTCAAAAATGTGACACTGATTACTCTTTTCGACATTTTCGCACTGAAATGAGAGTGGTGTAAGGACTTGGCACCGGCTGTTGAGAAACGAGATGAGGTGTTCGAACGAGTATTCCTCCTTGCAAGCGAGTTCGATCTCCCAAGCCTTTAAAGTTGAAAAATCGAATCTGGATGTAGCTAGATGAATAAGTATGGTGTCCCATGTTTGGACGGGCTGCTTAAGTTGATATAATGCTCTAACATTCAATTGAATAGAGTCTAACAGGTCTCTTAAAGAGGTGACGTCATTAGGTTTGACGGCTGGCAGGTTGAATAGACAGCGGATATGGCGAGCTACACTCAAACGTAAATTGCCATATCTCTCTTTAAGGAGATTAAAGGCGATGTGGTAGTTATCTGCGCTCAAAGGAAGTGACTCCACCAAGGCCGAGGCCTCGCCTTCCAAAGACGTACGTAAGAAGTAGAATTTATGAATGTCGAGAATGTCAGTATTTTCATGAATAAGTGAGCAGTAAAGTTCATAAAAGGAATACCATTCACCTTCCTAGCCTGAGAAGTGAGGTAGGCTTATCTTTGGAAGTAACGGTTTCGGTTTGTTCTTGTGAACTGAAGCGGGTGCGAACTGGGCCGGATTGATGACCCTAGTGTCCGGTTCTGAGATACTGCGGATCAGTTGGTGGGCCTTGGCAATCCCTTCAAAGTACAAGGGTTCGACCTCGTCCCGATTCGATTGAAGTTCTGGGCAAGCGGATTCAATCTCGGTTTGAGTTTGATCGTAATAATCATAGGACCGTTCGTACAACTTAAGGCGTTGTGTCAAGATATCTAGATCACACCCGGCGGGATTTAATTTGTTGATGAAATTTCTGAATCTGGTGAGTTGCCCTTTATAGGAAGAACGTCTAGCAATGAGAGTTTCATCCTTTTCAGTAGGAGCCATAACTAAGAAAATAGATTGAAGTGTAACTCACGAGACTGTGGAATCTTGGAGATGCTGTCAAGCTGGCAGCAGCGAATAAGTTGAAAGAAAGTGACACACCAAAGGAGACAGGAGCGGCCTCTTTCCCCTTCACAGGCTTTGCACAATGTAGTTATAGCTGAAGGATTCAAAGCAGATATTAATAATTTGCAAAGTATTGCCAAATGACACTTGACAAAGAATAGAAATGGCAAATGGACTCTCCCGGGTTTCTGGTACCAAATTTTGGGTAGATTATTGGCTGAGGAATAACCTAACCACCAAGGGAAGATGATTAAGAAAAGGAGATAGGTTTCGGACTGGAGAAAAAGGATAGAAAAATAGGAGGAATGTCACACAAAAGTTATAAATTTAACCTTAAATGCACTTAGAGGCGGTTGCCACCGCAAATCCGCTCTCGGATACCTAAAGTGGGTAAGGGCTTGGTCTAAGCTGACGGGAAACACAGTTAGAACTTGGGCGGTTTGCAAGGGAGTGGCTTTAGTGTATTTCCTCCCAAGCATGCATAAGACTACTATGGGGAAGGGTGATAGTCTGGCAAGACAAATAGTAAAAGCTTTATTCTGTATTAACGATGGCATGAACTGAGGAAGAGTTAGGAAAGCCAGGATCTTGCCTAACTGTAGTATTTGCGAAATGATAAATCCAAAAACAAATATTTAATTTATTTAACAATTCAAAGAAGTTTAATAACTTTAACAAGTATATATTTTCAATTTGGGTAACAATTTTTGGGTCACAGACCTCAGAAAACATTAAACGTTTGCTCCAGGCAATTGATAATTTATGACGTTTCAAACCTTATATATGTTCTAAAATCTTTATACGATTTAATAAAGACAAATGAAGTAATTAAAGTTTGAACATTAAATTGAGTACAAGGAGTGTACTTTAAGGAATTTCTGAGAGAATATTCTAGAGAGAGTGACAACTTCGAAAGTAACAAAAAGGAAAACATGAAGAATAAGATAGAAGTTCCTACAACTTCCTATATTTGTGCAGAATTACTTTATAACAATTATACAAAAGAGAGCAGGTCACTTACGGTGAAACCTGAAGAGAAAGTCAAAAGGAAGGTTCTAGACTTCCTATGTTTAAGTAGGAATCACGAGCCAAATGGGGCAGTTTCCATTTCGTGAGACCTAGAAATAACTCACTCATGAGTTGAAAGAATTGTTTTCCCTGATTATAGGGAAGAAACAATGTAAGTTTGAACCGTGTATAAAACACGTAGTTATACAGAAATTAATTAATGATAAACCAGCAAAATGGAAGGGCACTTCGTGAGTGACACCTTATAGAAAAATTACAATTTTATTAATATGGTTTGTTAGTAGAAGGTTTAGGAAAGATCATTGGGATTTAGGATCAATGTTCATGGCCTTATTCAATGTAAACGGACGATCGCGACGCGGTAGAAAAGTGGAACAAGCACTAGTTTTCACTATAATCTGTAAAATGGATGCAAAGTTCACTGTAGAAACACGGAAGTTTATGGGAAAGAAAGTTATTGCAATGATGAAAATAACTGGTTGCACCAGGTAGGCGAGAGTCTATTTCTTGCCAAGTTTGTGAATTACAATTAAATGCGCCATAGAACATTCCAGCGGTGGAAGAAAATTCGCTATTGCAGTAATTTATAAGGATGATTCCTCATTTTAAATAGTATTCCCACAAGCGAGTGAAAAATACATGACGGCAGGACTTGTAGATAAAGTACAGGATCTGGAAGGTTCCAGAACGATCTTAATAGAAGAATGGGGTCAAAGAAAATCCAGCGGAGGAGCTAGCTTGGTGAATTATAGACAGCGGGTATTAGATAATATCCCACGTAGTGAGAAGATTTCCCAATTAAATAGCTTAAGAAAAGCTACTTTCTATTAAGGTTGGCTTAGACAGACAAAAGCTCAACATGGCAAATCCCACGAAGAATGATTTTTTCCCCAAAATAAGTAATCTCACGCTGTCTATAAAATATCGTTAAAAGTATGTAGAAATTAAAACCGATGAAGATGAAGTTAAAACTTGAAGTAGGTACTTATTTTGTTGCATGGCGAAGGTGAAGTTCCCTTAACAGATACTTAAAGTGCCAACATGGCGTAGAACGTAGAGAGTGTCTCTTGGTTTTGGGAGACTGGCTCGAGTTGAGCCTTGACTGACCGAGTCAACTGCCGACTTAGAAGTGAGACCTACTCAGCGAAGCACAGAGGGTCTAAGGAAGGGAACAGAGTGGGGGTAGGAAACAAAAGGTATACATATCAGCATAACCAACATAAGAAATTAAATTCTCTTGAGGAGATGGTCTTCAAAGAGTTGATAACAGGCGATATTAGCACAGCATGGTGAGTGAAAAAGTAGACGAAGCTCTCTTGCTCATAGAGATGGCAACGAGATCTGGTGGCCAGATGGAGAAGGAAGTCCTCTTGCACCAGGAAGAATTGAGGAGCTTCAGAGATTCGCTGCTAGATAACGCTAGGAGGGTCATGGAAGATATATATCTAGAACAGACTCATAAAAGATATAAGCGACATGATCACCAAAGAAAAAATAGAAGATCACTGTTGGTATTTGACAAAGAGGAAGGAATGAACATGCAAAAGCATTAAACTTTATATTCTCTCGTACCGTGTATTCCAAGAATACACCACGGACGTTATTAAGGGGCCCTAAATTTCATCCTTATTTTTGGAATCAATATATCTCGGAAACGGTTCGTCGTATCGAAACAGGTCAAATATTCAGAAGTAAGAACTCAGTGATTAGAAACTTTTTTACCCCTTATGAATTTTTTGACATCTCTCACCGTTTTCATTTTCTGAGGCCCTGAATGTTATTTTTTTTTCGAATCGTTATATATGGGAATCGGTTGGCCGTATCGAACATAGTTACACCTACAGGTGTAAGATCTCAGTGATTAGCAACTGTTTTAACCCTTATGATTTTTTGATATCCCTCACCGTCTTCTATTTTTGGTGCCTTGAATTTCATCCTTTTTCTTCGAAACGTTATATCTCAGAAAACATCGGTCCTATCGAAAAAGTTAAATCTACAGGTGTAAGATCTAAGTGATTTGCAACATTTTACCCCGAATGGTTATTTGATATCTTTCACCGTCATCTGTTTTTTTGGGCCATGAAATTCATCCAATTTTTTCGAATCGTTATATCTCGGAAACAGTCCGTCCTATTGAAAAAGTTAAGTCTACAGGTGTCGGATCTCAAAAATTTGCAACGTTTCTACTCCTTATCATATTTTGATATCTCTCACCGTTTTGATGTTATTAAATGCTTTTGGTTTTTGAAAAAAAGGCCCAAAAATATATAATAATTGGTCAAAAAACAACTGATCGCCTAATTGAAATCTACGGAAAATTATCTATAATAACCCGTTTTAACCATTTCAATAAGTTAAATAATGTAAGATATTTTCCATTTCCAAGGACGTCCGGCTTTCAAAAAAAAGTATGTCTGTATGTACGTAAGTATGTATGTATGTGTGTGACGTTTTTACGTTTAGCAAAGTACAGGTCGCAATATTCAAGATATCGAAGTGAAATTTGGTACTGTGAAAGAAATGGGGCGTTAAAATCGGTACAGGGCCGGACCTTTTTTGGGGCCCTGAATTTCAACCTTTTTCAGACTCGTATTATCTTGTAAACGGTTGGTCCTATCGAAAAAAGTAAGGTGTAAGATCTCAGTGATTAGCAACTTTTTTATCCTTAACAAGTTTGTGATATCTCTCACCGTTTTCGTTTTTTGGGGCCCTGAAGATGTACGTATGTGCGTGACGTTTTTGCGTTTAGCAAAGTACAGGTCGCAATTGTCAAGTAATCGAGCTGAAATTTCTTACGGTGAAAGAGTTAGGACATATGAGGAACCCTATTGTTGGGAGTTATAATCGGTGCAGGGCCGGACCTTTTTTTGGGGCCCTGAATTTCATCCTCTTTTTTGGAATCGATATATCTCGGAAACTGTTGGTCGTATCGAAAAATGCTAAATTTACAGGTGTAAGATCTCTACGGTATGCAACTTTTTAATTCATACCCATTTTTTGATATCTCTCACCGTTTTCTTTTTTTGGGGCCCTGAAGATGTACGTGTGTGCGTGACGTTTTTGGGTTTAGCAAAGTACAGGTCGCAATTTCCAAGACATTAAGCTGAAATTTGGAGCGGTGAAAGAGTTGGAGCCTGTGAGGAACCCTATTGTTGGGCGTTAAAATCGGTGCAGGGCCGGATCTTTTTGGGGGGCCCTGAATTTCAAACTTTTTTTTGGAAATGGTATATATCGGAAACGGTTGGTCGTATCGAAAAAAGTTAAGTACACAGGTGTAAGATCTCCGCAGTATGCAACTTTTTTACCCATAACGATTTTTTAATATCTCTCACCGTTGTCTTTTTTGGGGCCCTGAAGATGTACGTATGTGCGTGACGTTTTTGGGTTTAGCAAAGTACAGGTCGCAATTGTCAAGTAATCGAGCTGAAATTTCTTACGGTGAAAGAGTTAGGACATATGAGGAACCCTATTGTAGGGCGTTAAAATCGGTGCAGGGTCGGAGCTTTTTGAGGGGCCCTGAATTTCAAACATTTCCTCCGAATCGATATATATCGGAAACGGTTGGTCGTATCGAAAAAGTTAAATACACAGGTGTAATACCTCCGCGGTATGCAACTTTTGTACCCATAACGATTTTTTGATATCTCTCACCGTTGTCTTTATTTGGGGCCCTGAAATTGTACGTATGTGCGTGACGTTTTTGCGTTTAGCAAAGTACAGGTCGCAATTTTCAAGATATCGAGCCAAAATTTGGTACGGGAAGGAGTTAGGGCTTGTGAGGGACCCGGTTGCCGGGCGTTAAAATCGGTGCAGGGCCGGACCATTGTTTGGGGCCCTGAATATCATCCTTTTTTTGAATAGTTATATCTCGGACACGGTCAGTTCTATCGAAAACGTTGAATCTACAGGTGTAAGATCTCAGTGATCAGCAACTTTTTTATCCTTAACGATTTCTTGATATCTCTTACCGTTTTCATTTTCTGGGGCACTGAATTTCATTCTGTCTTTTTGAAACGTTATATCTGGGAAATGGTTGGTCGTATCGAACAAAGTTCAAGCTAAATGTGTAAGATCTCAGTGATTAGCAACTTTTTAACCCTTATGAATTTTTGATATCCCTCACTGTTTTGTATTTTGGGGCCATGAATTTTATCCTTTTTTCTTTGAATCGACATTTCTCGGAAACTGTTGGTCATATCGAAACATATTACATCAACAGGAGTAAGATCGCAGTGATTAGCATCTTTTTTACCCCTTATGATTTTTTGATATCTCTCACCGTTTTCATTTTTGGGGGCCCTGAATTTCATTCTTTTTTTTCGAATCGTTATATCTGGGAAACGGTTGGTCGTATCGAACAAAGTCAAATATACAGACGTAAAATCTCAGTAATTAGCAACTTTTCTGCCTCTTATCATATTTTGATATCTCACACCGTTCTTATGTTATTAAATGTTTGTGGTTTTTGAAAAACAAATTTGGGCCCAAATGTATATAAAAATTTGCAAAAATGCAACTGATGTTCTAATTGAATTCTACGGATAATTTTCTATAATAATCCGTTTTCACCTTTTCAATAAGTTAAAAAATGTTCGATTTTCAAGGGGGGTCCCAAATGCAGACTTTTCACTATCACCCTGTAGTTCGAAAACCAAGAGGGCAGCGATGATTTCGGTTGCACCGCCGGTTTGTTTCACAAATAAGTGGCATGGAATTGAGAGAAAAGTTTTGCTCTATCTTGATTCGTTTCCGAGATACCCGCTAAATACATCGTAAAGTCGCCACCCTTTGCAGCCTAATGCAATGAAAAAGCATACACGTATTAGAATGAGCCTCAAATTTTGAACTACAATTTATTATTAAAGGTTATCAAACCTTCCTTCTTCTTCTTCTTATTTTTCGGCATCTTTGCATCTCGAAACGGAAAAAGCTTGATACAGTGCCGGAAAAGCCAGCGCGGGGCCTGTAATAAAGGGCAGCCAGGGGCTCTTTACTTTAGGGTAAAATATATACAGGGTAGGCCAGCCTATTCGAGGTGGACGAGTGCAAGAGAACTACCTAGGTAGTACAGATATTGCATAACTACTTGACGGTTTAAGCATTGCCTATCAATTCTCATAAAAATGTGTGGAGTAATGTATGTACAGCTGTAAGTTATTTTCCGTTTCCGAGGACGTCCGGCTTTCATTACCACGTGACGGTGTCAGCATTGCCTTGAATAACATTTTATTATGTTTCTATATTCCCACACAATTGGGCCAAAGGCCGAAATGCAAGGCTTGTGGCCTTGCTGCCAACGAAGTTGTTGCTTGAGATTATTACCCCTCTTGCTCTCCGCTATGTTTCGCCACCTTCTCATCCAATGCAGGTCGAGCGGCGTGGACTCCTACTTGTTTACAAACTCTTGAGCAATACGCGTGTCATTAAGCTTGTCAAACATTTCCCAGCAGGTGGCTAGTAGACAGCAATGATTTCGTGTTCCGTCTAATTTGTCACATCGTAGTCTCATCACCGAAGAATTTCTCTCAGCAGAACAGCTTGAAGCAGGTACGCCGAGCAGATTCACGGTCATCACAATGACAAAGTACAACCTTCACAAATTTAAACGAAGTAATCATCAATGTTTAGACAGAAACTGCTGAAATGCTGGAGCTCCACCGATTTGGATAAATACGGTAAGAGCGTAGCACCAAATGCCGAACTTCTAAAAGTCACGTGCATCATTGCTTTTCAAACCTTCTCGGCGCAACGCAGGGCGCATGCGTAGGGTGTGCTTATAAAGCGAGATGTGCGAGGGAAAAGTCATGTTAATTTACCTTGATTAATTCAAAAAAAGACGCGCGGCTGTTGTATCCGGGAATGTCGTACACATACCTGTTGAGAATTAATTAAATACCGTTATTAATACTTGTTTTTGAGCAATGTGACCTAAAGCACCGCCCATACCACAGTAGCTCCCATAAAATCACAGCCGTGAATGAATCTGAGACAAAGCCACATTTCACTCTAGCCTGTGCCAACAGAAAAATATAATGCATTCATCAATTCTATACAAGATTTATGAACTTTTAACAATGAACCTGTGTGTTGCAAACTGGGCAATCAATGCCTAATCTAAATAAATATTGTAAGCAGGGATACCATAAACCTATGTTGGATAAATTCTAAAGTAGGCCCTTAAGCACTAACCACAGGTGTGTGTAGTTTAAACTAAAATAATATGCACAAAGACAGAGGTGCACTGGTACAGTGATTTTACTCTAATGTGAATAAGAACAAGTAGTTCCGTGAAGAAATATACAGCCTATTTTCATATATCCTACTTATGTTAATTGCCTCTATCTACATACAACATTTCAGTTTGATTGCTGTAATAGAATCGTAGATACTGAGAACCGACTAAATATTTCGAATGGTCACCATGTTGGATTTTATATACTAGTATGTAGGTCCTAGAGTTATGTACTGTTACATGAAGATTATTGTGTACGTGTAGCATTCAAACTTCAATCGCTTGATTAGGACACAAGAAGTAACAAGGGGATTTTAAAATTTCGCACAGCTGCCATCCTGTGGTTATGGAAACAATTGAAATAAATTAGATGCCAGTGGATTATAATTCGTATAAGGCTTTACTGTAGCAAGTTTCACTGCACTCGGATGGTTAAATTGCGAGAAACGTCCAAGTGAATATTTATACTTCGCGTCGCCGCCATGTTGGATTTGTGATCATCAGGTTATTAAAAGTCCTATAGGTGAACTAAAGTTTATAGCCCCTATGAATATAAAAAAATCAGTTTGGTTTCTATAATAGATTCGTAGATATTCAGTGCCGTGTAAATATTTCGGATGGTCGCCATGTTTGATTGTTAAATGTATAGGCCATAGAGTCATGTACTATTAAAGGAAAATTATTGCGTAGGTTCATTATTCAAACTTTCACATCGATCGCATGATTACGACACTAGAAATAAAAACTTCATTTTAAAATTCGCAAAGCCGCCATCTTGAGGTTATGTAAACAATTGAACTAAACTAGACACCAGTGTATTACAATGTGTATAAACATTTCCTGTACCAGATTTCATTGTGGTTGGAACATTAAACCGCGAGAAAGGTATATTTAAAATTTTCAAATTCGCTTGGCCGCCACGTTCGTTTTGTAGTTAACCGGTTTTTGAAAGTCTTATAGATGAACTTCCAGTAGTGCCTTTTATCTCCGTACAGAATTTCAAGGTGATAACGGTAATAGTTTCAGAGATATAGAATGCCGGTGAAATATTTCGCACATCCGCCATCTTGTGGTTATGTAAACAATTGAACCAAGTTAGATGTAGGAGCATTACAATGTGTATGAACTTATACTCTACCAAGTTTTATTGCGTTTGGTTGGTTAAATCGCGAGAAACGTCTATTTAAAAGTCATAAATTCACGTGGCCGCCATGTTGATTTTGTAGTTACCAGTTTTTCAAAAGTCACATAGGTGAATTTCTAGTAGTTCCCCTTATCACCGTAAAATGTTCCATGGTGATATCGGGAATAGTTTCGGAGATATTGAATGCTGTGAAATATATCGCACAGCCGCCATGCTGGATTGGTGAGACGTAACAAAATTTGAAGGGCACGCTCGGGGTCGTCCGGAATAGTGCTATGTACTTACCGAGTGTCATTGAAATCGCTCCAGCCGTTTAGAAGTTATTAGGGGGACACACACACACTCCTCACACACACACGCGCACACACACGGAAAAAAGGTGATCTCATAAGCCTATTTTTTCAAAATTGAAAATAGGCTAAAATAGCAATATGAATACGCTACACCTCATAAACAGTGAAGGGGACGGGAACCTTCCACTAGGATAATATATGATAATATAAAAGATTTTCATACCTTTCCAAGCTGGAATTTTACTATATAAGTCGTGATATTGAGAGGGATGGCGGGTGGGTTATAGACAGCGGAGGAGTGAACTACATGATTTCCAGACCAATCACAAAAGGTATTTATGACTATGTAATTCCTTTCGTAGGTTCTCGTCTCCTTTACTGTTACGGACTGAGCCCAATTCGATGCGCTTAGCCTGCGCTACTTTCAGAAGGGAAACCCCCAACGTTTATATCGCGAAACTACTGCTTTCTAGAATGCAAATAATACAATAAAAGTTAATTCCAAACAGGAATCACTTACGTTACACTACTTAATTGCATTTGAAATGTTTTCACGGGACGATTTGAGGTTATGTGCACCATGTATGCTGGTAATATAAATACTGTATACCTTACCTTTGTTGTTTTACTGACTGTTAATGCTTCTCTTGGGATGGCTTGTATACACTTCTTTGTCAAGCTTGCTTCTTTCGGAAAAGAAAACACTTGTACTTTTAATCCCGTTGGATAATTTCCACTACACACAGCGTCTATATGCCATTTTGATGATTGATAATAATGCGACTTCGGTGGCGTAGTTGGTAGCATGCTGAACTGCTATGCCCAAGATCGCGGGTTCAAACGCGGCTGACGTCGTCGGATTTTTAAGAGCGTTAAAATCCTTCAGTAAGCCTTCCTTTGGAGGGGTAGTAAAGCCGACGGTCCCATGTCACAGATTTATGGCATGTAAAATATCCCTCTACTTACTAAACTTGTGTGAAGCTTAATTTCTATTTTACATTTCGTTGAAGTTCCAACGTTCGCCACTAGGTGTAAGTGACATCTGGTAGCGAAAGTGTGAACTATTTGAATTTGAACGGAACTTGTAGCTCACCCCACGGGTGTCCGCTTGAATCACCTACAGCCGCTGGCGAGAGGAACATGTCCTCGGACACTCCTGGCAGAAAAAGCCATACGCTAAGTAAACTCAATAAATAGTGTGAATATCCAGATGTACTATAAAAAAAACTAGCGCATAACGTTCCCAACTCACTTTATACATTGATTCAAGTAATTTGAGCGTTTGAGCAAAACCAATTGAAGGTTTTACCTCACTATTATCGCCATGTAATGACTAGGCCTACTGTTGGTCAAGCAAGAAAGCTATAGTCAGGGAGTGGGGAAGCTTTATTACTAGGTGGCGTTGCTTTCTTTTGGATGATAACTCCTATTTTATTAGAGTTATTATGCAATATAAAATACCACTTAGACGCCGGTAGCAGAAAGGCTATGGTGTCATGCAGTTTCCAGTTTTCGCAAAGCAGTTTAACGACTCCCGCTGATTTATAATCATCAATGTAATCGGTTTTATGAATAATGGCTCGTTGTTTCATTAGTGGCTTGTCAACCTGATCAAACATCCGATCAGCTGGTTAAGTGCTGTAGCCGTGTGCGAGGAACATTATATTAAATTTGTTCACTTTAGAATTTCTTCCTACTAAAAATGCATAAGCGTAAGCTTAACAACCTTTATTCGGAGCGCTTCACCCATCACAGAACAGTCTAATACTTACAACATTTTCAGTTAGTTGCAGGGCTACAAGATGCTGTAACAGAGCAGAAGAAACATCGATACAGCCACTTCCGGCTTGATCTTCTGTCCGTAAATAAAAGTTTGTATTAATCCCATAAATCTCAACAATTCATAAACAAGTCCTAGGAGAACCCCACACAAGACACGGCACAAACCTAGAAGAATTGCTGAGTTTTAATTCACCGGCCGTGAAAGCCAATATACCATCTTTTTTTGGAAGCCTTCATAGGGAGGTTAAGGCTGCTTGAGCTTTTGGTTCTCGTAGTCAAGTGGTGCAATTGCACCTTATATAAAGGGAGGTGGCGCGCAGTTCGTCACTCCTGTGGGGGTCCGGGCGGGGACACCAAGAGCCCGCCGATGAGCCTAGCTTGGTGTCCTAGGCGAAACCCCACACAAGACACGGCACAAACCTAGAAGAATTGCTGAGTTTTAATTCACCGGCCGTGAAAGGCAATATACCATCTTTTTGGAAGACTTCATAGGGAGGTTAAGGCTGCTTGAGCTTTTGGTTCTCGTAGTCAAGTGGAGCAGTTGCACTTTATATAAAGGGAGGTGGCGCGCAGTTCGTCACTCCTGTGGGGGTCCGGGCGGGGACACCAAGAGCCCGCCGATGAGCCTAGCTTGGTGTCCTAGGCGAAACCCCACACAAGACACGGCACAAACCTAGAAGAATTGCTGAGTTTTAATTCACCGGCCGTGAAAGCCAATATACCATCTTTTTGGAAGCCTTCATAGGGAGGTTAAGGCTGCTTGAGCTTTTGGTTCTCGTAGTCAAGTGGTGCAGTTGCACCTTATATAAAGGGAGGTGGCGCGCAGTTCGTCACTCCTGTGGGGGTCCGGGCGGGGTCACCAAGAGCCCGCCGATGAGCCTAGCTTGGTGTCCTAGGCGAAACCCCACACAAGACACGGCACAAACCTAGAAGAATTGCTGAGTTTTAATTCACCGGCCGTGAAAGCCAATATACCATCTTTTTGGAAGCCTTCATAGGGAGGTTAAGGCTGCTTGAGCTTTTGGTTCTCGTAGTCAAGTGGTGCAGTTGCACCTTATATAAAGGGAGGTGGCGCGCAGTTCGTCACTCCTGTGGGGGTCCGGGCGGGGACACCAAGAGCCCGCCGATGAGCCTAGCTTGGTGTCCTAGGCGAAACCCCACACAAGACACGGCACAAACCTAGAAGAATTGCTGAGTTTTAATTCACCGGCCGTGAAAGCCAATATACCGTCTTTTTGGAAGCCTTCATAGGGAGGTTAAGGCTGCTTGAGCTTTTGGTTCTCGTAGTCAAGTGGTGCAGTTGCACCTTATATAAAGGGAGGTGGCGCGCAGTTCGTCACTCCTGTGGGGGTCCGGGCGGGGACACCAAGAGCCCGCCGATGAGCCTAGCTTGGTGTCCTAGGCGAAACCCCACACAAGACACGGCACAAACCTAGAAGAATTGCTGAGTTTTAATTCACCGGCCGTGAAAGCCAATATACCATCTTTTTGGAAGCCTTCATAGGGAGGTTAAGGCTGCTTGAGCTTTTGGTTCTCGTAGTCAAGTGGTGCAGTTGCACCTTATATAAAGGGAGGTGGCGCGCAGTTCGTCACTCCTGTGGGGGTCCGGGCGGGGACACCAAGAGCCCGCCGATGAGCCTAGCTTGGTGTCCTAGGCGAAACCCCACACAAGACACGGCACAAACCTAGAAGAATTGCTGAGTTTTAATTCACCGGCCGTGAAAGCCAATATACCATCTTTTTGGAAACCTTCATAGGGAGGTTAAGGCTGCTTGAGCTTTTGGTTCTCGTAGTCAAGTGGTGCAATTGCACCTTATATAAAGGGAGGTGGCGCGCAGTTCGTCACTCCTGTGGGGGTCCGGGCGGGGACACCAAGAGCCCGCCGATGAGCCTAGCTTGGTGTCCTAGGCGAAACCCCACACAAGACACGGCACAAACCTAGAAGAATTGCTGAGTTTTAATTCACCGGCCGTGAAAGGCAATATACCATCTTTTTGGAAGCCTTCATAGGGAGGTTAAGGCTGCTTGAGCTTTTGGTTCTCGTAATCAAGTGGTGCAGTTGCACCTTATATAAAGGGAGGTGGCGCGCAGTTCGTCACTCCTGTGGGGGTCCGGGCGGGGACACCAAGAGCCCGCCGATGAGCCTAGCTTGGTGTCCTAGGCGAAACCCCACACAAGACACGGCACAAACCTAGAAGAATTGCTGAGTTTTAATTCACCGGCCGTGAAAGCCAATATACCATCTTTTTGGAAGCCTTCATAGGGAGGTTAAGGCTGCTTGAGCTTTTGGTTCTCGTAGTCAAGTGGTGCAGTTGCACCTTATATAAAGGGAGGTGGCGCGCAGTTCGTCACTGCTGTGGGGGTCCGGGCGGGGACACCAAGAGCCCGCCGATGATCCTAGCTTGGGGTCCTAGGCGAAACCCCACACAAGACACGGCACAAACCTAGAAGAATTGCTGAGTTTTAATTCACCGGCCGTGAAAGGCAATATACCATCTTTTTGGAAGCCTTCATAGGGAGGTTAAGGCTGCTTGAGCTTTTGGTTCTCGTAGTCAAGTGGTGCAGTTGCACCTTATATAAAGGGAGGTGGCGCGCAGTTCGTCACTCCTGTGGGGGTCCGGGCGGGGACACCAAGAGCCCGCCGATGAGCCTAGCTTGGTGTCCTAGGCGAAACCCCACACAAGACACGGCACAAACCTAGAAGAATTGCTGAGTTTTAATTCACCGGCCGTGAAAGCCAATATACCGTCTTTTTGGAAGCCTTCATAGGGAGGTTAAGGCTGCTTGAGCTTTTGGTTCTCGTAGTCAAGTGGTGCAGTTGCACCTTATATAAAGGGAGGTGGCGCGCAGTTCGTCACTCCTGTGGGGGTCCGGGCGGGGACACCAAGAGCCCTCCGATGAGCCTAGCTTGGTGTCCTAGGCGAAACCCCACACAAGACACGGCACAAACCTAGAAGAATTGCTGAGTTTTAATTCACCGGCCGTGAAAGCCAATATACCATCTTTTTGGAAGCCTTCATAGGGAGGTTAAGGCTGCTTGAGCTTTTGGTTCTCGTAGTCAAGTGGTGCAGTTGCACCTTATATAAAGGGAGGTGGCGTGCAGTTCGTCACTCCTGTGGGGGTCCGGGCGGGGACACCAAGAGCCCGCCGATGAGCCTAGCTTGGTGTCCTAGGCGAAACCCCACACAAGACACGGCACAAACCTAGAAGAATTGCTGAGTTTTAATTCACCTGACGTGAAAGCCAATATACCATCTTTTTGGAAGCCTTCATAGGGAGGTTAAGGCTGCTTGAGCTTTTGGTTCTCGTAGTCAAGTGGTGCAGTTGCACCTTATATAAAGGGAGGTGGCGCGCAGTTCGTCACTCCGGTGGGGGTCCGGGCTGGGACACCAAGAGCCCGCCGATGAGCCTAGCTTGGTGTCCTAGGCGAAACCCCACACAAGACACGGCACAAACCTAGAAGAATTGCTGAGTTTTAATTCACCGGCCGTGAAAGCCAATATACCATCTTTTTGGAAGCCTTCATAGGGAGGTTAAGGCTGCTTGAGCTTTTGGTTCTCGTAATCAAGTGGTGCAGTTGCACCTTATATAAAGGGAGGTGGCGCGCAGTTCGTCACTCCTGTGGGGGTCCGGGCGGGGACACCAAGAGCCCGCCGATGAGCCTAGCTTGGTGTCCTAGGCGAAACCCCACACAAGACACGGCACAAACCTAGAAGAATTGCTGAGTTTTAATTCACCGGCCGTGAAAGCCAATATACCATCTTTTTGGAAGCCTTCATAGGGAGGTTAAGGCTGCTTGAGCTTTTGGTTCTCGTAGTCAAGTGGTGCAGTTGCACCTTATATAAAGGGAGGTGGCGCGCAGTTCGTCACTCCTGTGGGGGTCCGGGCGGGGACACCAAGAGCCCGCCGATGAGCCTAGCTTGGTGTCCTAGGCGAAAACCCACACAAGACACGGCACAAACCTAGAAGAATTGCTGAGTTTTAATTCACCGGCCGTGAAAGCCAATATACCATCTTTTTGGAAGCCTTCATAGGGAGGTTAAGGCTGCTTGAGCTTTTCGTTCTCGTAGTCAAGTGGTGCAATTGCACCTTATATAAAGGGAGGTGGCGCGCAGTTCGTCACTCCTGTGGGGGTCCGGGCGGTTACACCAAGAGCCCGCCGATGAGCCTAGCTTGGTGTCCTAGGCGAAACCCCACACAAGACACGGCACAAACCTAGAAGAATTGCTGAGTTTTAATTCACCGGCCGTGAAAGCCAATATACCATCTTTTTGGAAGCCTTCATAGGGAGGTTAAGGCTGCTTGAGCTTTTGGTTCTCGTAGTCAAGTGGTGCAGTTGCACCTTATATAAAGGGAGGTGGCGCGCAGTTCGTCACTCCTGTGGGGGTCCGGGCGGGGACATCAAGAGCCCGCCGATTAGCCTAGCTTGGTGTCCTAGGCGAAACCCCACACAAGACACGGCACAAACCTAGAAGAATTGCTGAGTTTTAATTCACCGGCCGTGAAAGGCAATATACCATCTTTTTGGAAGCCTTCATAGGGAGGTTAAGGCTGCTTGAGCTTTTGGTTCTCGTAGTCAAGTGGTGCAGTTGCACCTTATATAAAGGGAGGTGGCGCGCAGTTCGTCACTCCTGTGGGGGTCCGGGCGGGGACACCAAGAGCCCGCCGATTAGCCTAGCTTGGTGTCCTAGGCGAAACCCCACACAAGGCACGGCACAAACCTAGATGAATTGCTGAGTTTTAATTCACCGGCCGTGAAAGGCAATATACCATCTTTTTGGAAGCCTTCATAGGGAGGTTAAGGCTGTTTGAGCTTTTGGTTCTCGTAGTCAAGTGGTGCAGTTGCACCTTATATAAAGGGAGGTGGCGCGCAGTTCGTCACTCCTGTGGGGGTCATGGCGGGGACACCAAGAGCCCGCCGATGAGCCTAGCTTGGTGTCCTAGGCGAAACCCCACACAAGACACGGCACAAACCTAGAAGAATTGCTGAGTTTTAATTCACCGGCCGTGAAAGCCAATATACCATCTTTTTGGAAGCCTTCATAGGGAGGTTAAGGCTGCTTGAGCTTTTGGTTCTCGTAGTCAAGTGGTGCAGTTGCACCTTATATAAAGGGAGGTGGCGCGCAGTTCGTCACTCCTGTGGGGGTCCGGGCGGGGACACCAAGAGCCCGCCGATGAGCCTAGCTTGGTGTCCTAGGCGAAAACCCACACAAGACACGGCACAAACCTAGAAGAATTGCTGAGTTTTAATTCACCGGCCGTGAAAGCCAATATACCATCTTTTTGGAAGCCTTCATAGGGAGGTTAAGGCTGCTTGAGCTTTTCGTTCTCGTAGTCAAGTGGTGCAATTGCACCTTATATAAAGGGAGGTGGCGCGCAGTTCGTCACTCCTGTGGGGGTCCGGGCGGTTACACCAAGAGCCCGCCGATGAGCCTAGCTTGGTGTCCTAGGCGAAACCCCACACAAGACACGGCACAAACCTAGAAGAATTGCTGAGTTTTAATTCACCGGCCGTGAAAGCCAATATACCATCTTTTTGGAAGCCTTCATAGGGAGGTTAAGGCTGCTTGAGCTTTTGGTTCTCGTAGTCAAGTGGTGCAGTTGCACCTTATATAAAGGGAGGTGGCGCGCAGTTCGTCACTCCTGTGGGGGTCCGGGCGGGGACATCAAGAGCCCGCCGATTAGCCTAGCTTGGTGTCCTAGGCGAAACCCCACACAAGACACGGCACAAACCTAGAAGAATTGCTGAGTTTTAATTCACCGGCCGTGAAAGGCAATATACCATCTTTTTGGAAGCCTTCATAGGGAGGTTAAGGCTGCTTGAGCTTTTGGTTCTCGTAGTCAAGTGGTGCAGTTGCACCTTATATAAAGGGAGGTGGCGCGCAGTTCGTCACTCCTGTGGGGGTCCGGGCGGGGACACCAAGAGCCCGCCGATTAGCCTAGCTTGGTGTCCTAGGCGAAACCCCACACAAGGCACGGCACAAACCTAGATGAATTGCTGAGTTTTAATTCACCGGCCGTGAAAGGCAATATACCATCTTTTTGGAAGCCTTCATAGGGAGGTTAAGGCTGTTTGAGCTTTTGGTTCTCGTAGTCAAGTGGTGCAGTTGCACCTTATATAAAGGGAGGTGGCGCGCAGTTCGTCACTCCTGTGGGGGTCCGGGCGGGGACACCAAGAGCCCGCCGATGAGCCTAGCTTGGTGTCCTAGGCGAAACCCCACACAAGACACGGCACAAACCTAGAAGAATTGCTGAGTTTTAATTCACCGGCCGTGAAAGCCAATATACCATCTTTTTGGAAGCCTTCATAGGGAGGTTAAGGCTGCTTGAGCTTTTGGTTCTCGTAGTCAAGTGGTGCAGTTGCACCTTATATAAAGGGAGGTGGCGCGCAGTTCGTCACTCCTGTGGGGGTCCGGGCGGGGACACCAAGAGCCCGCCGATGAGCCTAGCTTGGTGTCCTAGGCGAAACCCCACACAAGACACGGCACAAACCTAGAAGAATTGCTGAGTTTTAATTCACCGGCCGTGAAAGCCAATATACCATCTTTTTGGAAGCCTTCATAGGGAGGTTAAGGCTGCTTGAGCTTTTGGTTCTCGTAATCAAGTGGTGCAGTTGCACCTTATATAAAGGGAGGTGGCGCGCAGTTCGTCACTCCTGTGGGGTCCGGGCGGGGACACCAAGAGCCCGCCGATGAGCCTAGCTTGGTGTCCTAGGCGAAACCCCACACAAGACACGGCACAAACCTAGAATAATTGCTGAGTTTTAATACAACCTTACTTGCCAAGAATTGTATGACCCTTCTTTGGATGATTCTGAAAGAAGCCGTATTTGCTGTACATCGAAGCACATTGTTGCAGAATATGTCCAATGTTTACATTAAATTATAAAACATTGTCGCACGATCACTGTGCAGTCGTTTACTGGCCATGTATTCAGTCCTTTTACCGGATCAGTTGTGGTACTAATGAAATGAAAATGAAAACCCACAGCCTGTTTCCAGTCTCCGACCGGTTCATGAATGGAATGAATGAAGCCCCCATCTAGCGGCGAGGATATGGACTGTGCCGGCTGCCGAGGCCTGACGCACTCCTCTGGGGCAATGATTAAATGAATGACAGATGAAATGAAATGATAGTGGAGAGTGTTGCTGGAATGATATTTTGACAGGGAAAACCGGAGTACCCGGAGAAAAACCTGTCTGCCTCCATTTTGTCCAGCACAGATCTCACATGGAGTGACCGGGATTTGAACCACGGACCCAGTGGTGAGAGGCCGGCGTGCTGCCGCCTAAGCCACGGAGGCTTTCAGTTGTGGTACTAATGAAATGTTTCATTTTACAGCAGTAACTACTAACATCTAAATATGAGGAGCGAAATCCAATATTGAAGTATTAGAAAAGTTTTCGAGACATAGACACTCTGATGACAATTTCAACTCAAGTATCACTGTACATTTCCCACACCTTTCTTTTGTTTTAATTAGCATCAAGGTCTACTCGCTTTGATTTTTGTCTTCAATATTGTGCTTTCTGACATCACTCAGTCTACCGCTCTCTCACATTTCAGATATCCTCTCCAATAAAATATAAGTACCTGAGATTAAAACAATAAGTTGGACAGATATTCTTATACACCAGTACTGATTAGAAGATTTGTTTATCAGGAAATAATTATATTAATCTACTGTATATTCAAACATGCTTTGGTCTACTGAATTGTACAAATGATTGCATTGAATGTCCCTTTATTGAATTGTCATGTCTCTTCTTTTAATTCATCCGTTATCATTTTCTATCTCCCTCTTTATAACTTATCTTGTAATTCAATTATTATTTTTTCTGCAAAAAAAAATGAAAATCAAATATTCAACTAATACCCCAAATCAATACTCAAATTATATATAATTCTATATAAATAGGACAGTTTCGGCCATCAATGAGGCCATAATCAGCTAAACAAGAAATCAATTAAGAATTAAGTTAAACTATTATAAAAGTATTTAAATCTAATAACAAAAGAAATATTAATGTTAAAATTGAATAAAATGAATCACTATTAAAATGAATATCCTTACAAATCAAATTAAATAAAATGAAAATAAAATACTTGTCATTTTTCTTCAAAATGTAGTTAAAAACGAGAAAGTATTATTGGTGAATGTAAACAAATATTAAACTATATAATAATTCTTATCAAAATAATACACTTAAAATAATTTAGAAATTAAGTTCTGTAACCAATAATTAATATAGATCAGTGGAATTGAACAAGCACATGGCTAAATGCTTAAATGAATAAGTAAATCTTCTATCTTCAACATGAAGTCAAAATTCTGAATAGGTGCCAAATACTAAGTGTGCCGACATGAACTTAGTTTAGAGCTTGAAATATTAAGTAAATGGGTCAGTGCTTGAGTCGAATAAGGAGATCTTCACTCAAGATGGAGTTAAAATTTTGAATACGTGCCCAATAAGTAATCGTGTTGACATAAAGTGCCCTGCTAAGAAAATAAATATGTCAGAATTTTTTTTATGTAATTAAAATAATAAATTAATAGATATATCATTGTGGTAAAGATCTACATTTATACTTAATTGTAACATACCTTGATGTAAGAGAACGATGAAATTGGTGCGACAATGTTAGATAAAAGCTTTTTGTGCGCAAATGTCTGTGAAGTAATAGTGGGCAATATGAAACACATGCATAGAAGATTGAAGAAATGTTAACTGCATTTTATATTATTATGTATTCTTATCTTCTATAGCTTTATCGTGGTATGTAAATAACATATGTAACCTATAGTATGTTCCCCGTTTTGATCAATGAAGCTAAGTATGTCAATATTATCGTCCCTGTGAAAATAAAATAAAAGTCAGCGAGATTTAATGTTTGGTACATAGCACTCCATAGGTAACCGAAGTGCAATTTTATAGTATCAAAGAAGCATGAGAGTAAAGTTTAATAAAGTTCCGTAGTGGCGTTGCTGTGTAAAATAATTGCTCATGTATTATATATTTAATCTGTATGAAATGTTGTCTTCAATGTGAAATAAATATAATAAGTATGTATAGTGTATGTGCGTCTCTTTAATTGACTATATCTTGGTTAAATATATAAATTTTATTGAGATAAAAGTATAGGTATATTGCATTATATCGGTAACTGAATGTCATGTGAATGTCCAAGGAGATACGGAGAAGGTTAGTAAACTAGCCGTTGTAGCGTTACTATGTATGTGATACAGTAGGTGGCATGTCATTAAAATAATTTGGTGAATATATTGAACCGCTCCCCCTTGGAACGACCAGACCCATTAATTAATTCTACCCCAGAGGCACTCATTACGGTTAGGCTATTGTGCTTAAGATCTAGAAAGAATACGCAGGTACTCTGGCATGATCTAACTTGTATTACAATGTTTGAGTACATTTAACAACATAATATTTAATATATAAAGATTCAATAAATATGACTTGGAAGGTTACACTAACCTGAAGGAACACCTTTCCGATACTAAGTCTCGATGGGATTTTGGTAATATTATATATTAACAGTTTGGCATATTCCTCAAGCATCCTTTGTCAAAATCAATACAACTTCAATTCAAAATAAAGTCTTCTACCAGGTGACCGTACGCATTTTAGTACTTAACATCAAGTACACGAATAGTCTACCCCTCAAATTGTACGATGAATAGTCTACTTCACATCCAACTTAAATATCGAGGTTGTCAGTGTCCATACTGACTTGCAAATAATCTCCAAATACCCAGAATTAATAATCTTCTCTTAATAGAGAACTTCATATCCAAGTATTCCACTTATTTAAAACATATAAGGTACGGAGGTAAATTACAAAAACGACATTTCTTCAAGATGGCTGCTCTCGATCTTCTTTTGTCTCATCTAACAGCTGATTGACGACTACTGTTCAGCTCGGTCAACAGAAGATTAAGAACAACAGAATAGCTTAGAGCAAAGGACATTACCAACTAATAAAATAAACACTCCAAACATATCGACGTTTCCAAATAAGACTTAGTACCGTATATGGCCAAGTTCACAACAAATCCGGCACTCTGAGGATAACCAAAGGTCACATATTTCCGACGAGGACTTTCATCAGTAGTTTCAAACATCTGGTCAGGTCGATGCAAATTCATAACCTTTATAATACTTTTCCCAAGCTCCAAAACAGCTGTCCGGACTTCGAAAATAACAACACAGCCATCTAGCGGCAGTGCACAACACCATGATTCAAACAATATCTTACCTTCTCAGATAATGTCACGCTCTCTGACGTGAACAGCGAACTAAATTTTCTACCACTTTGGCAGAGAAAGACAAACACGGAGTCTTGAAGGTAGGAGTGTACAAGTGTCGTTTTAGAAACGGCACATATATAACTGTTGGTGAGATTAATGTTTAGGTAAATTGCAATCGATATGAATCTAAAATGAAATATATAATTTCAAGGAAGAATAATAATGAAGTTTAAAAAAGTGTCGTTGTAGCGTTGCTATGTATAAAAATAAATCTCGTTTTTCTTTCATAAATAAAAATAATTGATCAAGTATATTACATTTTATCTGTATGAAATGTTGTTATAAATGTAATATTAATGATAAGTATGTATAGCGATTGTGTGTTTCTTTAATTGACTCTATCATAGATAAATATATAATTCTTATTGAGATAAAGGTTTACGTATATAGCATTATACTGGTAACTGAATGTAAAGTGAAGTGTCCAATGAGATACGAAGAATGGTTAATAAATTTGCCGTTGTAGCGTTAATGTATGCGATAAGTGGCATGCCATTAAAAGTAATTGGTGAATATATAAATGTTAGTGAGTTTTAACTGTTATGTATATTGCATTCTGTATGTAAATAAATTAAATATTTAACTTCAAGGAATATAATATAATATCTTGTCATATGTTTTAATAGGTTAAGAACATATAATTCATTGATATGACAGATAGGTATATTCTATATCTTAGGTAACTGAATGAAATGGATGGTCTAAAGAGATATGAAAGTGAAGTATATTAAATTTGCCCTATAGCGATGTTATGTATACAACTGAAATGAAAATCCACAGCCTGCTTCCAGTCTCCGACCGGGTCAGGAATGAAAAGAATGAAGCCCCCATCTAGCGGCGAGGATATGAACCGTGCCGGCTGCCGAGGCCTGACGCACTTCTTTGGGGCAATGATTAAATGAATGACAGATGAAATGAAATGATCGTGGAGAGTGTTGCTGGAATGAAATTTTGACAGGGAAAACCGGAGTACCCGGAGACAAACCTGTCTGCCTCCGTTTTGTCCAGCACAGATCTCACATGGAGTGACCGGGATTTGAACCACGGTCCCAGCGGTGAGACGCCGGCGTGCTGCCGCCTAAGCCACGGAGGCTTTTATGTATACAACTGAATTAATCTTATTTAATAAATATGTAAAATTTTGTCGATAAAATATGTGTTCGATTTATGTTTTAATATAAAATGAAACTTGTAATTATTATAAAATAACGTTGTAAATCTCAACAGTTAGCATAGAATATCAATATGTTAAGCTCAGTTACAGTACAATTTGTAAGTGACGGTGAGGTGATATAAATTTGCTGATTTTCGTAAAAGATTATTTTGATTTACAGGATTAATCAAATGTTTATGAATGTAAGATTAATTTCTTTTTGTTTTTACATAGTTCAACATTGTGATGAATAACGGGTTAATTTAGTTATTTATTTAACTTAAGTTGAGATCTGGGTATAATTTTTGGTTGATGAATATTTTCATTTTTTCAAGGATGTTTAATAGTTTGCCTTTATCTAGTACATGTAAAATTTTTAAGTCTGTGTTAATAGATGTAAAAGCATGGTTAATGTTATTTATGTGTTCACCCATACTTGAGTACCTCTTATATTCAATAGCATTAACATGTTCATTGTAACGTATATTAAAAGTTCTTCCAGTTTGGCCAATATATGTAAGATTGCAAGTGTTACGTTCAAGTTTATATTCTCCTGATTTATTGAATATGTTTTCTGTATTTAACTTGTTATAATTATAAATCATTTTGGATGTAGTATTATTAGTTTTAAATGCAATTTTACATTTTTCTTGTTAAATATATTTGTTGTACCATAAATTTTATTGGTGGTGTATGTGAATGTTAGCAATGTCTTATTATCATCTTCATTGTGTAGTGCTGAAGTAACTTTGTTCTTGATCTGTTTTAAGATATTGTTGACGAATAATCCGTTATATCCATTAAGTTCAGCAATAGTGTAAATTGTGTGTATCATTGTATATATTTCTCAGATTTCATTGGCGTATTTAAGGCCCTTGTAATAAGACTATAGAATGTTGATTTTTATGGGATCCCGGGTGTATAGAATCATTACGTGTAATATTAGAAGTATTTGAAGGTTTTCGGAATATACCGTATGTAAAATGGTTACTATCCCTTGTAACCGAAATGTCAAGATAATTCAGGGTTTTATTAATTTCAGATTCTAAAGTGAACTTATTATTTGGGTCTAAAGAATTTAATTGAATTAGAAAATTATCGATATTAATAATATCTTTATTAATAACGACACATATATCATCTATATATATTCCCCATGTTTCAAGACCAGGAAATTTGTTGATAATGAACTGCTGCTCTAAATGGTCGATGTAAATATTGGCTAAAATCCCTGACGCAGTGGAACCCATACCTAAGCCATCTATTTGTTGATATATTGTTCCATTAAATGTGAAGTAGTTGTTATGTAAGGTGAATGTTAAAACTGAAATAAATTCTTCAATTTCGATTGCATTTAAACCACTGTTATTTGTTAAATTATTTTTTATTATTTTGATATTTGCTTTTATGGGTATGTTAGTATACATATTTGTGATGTCGAGGGAATGTATTGTGTTATTGCTATTAAGTGGGAAATCTTTTCTTTTTACAATGAAATCTTGGGAATTAACATAAGAAGCTTTGAATTGGTAATGGAATTTTAGGAATTTCTGTATGTATTTAGATACTTTATAAGATGTATTATATTTATTTTAACTATTGGTCGAATGGGTATATTTGTTTTGTGGATCTTAGGTAAAGCTCTTAATGTGGGTAATTTAGGATTCATTTGATATAAAAATTGTTTGTCTTTATCATCTAATAGGAAGATTGTATTGTTAATTAATTTTTGCAATTGGATCTTTTTTAACAATTATGAATGATTTATCCTGTAAGAATTGTTCAGTTTTTTGTATGTAAGTTTGTTCTTCTAATATTACTGTTGTGTTTCCTTTATTTGCTTTGGTAAAAAGTAGTTTGTTATTTTTAATATTTTCGTTAATATCTTTATGATAGGTGTGTGGCTCATATTGATCTTATTTTGTTTAATTATTTTTACAAGTTGTTTATTCGATTCGTGTCGTAATGAATCTTGATATTCTGGAAATTTGCTAATTGCAAGTTCAATTTCTGCTATGGTTTGTTTTAATTCATCTTTGGAGAAAATTGTTGATGAGAGGTTCATGACGGGGGAATGGAAACTATTGAATTTCGGTGGATTTACATAATTATGTTGCTGTTGTGGTTTGCGTCTTTTTTGTTCTTGTAAAGCATTTAATTTCTTTGAAATGGTATTCTCTTTCTTATTAATAGGGATATTAAGTCTATATTCAAGTTTTTCTTAAAAAAGGTTCCATTCTAGTTTTGAAATGTTCTTGATCAAGTATAAATGTAGATCATAGCATTGATTGACTAAGTGTTTTTTTTTTCTTGTAAATATATTTAAGTTCGTTTTGAAGCCAACATTTATTTACTTTGTTTTGTGTATATCTCATGTGATGATTTAATTTTCCTTTAATTTGAACTGCTTCTAAATATTTTGGTATGAGATGTAATGTTAAACATTGTTTGATAAAATAAATATCTTTTATTAAAGTAGAAATTTTAATTCTTAAATGACTAAATTTATTAAGTGTTTTATAAGCCTGGCTGGCTCCTTCATAAAATGCGAAAACATTCGCCATTAAAATCCGTATTGATAGAAGTTAATCAAATATTCAACTAATACGCCAAATCAATACTCAATTTATATATAATTCTATATGAACAGGACATGTTTCGGCCATCAATGAGGCCATCATCAGCTAAACAAGAAATCAATTAAGAATTAAGTTAAACTATTATAAAAGTACTTAAATCTAATAACAAAAGAAATATTAATGTTAAAATTGAATAAAATGAATCACTATTAAAATGAATATCCTTACAAATCAAATTAAATAAAATGAAAATAAAATACTTGTCATTTTTCTTCAAAATGTAGTTAAAAACGAGAAAATATTATTGGCGAATGTAAACAAATATTAAACTATATAATAATTCTTATCAAAATAATACACTAAAATAATTTAGAAATAAAGTTCTGTAACCAATAATTAATATAGATCAGTGAAATTGAACAAGCACATGGCTAAATGCTTAAATGAATATGTAAATCTTCTATCTTCAACATGAAGTCAAAATTCTGAATAGGTACCAAATACTAAGTGTGCCGACATGAATTTAGTTTAGAGCTTGAAATATTAAGTAAATGGATCAGTGCTTGAGTCGAATAAGGAGATCTTCACTCAAGATGGAGTTAAAATTTTGAATCCGTGCCCAATAAGTAATCGTGTTACATAAAGTGCCCTGTTAAGAAAATAAATATGTCAGAGAAAACTTTTATGTAATTAAAATAATAAATTAATAGATATATCATTGTGGTAAAGATCTACATTTAAACTTAATTGTAACATACCTTGATGTAAGAGAACGAATAATTTGGTGCGACAATGTTAGATAAAAGCTTTTTGTGCGCAAATGTCCATGAAGTAATAGTGGGCAATATGAAGCACATGCATAGAAGATTGAAGAAATATTCACTGCATTTATATATTATTATGTATTCTTATCTTCTATAGCATTATCGTGGTATGTAAATAACATATGTAACCTATAGTATTGTGACCGTTTAGTTGGGTCAACAACCACGATGACTCAACTAACGACACATAAATCGAATAAAAAGTACCGTGAGTATCAGGTGACCTTCCATAAAGGCTAAAGCGGCACGAGAGTCCGTAGTCCACAGGGATCGTGGTACATGGTGACGATGGTCATAGACCGCCTAAGGAAAGGTTCACCTTAAAACTAGACTGAGAAAATAAACATCCAGACTCATGTAAAACACCGTAAAAAATTATTAAAATTCACAAACCCCTAGCCTAGTTCGGAGGGTTATAATCGGCTAGTCCGCAAATTAATAAATAAACAAAGATAAAGAACAGGTCCCCTACCTGAGAAGTTACTGAAAACCCTCGCGAAAGATCTAACTCACAATAATAAAGCAACAACAGCAACGCTAGGAATATGGTACGACGCAAGTCCCTAGTTCAAGTTACAAGATCAAGCTAATATCTGAATTTACATTTAACAGGGTAGCAAAACAAATCTAGGTTAGGATGGTACCATTTCGACATTTAAATTTAACATTAATTCAACTAGCTAAGTCCTATCAATTAATAAAATTTACGGCGATGACGTCCGTAAAAGAAAACAATTACATCCAAAAGCTAAGTGTACAGCCATGAAAAACAAACAATTTAATTATGCTTAATAACTATGTGCTAACAGCACACAATAAAGTAACATGTAGGGTTTAATACACTTGACATCGTAAATTAATAACGAAATAGACACAGTAGTTTTATTAAAAATTCCTGCCTACACCTTGGTTTACTCTTTGTAAACCATAGTCATCTAATGTGTATAGTTACGGTGACGAATGCGCAGTTGAGACCACGTCTGACATCGCATGGCCTGAGCTCCACAAGCTACGAACTCTAGGTTCGCACATGCTTCAGGTCGCTACAAAAATGTCGACTGTCCTAGTCATTTCCTCACAAGGAAATTATCTTCAACTGCACGGCTATGTCAACAGTTCCAGAATGCAAAGAACAAAGTTAGATAGAAAGAATCGTTAGTTAGGCTTGTTTTACAACAATTATGCATCTTATTATTAGGATGTCGGTTTATAGGTTTATCGTAGGTTTATGGCGAATAACATTGACAATAGCCTGGGCACGGAGTGTCTCCAACTGAGATCATTCTCCACCAAAAAGCCTCGACTCAACAGTCGGAATATAATCAACGAGTATAACAACTCGGACACACAATGACACGGGTTACCAGCGGCGCTAAGCTCGCGTTCAATAACTCTGGGATAGGCCTGTACAACAGTTACCTTCCAATAACATCTGGTCAACGGGATCATCCCCGGACAAAGCATACAATAACATCCTGCTATAACAGGGTAGACTTCACCATCCTATAGAAAACCTTACATAACTGTACCTGTCATACGACAATACACGCAACAGAGCGTTAAACTAACAAAAACCGATCCATAAAACAAGTGATCAAATACAAGAGTGGAAACTGATTTCCATAAGCAAAATAGCAATGAAAGGAAAAGCGAATACAAAATGTACTCTGTCCTCGTCTATAGTAGTTTTGTCTCACAATGAAGCAGGCGTGCTCTAGGTCACTGGGTTACATAACCAGTTTATTCAAGGCCGGCGATTTAATCAATACAAAACCTGCACTTGGCTGGTTCATAAAAAACTTTACCATAGGTTACGGATCTCTACAGAGTCCGTGTATCAAACGCACGCTATAAATCTGAGTATAGTAATACACTTCCGTCTTTCTACCAAAGACGTCTAAATGAAAGTAAACTTACAATAACTGAAGCTCTTTGCTTTAAAAATGCAACTCAGTAGTTGCTAGAACATCAAATAAAAACGTGTCTCACACGACACAAGAAAAAAAATATGATAAATGTGGCACAGATTCACACACTAGATCTGCTTAATGATACGTTGGGAACCGCGTTCGATGCTAGGCAACGAAACATTCCTTCTAGTTGTTAGGTTCAAACATGACCAAGAATAGCTTCTGAGCTTATTCAAAATGAAATATAATGCATTTACAAACTGGTAGTTACTGTCGACTACCTAAATGATACGACCGTTCTAACGACAGTCAGGGGTGTAACAAAGGATGGCTGCGAAGAATGCAGTCAATTAATAACCAAGGCATCTGATTGCCATAACTACAGTCAGCAAAGACTTGGAAATTACCCCAAGTAGGGTTGAACAAAATAGCCTCAAAATGACTACGATCAGGTTCAGCAAAAAGGTAGGCATTGACGTTCCACGACGTTCACCAAGCTGCACCAGGGCTGACCAAAATGTCTGACCCCAAGGGTGTCTCACTCTAAACTGAAATAAATGACATCTAACTAATCTAGTTACATCCCTACCTAGAAAAATGGCTGACACTGAGTGTGGTTGATTCACAAACTACATTAAAACTACTATACCACCAGAAACTAGAACAAAGAAGGGGTGTGACAAAAACTCACGAAATGGAGGAGCTCTCACTCAGCTCTCTATCCCACAACAAGGGTTGTACATAAACCTCTCTGGCTCTCTGGATCGGTATCCTCCTCATCAGGATTCCCATCTGGACTCCCCCAAAGACCAGGGTTCGATTTGTCCCTGTCGACATCTTCGTGGATATGCCTGGAAATGGCATTTTGGCTCCTTCCCTCTCGTTCATCGTTCTGGAAGTTCCACCATCACGCTGGTTCCTGTAGAAACGTCACCCCCCCATACCGGGATGGTATTAGCCCATGGTGACTGCTTCAACCATGGTGAAGAAAAGTCCAATCACGTGGGTAGCGAAATAAGTTGCGTGATTATTCATCCTCTCACTTCCAAAATTATAATGTCCGTCGTGACTATTATAGGCTTCAATTATAAAATACGACACAGCCTTAATCTTGCAGATGTGGATTAGCATGTGAGCTAACACTATTTTGTAATGCTGCACGTGCTAGTGACGCTACTTTTGTATCACGCAGCATCCGTGAATTATACGACGTTTCAAAGATGAAATTTCCACTTTGGCAATTTAAATATCTCATACAATTATAATCACACTTATTCAGGATAATTGTAACACTATTACCTGTATATTTCCACTAGGCATCTGCCCTCCACATACGCGTGGGTAATATGTGATGTCACAGCAATGTTGTGCAATACACTATACTTGCCAATAATTATTTCCCAAGCTTCTTATTTAATTCACTGGACTTCATCGACAGTGAATATTAGTATTTGCTTGCTCGATGGCACCTTATAATCACTTTTAACGCTAAACAGCGGATATTCTTCTACGTCTCGTAGGACAAATGTAATTCCACGCCTACACAAGGCGGATTCTCAAGACGCAGTGCTCCGGTACTGGGTGTCTCTAGAAAGTAGGTCGTCAAAACGAAAACGTTGAGCGACTACTTACGTTCCTTTTTGCGTATCTGCAAGGGTATTACCTTACCTAAAGTAAAAATAAACATTCTCCAAAATGTTTTAATAATGCAGCATGACGAAATGGAATATTCTGAGTCTCGTAGGAAAGATAAAAATAATTAATAAGACCTCAGATAATAATTAGCAGTTTACACCAAAGTCAAAAGTGCGATTCAACGCTACTTCAAAGTATCGCGTGATCTCTCAGCTTCACGTGGCTTCCTGGGTGTGTTCAAAAGTACAACATCCCATCATAAATGCTCTGTCATAAAAAAAATCACATGAACCATAGCTCAGCGGGTTCATCTGCCTCTCTGTCGTTTCAAATAAAATGTTGGGATAACATTTTTATTTGCTTTGTAATTCATTCAAGAGTGATATTTTTTTAGATTGGCTGCATTAAAGGTTCCAATGCGTTCTCCTGTCCTAATGTCTTCTATCACATAACTTCCATTGTTCAAAGGCTGTCGGATACGACTAGGGCCATAATACAAGGATAGAAATTTCCCATATATGCGGTCTATAGGACTAGAAATTCCGGGTCTCCTTATAAGGATAAGGTCTCCTTCTACTAGTGATTCTCTAAACCTCTGGCGTCTAGTTCTTCTCAAGCGCTTGGCAGCTTGTCTGTCCATAGTCTCTCTCGCAGCTAAAAGTCTGCTGGCATGTGATGGTTGTAAACAAGGTGGATTTACAATCACACGATCCCATATTCTCAGCGGCATCTGGTTCAAATGCAAGACCATAGGTATTTGACCAGTGCTCTCATGTACTGTTGAATTAATACATTTTGCCATAATAACAAGGACTTCAGTCCATCGCCAGTGTTCCTCCTGATAACACAATCGACAGAATTCCGCGACAACAGACATCACGCACTCCGCCGGGCCGCTCCCTGGATGTCGAATAGATGACAAAACACGACCCACTTCAAGCTCACTCATGGCATTGGCAAACTCTGCTGAGGTGCACTGCGATCCGCGACCAGTCAACAAGAACTGCGGCCCCCCCGCCTCCGGCACCACTTGACGTCCAATCCTCCGAACAATCTGATGCGCAGTAGCTTCCTGAATTGGACGAAGCATCGTATATTTCGCGAACACATCCACCGCCACAACGATGTATCGACTCCCACGACGAGCCCCAGGCACCGGGCCACACAGGTCCTGCGCATACAACCCTCCAGGTTGAGCTGGTAGCATTGGTCCAGGTTGCTCCCCCAGCAAGCGCGACGTGTACCCGCTCCGCCGGCACGCGTCGCAAGCACGCAAACACCGTCCAACGGTGGCTCCCAACCCCTTCCATGCGAAAGACTCCTTGATAGCCGCAATGGCCCTGTCCGCTCCACCACGTCCAATGGATAAATGCACCACAAGAACAACAGATTCCCGGCATCTCCCAGGAACAACTGCACGCAGCTGAGTGTGGTCCTCGTCCACAAACTTGCACAAGACACGATGATAAATCAAACAATCATCCGCAACAGCAGCAATCCCCGCACAACGATCATCCCGTGGATCCACTCTTCGTTCCAGGAAACGGATAACATGTCTGAGCTCCTCCTCACGTCGCTGTCCTTCAGGTAAATGACGAAATCGGCGAAGGTGTTCCTCGCATTCTCCCTCGATGTCTATGGCATTAACAGTAGCTTCAGGATTCCGGCTGAGGATGTCGGCCAACACATTCTCTCTGCCTGGTCGATAAACTATTTCCAAATCGAACTGTTGGAGAAACAGCGTCCAACGTGTGATCCTGTCGCTTGCCAGTCTTGTTCTCAAGATGAAGGTCAACGCATGATGATCGGTTCTCACAATAATCCTATGACCTAACAGAAGTTTCTGCCAGTATTCAAGTGCGTAAACAATTGCAAGTGCTTCTATCTCGGTCGTGAAGTAGTGAGATTCATGTGCTCTTAAACGTCGGCTTAAGAAAGCGATGTAATGACGTTTCTTCTCATCATCTTCCTGCAGTAAAATGGCTCCTATACCAATGGCAGATGCATCAGTTTCTAGAATAAAGTTCCGAGAGTAATCTGGATATTCTAACTGAATTGAGTCCACAAGCATCTGTTTAGCTCTCCTGAAAGCTATCTCGCATTCATCATTCCAGTTCCACCTGCAGTTCTTTTTCAATAATCCTTGCAGTGGTGCAACAGTTTCGGAATACTTCTCACAATGGGCAGCAAAGAATTGGAGAATTCCTAAGAATTGTCTCACGTGTTTCACACGGGTTGGTGTTGGAAATGCAGCAACAGTCCTAATCTTTGCCGGATTCGGTCTATATCCTTCTCCATTCATTATGTGTCCTACGAATTTCACTTCTTTCTGAAAAAATCGACACTTGTCAAACTTGACCTTAAAATTTGCCTGTCGGAGATTCTCAAAAACAAGGCACAATGTCTTTAAATGCTCTTCTTCTGTTCCCGAAGCTATGATTATGTCATCCACATAACATATTACCTTCTGCTTCACTTCATGAGTCAGCTTGGCATCAAGTGCTCTGATTAATGCGGCTCCGGCATTTTTCAATCCAAATGGTAGTTTTTGGAATACATAAGTAGTCTGATCAAACAAGAATCCAGTATATTTCTGAGTATGCTCAGATAATCTGATATGGTAATAAGACTGAACCAAGTCTAATGATGAAAATATCCTTTTTCCTTTGAACTTCCTGAGAATGTCCCTAATCTTGGGCGGTCTGTCGTGCTCAGGAGCTAGGCGTTCATTCAAGGCTCTGACATCAAGACAAAGTCTCAAGCTTCCATCTACCTTAACCACAGGTATTATGGGATTCAAGAAAGGAGTCGGTGATTTCTTGATTGTACCTGCTGCTTCCATCTCATGGATCTTCTTAGCAGCTTCTTCGAGATGTTTCTCGGCAATCGGATAGATCCTTTTCTGGAATGGGGAATCGTCCAGTAATACAAGATCATACTCGTAGTCTAATATCTCACCAGGTGTGGTGTCGAATATATCTCTGTATTCGTTCAGTATTGCGTCAAGATCCTCATGTGTGGGTGCTGATAACGATTCTGCCTCTTCGTCGGCATCTAGTGTCGCCTCAATTTCCTTGCCATTTAATTCTTCGACTACGTCTACTTCGGATAGGAATTCCGGTTCTTCTTCAATTAGGCTCATCTGAATGGGTTCGTTCGGCTTGAACTCTACCGTATTCCGTCCCATGTCAATGATTCCATCATATTTTCTAATGAAGTCTGCGCCTAAAATGGCATCATGATGCAGGCCCTTCATTACGAGAAATTCGTGCAAGTACACGTGGCTCGAAATCTTCACAGTACACAAAATCTGGATTTTGCACGTTACAACGCGGTCAGGTATGACACCTCTGACTCTTATAGCTGAAATGGGCAACTCCGTCACCTCAGAGTTTGCTCTCAGTCTGGCATGGCAATCGGCGGAAATTACACTAATCATCGCTCCAGTATCGATGAGTATGACTACACTGACTTCATTCAAGGTGGCTACAATCTTGGGTAGACGTGTTAATTCATAATTGTGGTTCGTCGTTCGTCGTTCGTCCAACAAGTCTTCTTGGATTGGCTCCCAGAGTAATATAGAGGCAGTTACTCGGTGTTCAACCAAACAAGAATCTATTGATTTTTCGGAGTTTTTTTTTCTGTCATGGCGAGAAGTACTGGGCTGGTTCTGCTCCGTATCCTGCGCCGAATGTCTATTTTCCCTCGAAGTAGGGTTCCGTTCTCCCTCTTCTTGGATCTGCAATTCTCTCAATTGTTGGAGGTACTCACGGCTCTCCCGTGCTCTTCCTTTCCAATCCCTGTCTAGCTGGTATCTAGGGTCTCGATTTCTGTCGTAACCCCCACTATATCGATAGTCTCTACGGATACGTCCGTGTTGCTGATTTCTTCCTTCATTCCCTCGGCGGTTGTTTTCATGACGTCGGTTGTCGTCCGTCCTTCGGTCGAATCGCCGGTCCCAATGACTTCGCCGGTCATCATGTTGATTTCGAGTATACGGAGTGTTGTTCCATTCTCTCCTGTTATAACTGTAATTGTTATCACGTCGCCCAGAATCCTCTGTGGTTTGTGTTTGTTGTGGCGTCTGGCTCACTTTATCAACAGTCGTCAGATTCATATGTCTATCCTCGCGCCTATCAGCCTTCTGCTGACGGTGTGTAGGAAATTGTTCTGTGTTAGCATCCAACCTTCGCAGTATCTGGTCACACTGCTGGAAAGTGGATGCCCCTGCAGCGATTAACACACTTTGTATATCCGCAGGGTACTGCCAAACAATTGTGTTCACCAAATCTTGTTCGGACAACGGAGGATGAAGACAACGGAGCTTCGCGAGCTGTATTGCGAAGTAATTCGCATAACGAGTAGGTGTATTGGAACTGTACCTTCGAGTGTACATCTCAGCTCGGATGCTCTGCTGGATGTCGCTCGACCAATATGTTCTTAATAACGCTTCCTTAAAGTCTTGGTAGCCTGTAAATGAGTATCGGAATGCTCTGAACCAGGTACCGGCTTGTCCCTCAAGCAGTCGCTCTATAACTCTTAGTTCCCTCTCTGGAGTTACCATAGTATCACGTAAGTAGCTTTCGACATTTGCTAGGAATTCCACTGATTGAGATATAGGCGTTTCCTGAGATTCTCCCATCTGTGGGTGTACGTGTCTCTCTCTTGGAGTCGTCTCGAGTCTGTCCAGGCGTCTTTCTATTACTTCAAGACCTGGGATGGTTCTGGCTGCGACTTTGTTGCCTAAGTCGTTCAATTGCAGCTCGATCCTGTCAACCTTTCCCTTGAGGTTTGTGTCTACCTCGCGTATGGCCGTCCTAAGGTTATAACTGAGGTCTAACCTCTCGGTCACCGCGACTTCCTCAAATCTCTTTTGTAAGGAATCGATATCTCCTTCAACTCTGGACATATTTTCTTGGATTTTACCCACATCGTCTCTAACCTCGGCTACCTTAGCCTCGACGGTAGCTTCGTGTTCGTTGAGGTCACCTCTCAATAACATGAGGTCTATTTTGTGTTCCTCATGATGAACATCAACTGTCTCACGTAGACTGGCTACGGTTTCCGTCAATTCAGAAATGTTTCTCCTGTTGGTGTTAAGTTCCTCTTTAATCTCCATCATGCCATCAACGATAGTCTTCACGTTGTTATTCACGGCATTGGCAGCTCCTCTCATCAAGATTAAACCAACGTTCATGGTTGCCATGTCCTTCTTCACATTTCCGATAAATCCCTCGACGTGATCTAGTCGAGTCCCGAATTCTTCCCTGGTATGTTCCAGATCTGCTCTCATGTCTATCTGGACTTTATTCAAGGTTGTCTGAATTTGATCTGTGTGCTCCTCCAATCGGTTTTGCACCTCCTCCCTAGCTCTATTCATCTGGTCGGTTAAGCAATCTACGCGCTGGTTAGCCTCCTGATGGTGTCGTATGACATCAACCCTAACAGCTGCTAAACCTGCCGTCAGATCATTTCTCGCTTCGATCCTATATGTGTCCATGTCTGCCCTGACTTGAGTTAAATCAGCCCTAACATTGTTTACAGAGTGAGTGTTAATCTCTAAGTCCTATCTTACATTGTTGACTTCCTGTCTAACCTGGTCCACATGACCACTGACATTGTTGACTTCCTGTCTAACCTGGTCCACATGACCACTGACATTGTTGACTTCCTGTCTAACCTGGTCCACATGACCACTTACAGTATTTACAGCCTGAGTATTATGACCTAAGTCAGCAGTAATCTGTTGAAGATTGGCATTCACACCTGCCATCATCTCTCCAAACACACGACGAATAGTTTCCTCATCCATAGATAAGAAATATATGAGAAAGTGAGGGATCAATTTCTACTGGAACTTACAGCTATGATTAGTTACTTGGTGGTATAAAGCTTGCTTCATTTATATAAATATCACGAGTACAGCTGGAGTATGCGAACTAAGTGCTTCTACATTTACAAAGACAACGGTGAGCAAAGCAAAGTATTACATTTACTTAGGATGAGGCATCATCAAAGAAAATCCTATCCTTCATTTATCCAACACTAAAGCCTCACCCCATGGACTTCTATCATACATGATTGCCATGCGGTCAATTGATCTGCAGTACAACTTACTAAGTTCGTCCCAGTCCTGTCAATTTACCATTAATCAACATTAAGATCCTCAAAAAAATAACATGGTACTGAGGGTCACCACGTTAACGTCGGCACATGAGTTGGGCGCCATTTTATGACGTCCAAGTCAAGCCCACAACGTTGTGCGCCATTTTATGTGACCGTTTAGTTGGGTCAACAACCACGATGACTCAACTAACGACACATAAATCGAATAAAAAGTACCGTGAGGATCAGGTGACCTTCCATAAAGGCTAAAGCGGCACGAGAGTCCGTAGTCCACAGGGATCGTGGTACATGGTGACGATGGTCATAGACCGCCTAAGGAAAGGTTCACCTTAAAACTAGACTGAGAAAATAAACATCCAGACTCATGTAAAACACCGTAAAAAATTATTAAAATTCACAAACCCCTAGCCTAGTTCGGAGGGTTATAATCGGCTAGTCCGCAAATTAATAAATAAACAAAGATAAAGAACAGGTCCCCTACCTGAGAAGTTACTGAAAACCCTCGCGAAAGATCTAACTCACAATGATAAAGCAACAACAGCAACGCTAGGAATATGGTACGACGCAAGTCCCTAGTTCAAGTTACAAGATCAAGCTAATATCTGAATTTACATTTAACAGGGTAGCAAAACAAATCTAGGTTAGGATGGTACCATTTCGACATTTAAATTTAACATTAATTCAACTAGCTAAGTCCTATCAATTAATAAAATTTACGGCGATGACGTCCGTAAAAGAAAACAATTACATCCAAAAGCTAAGTGTACAGCCATGAAAAACAAACAATTTAATTATGCTTAATAACTATGTGCTAACAGCACACAATAAAGTAACATGTAGGGTTTAATACACTTGACATCGTAAATTAATAACGAAATAGACACAGTAGTTTTATTAAAAATTCCTGCCTACACCTTGGTTTACTCTTTGTAAACCATAGTCATCTAATGTGTATAGTTACGGTGACGAATGCGCAGTTGAGACCACGTCTGACATCGCATGGCCTGAGCTCCACAAGCTACGAACTCTAGGTTCGCACATGCTTCAGGTCGCTACAAAAATGTCGACTGTCCTAGTCATTTCCTCACAAGGAAATTATCTTCAACTGCACGGCTATGTCAACAGTTCCAGAATGCAAAGAACAAAGTTAGATAGAAAGAATCGTTAGTTAGGCTTGTTTTACAACAATTATGCATCTTATTATTAGGATGTCGGTTTATAGGTTTATCGTAGGTTTATGGCGAATAACATTGACAATAGCCTGGGCACGGAGTGTCTCCAACTGAGATCATTCTCCACCAAAAAGCCTCGACTCAACAGTCGGAATATAATCAACGAGTATAACAACTCGGACACACAATGACACGGGTTACCAGCGGCGCTAAGCTCGCGTTCAATAACTCTGGGATAGGCCTGTACAACAGTTACCTTCCAATAACATCTGGTCAACGGGATCATCCCCGGACAAAGCATACAATAACATCCTGCTATAACAGGGTAGACTTCACCATCCTATAGAAAACCTTACATAACTGTACCTGTCATACGACAATACACGCAACAGAGCGTTAAACTAACAAAAACCGATCCATAAAACAAGTGATCAAATACAAGAGTGGAAACTGATTTCCATAAGCAAAATAGCAATGAAAGGAAAAGCGAATACAAAATGTACTCTGTCCTCGTCTATAGTAGTTTTGTCTCACAATGAAGCAGGCGTGCTCTAGGTCACTGGGTTACATAACCAGTTTATTCAAGGCCGGCGATTTAATCAATACAAAACCTGCACTTGGCCGGTTCATAAAAAACTTTACCATAGGTTACGGATCTCTACAGAGTCCGTGTATCAAACGCACGCTATAAATCTGAGTATAGTAATACACTTCCGTCTTTCTACCAAAGACGTCTAAATGAAAGTAAACTTGCAATAACTGAAGCTCTTTGCTTTAAAAATGCAACTCAGTAGTTGCTAGAACATCAAATAAAAACGTGTCTCACACGACACAAGAAAAAAAATATGATAAATGTGGCACAGATTCACACACTAGATCTGCTTAATGATACGTTGGGAACCGCGTTCGATGCTAGGCAACGAAACATTCCTTCTAGTTGTTAGGTTCAAACATGACCAAGAATAGCTTCTGAGCTTATTCAAAATGAAATATAATGCATTTACAAACTGGTAGTTACTGTCGACTACCTAAATGATACGACCGTTCTAACGACAGTCAGGGGTGTAACAAAGGATGGCTGCGAAGAATGCAGTCAATTAATAACCAAGGCATCTGATTGCCATAACTACAGTCAGCAAAGACTTGGAAATTACCCAAAGTAGGGTTGAACAAAATAGCCTCAAAATGACTACGATCAGGTTCAGCAAAAAGGTAGGCATTGACGTTCCACGACGTTCACCAAGCTGCACCAGGGCTGACCAAAATGTCTGACCCCAAGGGTGTCTCACTCTAAACTGAAATAAATGACATCTAACTAATCTAGTTACATCCCTACCTAGAAAAATGGCTGACACTGAGTGTGGTTGATTCACAAACTACATTAAAACTACTATACCACCAGAAACTAGAACAAAGAAGGGGTGTGACAAAAACTCACGAAATGGAGGAGCTCTCACTCAGCTCTCTATCCCACAACAAGGGTTGTACATAAACCTCTCTGGCTCTCTGGATCGGTATCCTCCTCATCAGGATTCCCATCTGGACTCCCCCAAAGACCAGGGTTCGATTTGTCCCTGTCGACATCTTCGTGGATATGCCTGGAAATGGCATTTTGGCTCCTTCCCTCTCGTTCATCGTTCTGGAAGTTCCACCATCACGCTGGTTCCTGTAGAAACGTCACCCCCCCCCATACCGGGATGGTATTAGCCCATGGTGACTGCTTCAACCATGGTGAAGAAAAGTCCAATCACGTGGGTAGCGAAATAAGTTGCGTGATTATTCATCCTCTCACTTCCAAAATTATAATGTCCGTCGTGACTATTATAGGCTTCAATTATAAAATACGACACAGCCTTAATCTTGCAGATGTGGATTAGCATGTGAGGTAACACTATTTTGTAATGCTGCACGTGCTAGTGACGCTACTTTTGTATCACGCAGCATCCGTGAATTATACGACGTTTCAAAGATGAAATTTCCACTTTGGCAATTTAAATATCTCATACAATTATAATCACACTTATTCAGGATAATTGTAACACTATTACCTGTATATTTCCACTAGGCATCTGCCCTCCACATACGCGTGGGTAATATGTGATGTCACAGCAATGTTGTGCAATACACTATACTTGCCAATAATTATTTCCCAAGCTTCTTATTTAATTCACTGGACTTCATCGACAGTGAATATTAGTATTTGCTTGCTCGATGGCACCTTATAATCACTTTTAACGCTAAACAGCGGATATTCTTCTACGTCTCGTAGGACAAATGTAATTCCACGCCTACACAAGGCGGATTCTCAAGACGCAGTGCTCCGGTACTGGGTGTCTCTAGAAAGTAGGTCGTCAAAACGAAAACGTTGAGCGACTACTTACGTTCCTTTTTGCGTATCTGCAAGGGTATTACCTTACCTAAAGTAAAAATAAACATTCTCCAAAATGTTTTAATAATGCAGCATGACGAAATGGAATATTCTGAGTCTCGTAGGAAAGATAAAAATAATTAATAAGACCTCAGATAATAATTAGCAGTTTACACCAAAGTCAAAAGTGCGATTCACCGCTACTTCAAAGTATCGCGTGATCTCTCAGCTTCACGTGGCTTCCTGGGTGTGTTCAAAAGTACAACATCCCATCATAAATGCTCTGTCATAAAAAAAAATCACATGAACCATAGCTCAGCGGGTTCAGTATGTTCCCCGTTTTGATCAATGAAGCTAAGTATGTCATAGTTAACAATAAATATCGTCCATCTTATAAATTATCTAAATACATACAGAAATTCTTAAAATTCCATTACCAATTCAAAGCAAACATTTTTTATGTTAATTCCCAAGATTTCGTTATAAAACCAAAAGATTTCCCACTTAATAGCAATAGCACAATACATTCCCTTGACATCACAAATATGTATACTAACATACTCATAAAAGCAAATATCAAAATAATAAAAAACAAGAAGTTCCGTGAAGAATTATACAGCCTACTTTTCATGCTAATGATTATTCTACAGTATATGAACCTATCTAGAATAATGACGAAATTAAGTTGGTAATATCGAAATATCTAATTAGTTCAAAATATACCTGGTATAATGTAGCCTAATAGAGCACTAGAGTTGGCAGCCCTGGCGACTGAATATAGCCTATTCTTAGTTCAATCTCTTAAGGTACAGAATACAAAATTTGGTTGAAGTCCAATGGACGTTACATGCAGTTAGACACTGGATCTATCAGCACGCGTAAAAGCATGTTGCCAACAATACCATGCGTGTGCTGGTCAGAAATATTCTGAAATATTATGATATCTTGTTGTGCCAATTTTGGATGAAATCCATTTGTCAGTATAGAAGTTACATGTATTTTAAAAATTGGACATATCAGCAGGCATAGAATCATGTTGGCAGCACTGCCTTGTATTAATTACTCCAAATTAATCTAGAATGTCAGGTGCTATACGTGTGCAAAGTATAGAGCTGTTGGCTTGCATACTTTCTGGTATATTGATATTAGTGTAAAATAAATATAGACAGCATTTATTAACAGTTGGCAGCCCTGATTGCTCTTAACAATAATTATAGTCATATCTGTTATGGTACACATACCACATACGAAATTTGGCTGAAATCCAACTGATAGTATAGAAGTTACATGTATTTAAAAATTGGTCGTATCAGCAGCCTTATAACCATGTTGGTAGAACTGACGTATATAAGTTACTCGAAATTAATCTAAAATGTCAGAATATTCGTGTGCATAGCTTAAAGCTGTTGGCTTGCATACTTTCTGATATATTGGTATTTGGATAAAATAGAGAGAGCAATTATTAACAGTTGGCAGCCCTGGTGGCTCTTAAAAATACGCTCAGTGATATCTGTTTATGTACGGATATTACATACAAAATTTGGTTGAAATCCAATTGATAGTGTAGAAGTTTTTTGCATTTAAACATTGGACCTATCAGAAGGCTTAAAATTATTTTGGCAACACTGTCATGGTTGGTATCCTGGAAATTAAACTGAAATAGTGTAATCTATATGTGTGCCAATTTTGGAATAGCTCCCATGCATACCTTGCAAGATATCTAACATGGAGCTCAAATTTCTAGTGCGTTTTTTCAGCAGTTGGTAGCACTGACATCATTTTCAAATATGGACGTGAGATATTCCGGTGCACATCTTTACTCATACTAAATTTGGTTTTGATTGCTGCAGCCGTTTAGGAGTTGATAGGGAGGGGGCACACACACAGCCAGACAGACAGACAGACAGACACACATTTTCCCGGATCGATCTCATAAGTCTACTGTTTCCTCATTTTTGTAAAATGTGAATAGTTGGCTAATAATTTAACAAATAACAGTGGTTTAGATGCAATCGAATTTGAAGAATTTATTTCAATTATAACGTTCACCTTACATAACAACTACTTCACATTTAATGGAACAATATGTCAACAAATAGATGGCTTAGGTATGGGTTCCCCTGCGTCAGGGATTTTAGCCAATATTTACATCGACCATTTAGAGCAGCAGTTCATTATCAACAAATTTCCTGGTCTTGAAACATGGGGAAGATATGTAGATGATATATTTGTCGTTATTGATAAAGATATTATTAATATCGATAATTTTCTAATTCAATTAAGTTCTTTAGACCCAAATATTAAGTTCACTTTAGAATCTGTAAATAATAAAACCCTGAATTATCTTGACATTTCGGTTACAAGGGATAGTAACCATTTTGCATACGGTATATTCCGAAAACCTTCAATGACTTCTAATGAAATGAAATGAAAATCCACAGCCTGCTTCCAGTCTCCGACCGGGTCAGGAATGGAATGAATGAAGCCCCCATCTAGCGGCGAGGATATGAACTGTGCCGGCTGCCGAGGCCTGACGCACTCCTCTGGGGCAATGATTAAATGAATGACAGATGAGATGGAATGATAGTGGAGAGTGTTGCTGGAATGAAATTTTGACAGGGAAAACCGGAGTTTCCGGAGAAAAACCTGTCTGCCTCCGTTTTGTCCAGCACAGATCTCACATGGAGTGACCGGGATTTGAACCACGGACCCAGCGGTGAGAGGCTGGCGTGCTGCCACCGAAGCCACGGAGGCTTAATGACTTCTAATAGTATACGTAATGATTCTATACACCCGGGGTCCCATAGAAATCAACATTCCATAGTCTTATTACAAGAGCCTTAAATAGGCCCATGAAATCAGAGAAATATATACAAGAGATACACACAATTTACACCATTGCTGAACATAATGGATATAACAGATTATTCGTCAACAATATCTTAAAACAGATCGAAAATAAATTTACTTCAACACTACAAAATGAAGATGATAATAAGACATTGCTAACATTCATATACACCACCAATACAATTTATGGTATATAGTATATTTAAAAAGAAAAATTGTAAAATTGCATTTAAAACTAATAATACTACATCCAAAATGATTTTAAATTATAACAAGTTCAATAAATCAGGAGTATATAAACTTGAATGTAACACTTGCAATCTTTCATATATAGGCCAAACTGGAAGAACTTTTAATATACGTTACAATGAATATGTTAATGCTATTAAATATAAGAGGTACTCAAGTATAGGTGAACACATAAATAACAGGAACCATGCTTTTACATCTATTAACACAGATTTATAAATTTTACATGTACCAGATAAAGGCAAACTATTAAACATCCTTGAAAAAATGGAAATATTCATCAACCAAAAATTTACCCAGATCTCAACTTAAATGAAATAAATAACGAAATTAACCCCTTATTCATCACAATCTTGAACTATATAAAAACAAAAACAAATTAATCTTACATTCGTAAACATTTGATTAATCCTGTAAATCAAAATAATCTTTAATGAAAATCAGCAAATTTATGTCACCTGACCGTCACTTACAAATTGAACAGTATATTAGCTTAACATATTGATATTCTATAGTAACTGTTGCGATTTACAACGCTATTTTATAATTATTAAAAGTTTCATTTAATATTAAAACATAAATCGAACACACATTTTATCGACAAAATTTTACATTTTTTATAAATTAGATTCATTCAGTTGTATACATAACATCGCTATAGGGCAAATTTAATATACCTATCTGTCATATCAAAGAATTATATGTTCTTATGCAATTAAAACATATGACAAGTTATTATATTATATTCCTTCAAGTTATATATTTAATTTTAGATAAATACAGAATGCAATATACCTAAAAGTTAAAACTCACTAACATTTATACATTCACCAATTACTTTTAATGACATGCCACTCATCGCATACATTAACGCTACAACGGCTAATTTATTAACCATTCTTCGTATCTCATTGGACACTTCACATTACATTCAGTTACCAGTATAATGCTACATAACTAAACATTTATCTCAATAAGAATTATATATTTATCTAGGATAGAGTCAATTAAAGAAACGTACATACGCTATACATACTTATCATTAATATTACATTTAAAACAACATTTCATGCAGATAAAATGTAATATACTTGATCAATTATTTTTATTTATGAAATATAAACGAGATTTATTTTTATACATAGCTACGCTACAACGGCACTTTTTTAAACTTCATTATTATTCTTCCTTGAAATTATATATTTCATTTTAGTTTCATATCGATTGCAATTTACCTAAACATTAATTTCACTAACAGTTATATATTCACCAAGTTATTTTAATGACATGCCACCTACTGTATCATATACATAGTAACGCTACAACGGCTAGTTTACTAACCTTCTCCGTATCTCCTTGGACATTCACATGACATTCAGTTACCGATATAATGCAATATACCTATACTTTTATCTCAATAAAATTTATATATTTAACCAAGATAGAGTCAATTAAAGAGACGCACATACACTATACATACTCATTATATTTATTTCACATTGAAGACAACATTTCATACAGATTATATATAATATACATGAGCAATTATTTTACACAGCAACGCCACTACGGAACTTTATTAAACTTTACTCTCATGCTTCTTTCATACTAAAAAATTGCACTTCGGTTACCTATGGAGTGCTATGTACCAAACATTAAATCTCGCTGACTTTTATTTTATTTTCACAGGGACGATAATAATGACATACTTAGCTTCATTGATCAAAACGGGGAACATACTAAAGGTTACATATGTTATTTACATACCACGATAAAGCTATAGAAGATAAGAATATATAATAATATATAAATGCAGTTAACATTTCTTCAATCTTCTATGCATGTGCTTCATATTGCCCGCTATTACTTCACAGACATTTGTGCACAAAAAGCTTTTATCTAACATTGACGCACCTATTTCTTCGTTCTATTACATCAAGGCATGTTACAATTAAGTATAAATATAGATCTTTACCCCAATCATATATCTATTAATTTATTATTTTAATTACATAAATTTTTTCTCTGACATATTTATTTCCTTTATGTCAACACGATTACTTATTTGGCACGTATTAAAATTTTAGCTCCATCTTGAGTGAAGATCTCCTTATTCGACTCAGGCACTGATCCATTTACTTAATATTTCAAGCTCTAAACTAAGTTCATGTCGGCACACTCAGTATTTGGCACCTATTCAGAATTTTGACTTCATGTTGAAGATAGAAGATGTACTTATTCATTTAAGCATTTAGCCATGTGCTTGTTCAATTTCACTGATCTATATTAATTATTGGTTACAGAACTTTATTTCTAAATTATTTCTAGTGTATAATTTTGAAAAGAATTATTATATAGTTTAATATTTGTTTGTTGTTGTTTGAGTCTTCAGTCTTTTGACTGGTTTGATGCAGCTCTCCAATCCTCCCTGTCCTGAGCTAATCGTTTCATCTCTACATAGCTACCACACCCTACATCCGAGGCAATCTGTTTAACATATTCTAACCTTGGTCTACCCCTACAGTTCTTGTCCTCGACCCTTCCTTCCATAACTAAGCTTGCTATTCCTGGGTGTCTTAGTATGTGTCCTACCAACCTATCCCTTCTCTTCATTAGCAGTCGCCAGAAACATCTCTCCTCTCCCACTCGTCTTAATACCTCTTTGTTTGTAACCCTATCTACCCATCTGATCTTCATCATTCTCCTGTAGCACCACATTTCAAATGCTTGAATTCTCCTCTTTTCTGCTGCACCAATAGTCCAAGTTTCACTTCCATAGAGCGCCACGCTCCAGACAAAGGCTTTCAAGAATGACTTCCTAATACCTAAATCTATATTCGATGTCAGCAGATTCCTTTTTTGTAGAAATGCTTTTCTTGCCTGAGCCAACCTACTTTTTATATCCTCTTTGCTTCGTCCATCACTGGTTTTTCTGCTTCCTATGTAACAGAAATCTCCTACTTCCTTCAGCTTTTCACCTGCCAATTTGATCTCCATAGAGGTTTCTGATTTATTTCGGCTGCATTCCAGTATTTTTGTTTTACATTTATTAATTTTCATCATGAATTCTTTCCGTAAGACGGAGTCCATACCATTCAAAAACTCATTCAAATCCTCAGGCTTGTTGGCCAAGATGACGATGTCATCAGCAAATCTCAGAGTTGAAATTATTTCTCCTTGAATCTTCACTCCCACTTTAAATTTTTCTCTAATTTCCTTCATTTCTTGTTCAATGTAAAGATTGAAAAGTATGGGTGATAAGTTGCAGCCTTGCCTTACACCTTTCTGAATACCAGCTTATCTCTCATGTCCTTCAACTCGAATGACTGCTGTCTGGTTTCTGTATAGATTGTATATCACCCTCCTTTCCCTGTACTTTATTCCAATCGATTTCAAAATGTCAAACAATTTAGTCCAATCAACGTTATCAAAAGCCTTTTCTAAGTCTACAAAAGCCATGAACGTTCTCTTATCTTTCCTTATTCTACCTTCCAAAATCAAGGCATGTTTACATTTAAATTTGTTTACATTCGCCAATAACTTATTCTCGTTTTTAACTACATTTTGAAGAAAAATGACAAGTATATTATTTTAATTTTATTTAATTTGATTTGTGAGGATATCCATTTTAATAGTGATTCATTTTAATCAATTTTAACATTAATATTTCTTTTGTTATTAGATTTAAGTACTTTTATAATAGTTTAACTTAATTCTTAATTGATTTCTTGTTTAGCTGAAGATGGCCTCATTGATGGCCGAAACTGTCCTATTTATATAGAATTATATATAAATTGAGTATTGATTTGGCGTATTAGTTGAATATTTTATTAACTTCTATCAATACGGATTTTAATGGCGAATGTTTTCGCAATTTATGCAAAAAAAATGTAATGATATTTTTCTTCAGCCGTAATGAAAACAAATGTCGTTATTCCTTCATCTTAGAACATAATCGATTCCAACTCTTGTCATACGTGCTTCCCTAAACAATCAATCACCGTCATCCTCAGGCTCTAATGGTGGTATGTTGCATGCCCCTCGGCCACACCTATCCTCTTATTTTCCGCAGAGTCGGTGATTAGCCGACGGGTTGGTGGCATTCATTCTCACTTTGCATGACATGCAGGTGGTAAAAATTTATTCTTCGTGTAAACAAATACATTTGTCTTGTTAGCCATCATCTCTAATTCTGCCTTAATCGCAATTCTCGTAATCAAAAACCCCCAATATTTAATATAGTCAGTGCCAATTACTGCCACCAAGAGCAATATTTGTAGTAAAAATAGGTCTCAGTCTCTCTGTTACTGTAGTATTGGAATTGCAGCTAATTACATTACAGTGCCCTCTGATGTGCTTCCTTTACAAGTTAATGTGTTGTGATGTGGTAGTTAACTACTCTTCAAGTTCAGAATGAGTCATATCCTTGGTGCTAGAAAATATTCTGAGATAGATGCGACTTATTATATGAAGTGAATATCAACACGAAACATGCTAACATAAACACTACATTATTTGAGAGAACAATAAATATGCGTGCGTCCAAACCCAAAATATATTACGTGATTGAGTAAAAAACACCTAATCCTAGAACATTCCCAAATCATATCATATGGATGTACACATTGCCAGAACGTATCATTTGAATGTGCACAAATCCTCTCTCACAATAACACTTCCGGAACATTACCGTTTGTTCTTTACAATCCCGTCTCCCTCTAATATACACAGAACATATCATATGGAAGTAAACCGAACGCCTCACTTTCAAAGAATATATATTGATTGACGTACTTATCCCTGTAACTATATCATTTACGGAATTTAACATATGGAATTATACAAACCCTCTAAAATACCCAGAATATTTCATGCAAGCGTGTGCAATATCCCCTCTATGTCTCTTCACTTGAAACCGTTGAATGAATGACATGCTCAAAATATGAAGTGAAACTGCCTTCCAGTGACAAAGGATGTTCAAGAAGCCTATAAAACCTTCTCTTTCAATGGAAACTGGGCAATATTTTAGAGCAATATATCAATTGTCTTCCGTCATTACAATAGAAATATCAGTTAATTACTTTATTTACATTTTTTTACAACTAAAATACAAGGTAAATTTACCTGATCCTAAATTGAATTTGACTGATGGCCACTATAGGTTATGAATTTTAAAACGTACTCCTATGCCGATTCAAATATTTTACATGAATTAAACTACCAGCCAAAATGTATTGAGTCTTCAATTTACCTAACACGTTTTAGTGAATTCTGCGCTACAAGAACCAAGCGAGTTGTACTGGCCAAGAGGCGAGAATATGTTCGCCCAGCCTACTGATTGAATGAGTCACAAGAAACATGGCTGAGGATGAAATTGGTTATATTTAAACAAGATATTAAGAGAACTCTCTTTTGAATGTAGTAGTTAAACATTAAGGATAAACTAGAGTCTCATCAGACAAATCTTATAAGTAAATTCTGTTCAATCACATATATCTTAAATGTAGCCTCATCCCGGGGAGAATTAATATATAACTCAACAAATATGAATTTGAATGATTCAAGCAATGGTTCTACATACCCACTTTGAATTGATGATGATGATGATAATTGTTGTTTTAAGGGGCCTAACATCTAGGCTATCGGCCCTCCACTTTGAATTACCATTTGTTTCAGTAATATCCCAATTTCCAAGAAACCTTTCTCGCCTTATATTAGTGATTTTGCTTGAGTCTGCATTAACAAATTATTCGTATTTGAAATGTATTTTCCAACAAGCTTTGCTCAAATGAACTACTTGATTATGGATCTGTTTTACGCTCTGCATGTACAACAGAGCAATTGTTTCTATACACGATGAGCACAAATGTGTCACTTGGGTACAATTCATTGATCGCATGATCTACATAAATAGCACTTCCGGTGCCTATCAATTTCAAGGTGATTTTTCAAAGCTCCCCTCAGTTAATTTTCCTACATACTATATGAATATGGCTTTTTGACCAGTATAAGGCACAAGTGGTTCGAACAGCCCTTGTGTGTGTTACTTAAATACGCCTTCTGCTGACTAACAAATCACATGCGACTCTGAAAATATACTTTTCTTGTATATGTAGCTGCGCATATAGCATATCAGTTTGGCGCAAGACGAATATGAATTACGCTCATCAAAACAAATCATATTGCCATGGGGCACAGTGGGGACGGACTTATTTCTTTAGCAGTGTCCACCCCTGCCCTACACAATTGAGATCTGTGAATACTATTCTCCTTGAAGAAACGCATTGACAATGTGAGGACGAGCGCTACAGTCAACGAAAGTGGAATTTGGGCCGAAATAGTCAACAAAACCTTTAACTACGGGTGGCCAGATAGCATCCCTGTGACATTTCCTGTCATGCGCCCTGATAGTACTCAAGAGAGGTTTGGCGTCGATAAATGATACCTCCACAAAACATTGCACCTCCTCCTTCCTCTTGGTATCAGTCTCGGATGTATTGGTCGTGCATACGTTGACCGGGTCGTCTCCGCATTCACACAGACCGATCCCCATTGGCACAGGCGAGTGAATATGCCCAATATACACGCTGGCAAGAACGACTAAAGACTTGAGACCACTACGACTCATGGCCAGCAATATGCAATCCTTACATTTATGTGTGTAAAGATCAATTATCAGCAAGTTTACTGCGCATGAGGGATATATAAGTGGTTATTAGACACGATGGATCATCGTGTGTGTATTTAATCATTCCTTCGTAGAAAAAAATACAGCATGTATATATCAAAAAATTCCTTTCCAACATAGATTCCTTATGTACACCTAAGAAGGTGTCACTTCAAAGAATCAATCCAAAAAAGAAATGCTCTTTATATACTACATCTGCCGACCCAGTGGTGTTGGGGTATCGTGCTTTCCTCTCAACCGGAAGCCCTTGGTTCGATTCCCGCCACAGTCAGGGATTTTAGAAACTGACATGAGGGCTGAATGGGGCACACTTAGACTCGTTAAGACAATTGAGTAGCTGTGAGGAACCGCCCAGGTCAAGAAATCCAAGATTAACGGCCTAGGATCCCTATGCACTGCCCTCGCCACCCCTATATCTGCAGCCAAAACGGCTGGGCAGCGGTCGTTCAGTAGTCCTCGGCCCTTTATGGGCAGTAGTGTCGGGAGATGATTTATTATCTTATCATGTACATGAAAGTGTGTTTAATTGATCTGAGTTTAGGTTGCTCCCCATGTACCACTCTTATATGGCAAGACACCAGTATGGATCAAAACGTGTTTCTTCAAATTTCCTCTCTCTAAAAGCTTTATCACCTCTATGGATCAACATGTCTCCTCAAACCACCTTCCAAAGGAAACTTAATTTCGCATGAAACCATGAATGGCGTTAGAGACCACTATGGATCAACGCGTGTTTCTTCAGCTGACTTTTCTGAGAAAATTTCGCTTCGCATGTGCCACATGCATAGGGTTTAATACCACTATGGGTTAGCATGTGTCTCCTCAAATGGTTATAAGTATTGAATTTTCTTTCACATGTAAGACATGAATAACGCTTAAGACCGCTATGGATCATCATATGTTTCTTCAAGCTGCTTTTCCGTGAAAATCTCGCTTCGCACGTACCACATGTATGGGGTTTAGGACCACTATGGATCAACATGTGTATATTCAAACGGCTTTTAATACTAAATTTTGCTTCACAGGTACCGCATGCGTGGGATTTAATACCACAATGGATGAACATGTGTTTCTTCAAATGGCTTTGCTGAGAAAATTTTGCTTCACATCTGCCTCATGCATAGGGTTTACAACCATTATGGGTTAACATGTGTCTTTTCAAATGGTCATTAGAATTAATGTTCTTTCACATGTACCACAGGAATACGGCTTGAGTCCGCTATGGATCAACATGTGTTTCTTTAAATTACCATTCATAGAAAATTTCGCTGCGCATGTACCACATGCATGGGGTTTAGGACCACTATGGATCAACATCTAATTATTAAGTGTCCTCTTTAGAGTAAATTTTGCTTCACAGGTGCCGCACGTGTGGGATCTATCACCACTATGGATCAACATGTGATTCTTTAAGCCGCCTTTCCTACTAAACTTTTTACCGCATCTTTCACAAGAATATGGTTTCAGGCCACTATGGATCAACAAATGTTTCTTCAAATTACATTTGCGACTAAAACTTGCTCCGAATGTCGGTTTACAGTGCTATGTACCAGCAAGTGTGACTTCAAATAACTTTTCTTAGTGAAGTTTTCTCCGCAAGTCGTGCATATATATGGCATACAGCTATGAGTTGACATCGTTATGTTATCATTTTGATTGAATGATGCAACGAATGGATCGTTTGGTAAAGTGTTCTCCAAATTTCGGGTGTTTCTGTAAATAATTGTTAATGTTAGTACGAGTAAAATATCAACTACTATTATAATAAAAAAAGCTATTTCAGATAAATATAAGCCTACAATAATCTTCTGTAATCGTAGACATAGATAAAGAAGCATAAATGTAAAGCGTATGATGATCGAAACTGGTCACCCGGGGGAATATCTTAGCCACATGTTATTTGCTTCAGGCAATACCTCCCTTATCAATTTCGATTCAATCGTGTTGATCTACTGGAATGCAGTTAATTTTGCTATGTAAGATGACCAACGGAAACGGAATAATAACTTTGCAGTCGAGAGATCTAACTAGTGAAAAGTCAGCTTATGCATTTTCAGCAATTTGTATTCATTTGCAGATTTTCCTCAAATAATAGGAACTGAGCTTGTTTCTACTCTTCAATGAAGTGGTGTTCGTGCATTCTATATATATTTTACTGACAATAATGCTGTATACTGTATGTCGGAGGTTTGGGATTTATAGTTCTTCCGGATGAACGAGTTAACAAGAAGAAAAAAGCGCTTGTGCATGGAGAAAGGTTAATAACATCCACCTACGGCTGTTACTTCATAACAATGAATATGATCCTTCATCGTCTCGATTAAGAGGATAAGTAGAAATTGGGTGCTGCTCTATACTTAAAGTACGAGAGTTTAAGGGTAGGAGGGGTCTTATCCCAGGGGCAACCAACAATCCAGGGACAAGACCGTGCGTACTCCCGAACGAGTAATCGGAGAGAGACGTGTGAGGGCTCAAAGGAAAGGGATCTATCCCCTTTATGTAAAGAAAAGAAATATTCCCCACTAAAATAAGAACTATCAACACCTCCAGGGAAAATAAGAATTCCTTAGAGAGCATGTGTACTTGAAGGTCTTACAAGATGGCAGGCTTTTCAAATGTTATGTTAGAAGCCTCCATACCCCCTTTCCTACTCCCTACCGCCATCCCACACCACATCATTCCCAGAATTCACTCAAATTCTCAACAGATTTCCTCAAATTTATTCTATCATTGCATCAACTTACTTGTGCAAGGCACATTTCTGATGACCTCCTTTGGTCAGTTTCTATTCTCCTCCAACTTGTTGATATACGAGGTCACCTACCCGAGATTTTTAAATGAGTCGATATCACCCGAATGATAACCGGAGAAAGTCATGTGATGCCTCAAACGAAAAGTCTCCATCCCCTCTATCAACAGGACACATCATTTTCAATGTTGGTAATTCTTTTAATGACGGACATTTCCAAAGGTGAGTGTGGTTCAGACTGGATTCCACAAGGTCATGTGACATGACACCTTGCTGACAACGACAGGATAGCCCGAGCGGTCGATCCAAGATAGTTGCCGATTGATTTTATTTATTATTTATTTCATTCTTATTCATTTATTATTTAAAATTTATTATTTGACTTTCATTTATTTAGTATTTATTATTAAATTTTCATTTATTTTAATTTTAATTTTCGATTTTGTTATTTAATTTTTATTAATTTTTATTACTTTTTTATTTATTTAATATTTATTATCGATTAAAATTATTATAATTATTATACAAAATATAGGTACACTTTATCTTCACGGCTATGCGGGTAGCGGCATGTGTGGGCCGCTTATAGTTCATGCCGTCGCTTCAACAATTTTAAAACTGTCCAGAGTTAACACGTCAGGTTATTGAAGGTGGCGAGTTTCACGTTACCGTTTCAAATACAACCGAACTTTTGCGGGACGTCAAAGGGTTGTGTTCATCCATGTAACGTGCACAAATGAAATATTTCTTAATTATTATTTAATTTTTATTTGTTTATTATTTATTTTTTATTATTCATTGATTATGTTATCAATTATTTTAAATTTATTAATAATTAATATTATTATTATTATTATTACTAATATTTAATATTTATTTATGTATTATTTAATCTTTATTCATTATATTGAATATTATAATTATTTTATTTATTTATTTATTTATTTATTTATTTAGGGGTGTTACAACTCTAGACAAGATAGCCGAGTTGGGGCAGATGACCTCATAGTTCTGGCCCTTTACACGTACGAAGAACCCAATCACATTTGTTCATGGAATTGAACATAAGTCATTGCAAACAGTAAGCGAGAAGAAATATCTAGGGATTCTGTTTGACCCAGAACTTGCTTTCACTTGTCATGTGCAAAAGACGGTCAGGGATGCTTACCGCATTTTTGGTTTATAATAAAAAAAAACACTTACCCGTTCATTAGGACCAGTACCTGCATAAATCTTTATATTGCCATGGTGAGATCCAAGCTCAAGTACTCCAGCCAAGTATGGAGTCCCTGGTAGAAAACATGCATTAAATCCATTGAGCAAGTTCAAAAGAAATTCCTCTGATATTTACACATCAAAATAACGGGCAATTACCCACACATGGTACCCTACGGTGAACGTATGTTGAATTTTGGCAGGACGAGTTTGGAGTCTCGAAAGCAAGTGAATGTTATGAAATTCCTTTATAAAGTTATTAACGGTCAAATTGACAACTCATTTTCCCTATCGCTCCTAAATTTCAATAACCCTCGCTTAACTAAAAGATCAACCATAACATTCAAAAAAGATATAACCAATACTACTTCACATAACAATTCACCTGTATGGAGGCTTTGCAGTATTTACAACGATACGGTTCGTGTAAACTGGAAACCAGATTACTGTCTCTCAAATTAGACCGTTCTTGGAAATTATAATCCAGTAAATCTAATTCATACTTCAAATACATATATCACAAAAAAACAGAATCGATAAGGTATATGTGGATAGGCCTGTACCCTAGTTATTAATGTTACCTTTAGTTTACTATGTAATAATTTCAAAACCTATTATCACATTTGACATTAGTTCAAATTTAGATTTAGTTTTTTTATTATAATTAGTTTAAGCTTCTTACTACTATGCATTTTGATCTGTGTGAACTTTCTAGTTTTAGGAATTACATTAAGATTTTAATACTTAATGTAGACATATTAGGAAATGTATTTTACTGTGCAGGTGCACTGTTATTGGGGCGCTCACTGAGCCCTGTTGTGTACCATCAACAAATAAATAAAAATAAAAAAAACAATAACTAACTAGGATAGCCAAGCGGTCGATCCCAGTTTTTGCAACGCCAACCAGGATGTCAAGGTGCACTCGCAACCCATCCAAGATTACGGTCCCACTTACACGATACCTCTGACCCCTTCCCTCACACTTTATCCTCCAATCCCCACCACCACCAACTTCAGAATTCCCTCAAATTCCAAGCAGATTTTACCAAAGTTTGCCAGATTTTACACAAAGACCAGCATTAGTTACACTTTCTTACGCCGGACCCCCTCTGTCGACCTCCCTTGCTCATCTCTTTTTTTCTTCCAACCCAGTTAGTTATTAGTTATTGTTGTTTTCAGGGGCGGAACTACGAGGTCATCTGCCTCTTTCCAACCCAGATGCCATACAAGTGTCCTCTGACCAATCACAATCATTAAAAATCACCAGATTTCCTAAAATCACAGAAACTCTGTAGAACACGTCAAATTAACCAGATTCCACCAAAATCGTTCCAAATATACCGAGATTCCCCAAAAGTCCTTCTAAATATACCAAGATTCTCCAAAATATCCTACAATACATAAGAAAATCCAATCCTCAAATCACCTGAAATTCCCAGAATTACTCCAAATTCACTTGATTCCCCAAGTATCTTTACAAATATTCTAAGATTTCAGAAAATTCTTCCAAATATACTAAGATACTCGAAATTCATATAATTACCTCAATCAACAAAAAATATCCTCAAATTCCACAAATCCAGAGCACACCAGACTACCTCGTAAGAAACGGGTTATACTCTACGTTCAAATACATGTTTCTCCCCAAGCACGGACAAATGTAAAAACACCTGACTGACACGACACGACATAAATTCCCCTAAATGTTTCTAATTTTACCACAGCATGGAGTCTTCAACGAGTGAAATGTCGGTTAGCGACAAAGATGTCCTCAGGCTAGGGTCCATGCTGTCATCATTCATGTTAGATTTATCAAAGGATACTAGCCGCAAGCTAAGGTTCATTTGCAACATATTTAATGCGGTTAATAGTTCCGTTGTGTTCGTTATTGAACCGTTTTTGTCATTGGAAAGGCAGTGAGTAGGATAAATATAGCGGTTCTGGCGCAGGGGCTAATGGGCAAGATGGCCGCCGCGCGCAACCAGCCCTATGTTATTCTTATGGGGGGGTCAGTCAGAGCTGGCGCAGTGGCTAATGGGCAAGATGGCCGCCGCGCCCTGAGACCGTGAATGACGTCACAGAGAGAGGTTGGCCGTGTAGTTGCTAAATGGAATATGTATTATTATTATTATTATTATTATTATTATTATTATTAATATTAGGTAATTATTGATTGATCATGTGCAATCCAGACCAGCTTTATATTGTCAACCACTTGGTGTAGTGGCTAGCATTCTTGGCTGTTACTGCGAAGGCCTGGGTTCGATTCCTGGCTCTGCCAAGAAATTTAATTCTGGTATCACGAGTGGAATGGGGTACACTCAGTCTTGTAAGGCAAAAGTACGAAAAGGCGGGTATTAATTCATACCCCTGTCATTCAGCCTAACCCAACTTCATTTAACCTCACCTAACCTAACCTAACTTCAAAGTGGGAGCAAAAAGTGAGAGCAAAAAAGTGGGAGCAAATGTGAGAGCAAAAAAGTGGGAGCAAAAAAGTGGGAGCAAATATATAAGCATAAACTGAGAGCAAATGTGAGAGCACAAAAAATAACCTAACCACACCTAACCTAACCTATCCTAACCTAACCTAACCTAACGTCATATAGGTAAGAAACGGGTCATACTATACTTTCAACTACACTAGTTTCAACTACTTTTCAAGGCCAAGCTCACCGAGCATTGCCGGAGACTGCCGAAGGTTGACGATTGGATTAAGTGTGTCAGGCGGGTAGCAGGAAACACAAGCGGTACCCATGCAATAGTTTTATTAATTACATATATCTACAATTTTTACATATTGTAATACACTCTTTTCTTTATTTTAGTAATAACATTCATTTTCATTTTTCTTCATTTTAACTTATATTTTTCTTAAATCTCTTAGGTCCCTTTTGTATCCATTAGTTTAATGCGAACAGGGCAGCCCAAATTCTTGATTTGTCGTGCATATTTACACACGGAACACAACTCTTTCCTTATTTTTTCTGGGTGTAGTTTTAAGAGCATCCATCTTAGTTTTGATCCGATAATTCAAATCTGTACTCGAATCTTCTAGTTCCTTTTCTAGCCAGTAATTGGATATCAACAAAGAGTCAATATTCTCCATTTCCAACACATATCTAACTTTATGTCTATACACTATTGGTTTTACTCCCTTAATAATTAGTTCTGTTCCTTTTTCCAAACTTTCTAACCGGGATCACTTTCGGATTTTTATTTGGCCTTTGATTTCCTGCATGGTAATGTTATTAAGTAGATCAACGTCTCTTTGCGTATACGTTGTCGACTCTACTCTATAGTCTGTTTGGAAGCTTGTGAAACACTTAAAATTCTCGATTTTAGCAAACGAGTTACCATTAAATGTAGTCATTCCATTGGTGTTGAATTCTGCAAACGGTTTTTCAGTTTCCTAATGCACAATGTCCAATCCACCACATGGAGTTACAATAAATCCATCCTTTTTAAGCAAGTCTAAATTACCATGACTCTTTAAAAACATAGATTTTAAATATCCTCTTATGTAGCACACACGTTTACATTTTACACTTTCTACAAACACTCCAACGCGTGGATAAGTTCCTTTGTAATTAACAGTAAATGCTGAGATTTTGTATTTCCCACTCACATCGAGATTTTGCCAGGGACTTTGTTTAAAGTAAACTGTAAACCTGCTTCTTGCATCCACAATCGCCTTTTCTTTCTGCAACACTGCTTCGTACTCTTCCTTTAGGGCAGTAGTCTCTGCAACATACTCCATTTTCCTTTTTTTATCTCAATTTCCTCCAACTCCAATCTTCGTTTCCTTACACATAGCACATTAACTGTACTCAATGGGGTGATTTCCTTAAGAGGGTATGGCTTAAGTCTGTTAGTTTTATTGGTTCTTTTTCTCAACTCCTGGGGGAGAATATTATTTGTAGTAGTCAATCCTAATTCGCTAATGTTTATGTTTGCAGGAATTGTGGAAAACAATGTCCTGGATTGAGAAAAGAATGTTTCCCCAGCTTTAATGTAGCATTTCTGTATAATGCGAACATTGTTGTTTCCAGAAATCGTTAACTATTTCTATCAAGTTTACGAGTAAGTAATTAAAACTATAGGCAGAGAGAGCATAGTATATCATATTTTCCCGATCTTGTCCTTCGCGCAGTTCAATTTGCACACCAGTCAATTTCCGAGTATTTTTTATTACCCCAATACAGAAATTGCAAAACATTGTTAAACACCACACAGCAACTATTTTGTAGGTTATCCGATAGTTTGGTCCACATGGACGTGATTGGCACCGAGTACAGGAGCGCTTCTTTTAAGTAATGTTTGTTGGCTTTTAATACACTAACACAATCTTCGAGTGGGTCAAATACACAATCCATTTTGTAGTTATAAATTGTTGCCTCTAGTCTTGTAATACCATGTTCCTTAGCTAAGGATGACGTAAACGTCTCCGTTAGACGGGTGTCTGGACATCGGATAAAGTCTATAATATTGTTTCCAATTACTTTGTTTACACCAGGACTTGTAATTTGACATAGAAATTTGTTATATATTTTTATTCTAGAATTAGAGTTCATCCATGTTAAACAGTCTATACCAACCGTTTTATCATTGTTCACAATCACATTACACTTTTCTCGATACTCTCCTTGCACATAAAAGTTGTGATTCGATGTTAGATATTCACACATCTCCGCCTTGTTAAAAACACCAGCCAAATCTTGGGTTATGTCCAAATCCATAAGATAAAACTCCTCAGCACGAAGCTGTTGCAATATCTCTGGAAGTTCGGCTAACAGAACGTCTAATTTAACATCAGCTAGCTCCACTTTCTATGGTATAGCCACAGGATTTTTATACTTTTCCATAATGTTAACCATTCCTTTCTCCCCAAGTTGTGCCCTGAGTCCCCGTGCCATTGCACGCTCGTTGTTGAGTAGAGGAAATGGTAGCTTTGCCTTAACACCATGTTTAGCAGAAATGAACTTGGAGAATTTACCACGTAAATAGAGGTTGAAAGCACCAAACACTTCTTTCTTTAGCAGCACAGACTTACTATTTTCCAATTGTTCTTGGCAGTCCACTTGGTCACATATCCTAACCACCATAATGTTATCTCAAAACGGATCCGTAATCGGTGTAAGTAGATTAACATTTATATCACTTAGAAGCGTCTTGTTTTCTGTGTAGTTTATATTACCAATGTCTGTAACCAGATTGTCCAGGTTATCCAACAACAACCACAACCAAAACCGCTCATTGGTAGGCTATATTATGCTCCCCATAAGTTGGGGGACACTAAACACTTTAGAGAGAGAGACATCTTCACACTTTCAACTACCACGAAGCACTGATCGAATGCATTTGTAGCGTCTCTTATATATACCATTAATCAATTCTATTTTTAGATTATGACGTAACTGACAACGCTTGTCGGCAGAAAGCAGTACACACATAAATACACAATCTCTCGAACATCGCCGGAGACTGCCGAAGGTTAACGATTGGAACTCTAATAAGATTTAACTTGTCGCATGACGTAACAAAAAGTTAAATGACGTAATTGTATGGGAATGTTGCTTTACCCAAAATATAATACTATGCAAGTGTTTAACATTTTACAATCAGCTTGTGTATTGGCTTTTATGTTGGGTTTTTGTTAGCTTTTGTTGGCTTTTTGTTGGCTTTTGTTAGCGTTTTGATAGTTTTGTTGGCTTTTTGTGTTGGCTTTTTATGTTGGCTTTTGTATTGGCTTTTGTTTTGGCCCTATATGTTGGCTTTAGCATTAGCTCTCTCATAT